>JADMNL010000025.1:351525946-352150946 GCA_016271365.2 Neoceratodus forsteri | reverse complement strand
TCCTCAGAGCCACGAATGGCACCGGAGTCAAAGGTGGCATCAGCCACTGCACTGCCCCCTCCCTGGTACCGCAAACGACACCAGGGTCGTAGGTGGCGCCGACCTCTTCCCCAGCGCTGCGAACGGTGCCAGAGGCGGCACCAAGAACAAGTCCTGCACCATCCATGGCACTGCTCCCATCCCCAGCACCACGAATGGTGCCAGTGTCAGAAGCATCGAGGGTGGCCCAGCACTAACCATGGGCATAGTGCCGCCCCGTGCCACAGCTTGCCACCGAGCCATGGGGCAGTGCTGATAGATGGTGTTGAGGATGGTGCTGGCTCAGGCCCGCGGGCCCCAGAGCTCAACACTGGGGGAGCCTTCGCTTCCGAGGAAGCAACTGCCAAACGGTGCCTCCCGCCTGGCCCCTGAGAGCGCCAGACTGGGCTTCCTGCACCGTGGGAGGAGCCCCCGCCATGGCAAGACTAAGACTGGCAGAGGCCCCCTCCTCCGTGGGCCATATAGGACTGGGACGGGACCTGGAGGAAGAGCAGAAAGTCCTTACCTTGGCCCGCCGACTGCGAGCCTGCCCTCCGAAAGTCAGCAGCGCACGTCCGACTTTGAATGCATGCACCTCCAAAACTCGGCGATCCATCGAAAAGCAGGTGTCGCAATGATCCATTTCGTGGCTTGGGCCTAGGCAGGTGAGGCACTGGTCATGCTGGTCCATTACAGAATAAAGACGGCCGAAGGGACACTGACGCATAGGAGGCTGTCCCGCTTTCGACTTTTTCTTCTTGTCCCTGGGACGAAACATGACCAGACGGAAAATAATAAACAAAACAAGTACTCGGTGTCGCTAAAAATAAAAGACAGATCTTACCGGTAGATCACTGAAGCGGCGCCGAGTAGGGGCGAGCAGAACTGTAAGCCG
The DNA here is from genome assembly GCA_016271365.2 of Neoceratodus forsteri. Lineage (NCBI taxonomy): Eukaryota > Metazoa > Chordata > Ceratodontiformes > Ceratodontidae > Neoceratodus > Neoceratodus forsteri. Next base: position 352,150,033 of record JADMNL010000025.1, on the reverse strand, counting down.
AACACGACCGATGGACTGGGCCACAGACTAGGCTGCAACATGCAGACGAAATTCTTCGAAGTCTTCCCACGAGGTCCTTTCTCAATGGCGGGAGAAGAAGAACTGGGGCCAAGGCGGAGTTGACAGCAGTTAACGGCCAACCCGCCAGCGCCATGTAACACGTCGGCTGCGTCAAAAAAAAAAGCTCCCGTGGGGTCCTAGCCTCCAGCCAGATACCCATACTAGTGATGAATGATGAAGACTGACACAGAGAAGATCTTAGGATTTGTATGCAGAGTCACCCGGTCTCTGTGGAAAATCAAATAAGGCTCCTTAAACATCAGGGTCTGAAGCTTGGAAATCCTCTGAGCTGAAGTAATGGCAACTAAAAACAGAGCTTTCCAGGAAAGATAGCGCAGTTCGCAACTTGTGGGCAGTTCAAAGGGAGGCAAAGTGAGTTTCTCAAGGATGAAGTTCAAATCCCACGGAGGAACAGGATTCCCGACTGGGGGTTTCAGATGGAGAATTCCTTTCAGAAAGGTTTTGAAAACTTCCAAATGTGCCAAAGTTTTGTCATCCACCAGAGTGTGGTAGGCAGAAATGGCAGACAAATGGACCTTCAGCGAAGAACAGCGAAGGCCAAGGTCAGAGAGATGCAGCAGGTATTCCATGACCAGTGGGACAGGGCAAGAGAAAGGGTCCCATCCCTTGTTGGTTGCCCAAATGGAGAACCTCTTCCATTTCATAGCAAATGTGGTTCTTGTGGATGGCTTTTGGGCCTCCACAAGGACTTGAGCCACTCTGGAAGAGACCCCAAAGCGTGTAACCGCTACGTCAGCAGGTGCCACACATGAAGATGAAGGGACTTGAGACCCGGATGGACCAGTGTGCCCTGGTCCTGAGTCAGCAGGTTCTGGCAGAGGGGTAGGGGATCCAGAGGCTCCACTCTCAGTTGCTGAAGCAGAGGAAACCACACTTGGTAAGGCCAATAAGGGGCTATTAGAATCATGTGGGCCCCTTCTTGCTGTACTTTCAGAAGCACCCTCTGCAACAGTGGAAAGGGAGGGAAGGCGTGCAAGAACCTCCCTGTCCAGCAGAGAGACAGTGTGTCTCGCCAGAAAACACCATGCCCAGGAATGAGCGAGCAGAAACTGCTAAATTTTGCATTGGATGGGGGCGAACAGATTGAGAATTGGGCAACCCCACTGATCAAAGATGTCTTCGACTACTGACTGCCTCAGTTCCCACTCATGTGCCCTTGCCTGATTGTGGAAGAGGGTGTCCGCCGGGACATTTTGAATGCATGGGACATGCACTGCTGTGAGCTTCAGGATGTGCTGTACCGCCCAATGCCATACGAACACTGCTTCCTTGCACAAAGGATACGACCGAGTGCCTCCCTGTTCGTTCAGGTACCAGACCATGCACATGTTGTCTGTCTGTACCAGGAGGGGCCCAGGGAGGAGTAAGTGCTGAAAGTCCTAAAGGACATATAGTATAGCCCAGATCTCTTGCACACTGATGTGCAGAGAAAGCTCCTGCTAAGATCATGATGCCTGTGTCCTGCGTTTGCCATGATGGGTGCCCCAGCCCTGACCAGAAGCATCCGTTGTCAGGGTCTGGGCCAGTGGAAACATCTGAAAAGGAACCCCTTTGGTGACAGTGAACAGATCCTGCCACCAGAGAAGGTCCCGAAGCATGGGGCTGGATACCAGAATCCTGTGATCGAGGTCATCTAATTTCTGGTCCCACTGGACCCAAAGGCTCCACTGTGTAATCCGCATGTGGAGCCTGGCTAAGGGGACAGTGGGAATAGCTACTACCATGAGGCTCAGAAGGCGTAGGACTGAACGGGCCAGGGGCCACTGGGTGGTGGCCACTTGAATGGCCTGCCAATGCAGGGTTTTCACCCAGTCCAAAGAGAAGAAAGCCTGGTCTTGAATAGTATTCAACACTGCCCCAATAAACTGGAGGCATTGGGAAGGAACAAGGTGGGATTTGGGGTAATTCACCGTGATCCCCTCTTGCCTGAACAGATTCAGGGTAGCAGTCAGGGAGGCCACCAGGCTGTCCCTTGACGGCGCTGACAGATGCCAGTCGTTGAGGTATGGGAAGACATATATTTCCTGGTGGCGTAAAGCTGCTGCCACCAACTCTCGGCACTTGGTAAATACCCTGGGTGCTGAGGAGAGACCAAAGGGGAGCATTCTGAACTGGAAGTGTTCCTCCTGGAAGGTAAAGCATAGGAAGGGTTGGTGGGAGGGAAAAACTGGAATATGCAGGTATGCATCCTGCATATCCACAGCACACAGCCAATGACCCTGGTGCAATAGAGGCAACAGGTCCAGTAGGGTCAGCATGCGAAATCTCTTGTACTACTACAGATTTAGCATGCTGAGGTCCAGAATCGGACGGAGGTCCCCTTTCTATTTGGGGACCAGGGAGAAGTGAGAGTAATATCCCTTTCCTTCCTGGCCCAGAGGAACAGGCTCTATAGCTGATTTTATCAGAACAGCCTGGATCTCTTCTCTTATCAGAGGAATGTGGCCTATTGGGTAGTGAGAGATCCAGAGGATTTCTTGGAGGTCTCTGTGAATTCGATGGTGTAGCCTTGAGCAATAAGCTGAAGGATCCATGTGTCTTAAGTGATTGCCTCCCACCGAGCCAGGTGGTTGGCAAAACTGCCCCTACTGGTTCCTCCGGAGCTGGTGGTGGAGGCTGGAGGCCTGGCCACAAGTCAGGAGACAGAGGGGGTGTGGGGGAGCACCACCTTGGCAGCCCTTAGGGACTTGGCTGAAGGGGTGGGTCCTGCTGACGGGGGCCTGACGTTTGTTCTGAAGTCAGGCTGGCTATTGCCTTTTCTGGTGACGAAATCGCTGTTTCGGTTTGGTATTAGAGCAATACATAGACTGGACAGAGCGCAGTGCCTTGCCACTGTCCTGGACCTCAGTGATTATGTCCTTGACGTCACCTCCAGAAAGGACTGGTCCTCTGAAAGGGGCATCCTGGATGGCTGACTGAATGTCTTGGGCCAATCTGGATACCTGCAGCCAGGAGTACTGGTGCATGCTAATAGCCGTGGTGGTACTCCGGGTACAGGTGTCTGCCGCATCATATGTCACTCTGAGGGAATGATGGCAGGAGATTTCTGCACTCCTGACAGTCTGGGAAATTTTGGTTTAGCTCCGGAATCAGGCAAAGCCTCGAATTCTGACTTCAGCTGTCTCAGGACAGATTTCTGGTATACAGTCATGTGTGCCAGGTAGTTCAAAGCTCTGAGGGCCAGAGTGGAGGAGGAATAAACTTTGCGTCAAAACTGGTCTAGTTGCCGTGACTCCTTGTCTGGAGGAGAGGTGCTCATGTGTTTAGGCTTAGCTGTACAGTCATGGGCCGCATTAATGACCAGAGTCCTCTACAGGGTGAGAACTAAGGTGGTCTTTACCCTCAGGGGCTCAATACAGTCTATCAACCTTCCTGGTGACTGCAGCTACCCACGAAGGTTACTGCAGACCGTGGAAGCCAGATCCTCATGTGGTCCAGTCCACGGAGGAATGAGCAGAGGGGACAGCTTGGACATATCCAGGAGTTCTGCCAATCTCTTGCACTGGGGGTCCTGATCCTCTGTCTTCCACCTGACTGCCTCCTGAATCTTCTGAAGGATCTCAGTAAAGGAGGGGTCCTCTGGAGGGGACTTGGGAGAATCTTTGAGTTTTGGATCCACTGGAGTGGGGGGTCTCAAAACCCGAGATGGAGGAGTGTGCAGTGTCTAAGTCCAAGTCCAACAATGGGCTTCCATCTGGAGACAGAGCCTGTGGGAATGGGATCTCCTGCAGTGAGACCGCAAGGCCCCTGCCGACACTGGCTACCGAGATAGGATGTGAGGTCTGTCCCAAGGTAGAGGGGCGAGACTCCACTGGAGAAGGGGATCTCGGCATAGGGTCTGTGCAGGCCAGCATGGAAGCCATGGCTGGGTGCCACTGGTCCAATTCTAAGACCAACTGCATCCTGGTTTCAGACCACCAAGACTGTAATGCCTCCCTAAAATCCACCTGAGGCTGAGGTGGTGGAGGGGGTGGAGGAGAAGCAGGGGGAGGAGGGGGCTGACAGACGGGCGGGTATCCTGGGAAGTTAAACCGCAGTGTCGTATAGCCTGGTATCGAGTAATGATAGCCCAGCACTCCATAGGGTGAAAAGCCCAATGTCGGATACCTTGGTGTGGGGTACCTGGCATATGATACCCTGGCGGCAAGTACCCTGATGAAGGCTAGTGAGGCGCAGGGTAGCCTGGCATCGGCAGGCCCAGTGAAGGGCCCGATGGTGGAGCCAATGGACCTGATGGCGAGTAACATGGCGTAGGCCCCGAAGGAGGGGCCAAGGGACCTGATGGGGGCTCTGACAGAGAATATGAAGGGCCCGGTAACATTAGGTCTGGTGCATGTCCCCCCGGAGGAGGTTCCTGTGTTGGCCTCAAGGTGGCCGAGGGTCCCACCGGAGACTGGGGCAAGGGAGTTGGCCCAGACAAGGAGCCTGTGGTGCAGGAGACACCAGTTCCCAAGGGAGGTCCAGCGTCAGGCGTTCCAGCCCCAGCACCAGAGTTGTGTCGGTGGACGCCTCCTCTGACTCCGGCCCTGTCTGTGCAGGAGAGCCAGGAGTCATCATGAGGGGAGGCAGTGACTGAGGCTCACAAGTGGGAGAACCCTCTGGGGAGGGCTGTGGCAAGAGCGCAGCATGCACTGATCCGGAGGATTGGTGTCAGGACTGTTATTGGGGCCCGACGGAAGCTGAGTGGCTGGGCGGATGCCAGAGGAGCTGGCGTGCAACTTATCAGCCAGGGTCAGGCATTCGTCAGAAGGGCTGATGACTGACTTATAGGCCATGCCAGCAGGATTAGGACCCTGGGTTTTGAGGGGCCTAAGGGTGGTGGAACTCCCCAGAGAATTGGAGGCACCCATCTGAACTGCAAACAGCTCAGGCGGGGGGGACAAAGGGCTGCTTCAAAAGGGAAGGGGCAGTACCTGTGCCAGCGGGAGGTCACGGACGGGAAGGAGACCGATCAGGGTCCCGGTGCTTCTCCTTGTCCTTCTTCTTCTTCTTGTGTGAGTCCGAAGAACCCCCCAGGGAGGACGATGATCCCCACAGCTTCTGCAGCTCCTTCTCCATGGAAGCCACCCTGAGTTTGAGAACATGGGCTTCCAGGGCCTGTTGGTGGCATTTCCGTGTGGCCTGACTGAAACTCTGGCAGGCCTAACAGTCCTTGGTCTTATGCTCTGGTCCAAAGCAGAGGGAATGGCCGTCCTTGTGAGGGAGCTGGGTGCCGCAGGAATCACACTTGCTCTTATACGACATGGAAGGTATTGGAGAAGACGTGCATGAAAAAGGTAATATTTTTGAAAGATACACAGAAAGAAAAATAAAGCGATGAAATAGTCATCCAAAAACGGCGGTCGACTGAAGCAGCGTTCTCCGCGAGATACGACGTGCGCAGGTCGATGGTGGGAAAGAACTGGAGGGTGGGAGTGGGGACTGCCCACTATATAGTGTCACGGTGACGTCGGGTGGGCAGTCCCCCACCAGACACTGCTAGCTAAAGTTTTTTGTGTGGTCCTAGTGCCTGATGGCTCTAGTCCTAATGGTTATTACGTACTGCAAAAGCTCTCTTGAAGTAAGATCAGGTAGTTCACCACATCCTGATGCAGGGACCACCTGCGTGATGTCTCACCCACCCAGCTGAGGGCGCTGGCCAGCTGACTGTCCACTCCGACAACATGGATCATCAGGCGCTCTGCACCCAGGCTGCGCATGAGAGTCCAGGTGTGAAAAGCCTCCTGACACAAGAGAAGGAAGGCCATGCCATCCTGCCTGCTCAGGTAGAACATGGTCATGGTGTCGTCCATCTGGATTTTCAAGACCTGACTCCTGAGTAGAATTCCATCACAGCAAGCCGCACTACATGAAGCTCCAACAGGTTGACATAGTGATGGGACTCCCTGGGTGACCAGAACCCATGGGCCCTGTGGTTCCCCAGGTGTGCTTCACACCCCACCACAGATGTGTCCATTGAAAGAGTGGCGGTCAGTTCTGGGTGGGCAAATGTGACCCCTTCCTCCAGATGTTTGGAAATCAGCCACCAGTGGATGGCATCCTACATCGGCTGGGTCACTGTGACCAGTTACTCCTAGTGTCCTAGGCACTGTGACCACTAACAACCCAACTCCCACTGCAGGTGCCCAATCACCAGTGGGCCCACCAGACCACAGGAGGTGGATTATCCTCAGCGATTTCAATGCCTGGGTTGACAACGAGCTCTCAAATTTTGAGCAGGAGTTCCTCCACAACAGGACAGCTCTGGGCCTGGCACAAGCAGCTGCTGCTGGAACTCACCAACATGGACATGCACTGGACCTGGTGTTCCACACAAGACTTCAGGTGGAGAACCTCAGGACTGAACTGATCTGTTGGTCGGATCATTGTGCTATCAGATCTGAGTTCAGAGCACCCCTCTGTAGTCCACCCCCTGTGGGGGTGGTTATGTACAGCCCTTTGAGGGGGCTGGGCTGAGGGACCCTTGGCAATACTGAACACGCTGGGCATGTTGATGGCTTATGCTAAGGGTACGGAGGAAGCAGTGGCGGCCTATAATAGGGCCGTTAAGGCAGCCTTCACTCTGACAGCTCCAGTCTAGGTTTGTCTTCTGCTTTCACGTCTTAGCTCACCAAGGTTCAACGGTGAGCAGAGAGCAACGAAATCTATGGGACGGAGGTTAGAACAGCAATGGAGGAGGTCCATGGCACAGAAGGGCAAACTGGCTTTGAATACTCACTACAGTAAGCATCAAAGGGCAATTTCTCATGAGAAGGCAGAATTCCTGTCCAGAGAGATTGTGTCCGTGAAGAACCGACAAGCACAGCTTTTTCAGGTGGTGGACAAGCTTTTGTCTAGAGCCTGTGAAAATCACGTCATCTGCAAAATGTGAGGAGTTTGCTCATTTTTTTCTCAGACAGGGTGTCCTTCATTAGGGCTGGGATCTCTTCTTCTGGACAGGTATCGTCCAACAGTCTTGGGACTGGATGTTTCAATGGCGGTCAGTGGTCATGGAGTAATTTTCGGCCAGTGACGACTGAGAAGGTTATTAGGTTGATCTCAGGGCTGCAACCAACTTGTTGTGAACCAGACCCTGGCCCACCGTGGCTCTTAGTGGGCTGCACTGAGCAGTTGGGCCCAGTGTCCGCTGGAATTATTCAATGTTCCTTGTTGGAGGGGGTCTTCCCTGCCGAAATGAAAAGTGTGCTGATGAGGACCCTTTTGAAAAAAATGACTCTGGAACCAGATATACTAGTGAACTAGAGGCCTGTCTCTAACCTGCCTTTTTTACGTAAGGTTACTGAGAAGGTTGTTGCATTACAGCTAGAAACTCACTTGGAGAACTTGCTTCTCCAGTTGGGGTTTCAGTCAAAGCTCAGCACTGAGAATGCTCTGGTCAGGGTGCACAATGATTTGGTCATGGCCAATGAGAGCGGTCAGTTCTCATTCTCTGGATCTCTCCTCAGCGTCTGACACCGATGACCATGGGCTGTTATTGGACCATCTCAGAGAATAATCAGGGACTCGCTGGCAAAGTCATTAGCTAGTTTGAGTACTTCCTTAGGGGCAGGTCTCAGTGGGTTGTGATGGGTAATTTCTCATCACACTCAAGGGACCTGCACTGTGGGGTACCCCAGGGATTGGTCCTTTCACCCATGCTGTTTTCGGTATATGCTGCCCCCGGGCAGGATCATTAGGCTGTATGGAGCTGGGTTTCACTGTTATGCAGATGATACCCAGTTCTATTTGTCCTTTGCACCGCAGGACCGGGGAGCAGTGGATGTATTGAACAAGTGTTTGGTCGAGATCCAAAGCTGGATGTCTTCGAGCTGGCTGAGTCTCAAACCGGACAAAACTGAAGTAATGGTGACAGAGCCGGGTAAGGAGGGGGGATTGTCAGTATTAGTGAGGGTGTCAGACTTCCACCTCGGTAACTCCAGTTTTGATACAACCCAAAAGGTGAAGAATCTGGGCATCATTCTGGATGAAGGACTGATACTTGGGGTTCAGGTGTTGTCAGCCATCTGGAATCGTTTCTACTACCTTTGAAATATCAGTCGGATTCGTTCCCTTATCCCCCGGAGACTTGCCAATGCTGGTGCATGCCTTTGTGACGTCTCAATTACTGCAATGCCCCCTACGTTGGTGTCAGTGGAGGTGCATTATGACACCTGCAGCGTGCAGAACGTGGCTGCGAGACTGCTGACCAGCCTTTTTCGGTCCAGTCACATTACTCCTGTGCTGCAGGAATTGCACTGGTTGCTGGTTAAGTGGCCTATTTCCTATAAGATCGGTTTGTTAACCTACAAAGCCCTGTGTGATCTTCTACATCCATATCTTCCCTCTTGTTCCCTCCATTCTTCTGATGAGGGCCTCCTGGCTGTCCCCAGGACTAGACTTAAAAACATCAGGGCACAGAGTCTTGGAGGTGGCGGGCCCAGTACTGTGGAATTCACTACCAAGGGCTGTGAGGGAGGCCCGATCGGTAGAAGCCTTTAAAAAAGGTCTTAAAAATTATCTGTTTGCTCAGGGGTTTGATATTTAAGTGGGTTGTTAGCTAGTATTTAACTATAAGAAATACAAACTCACACATGCCCCGATAATGCAAAGCATCATAGGCTGCATATGCAAATCACCACAGAATATTATGCTGGTTCAACTTTAAGCAGAAATGCATGGTGCCGAAAGGCCTCTCACACAGTTTGCAAAGGGTGCCAACAGAAAACACAGACACGTGTTTCGTCCTACCAGGACTCATCAGTGTGCCTCGTCTGTTTGACAGTATTTAACTATGTTTTATGTTGTTTAAGGACCTTGTATTATTTATTATGATGTTATCATATATTATTGGTTGGATGTGTTGTTTTTATCTCACTGTAATGGTGCCCTGGGCATCCGGTGAAGGGCACCACAAACAAAATTACTACTACTACTTCCCCAGCAGCCCTAGGAAGTCCCAGGCAGGATGCTAATAGCCAACCTGAAATGATCGGGCAAAGGAGGCAAGATCCAGTCCCCGGTCCACAGAGAGGTGGGCCTTGGCCCACAGGGAATCTAGCTCTGCCCCAGTGAAGTGAATCACCTGTGAGGGGGTCAGTTCAGACTTGGCCGGGTTAACCAGGGGGTCCAAGTCTCTTCAGGTCTGGAGGACCAGATCCCTGGACTGCTCCATGGCCTCCATGCATGGCCCGGCTATCAGCCAGTCCTCCAGGCAGGGGTAAATCCTGATCCCCTTGCACCATAGGAAGGCTGCCACCACTACCATGCACTTGGTGAAGATCCTGGGCATGGATGAGAGGCAAATGGCCATGACCTGGAACTGACAGAGAACCTCTTCTGCACAGAACTAGAGGTACTGCAAGTGGGAGAGAAGGACTGGAATGTGGAAGAACATGTCTTGGAGGTCCAGGGAGAAGAACCACATGTCCTGCTCCAGGGATGGTATAACCCGATTCAGAGTGACCATCCAGAACTTGAGATTCATCATGAACTGACTGAGATTGTGCAGATCTAGTATGGGGTGTCAGCAACCCACCCCCACCCTTCGTTTCAGGATCAGAAAGTATCTGAACACATACCCCTGACTTGCCTGGCATCTGTGACAGGGGCTACAGCCGCTTTAACAAGCAGCTGTGCAATCTCTTTCCTGAGGGAGGACAGTGTGTTCTGTGACACCGAGGACTCCTTAGGAGCGTGGGATCTTGAAATCAAGAGGTAACCCTCCGCCTACCACCTCGAGAACCTACCTGTCCATAGTAATGATGGACCAGTGTGTCCCGAAGTGGTGAAGCCAATCCGCCCACAGGGAGCTGAGTCAGGGACCGGATAGGTGGGAGGCAGACACCCCCCGACCCATCACTGGGCAGCTTTCGAGAGGCACCACTTCCCCTACCCTTGCCTCCTTTTGGTCCCCAGCAGGAGAATCTGATCTTGGGGTGCCAGGCTGCTGTTGTGGCTGAAAGGGCTGAAAATGAAAGGCCTTCTGTTTAGTTTTCAGGGCCTCAAATCCTTCTGGGATGAAGCCATAGAGTTCAGGGTGGTGCAGGACTTCTCAATCTACGTAAGATAACTTTCCACCTCCAAGCCAAAGAGGTTGGTGACCAAAAAAGGAACACTGGCCAGTTTATGCTGAGTGTCCACCATAAAGGTCGAGAGCCTCAGCCAGGCCCTGTGATGCATCACGACGGCTGCTGCCATGGCACGGGCACAGGAATCACCCATGTTTAAGGCCATCTGGAGGTGGTGTTTGGCTAGTGCTTGACCCTGGTCTTTGAACAACTTCACTGGCATCTGCTTATCAGCAGGGAGATGAGGGAGGATATGATCAAGCACTCCCGGCAGGGAATGAACAATGTTGGCCATCATTAAGGTGTAGCTTGCAGGAGAGGGACCGACAGGAAACAGCACAGACCTTTTTGGCCACATGGTCAAACTTCTTTGACTCCCTGTTACAGGGCTGGTCCAAGTTCCCATTTTCGGACTTCCAGAAAGCCGAATCAGAGACCAGACCCTTGGCCAAGGGGCGGTCCAAGGACCTGGACAGAGAGCCTGTAGGGAGGCATACTGCAGACCACATGGTCTGAGGCTAGCGGGCAGAATGTTGGAGGCTGCCAAAGCTCCAGGGCCAGTCCCAAAATGGCCTCAGCCATGGGAAAGGCAACTCCTGAGCATTCGTCCCGATCAAGAATGTCTGTAAAAGGGTATTTAACTCTTTTCTGCACAGCCTCCAAGGGGAAAGATGTGGACTCCAACATGAGTCAGAGTACAGCCCCAAGGACAGCAGCTCATGGCTGGTAGTCAACTCTTCCATCGAAGGCATGTGCCCTGGACAGCTGCATGGATTAACCATCTGAGTCATCTGAGGACTCATCAAAAACGGCCCTCGACCGCTGACTGCCATGAACCACCTGAGCGTCATCTGAGTGGATGATTTCCACCAAGAGCTGGCCTAGCAAGCCAGTCGCAGCACAGAAGTCCTTGGACAGGGCTCCCTTCAACAGCTGCAGTGGAGGTGATTCCACCAGCAGGGGTGGAAAAACAGGTATCAACGACAGATGCCTTGGGAAGACCAGTATGGGCTTGACTGGTCCTGGCCAGATGACCACAGAGGTCAAGGGTAGAGCCATACCCTGCCCCACCATGGCCCACTGCTGCCAGAGAAGCTCCTGGCAGCACCGCCACATGTGTTGGTGGAACTTCTCCTCATCCAATGATGAGGAACACTTAAGTGATGCCTTCCAGTCGAGAGAGGCTGACAGTGGAAGCGGCACCTCAATCACAATCTTTTTTTTATTTTTATTTTAGTTTTTAACCAGGTAAGGCCCACTAGGCACAAGTGCATGTTTTAGGGGTGACCTGGGAGCACTGGGCAGTTAAGTAACTTGCTCAGAGTCACACAGTATGCAAGTGGAGGTTGTGAGAATCAAACCAAGCTCGTACACAGCTCGTCACTCTAACCTCTAGGCTATACTGCCAGCCCATCTTGGCCTCGACTGTCAACCCAAGGGCAGACATCGAGGAGAAGGCACCAGGGGTGCAGTGTAAATTACACGAACCAGCTGCAGTGTAACAACCTCCAGGGGAGGCTGGTCTCGAGTGGCACCGGCCAGGGATACCAACTGGACTACATCTTTCTGAGAGAGGACCGGAAGCACCAGGGTCTTGGAGATCCTTGCTGGTCTCCCCAACAACTGGTCAACTTGTCGAAGAATATCTCAAGCGCCTGGTCGGCTGGTGTCAAGGTCGACGAGCCCAAAGGAGGCACTGTGGAGCTTGCAACCTCGCTCTCGACCAATTTCCACTCAAGTAAAATCGGGAACTCAACCTGCATCAAGCAGTCGCAGGAGTTGAGAGAGCTGGAGAAGCGTGATCTTTCCCAATGCCATGACCAGTGGCAGCGTTTCTTGCACTTTTTGCTGTGGTGGGCAGGCTTCTCCTCGAAGGCCTGGAGGGTCCAACACATCTTCTGGAATTCACCGGTGAAGGACGCTCCGACACTTGCCCCCACTTGGAGCAGTGCCAAGGCTGACAAGGAGCCAGTCACTGCCTTTGCCATCACTTCTACCATGGAGCAAATTGAGCTGCTGACCCTGCCACAGCAGAGGCCTTCCTTCGGCTTTCGGCCATAGCTTCTGGTCCCGACCAGCTGGCCAGCACAGGAGAAGCTGTGCCACATAATATTCCAGGGAGGAAGAGAGCACAGACTGATTCAGGCTGTAACCCAAGACGCTGTGTGTCATCCTCACACAGTAGAGGCACAACACATGTGGGTTCATCTTTGACATTTTCGGTCGGCATGTGCCACAGAATTTGAAGCAGGGGCTGTCTTTGTTCCTTGTGTTCCATCTTCCAATCACCAAGGCAGAAGCAGAACTGGGGAAATGTAGACAAATCAAAAACTAGTGAACTAAAAGAAAGTTTACCAATGGTGCAATTTAGGTCCTACAAAGTGCGGAGCTGTAAAGGAGGAGACCAAACCCCTCTAGTGGAAAGGAACACCTGATGTCACAGAGGGGAGCCGGAGGATATACCACCCAGGTGGCAGGAGAAACTTAGCTTAAAGACATTCAGATGAATCAGCACTTCTGGTGGGACTGCCATTGCGTAGATAAGTGAACTATGTCCATGACTCTAGAACAGAATATTACCTCTTCAAACATAAGCCAGCAGGGCTAAAGTTAAGGAACATCTTACTCTTTCACAGACCCAATACAAAATTTACCAATATCTGACTTGTGCCGATTTCAGACACTGCTGTTCCTGCATCCAACGCAAAAATACATTTCTCAGTTCTGGGGCAAGTGATTCCTTCATCCTTCAAAAAGATTTACCAGATTGCAAAAGCTACGCAGAGTATTCGTACATCTAGTGTCCCAGTTCCATTGACAGCTGGCAGGCTAAACATTAGAGCAGACACTTACACAGATGTACAAATTCTACACTGTATTTATGCACAGTTCAGTTTTGCTACTCTTAGCTTGCATATGCTGTGCAGTACTTATCTTTGCTATGATATTTGTAACTCGCGTTCTATTCTTGGAAGCCATCGATATGAACTTTGTTCAACTGACTTTTTCCTACCAATAACACAGTTTGTAACTAGGACTGGGCTACCCCATTCTAAACCTGTGCTTGCTTGCTGCTGAAACATTTATTTATTTAGATTTTGTTGACCGGGTAAGTGCACTAGACAAATCCTGCCTATCTTCAGGCACGACCTGGGGGAGGGAGATACAGATGAATGCCAACTGACTTTGAACCAGATTAAGCTGCTTGGTGGTATTTTTAGTGAATGAGGGAAATTTGGGCAGAACACCGGGGAAATTCTCCTACTCTTTCCGATAAGTGCCATGGGATCTTTAACATCCACCTGAACTACCACCAATCCAGGCAGATGGGACCTCGGTTTAACGTGTCATCTGAAAGACGGCACCTCAGAAGTGCAGCACCCCTCTCATGCTGCACTACAGTGTCAGTACTGGGATATTAACCCAAGTGCCAGATGTGGGAACTGAACCCACAGTCCTCTGATCTCCTGGCCTCAGAGGCAAGTGTGCTACCTACTGAGCCACTGACACATGGCAGTGAACTGAATAGTGCTGCCAGAGGTGTACTAGTCTGGTATTCTGACTGGGAGGTATAGTACTGCACTGTTTGTTATTGTTTTAAAACTTGGACGCACCAAGGGGGAAGTCCTGTGGGGACTACATACAAAGGGACACCAGGAATAGTGTCTGCTGATACTAGGGGCTTCAAGGCAGTCCCTTCTGGTTATTTTTAATTGATCCTGGTCCATACACCACTTGACTGATCTTTTAAGGGCGGTACAAAGGTGTTTTGCAATAAAAAAAAAAGGACCTTTGTTGTAGCGAGGGGACCGGAAGCGGGTGGCACGCTACTTCTGGTCTCAGTACTATATATTCTCCCCCCACCCCCAATAGTGAGTGTCAGCAAGCCAAGCAAAGGCAACACAGCTAAGGCAAACAGCTTAGCTGTATCTGCCATGTCCGCCGGGGAAGAGGGAGGAACATCATCAACTGGAAGTAGGAAACACTAGGGTAAATATGGAGGACACAGCAAATATCGAGGGGAGCACTTTAGAATGGATGCTTTGTGAGGTCTGTGAAATGAAAGGGCTGGCAGAAAGGGTGGGGCAATATACATGCAAAAAAATGCTTATATAAGATTTCGAGTGCAAAGTGAAACAGCTACAAACAAGGTTAGATATTCAGTCAGGTATAAAGGAAACTGAACAATCTGTCTGAAAAACAAGAAACTTATTTGCAAGCAAAAGAAGGTGACTTAAACAGAACAGAAACAGAGGTTAAAGGGACAAAAGAAAGGCAAGGACAGATGAAACTGATAGCGAAAATGACATCACACTTCAGGATAACTGGTGTCTAGTGACAAAGGGCCCAAGGAAGTGTAGAAGGGACATAAATATTCAGATAGAGACATCACATCAATATGATGGATTTGAAACTATTATGAGAATCCCCATGAAAATATAGAGCAGGCAGCTTCAAATAGTCAGCCATGTATAGGTATGAGTGAAGAAAGAAATAATACCCTCAGTCAGGAATTGCATGATAAGAATCCTATTTTGTTAGCCTCATCGGAGCAAAAACAGATGAGTGTAAACTCACAAACAAAAGGCTGTACTGCGGTTATAAATATAGGGATAGAACATGCAGGAGATACTGATATAGGCACTAACAAAGGGCACAGTAAAACCGAAACACACAAACAGATCAAGAGAAATCTAGTCGGTCAAAAAGAGAGGCTGTGGTAATTGGAGATTCGATGCTTAGATCTGTGGATAGGATAATATGTAGGGACAGAAAAGATCAAGTAGCATGATCCACTTTACCAAGGGCGTAGGTACTGATACTCCAAGTAAGCCATGGCATACCAAGTTTAGTAGCGGGGTAGCAAACAAGCTGGCCAGCATTGCTCTGCCCTCGCTAGTCCATCGCATTTAAATTCCTTTGTTTGGCTTCTCAGGCTTTTTCTTTTCTCTTTCAGCTTTGTTTGGGGGGGGGTGGCAGAGTGGACCACGGACGTTGAAGCTGAAGGTCTCAATTCAGTCCTCATGGTCTGCCTGCATAGTGATTGGCTGTGGCATCGGGTAGGGAGGTGTGCAAGTCTTGGGTGGCAAGTTTAAATGCCCCAGCAAAGTTAGAAGCCATACTATTAGTTCAATTGTACTGGGAACGAGAGAAGCTGTAAAAGAACTGAGGAGTAGCAGATGGAAGAACAGACTCAGAGCCAGCTAAAAAGAATGAAGACTTCATGTGTAGAGGCAAGTGGAGTGAATCTGCCAACCTGCAGGAGGGAGAGAGAAGACATTTCTGCCATGGTCTTGGACTCATAGTGCAGTCAGTTGCATTTACCAGTGGGCAGCGAGCACCACACTAGCAGCGCAGACAGCAGGTCTACTGTGGGAATCATCTGATTGGAGCCAGCAACATTGGACTCGAGTTGTTGGGGGGGGGGGGCAGGCTTGAACAACAGTGGGGAAGGGGGTAGCAGTGTGGCAGGTTGATGTACAAACCTGAAATGCCTGGCCACACACCTGCACTTTACCAGGGGCAGGGGTAGCTGATATTAAAAATTATTACCAGGATTCTTAGAACACTCTAGTGAACCATTAGTGGTTTTACATATAGGTACAAATGATGCAGGAAAAAAGAAGAACCACTGACATTCAGAGGGACTTCCGAGTCTGTGGGATCAGAATTAAAAAAGGAAAAATGCCCATTGTTTCTTAGATGCTTCCTGTACCAAGGGCGGGCACACAGAGAACCACTGAAATCAAAAGATTAAATGGCTGGTTAAGAAGGCAGTGCAATAGGGAAAGTTTAGTCTTTCTAGAACATTGGCAGCATTTCGATAATGCCCACAGATTATTTGCTACAGATGGTCTCCACTTGAACAGAATAGGTACCCGAGTTCTTGCTGAGAGAATAAATAACACAATTAAACAGCATTTAAACTAACTGGGGGGGGGGGGATCTGTAAAAGAGCTACTGACGCCGCAAAGAAAACTTTGAAAAAACATAGTAATGTGGTACAGTTCAACTTGCATTCCATATATATTCCATATCGTTCTCTTCCCAATTATTTATTACTGAGTGAATTTCCATGACTACATGATCCTTGCCCTTAGAGTTCCCTTAGAGTTCATCTACCTCTATAGCTTACTCCCTACTTCAAGTCATAATCCTCTATTGTAGCATTACAATGTGTTGCTGTGAGAGTAACTGTGATGTCACAAGCAGTGCATTATGACCTTAGGAAGGGAGAAGGCAACAGAAATAGATGAACTCTTCAGGAACAGAGACTTTACTTTAATGCAAATGACCTCAGTAATAAATAATGGGGAGGAAGAATACAGAACTAACTTAAAATACAAGTTGAACTGTGTCTAAATATTATGGTTTGTTAAAGTTGTCCTGAAGGTGTTAACTGCTCTTTAACCTCAAATACCCCCAGAAGCAAAAAAAACATGGTACACGGAGGGGTCTTTCAGTCAATCCTAGTGAAGCTCAAAAAACAAAATGGAGGAACTTGAGTATATTCTGAATCAGGAAAACATAGTACTATGCGTGGTAGCAGAGACATGGTGGAGGAAAGAACAGCGGGGGGGATTGAAATAGAGGGTTACCAGTTGTTCAATAAGGACAGAATAGATAAACATGGAGGGGGGGGTTGCATTATATGCTAGAAATTACATCAGGGCGTTTGAAGTACAAACTGTTTTACAACCTGATATTGAGCAACTATGGGTCCAGCTTATGCCATCAAACAAAGAAAGGCTTACAGTGGGTGTATGCTAAAGGCCCCCTCTCTAACAAGTGTTTTTTTTTTTTTTTAAAGACTATTTCCCTCCTTACGCTGGACTTTCGAGGCATCTCTCCAGAGGACCCACGGGGTCTCATGCCTCTACCGCCCGCCTGAACCCTTGCCCGACCGGGAAATCGGGTATGCTGGGTCCCCCCCCTCTCCCCCAGGCCCATGAGAGAGGCAGGGGACCACGGAGAGCTGTATCGGGTTCGGGACGGCATTTGGGTGTATGGGCATGGCCACAAGGCTCCACCTTCGTCTCCCTGGAGCCAGGGATTTTGCATTGTTCTCTCCTCCCCGATGCAGGGTGTGCACTGCCGTCCAGCGCGAGACATAAGCAATCCCGCCCACGCCGCAGGATGACCGCCTGTCACTGCCCCTGTTACGTGATCCCCCAGCTGCTGTGCCTCTAGTCTCCACAAGGAGCCACTAGCACTGCGGGACAGATACCCCCCTCCCACCCAGGAGAGGAGAGCAGTCAAACGAATGCTCAATCCTTCTCCTCCCGACTGACCTCCGGCTCCCAAGTTCGCTCCCAAACCCGGGTCACTGGTGTGGGGTGAGCTGTGTCGTCCAGCACCTCAACCCTCAGTGCCACCGGGCCAGACCTCTCTAACAAGTGTTAACACCATGGACTTTATTAAGTGTATTGCAGATCAAGATCGTGTAAAAAGACTGTTAATAATGGGTGACTTAAACTTCCCCAGAATTAATTGAGGAATATGGGCTCCTACTACACCTGCTGAGGACCTTTCTGGATGCACTGGACAGTTTAAGTGTTGAAAATCGTGACAGGAAAAACTAGAGACAATCATACCTTAGATTTAGTAATTAGTAACCTGGGTGATTCGATTGAAAATTGTAAGATAAGAGAACCACTCTTAGGAAACGATCATAATATGGTGGAATTTGAAATAAATATTAACATTGAAAGACAACAGGGGATTATTGAAATAAAGTGTTATGGCTTGACAGATTACAACAAACTGAGGAACCTGACTTTACAATGGGACTGGACTAAGAAATGTAATGGTCTCTGAGTTAACGAAATGTGGGGTGAAATAAAATCTTTTCTCCTTGAACTAGTGGAAGCTGATATTCCAACTAAAAAGAAATATAACTTAAGAGGAAGGATCCCCCTATGGTTCAACTGCAAGATGCAAAAATTAATGAAGGCTTAAAATAGATCCTATAAGCGCGTGAAAAAAGAAGGTACGAGTACATATAAAGAAATCTATAGGACCCAGCTCAGGAAAAGGATATGGAACTAAAACCAGTAAGCAAAGTAGGAGATAATAAAAATAAATTCTATAGCTGGCCTGGTGGCGCTGAGGCGCTAAATGCCTTACCTCGCGTCACGCCTGCAACCCAGGTTCGAGAATGAGCCTGGGTCATCGGAGAGCCAGTACGGGGGGGGGGAGCAGAATTGAGCAGCTGAAAGGCAGCTGTCCTTTCCCAGGGAGGACTCTGTCACCCCCCGTAGTTCCAATGCCCCCGGATGGAGGTCTGCGGGCAGTGCAGGCAAGCGGGCGGCAAGAAGTGGGAGGGCATCCCAGTACCGTGGCATGCGTATGCCTCCACATGCATGTGGCCAGGACAGGGCCAGGAGAAAACAGGGATAAAAAATTGGGGATAAACTATAAATTAAAAAAAATAAGGCATTCTATAACTATGTAGGTAGCCTTAAGAAGAATAATAAAAACACAGGGCCACTTAAACATGATAATGCTGTAATAAGTGACTGCCAAGAGATGGCAGAGGAGTTTAATGCTTACTTTGTAAGCATCTACCAGAAAAGTGAAGTTATCAATAACAATAACCCAAGGATTCAGGAGTGTAAATTAGAGATAACATCGACCATGATTAAGAATAAGTTACAAATCGTATACCCCACTACGTCAGCAGGACCTGATAATCTGCACCCAAAGCTCTTGAAAGAGTTGGCTACAGTATAATGTCATCCTCTTCAGGTCCTATGCCTGAAACTGCTACAGGAAGGTATAGTTTCAGTAGACTGGACTACAGCCCATGTCATCTCAATCCACAAAAAGGGTCCAAAATCATCATGTGCAAATTATAGACCTATCAGCCTCAAAAGCATTATTGGAGAAACATTTGAGACATTTATCAAGGAGGCATTTATCAACATCTGCAAGATGAAAGACTGATGCCTTTACATCAGCACGGGTTCAGGAAGGGAAGGTCTTGTCCCACCAACTGGATCCACCTTTTTTTTTTTTTTAATCCCATCTGAACTGCCCCCTTACCCTACTCCTTTGGACTTGGTCAATTCCCTAGCGGAACCCTACCCACGGTATCTGCCCCTAGAGTGCCCATTCAACTCCAAGCTCGATCGTCCTCCTCCATCGGAGTGCCTGCACAGTAGAGTCTTGCCCGTGGGTAGGAATTTCCTGGGTGTGGACCAGTCGTCATCCAGGGTTAGGAGGATGTTTTTCCGTTTTTCTGCCCTGTTGGTCCCTCTACCCCTGAGGACATCGGCACGCAGGACTGACGTCCAGACAGACGGCGTGCTGACACACGCCGTTGTCAAGTGCCCCAGATGTCCTCCTCTCCCCGACTCTGTAGAGCCGCCTATGCCCTGGTGCCTGTGCTTCCACCGGCATCGGAACATCAGGTGAATGAAACACCCGTAGGTCCCACCCCTGGAGGAGGAGAGCATCCATTGGGACACTCGATCCTCCTCCGACCCCTGGCAACCTGTGTCTGTTCCCAAACCCGGGTCACCGGCATGGTGCAAGGTGTGGCATCCAGCGCTTCAACCCTCAGCGCCACCGGGCCGGTCCTGATCCAATTTTTTGATCCTGTATGTGAAGCCTTAGATCTAAAACTGTGGAAGAATTCAAGAATGCATGGGGCAGACATAAGACAATTCTTGTGGGGGGTAGGAAGAAATAGGCTGTTGGTTAACTAGGATCTGCAGCCTATCCTGTAGGTAGGAAAATGGGCAGACTAGATGGGCCAAGCGGTCCTTATCTGCCGTCAAAGTCTATGTTTCTATAATGATGTTCCTGTCGACATGTTATATGTCGACTTTGAAAAAGCATTTGATAGCATTTTCCACGTCGAGCTAATCAACATCCTAAGGGAGATTTGGTTGGATGAGGGCATAGTGTGCTGGATCACAGAGTGGCAGACTAGTAGGAAACAGCGAGTATCTATACAGGGTCACCCTTCTGATTGGTCAGACGTGACCAGTGGAGTCCCCCAGGGCTCTGTGCTGGGACCGACCCTATTTAACATCCTGGTAGCATCTATAACCTGCACTAACAATGCTTAGATTACAAAATTTGCTGATGGCATTAAAATGGGAGCATTGGTTGTAAATGAAGTAGATGCGAAGAGATTTCCAGATAACATAAGTAACATGGCTGTCAGTGCAGAAAAAAAGAAACTAAAGTTTAATTTGAGTAAGTATGAAATTATGTACCGTGGCCAAGAAAAACTGCAAGTTCATATACCATACAAATGGAAGTGTACTTCAAACTACAGAATCTGAGAAAGACCTGGGAGTCAAACAAAAAATTGAGCTTTGTAGACCATTGTACTAGTGTAACGAAAAAGGGATATGGTATGTTAGCAGCCATCAAAAGGAATATTAGGAGTAGGGTCAGAGAGGTGGTGATGCCGCTGTATGTATACCCAGTGCACCCTCATCTGGAATATTGTGGACAGTTTTGGACACTGCACCAGAAGAGGGACCAAAGGAGACTCAAGGGGGTTCAGAGGCAGGCAACCAGGATGGTGACAGGACTCTGGGATAGAACATATATGGGGAGGTTGCGGGATTTAGGGATGTACTCTCTCCAGTACAGGAGATTCAGAGGGGATATATGTCTGGTTTATAAGGCATTTGCAAGTCAGGACCTTTGGGAATGTGTTGGTTTGACTCTGATACTGGATTCAGAAAAGGTCAAGGGTCATCATATGCAGTTGAAAGGAGGACATTACAACAGGAATCAGAGAAGGACCTGGTTTTGCCAGAGAGTTGTGTCACAATGGAACTCGATGCCAACATCTGTAGTGTCATATAACACCATGAACCAATTTAAACAGGCACTGGATGATTATTGTGTAAACCAGTGTTTTAAAATAGGGATTTAAAATGGCGCAGGTCTACAAAGGCTAACGGTATAGGACCTGAATGACATCTTATGAATTATGAATCTTATAAAGATCATCATGACCCTCCCCCCCATTAGCCCTACAAGTGCAAGTGTTCCCCACCCTGACTTGTAATCACATAGCTCGCTATAATGCACTCAGTTTCCATCTACCTCCACATGAACGCACACCTTACCAACTCTTATTGCTTATGTGTGGTATACACGTGTCATAAAAGCCAATCAGAAGGTGAGAATTATATAAAGGGGTTCTCAATATATCAAAAACCTACATTCATACACACATAATATTTTCACTATAGATCCCTCTTGGCACTACCATATCACAAACAGTAATAAAGCCAATTTCCTGTTCAGACAGCTAGAACAGCTGGTGATGGGACATGTGTTACCACATAAGCTTGTGTACTTTACCAATATGTGCCATAACTATGCTGGCCAAATAAAAGGTATCACACTATTCAAGTCTCTAGCACTCCTAAAGACCAACATTTTTTTCCCTACAAAATATGGGGGACAGCAATTTGTCTAGATTAATATTAGTACACCTGGGGGGGCGTGGCCAACAGCCAAGCTGTGAATTGCATTTCAGAGCAGCTCCATATCATACAGCAGACTATTTAATTAAATCAAGTTAATAAGTTGGAACTTCGAAAAATAATTTATTTTACCATACAGAATTTATCAAGGGCTATCAGAAGATCACAAATTTGGTGCTTTTAGTAGGCGGAAGACCAAGGATGGTGAGAGGAAACAAAGTGGGAGTTGGCACGGAGGGGGCCTGATGTAAAGAACCAAAGCCAGGCACCAGTAAAGACCCACAGGTTGGGGCCAGAGATCCTGACTCACCACAGCCTACAAATGCGGCACTACTAAAAGCAATTCAGGGACTCTACCGAAAAATGGAGGATTTCTCAACTCAGCTGAAGTTGCTGGATGTTAACGTGGGCTCAGTTACCAACGAAACAAAAGAACCAACTAAAACGGCGGACAAAGTTTAAGCAGTCACTGCATCATTAACTAAAGAAAACGGCAAAATGCGGAGACGGCTGGAAAATCCTGAAAATACAGCACACTCAATGTTCGTCTGTTGGGGCTACCGGAGGGGGCTGAAGGAGAAACCCCACAAATTTTCCTACAAGACTGGTTGAAAGAGCTAATGAATACAGAAGAGGACTTTGCAATTCTGAAAGTGTACAGAATTCTGCTACGTGATGGTAGAGCCCGAGCCTCCACGGGAGAATCCATGCCAAGAACTCTTACTCCAGCTCCAGACCTCTGCTGAGAGAGATATCCTCCTCAAATATGCCAAAAGCTTAAGCTCACTGCAATGGAATGACTCCAGGATTCACCTGTTTCTAGATCTGAGCTACGCTACATGGATGAGACAGAAAAGCTTTGATGGTGTCAGGTCCCGTCATCGCACGATGGGGGTACATTTTTATTTTATTTATTTAAATCTCGGATTGACAATACTTTGAGCTGTGAGCTCATTTACAAAGGTTCCATGTCAGAAAAAGTAAGAAACAATAACATACAGTATGGTACAAGCACAATAAAGAAATAAAACACAATGTGGTACAAAAGGCATATTCGTAGTGGTAGGAATGGTAAAATCAGGAACTGAAGACTAAAAGTTTTGATGTAGGTACAAGTAACAAGTAACTAAGTGACTCAAAAGGAGAGAGGTTAGGAAAGTGGACCAGGCAACAGTGCAGCCAAGGCCTTGTTGGCATAAGCTTAGAACTATAAAGAGTATAATCAGGTTGGGACAAATGCTTCAGGTTGGCAAAAGGTTCTAAGTAAGAAGCAAATTTAGAAGGTTAGAAGTTAGCCAAGCGATCAGGGGGATTGATGCAGCCAGAGGCCTTGTCGGTGATAGGCAAGGGAGAAGGAAGTGGTGTGAGGTGTGGGGGGAAGGTAGGGACGAGAAGTGAGGACGGGTGAAGGGAGGAGGGGAGGCAGGTAGGGAAGGGTGGGAATGGGGGGCAGATAGTGATACAGGAGATGGGTTTGGTTAAGAGGAGGCAAGGCTACAGGCTGCAGTCACAGCTGCTAAAGGCTATGATGTGTTGCTGAAGTTACATCATCTACTTCCCATGCCATCCAGTATCACGGTAATCTACTGAGGTAAGGTTTTACAATTCTCAGATACAGCGGATGCCGCTAAACTACTATCAAAAATCGAAAAGCAGTTCTCGGTTAGAGATGAAGATTCTGGGTCAAATAACGATGAGGAAGAGGCTTAAATGACTATGCAGTGTACCCAGCAGTAAATGGGATGGGACAGGAGGGGAGACGCAATGAGGCAATAAATAGTTTGGTTAAATAATATTAGTGTGTCTGAAAATGATTTTTCTGCTAATGAATCAGAACTGAGCAATTGTATGTTATCCAGGACTTTAAAATCACTTGCTATGACTCTTTAAAATGGTGAGGTCTGACGCATCAAATATTGCCTCAAGTCGTGCTCCCTCCCCCTTCTCTTGCATTGTACTTTTTTTCCTGCTCCAATGCCATTTTGTAAGACAGCAGATGGTTATAACAGGAGCCCAGTTCCAGTTGGATCCTTGCGAACTGATTGATATATGTGACTTGCCTACCTTATTTAAAATGTGACAGTGATATATATATATATATATTTTTTTAAATCTCCTTACTATGTGAGCTTTTCATATGTGTATAGAGTCAGTTCTATGCCTGACACTTGCTAGTTTGATTTGGTTACCAATGTTCTTAAATCCAGTGTAGTCTGTTGTTAGGTGGTACCACTTGGAATGACCTTTACCTATTAAAGAACACGGTCTGTTCAAACGGGGATAATTACTCCATATATTAGGATGAAAGATGCTTTTCTGTTTCTTATATGCCCCTGCTTATGGCTGTACTTGGGCTAATCTTTATACACAACACCATAAGCTAATAGGCTTATAATCATGAGGCGTACCTTAGCTGATTATAACTGTTAAAATAATACGTTTACACCCCCAAGTGTTGTAACAATTTACAGGGGTGCTTTGGAAAAATCCAGTACTGTTCAAATGTTGTAAAAGGCGTATTTAAAGTTATGAATCTCAGAATGCTTGCCTGTAGGCAAATTCATGTAATGTTTGCTTTACATAAAGTCAATAAAATACAATTAAAAAAAAGATTAGTACACCCCTTAGACCAGTCCCTCTGTACACATGAAGATATCAATAAGGAAGTTTTATGCAAAACTAAAGGTGTAGGAAGACATGGAAGATGGTATAAAATATCACCTGTCGAGCTCAGAGTCCGATCCTTCAGTCTTCACTGGCTGAGCTCTTCCACACGATCTCTCTTCTTGCTGCTCATCTGTCTCAGAAAGTTTGGTCACGCTCTCTGCCCTGCATAAAACAGTCAGAATATTACTGCATCAGCAGGCATTGCCTCACATGGATAACTTTCTAAAACAGGAAGATTATTTTCCAGTAGGGAACCCAGGAAAATGGCTCAGACCTGCAAGTCACAAAGACCCACGCAAGAATGCAGTTGAGCGGTAATACAGGTAGAGAGTTTTTTTGTTTCATTTTTATTCATTTGCACATTGCAACAAGAAAAAATTACTCACCGTAATAATCTTGTTTCTTCCAAAGTATTCTTCAATATGATTAACTCTAGCAGTCAGCCTCCTGTGTTGGACTGCCTTGGAGAGAAACTGAACTTATGCAAATGATGGAATATCTATTGGCTCGTGCCTTCATTCAAACTGCTACCCTTACCAACTGCTGCGTTCTATAACACTCGGATTCATTGAAGCCTGCGGGGGAACACCTCTTAACTAAGCTATTCTATTTATAGTAACAAACCCCCTTTTAAACCTGTTCCCTGGTAGTGCCAGATAAGACCAACAAGAGAAGAAAATGAAAATGATGTACCTACCGTAATTCTTGATCTTCCGTTGTATCTTCACCATTCATTACTGCTGGGTGTAAGCTGGAGGTTCGCACCTGCTCAGGAGCTTTTTTTGTTTGTTTGTGGGAGGTAGTAGTAAAAACGTTATTTTTATACAGGAAAACAAATCTTTAGCCCGGCTGGCCTAGTTTACAAGATTGTCCTGTTTTCTACAGGTTGCCTAAACATTTAAAAACATTGGCCCGGATATTCAGATGGGTTGCGTGTGGTGCATGGCGTTATTACTCGCAACCCAATCGCCCGCGCAATATTCAAGCGAGGATTGAGCCTGGCACAAACCGATGCGCGGAGCACATCAGTAATGTATTGTATACGGCGCAGGTGGGGAACGTGCCCATGCATACTCTGCACATCCCGATATTCAGCCCAGGATGTGCTGAGTCCATGCATGCACAACCCCTACTTGCGCTGCACACAGGTGAGACAAAAAAGAAAAAGGAACAACAGCTGGCCACCCACAGGTCAGCTGCCGTATTGCAAGGGCAACACGGCAGCTGCCACCTGTGGTGGCCACCAGAGCTGGGCTGTACCTTCGTGGCGGCCCCCATGCCTGATTGCGGGCATCTGTAGAAGAAATATCGTCATCTGGTGGTTCAGTGGATCGCCGCAGCCGATCGCAGGCATCTGTTGAAATAAAGCAGTCCATATCCCTGGTGGTCAGTGGACCACTCACATCGATCGCGGGCTTCAGTATGAAAGAAATCATCCAATATCCCTGGTGGTCCAGCGGTGCCCACCTCCCCACCAGCCCGGTCAGCAGCAGGCGGCAGCACCTCACCGCCTGCTGACTGACACCGTGTCAAAAGCAGGGCTGTCACGTATTGGTCCTGGCGTGAGCCAATGGGCGTGCAGCTACCGTACTACACAGTCCAGATATGTGAATGGATCCATTCACATACCTGGACAGTGTAGTACGTATGGGCTGCACGCCCACTAGCTCAAGCTGTGAACCAATGGGCATACCGCCTCACCGTGACAGTGTCAGTCGAGCGGCTGGTGGGTTGCTGCCGCCCCGCCGCTGACCGGGGAGGAGGGGAGCGGGTGGTGGGGCTCAGTGGCGGTGGGGAGGGGGTACCGTGGACCACCAGGGATATTGACGATTTATTTATACTGAAGCCCGCGTTCGGGCTACGAGCAGTCCACTAGATCACCAGGGATATTGGATGCATTATTTTCATACTGAAGCCCACGATCGGGCTGCGAGCGGTCCACTGGACCACCAGGGATATAGGACGTTTTTATTTTAACATATGTCCGTGATCGGGCTGCAAGTGGTCCACTGGACCACCAGGGATATTGGACGATTAGTTAAATCTACATATGCCCGCGATCAGGCAGTGGGACACATTGCCACACTGTGCAGGGGCGTCAGTCCCTGACGGCTGCTGCCTGGCAGGGCGCAAGTCGCCGGGGATTGGCGCACCTGCATGCAAATGGGGCCATAATGACATGCAAATGGCCCCATTTGCGCCTTGCATACATTATAGCCCCATCTGCATGTGCACTTTTGAATATCGCAGTTGTTGCACATAACGCAACGGAACTTGCGCTAGCGCATCCCCCTGCTCCACTCTGGCCACTTGCGCTGGTGCAGTGCCACTATGCCATGCGCACTGTGGGTGGCCAGGGTGCAACATTCAATGATGCTGTGCCATGGCGCAGCTCCGCTGAATATCACCCTGTCAACGCCCCTGCGCAGCCCAGTTGCGCTGCGCCCAGGCTTGCGCCACAGCCTGGCACAGTCTGAATATTCGGGCCATTAAGTACAAAACACAAAATAGGTACTAACTTTCACAATAAATATGCAGATCACTCATCAAAATTCAATAACATTCTCTAGACTTCTAGTTGATCATCCAAAAGATTTACATGAAAGAGAATTTGGTTTAATTAATTCCTGCATAAACTGGCTCTACGATGGAAATGTGCGCGCTAGGTGGGGTAAAATATTCCAATATTTAGCTGCTTGGTTACGTAATGTCTTTTCCCCATATTTATTTTTAGAAGTCACAATAGTGATTTTGTTTTGATAGCTTGATCTCTTTAATCTTAAGTCAAATTGATAGCACCCTCCGAATAAGTTTTTGTTTATATAATGCTCAGGACTATCTATATGATATTTATAAATCAACTTTTGCCATTGCGTGGCACATCTTACATCAGGAGGTAACCATTTCAAAGAGGTCAACAAACTGCAGTGAGTGTTCTTGGACTACATTGCAAGACATACCGTGCGATCCTGTGGTACACCCTATTTAAGTTATTTAATATTTTATTTGTGGTATGATACAAAAGGTCCCCATAAATCAATACCGGAATAATCAATTGTTCAGCAACCCGTTTTCTACTGTTTTCTGTTAAACACTTAGTTGTTCTTCTAAGGGCTCCCACCCTTTTATTTACCCTTTCAAATAACACCAATATATGTTTCACAAAAGTCATATTCTGATAAAAAAATGATACCCAAATGGGTGTATTCAGTCACTTGTTCTAAAAATACATCTTTTACACTTTTATTTATACCTGTTTGTTTCCCTTTGAGTTGGACCCGCAGTATAACAAGTTTGTTTTTTTAGTATTCTTCGCTAGACCCGACCTGTGAACCCCGCCCCCCCATGCTGTCAAAATCCAACTGTATTTTGGTTTCAAGTTCCCTGTTATTTCTATCTGTTGCTATTAAAGCAGTGTCATCCACATACAACCGTATGTCTGAGTGCTGTGTAACTTGTGGGAGACTGTTGCTAAAAATCAAAACTAGCCGGCCTGGTGGCACTGAGGGTTGAGGTGCTGGACGCCATACCTTGCGCCACGCTAGCAACCTGGGTTCGGGAGTGAGCCCGGGTGCTGGGGGTCGGCAGGGGAGGGAGACGGATTGAACGTCCATAGGACAGCTCTCCTCTCCTCTCCCTGGGGAGGGATCCAGGGGCTTCCCGGTGCAGTAGAGAGGGGGTACTACTAGAGTGGGAACAAGAATTGGGGACGAGTGCGGCAAGTGCGTGCTGACGCCATTGCATGACTGCGCTCGGGGTGCAAATACACAAGAAAAACCCTTGCGCCTTGATAGGCGACAGTTCCTCTCCGGGCCACCGCCACACACCAATACCGGACCTTGCCTCCACCTCTCAAGCCGGGCGCCATTGTAGACAGAGCTGGATGAAGGGCGGCACTGCCCCAGGGGCTCAGAGCTGGGGAGTTCCTGGTCGAAGGTTGGAGGAGTGGCAGCATACCCTCTGAGGAGGCAGGGGATCAGGTCAGCGGTAAGAGCGACCGGCGAGTGGAGGTAGCTTGAGAGAGTTCCAGGTTGCAAGGAGAACAGAGTTGGAAAAAAAAAAATCAAAAATAACAGGGGTCCTAAAATGGACCCCTGAGCCACTCCCCTAGTTACTACCCGCTTTTTTGAGTGCGACCCATCAGGTAAGATTTCAACCAGTCCCTTGGACCTTCTGTAAACCCCATATTTTCAGCTGTTTGTAACAAGAGGGGCTGGTTCACCAGGTCAAAGGCCTTCGATAAATCCACAAACACCATTGCAGTTTCCAAACCCTTGTATAGTGATGTATTCACGAGGTCATTAAACCCCAGTAGTGCTGATGTGGTAGAGTGACCTTTTTGAAAGCCTGATTGACATGATGTGATTAAACTGTGTTTCTCTAAATACTCCATCATTTGTATATATACATGTCTCTCCAAGCATTTAGCCAGGACAGACAGTAGTGCAACTGGCCTGTAGTTATTTAGCTCAGTGGTTTGACCCCCCCCCCCTTGAATATAGGGGTGATTTTACTCACCCTCCACTGATGTGGAAAGTAGCTTTCTTGTAGACTTCAATTAAATATATTAGTCACAATGGGTGTGATTTGTTTAGCAGCTGTCTTTAAAAATCTCCCCTCAAGTAAGTCCGGCACCACTGACTTATTGACATTTATTTTTATTAATTCTCTGTAAACCTCGGACACTTTTAAGATTTTAAACAGAAAAGGTGGATGTGACCCTGTAAAATTAACTCAGTTTTGCTGTTTTTGTGGGTCTGGATTCGATGCCATCACATCAAGACCTGGTAAGTCCACAAAAAAGTCATTTAGCATGTTTACTATTTCTTGAGTGTCTTCTACCAAACTTTCACCAATCTTGAGGGTGTAGTTTGTTTTGACTTCTTGCCCAGGTTTAGATAATAAGTTTATGGATTTCTAAAATTTTCTAGGATCCGATTCTTTATTCAAATGATTTTAGTGATAAAGGGTTTTAGACTTCTTGATCTGTTGTCTACATCTATTTCTTTTCTGCTTAAACTGGTCCCAATCTTTCTCTTGTTTTGTTTTTGTTTTTTTGCACCCCCAACACCTGTTTTTAACCCCAATACTTTTTAGAATCTTTTCATTAATCCAAGGCAATTTTGTCGAGTGTTTGTTATTTCATTTTTTGGTTTTTGGAGCAGCAGGAAAATCCCAGCCTCTCCCTACAAAACAGGGTACTAAATGAGAAAAAGACCAAGATAGAACGGCCAGTGGGGGATGCTGCAACGAAGGTAAAGCCATCAAAAAATGGAGAGCAATGAGTACCAATGCCCGTAGTCTGGCTAACAAGCTTCCTGAATTAGTGGCCTTGATGGAGGAGGAACATCTGGATATCATGGCAGTCACAGAAACATGATACACACAAACCATGACTGGGACATAAACATACCAGGATACACTGTCTGGAGAGGGACAGGGAGGGTAAAAGAGGAGGAGGAGTAGTTCTTTACATAAGGAAAGGAATAAAAGCAACAGAACAAAAGGGTAAACAGGGAGGAGAAGAAGCACTGTGGGTAAATTTGGAGACAGGCAATGGCATCACAATACGCACAGGGGTTGTATACAGACTCCCTTCTCAGGGGGAGGAAATGGACAGGGAAATGATAGAAAGTACACTTAGAATGGCAGAAAAAGGGGAGATACTGCTGATGGGTGATCTGAATAGGCCAGATGTTAACTGGAGTGCAGTTGCAGCTGCCACTTCAAAGAGTGCAGTTATTCTAGATGCCCTACAGGGGGCATGCCTTAGACAACTAGTACTGGAGCCCACTCGAGAGGGAGCAATATTAGACTTGATTCTCTCAAATGGAGATGGAGTTAGGATCACAGATGTAGAAGTGGGTAGCCATCTGGGAACTAGCGACCATCGAACAATATGGTTCACAATAAACACAGCAATAGAGTCAAGCCATACAAAGACAAAAGTACTGGACTTTAGGAGGGCTGACTTTGCCAAAATGGGTGAGTGCCTAAGGAATGCACTAGCAAATGGGCAGGAAGGAGGGGTGGAAGAACAATGGGGAATAATAAAACTGCCATCACAGAGGTAACGAGCCTTTGTGTGAAGCAAATAAACAAAACAAGACGATGTAAGAAACCACTATGGTTCTCAAAGGAAGTGCAGTGAAGGTTCAAGAGAAAAGAAAGCATTCAGGAAGTACAAGGAATCGAGAAGGAGCAGGACAGAGAACTGTATCAGTTAAAGCAAAGGAGGCTGGGAAGGCAGTCAGAACAGCAAAGGCCCAAACCGAGGAAAAGATAGCCAACTCAGTTAAGAAGGGATAAAACCTTTTATAGGTACATCAGGAGCAAAGGAAGACCAAGGGAGGGATAGTGAGGCTTAATAAAGGGAGGGAGGGTGGGCAGAGGAGACTGTGAAAAGGCAGAGATACTAAACAAATATTTTGCTCAGTATTTACAAATGAAGAGGGGAGGCAAAAACAAACAGTAGTAGCACTCTGGATACGGAAGTTGATACCAGCCCATTTACAGAAGAAAGGGTTCTGAAAGAACTCTTAAAACTGAAGGTGGACAAAGCAATGGGGCCTGATGGATTCATCCCAGAATTTAAAAGAGCTAAGGTAGAACTAGTGACACCACTGACTACCCTTTTAACAAATCATGGGAGGATGGGGTACCCGAGGACTGGAGGAGGGCAGATGTGATTCCCCTTCACAAAAGTGGGAGCAAGGCAGAAGCAGGAAACTACAGACCTGTTAGTTTAACCTCAGTGATAGGAAAATGATGAAATCACTTCTGAAGGAAAGAACTGTCGAGTATCTAGAGGCCAGAGGGGCACAGGACCCTAGGCAGCATGGATTCACGGGCGGAAGGTCATGCCAGACTAATCTGATAGATTTCTTTGACTGGGTGACCAAAGTAGTAGATCAGGGAGGGGCTGTGGACATGGCCTACCTAGACTTTAGCAAGGCATCTGACACAGTCCCACACAAAAGATTAATATACAAGTTAGCCAGCCTGGGAGTGGGTCCCAAGATGACAGCCTGGGTAAACAGTTGGCTAGAGAATAGGACACAGAGAGTAATAGTAAATGGAGTCCACTCTGAAAAAAGGGGGGTTAGTAGTGGGGTACCGCAGGGTTCAGTATTAGGACCAGTCTATGTCTTCTGTTAGCACCCTTTGCAAACTGTGTGAGAGGCCTTTCGGCACCATGCAATTCTGCTTAAAGTTGGACCAGCATAACATTCTGTGGTAATTTGCATATGCAGCCCATGATGCTTTGCATTGTGGGGGCATGTGTGATTTTGTATTTTCTTGAAACTTGGCTTCCCAGCCAAAAGCCCTTTGGGGTAACCCTTGCCTCAGTGTTTGTGCACAGAGGTTCTTTGTCTTTTAAATAGTTCTTTATTTTAATGGGTTCACCACAATATATCCAAGGCACACTGCCTTAAGGGTAGCTGGTCCATTCCACTGGGGTGCCAAACAGATGAGGCATACTGATGAGTCCTGGTAGGATGAAACACTTGTCTGTGTCTTCTGTTAGCACTCTTTGCAAACTGTGTGAGAGGCCTTTCGGCACCATGCAATTCTGCTTAAAGTTGGACCAGCATAACATTCTGTGGTAATTTGCATATGTAGCCCATGATGCTTTGCACTGTGGGGGCATGTGTGATTTTGTATTTTCTTATAGCTAAAAATACCAAGTTCTTTATTATCTATGTTTTTTACTAGCCAAGTCTCCATTAACCCAACTATGCCTGGAGCTTGGTCCTCAATCACAACTTCTAAAGTAGCCATTTTATTTCGTAAGCTTCTGGCATTGTCATGTAAAATCCTAACTTTTTTAAGAACATCAGGTCCAGGGTTTAACTCTACATCCCCACCCAATATCAACAATAATAAAAAGGCAAATGTACCCTGTTTTACCTGTAGACTATTACCACTATATGAATTCAAAACTACTACCCTGACCTGCTGTTTCCATTGCCTCCATTTATTTGTAAAGTTATTTCTTCTTTCAGTAAAACTGTCTGTGTATTGAGTTTCAGTGCTGGGTGCCGGCCGGTATGCTCCCAGCTTTCTTTTCTGCTCTACTTCACTGGTTAAACATACAAAGCAAGGCAGCAGTATACTTAGTAATAACTATATATACATTATTAGCCCAGTATGATACTAAAGCTAAATAAACTAAAACATACAAACTGCACTTATTTCTATATAAAACTGACACCAATTGATATCTATAATCTAACTTTATTTACTTAAGTCACATTTCTCTAACAGTTAAACATACAATCTGTCCCCCAGTGTTGCTGTTTTTTTCTATGGAGTGGCGCTTATGCCACTCACGCTGGACGTGCAGCTCATAAATTGAAAGTGCTGTTCTCCCTTCTTCCTGGGCGGTCCCTTTAATTAATTAAAGGAGGAATCATTGACACATTGCATGGCGCTCACAGGTTGGTCATTAGGCACTACTGACTCCTCCTCCTCCACCCCAGTTCTGTTTTGCCGGAGAGAAGGAAAAAACAGGGCTAGAGAAAATTAAGACGAGGCAAGAGAGCCGAGGGATAGGAAAAGGAAAGGATATAAACTGAAAAAGGATTAAGCTGGCCAGAGAACAGAGAGGAGGAGAAGGACGACGACTCCAGTCTCTGGACATTAGGGCCCCAGCCCCTGGGTGGCAGCACAGGAGAGTAAGAGAAAGAGAGGGAAAGGAATAAGAAAGATAGGGGGAGAAGGCGAGAGAGACCCCTGTCATGCTCAGCCAGGAGACTGCTGGCTTACCATTATCTCAAGACCTGGAAAGGCATGAACATACAAACAAGCCAGCAGCAGAAGGCCATTTGGTCTATCAAGTCTGCTCATATTGCAGGGTCTACTGCTTGAGCTAATGTCCCTGCCCTCCCTCCCCACTCCTGAAGACACTGGTGCAAGGTTCCCGTCAGGCTCCAGAAACCACTGGACATCGATCCAGGGCAGGAGAGCTCGAGATGGTCTTGGAAAATATACAGCATGGCAGTGTCTGCTCCCTCCGGCCCCTAAATCCACATTTGGGATGAAAGTCCCGGGGCACGGCCCTCTCAAGTCTGCCACTTGAGGGCTTAGCCAGGGGGAAACCTCTAATTAAGAGAGGGTCCTGACCAGAAATAAGCCCTATATAGAGGGGTTAGAGAGGAGAAGGGGAAAGTCCCCATAGATCCTCTCGTAGGGCACCCCGTAGGAGTCTCTCCCCCCCCTCCCAAGTCGGCAACGGACCAGACAGGTCCGTGCCAAGTCATGGAAGGGACCCCACAGTGCACCCAACAGAGAACCCCAGGGAGTTCCCTCCAAGGCCAGGGCAAAGACCCTACTCGCCGTCCCCCTCCAGTTGGACCCTCTTTGACAGAGAAGGAAACAGAGGGCCCTGAGGTACCAGGGGGACTCGGCTCCCAATTGGCCTCGTAAAGCGGGAGAGTGAGCAGGGTGGAGGTGATGCCCAGAGATTGAGACCCAAGAGGGGAAGGTGGGAAGGGATCAGTAATGAATGGTGAAGATACAAGGGAAGATCAAGAATTATGGTAGGTACGTAATTTTCATATCTTCCCATTGTCAATCTTCACCACTCATTACTGCTGAGTGAGTACCAAGTCCCCCCGGAGGAGACCTGGCACCGCCCTGAGGGAACAGCTTCCCTCAGCCTCCTACGAGGGAGATCCTTCTAGTCATCCTAGGCCACACATGGCTTAAGGTTGCCCTGGGCGAGGCAGTGTCCCCTGCGATCAGAGGAACGGAAGATGCCTCTGCAAATTCCACCTTGCCCTGCGGGAAAAGAGACGGGTCCCCTGGAAGGCAGAGGAAATGACCCTACGCCGGGCCATGGGTGATAATCTTGACAGGTGAAGCCATGCCATCTGTCTAATGCAGACTGCAGTCCCTACTAGCCTTGAGGTCACCTCACTGCCATCATACGATGCCCTTGTCTGGTGCCTTGCAAGCTCCAGACCCTGTGTAGAGAGGGCAATGGCCTGCTTAGATTCCTCCATATCAGGCAACAATGCTAACACCTGTGCCAACATTGACCACAAAATGTCTCAAGAAGGCAGGGTGGTGAGCCTGATGTGATGCGATACAGAGTAGCACATGAGATGAAGAATATCCTTCTTCCCCACCAGATAAAACTCTGCAGAGTCCGGATCCAGTGGTCAGTCATGCGCCAGGTGCTGTAGCCTGGAAGTTTCTAGGGCCATCAGCCCCGAAGGTGGGTGAGGCAGAGAACCCAAAGACTCCTGGGGAGCGCAATACCTCCTCCAGCAGTCCGCTGGGGCTGGGGATAAGGTGGCTGGTGACTGCCAGGTGCAGATCGACGCTTCCTGGAAAGGAATAGGCCAGGAAGGAACCACAAGGTGGTTTGCACTGAACTTGCTCAGGAAAGAGCGCGTCTCCCACTCCGTATTGTGCCTAACCACATGAGAGATATGGAGCTCCTGAACCAGCCTCGAAAGGAATCTTTGATATTCTGTGAAATCAGCATCGGAGGACAGGTGGACAAATCATTCCTCTTCCCCAGAGGAGGAAGTCGAGGATGCCTCCTGCGGTGGTGGGGACAGGTGGAAGACCTGCTTGTCCACAGCCCTGACATAACTGGGGAAGGCTGCCGCAGTAGCTCTGAACATCTCCCAGGTCAAGGGCCTCGTAGGACCCACATGGCCTAGGAGAGGAAGTGGTGGTTGCAGAGGGATTGGGGAAGGGCACCTGACCAAACGTGTCCGGCCTCTGCCATGGCTCTGAGACCTCGCAGGTGATCCTTCTGCACTGGGGGGATCCGGTGGTCAACCCAGTCAGCGAATGCTGAAAATTGAAAAACAACTCCTTGCTGAGCCCTGAGGGGGATTTTCTCCTGTGGTGCGACCAGGACTGCATGGTTCCAGAAGGGCGAGCCCCAGCGCCGCCTACCAAGGGTACCTGTTAAGTCTCATAGAAGGAGAAGCGGGGTTCGGCACAGCAGCTCCACCCCACCCCCCCCGAAGGGAAGTGGAGGAGGGCCCCTATGCTTCACCCCAAACCCTTGGACTCCGAGGCCGCCCTCTTCCTCATACCCAGTGCCAAGAGGAATCCCAATCCTGCTGGCCCCCCAAGGGAGGGTCGCAGGAGAGGAGGTCCCCTGCCCCAGTAGCCTGGTCAGCACCAGGAACGGCAGCTGCCCCAGCCCCTGAAGCCGGGAGCATCAAACTGGTGGACCCCAGAACCACTATCCACTGCTGGGCCCCCGATGCTGCCATTGGCATGGGGGACCGTGGAGACTGCAGTCTCTGGGGCCACCAATGAACGAGCACCGGAACACCTGGTGCCACGTCTAGGGGGGTTCCCTGACCCCAAGGGATCGGGTTGCCAACCAGGGTCAGTCAGCGGGTCATCCCCCTCAGAAGAGAAGATCACCACGCACACCTCCAAACAGATGACCCCAGGAGCCACCCTGCCAAAAGCACTGCGAACGGCACCACCCGCGGCACTGTCCCGATTACGGATGCCATGAAGGGTGCCAAGATCTGAGACAGCACCAAAGGTCCGCCGCTGCCAGACCCAGTAGCTGTGGGCCGTAACACCGGGGAAGTCTGCACTTTCGAGAAGAAACCTCCTCAATGGCAAGGCTTGAATCAGTTGAGGAGGTTTCCTCCTCACTGGGCCATATAGACCCAGGAGGGGACCCGGAGGAAGGGTCAAGAGTTCTTGCCATGGAATCCCTAGAATGACTCCGCCTCTGAAAGTCGGCGGGGCCCTGCCGACTTTAAACGCATGGATTTCTAACACACGGCGGTCCATGGAAAAGCAGACATCGCTGTTGTCCATGTCGTGTTGGGGTCCCAGGCAGCGAAGACAGACATCATGCCAATCCAAAACGGAGAAACGCCAGCCACAAGGGCACCAACGCATTGGGGCGCAGCCCACTTTAGATTTCTTTCTAGCCCCTGAACTAGACATGACACCGAAATAATATCACAAAATGACAGAAGCAGAGCCAGCGCCACCAGTAAGAATTTAAAATAAATGGAACGGGCTTACCAGGTGTTGGAGAAAACAGCGCCGGGTGAGCAACTCAGAACCGGGAGGGATGCAGGAAAATGGTCAAACGGCATCGAGAACTGAATGGCATCGGCTGGAGAATGGCATCGAGGTGAAAACTAGGCTGCTGACGCAACTCTTTTTCCCCCAAGTGCACAAGCAAATGCTTCCTCTACAGCGGAAGAAACAGAATTGGGATGGAGGAGTCAGCGGCGCCTAACGGCCAACCTGTGAGCACCATGCAATGTGTTGGGCTCGTGGGTGGGGTACCATCGGCACGGACTCCTCCCACAAAAAGAAAAAAGCTCCCAAGCACGTGCACGCCTCCGGCTTACACCCAGCAGTAATGGATGATCAAGACTGACAATGGGACAATCAGGAGCAATCTGGTTTTGAAAATTAACATAACCAGTGTATG
Organism: Neoceratodus forsteri; assembly: GCA_016271365.2. NCBI lineage: Eukaryota > Metazoa > Chordata > Ceratodontiformes > Ceratodontidae > Neoceratodus > Neoceratodus forsteri. Next base: position 352,113,338 of record JADMNL010000025.1, on the reverse strand, counting down.
GCCATCCTGACAATGAGAGACACCAGCTGTGAAGCAGAGGCTAACTGGTTCTGGAAGGTAGGGTGGGAGAGTTATTCATGCTGAAGAATACATTGGAAGAAACAAGATTAGTAACTACGGTGAGTAATTTTTTCTTCTAACCCCAGGAATTCTTCAGTATGATTAACTCTAGCAGACTAGGAAGCAGTACCCTTGGAGGTGGGCAATAACCTCATTTAGGAAACAGGATCTGCAGTACTGCTGTGCCAAACCTAGCATCACTTCTAGACTGAGTATCCAGATTGTAATGCATGTAAAGGTATGTACTGTTCTCCACGTAGCTGCTTTGCAGATCTCCAATACGGGAATATCCCTGGCAGCTGCTTTTGTAGCAGCTGTGCCCCTTGAGAAAGGTGCCCTCAGGCTTCCTGGTGGCTCCTTACCAGCTTTGCTGTAATAGAACTGGATAAATGCCACTATTCAGCATGTAACTGTCCTTTCTGAAGCTGGCTTTCCCTTTCCCATATCTCCATATGTCAGGAACAGCTGTTGTCTGTCCTGTCTGTGGACCTTGGTGTGGTCAAGATAGTAACTGAGAGCTCTCTTAACATTCAGGCTATGTAGCCTGCATTCCCCCGAACTAGAGTGTTCAGTAAAGAAGACTGGCAAAGTGATTGACTGATTCAGGTGCAAGTCAGAACCCATATTAGTCCTGAGTACCACTTTATCTCCGTGGAATGAGATGTAGTTTTGCTCTATACATAGGGCTTCTAACTCACTTATTCTTCTGGCTGAGGTAATAGCCACTAAAAATATAGCTTTCCAAGTGACAAACTTCAAATGTGCTGTAGCCATGGGCTCAAATGGAGGTTCCATGAGCTTGGCAGTGCAGACACTGAGGTCCCAAAAGGGCTATTACCTATGGGGTGGGTGCAGGTGAGCTAACCCTTTAAAGAGCTAGTGTACTGCCTTGAATTAACAGAAATTTTCAGATGCAGTCAGCAATCACTTCTTAAGTATTTTTTTTTTCTGTTTGCTAATTAGATGATTTTCCACATGGCAGTACGAGAGTAATGTGTGGAGCACGACGCTGTCTGGAGGAGGAAAAAAAAAAAAGTCAGTTCTGTTCCTCTCACTACATCATCAGAAATGAGACCGAACACCTTGAGGCGTCACAATCCTTGTAGCTTGAGCATTGACTTTCACAAGCTACCAATCAAAATGCAGGGAACTGTGATATCATTAGCAACCAGGGAGAGACTGTCCTTGCTGCTTCATGTCAAAGTGAAACCTGGCAGTCAGAAATGGTTCTCATTGGTTACTAGTGATGTCATAGTCAGTGTGTTTTCAGTGTTGATATAGTGGGAGGAAGAAAACTTTTCCCCCCTCCAGACAGAGTGCTGCTCCACACATCACCCCAGTACTGCCAGGTAGAAAATATTATTATTAGCAAACAGAAAAGAATAAATACTTAAGATATAAGAAGTGATAGCTGACTACATCTGACGGTTACAATTAATTGCAGGCAGTACACTAGCTCTTTAAAGAACTTCTTGAAAATAGGGTTAGCAGCCAGAAAGACACCCCCTTACCCACCGAGAGATAGGCTGAGACAGATGCCAGATGGACCTTAAGGGTAGAGAACTGTAGGCCCAGCGAATGCAGATGGGTGAGATAGTCTAACAAGACTGGTAACCCTGCCTGGGATGGTAACATGCTGTTAGCATTATACCAGACAGAAAATCTCTTTCATTTAGAGGCATAGGTTTTCTTGGTTGAGGGCTTCCTGAAGCCCCTAAGAACTCCAAGTACACCTTCAGAGAAGTGTAAGTCAGCATATTCTAGGTCTTCAAGAGCCATGCTCTGAGTCTGAGAGACCTGAGATTCAGGTACAGGATCCTCCCCTGTGATGAGGTCAGGAGGTTGTGCCTGAGGGAGGTGTATAGGTTGGACCACTGATAGGGAGAGCAGCATCGAGTACCACAGCTGTCTGGCCCAGTCTGGAGCAATGAGAATCATGGAAGCTGGTTGAGGCCCGAGTTTGATCAGGACCCTGAGCAACAAAGGAAATGGAGGAAATGCATACAGGCTCCTCCTTGAGCAATCTAGTACCAGGGCATCTATGAGCACTGTGCCCTTTGTTGGTGGCCTGCAGCACAATTTTGGCAAAGTACAGTTACGTACGAACTTACCGAACACTAGATCTTCGAGAGGAGCTCTTGCAGCAGGTTACACCATAAGGAATGAAGCTGGCAGGTGCCAGGACCCCACGGAAAACATCTAGCTAGCAGTCTACAGTGGGGGATCGCCCCCTGACATTGGCCCACCCCGACGTCCACCTATGGTATAAAGGGGCAGGCCCCAAGCACCACCTCAGTTCTCCCGCCGGAGACCCCAACAAGCATAGAAAATGGAGAACCAAAGCATTACTCTGAAACCAAGTACACTAAAAAGATGGAGAAGCAGTCATCTCAGGGGGATGGAGGGAGGGAGGGAAAGCAGCACCTGCTGCAAGAGCTCCTCTTGAAGGTCTGCTGTTACAGTAAGTTCTTACATAACTGTACTATATCACTTCGAGGGGGCTCTTGCAGCAGGTTACACCATAAGGACTGAGTCCCAGGCAGAGAGAGGACTGACCCCGGTCAGCTGGGAGGAGGTAGAGGTCAGAATAAAGTTCACAAGAGAGCAGGCACTGCAGGACAGCCAGTCCAAAACCTGCCCTACACCTAGAGGCAATGTCCAGACTGGAATGCCGGATGAAAGTGTGGACCGAACTTCAAGTGGCCACTGCAAAGATGTCAGTAATGAAAAAATTTCTGAAAGATGCAAATGAAGCAGCTACACCCCTGGCAGAATGGCCTTTAACTGGGCCTGGTAAAGGCTTGTCGTATTTATGGTAGCAATAAACAATAAAATTAAATAACCATGGATATGCACTGTTAAGAAACTGAAGTCCCTTCCTTTCTCAGGGTGAAAGAAACAAACTGATCAGATTTTTTGATGGTCCAGGTGCGGTCCAAATATTAACAAAGCACCTGGTGGACATCCAGAGTATGTAGTAAGGCCTCCCCTGAGTTAGAATATTCTGGGTAATACACAGGAAGGTGGATGCCCTGATTCAGAGCAAACTTGGACACCACCTTAGGAAGGAACTTAGGACTGGTTCTCAAGGACACCCTGTCCTTGTGAAAAATGAAATAAGGCTCTTTACACATCAGAGCCTGAAGCTCGGAAATCCTTTGAGCAGAAGTAATAGCAACTAAAAATAACACTTTCCATGACAGAAAGCAAAGCTCGCAACTTGCAGCAGGCTTAAAGGGAGGCAATGTAAGTTTCTCCAAGATAAACAACAGACCCCAAGAGGGACAGGGTCCCGTATGAGAGCCTTTAGATGCAGAATACCCAGTAAGAATGTGCGGGATAGGTCAAGTTGGGCAAGAGTCTTGCCTTCAATAGGTGCATGATACACAGAAATGGCCAAAAGATGCTCCTTAAGACATGAGTAGCTCAGGCTGGAGTTAGATAAGGAAAGGAGATACTCTAGAAAAACAGGTTACTCATCTCTAACAATAGTTCTAGGAGTGGTATATGTTGTTCATCCACACTATTTGGCATGTCCCTTTAAGGCTCGCCAGAAGGTCTTCAAGCTGGCTCCTCCTACCCACCCGGGTGGTATATCCCTTGGCTCCACCCCATGACGCCAGATTTTAGCCCGCTGGAAGCCAGGTTTTGTGCATCCGCAGCCGGGGAGGTCAGGTGGGTTGATGTAGATGAACAACATATACCACTCCTAGAACTACTGTTGCAGGTGAGTAACCTGTTTTTCTAGGATCGTGGATATGTTGTTCACCCACACTATTTGGCAGACTCCTAGCAATTCTCCGGAAGGAGGGAGGCAAGGCGCACACCCCCACTGATACTCACTGGGGGAAAAGAGATTGGAGAACCGAGGCCCCAAAACCAGCATCCCGGCGTGACTCAAGATCGATGTGGTAATGGGTAGTGAAGGTGTTTGCTGACTTCCAGGTAGCAGCCCGACAGATTTCCTGGATAGGTATGTCCCTGGAAGCAGCCACCGATGTAGCGGTATGGCAGGTAGAATGAGCTCTTATCCCTCTGGGAGGTTCCATGCCCACCAACTCATAGCATAGACTTATGCAAGATGTAATCCACCTTGCAACAGTCCATTTTGCAGCAGATCTGCCAGAAGCAGCTTAAGCGTAGGTGACAAACAGCTGGCAAACCTCTCCACGAATTTCCACCATCCTCTCCTTATAATAGGAGAGGGCTCATCTCAGGTCCAGGGTATGGAGCCTGTATTCAGCCTCTGAGGTGTGATTAAGGTAGTATACTGGCAGAGTTAACACCTGGTTAAGGTGAAACTCTGACACCACCTTCGGAAGGAATTTTGGGTGGGGGCGTAGGACAACCTTGTTCCTGTGAAAGACCAGATAAGGGGAGTCCACTGAAAGAGCCTGGAGCTCCCCTGTCCTCCTGGCAGACATGACAGCCAACAGGAAGGCCGTCTTCCACAAGTGTGAGAGCTCACAGTTGTGTATTGGTTTGAATGACTTGCCCATGAGCTTTGCCAGTACCAGCTGTAGATCCCATGGAGGTGGCGGTTCACGCACCGGAGGGGATATGTAATCCAGGCCTTTGAAAAAGCGCCCGACCATGGTCTCCTGTGCCAACGTTGGCTGACCAACCCACAATCGGTAAGCGGAGATGGCCGACAGGTGCACACTAAGGGTCAATGACCGTAGACCCCCTTTGGACAGAGACCAAAGGTAGTCGAGAATGTTAGCCAACTGACAGGACAGAGGATCCAGGCCCTTGCCCTGACACCAAATGGAAAACCTTTTCCATTTGAAGGCATAACATTTCCTGGTCAATTCATTTCTGGATGCCTCCACCACGGTGAGGACATCCTCGGAAAGACCCAAAGCCTGGAACTCTAGCCGCTCAGGTACCAGGCTGTGAGGTGCAGGGATTGAAGGTCCAGATGGTATACCTTCCTCTGATTGAGAGAAATCAGGCCCGGGCATGCTGGAAGCCACTCCAGGGGCCTGCAGCTGAGGTTGAGGAGATCTGGACGCCAGAACTGGCACGACCAGTCTGGGACTACCAGAATCACCTTCGCCTTGTTCCTCCTCACCTTGAGGAGCACCTTGTGGATCAAGGGAAATGGAGGGAAGGCGTAGAAGAGGCCTGGGGTCCACAGCCTCGAGAAGGCATCCCCTGCAGCGAGTCCTGCTGAGGGGGCCGGGCATGAAACAGCCTCAGCTTGGTGTTGTCCCTGGAGGCAAACAGGTCCACCATTGGTCTGCCCCAGTGGGAGAACAGGCTGTAAGCTACTTCTGGATGAAGAGACCACTCATGGGATGTTTAGCTTAAGCGGCTGACAGCATCCGCCAGATGGTTTGAGGCTCCTGCCACATGAATGGCTAGAAGATCTGCCTCCAGACGGCTGACGAGGGTCCAGATGTGGAACGCCTCCCTGCAAAACAGACGGGAATGTGTGCTGCCCTGTCTGTTGAGGTAGTACATGGTCATGGTATTGTCCGTCTGGACTTGAACCATTTAACCCCGGAGCTCAGGAGCGAAAGCTGACAGTGCCAGTCTGACTGCTCTGAGCTCCAACAGGTTGATGTGGTACTGGAACTCCTCAGGGGTCCAGAACCCATGGGCCCTTTTGTCCATGTGGGCTCCCCAGTCCACAAGAGAGGCATCAGTCGTGAGGACGGCCGTTGGCTCGGGGTGGACAAATGGGATCCCTTCCTGCAACCAGTCTGGGGCGGTTCACCATTGAAGAGCGTCCCACATCTTCTGGGTTACAGTGATCAGCTGGTCAAAATGACCATGGCGCCGAGTCCACTGGGTGGCCAGCTCCCATTGGAGGGGGCGCATGTACTACCGGACCCAACGGACAACAGAGGTGCACACCACCATGTAACCCAAAAGGTACAGAAAGTCCCGGGCAGGGCGCAATTGCCCAACCAGAAATGACTGGGCAAAGGAGGAGAGGACCTCCACCCTGTCCGCGGGGAGCCAAGCTCTGGCTTGACGAGAGTCGAGCTCTGCCCCGATGAAGCACATCACCTGGGAAGGTACGACTTCCGACTTGGCATCATTGATCAAGAGGCCTAATGTGGAGCAGGTCTGGAGGGCCAGGTCCCTGGACCTCTCCACCTCCTACTGGGTGGGACCTGCTAAGAGCCAACCGTTGAGGTAGGGGTAAATTCTGACCCCCCCCCCGAGATGGGCTGCCACCACTGCAATGCATTTGGTGAAGACCCGTGGGGCTGATGGAAGGCCGAACAGCATGGCTCGGAACCCGTATAGGGTTCCTTCAGCTCTGAAGTGGAGGAACCGCCAATGAGCTGGACTGATTGGGATGTGAAAGAAAGCGTCCTGCAGATCCAGTGAACAGAACCAAATATTTCGCTCCAAGGACGGTATGATCTGGGACAGAGTGACCATCTGAAAGGTGTATGACCCGAGATACTGATTCAGGTCGTGCAGATCTAGAATTGGATGCCAGCCCCCCATCCGCTTGGGCACAAGGTAGTACCTGGAGACAAAGCATGGGTCTGCTGGAGAATCCACCACTGGAGCTACTGCCTCCTTGAGGAGGAGCTAAGCGATGTCGTCTCGGAGAGCTGACTGAGTATGGACGGAGACTCTTTCCTCCCGTGGGGCACAGGTTCGGCTTGGAGGGTACTGCTTGAATACCAGAGGCAGTCCCTGACTGACCACCTCCAAGGCCCACCTGTCCATGGTGCTAGTGGACCAGGCGGAAAGGAAATGGCAGAGCCAGCCCCCCACGGGAGGACCCAGCACTGGCGTGATGGGAGAGGGGGTGGCAGCCCCCGCCCCGTCACTGAACAGGCGAGGAGGAGGATGATCCAGAACCTGAACCTCGGCCTCCTTTACGGACCTGGTAGGGCCTGGGTTTGGGCCGGGGGCGCCAAGCTTAGGGTTGCCACCTGTCAGTTTTTTTTTACCTGGTAATCAGGTTTTCAGGGTTCCTATCAGGTAATCCGGTTTTGCTCTGTGCTGGTCAGGTTTTTGAGCCATTTTGAGTGTTCATGTACTTTTGAAACAAATTCATTCAATGTTTCAGCTACATGCCAGGTTACAAACAAGTTCTGTTGTCAATGTAGCCTTTTGTTTGTGAATGTAGTCACCCTGGGAGGTGTAAAGTATGGCCATTAACACCATTAGCACCTACTTAGCCTAATCTTTCCACTGCATCTTAAAGTGGCATAGCAGCACAGCTGCCCCCACCTTTTGTAACAGTAACAGAGCCAGTTGTCCTCCATTTTCATTTGCTGGTAAACATTTTCATCTCTAATAGAATTTAGGCATTTTTAAATGTTTTAAATTATTGTTTTCCTCAAGAAAAAAGTATGGTCACTTCTTTGGCTTTGAAATAGTACTTTGGACAAGAACAGGAAATGGAGCCAGAAAAAGATATAAAGTATGAATACTATTGTATGCTAGTTACAGTATTTCCCTTGTCTCTCCCCAGATCATATCTATAAATGAGATAAATAAAATCAATAAATACATAAGTAAATAAAGAATTAGGAAGAACCTAGGAAAGTAACTTTAGCAGGCACAGTACAGCATCTTAACATTTTTATTTAACTGCTGCTTTGTTCTTTTTTATTGATACAACAAATGGACTTCTAGGAGGAACAATGCATGAGGAGTCATGAAAAGGGGTGGGGCTAGGGGCGGAGCTTGGGATCCGGTTTTTGCCTCATCCAAAGGTGGCAACCCTAAGCTTGAGCCTGCTGCTGCTGCCCTCCTTGAAAGGAGGGTTGCTGGGCCGCAGGGGAAGAGTGCTGAAAAGGCTTCTTCTTCTTCTGCTGCTTCTTCCTCGAAGAATCTTTAGCAGAAGTGGCGTCCAAGGTGGCACTGGACTGCTTAGTACGCTGAAGGTGACCAACCACACCTGGGCCGAAAAGGTTGGTGCCCAGGAAAGACACATCAGCTAGTTTGTGCTGAGTATCTGCCAGAAAAGAGAGCGTCTCAGCCAAGCCCTGCGGCTGCCAATGAGCGGGCACAAGAGTCCCCAATGTCAAGGGCTATCTGAAGCTGCTGTTTGGCAACAGCACGGCCCTGATCCCAGACTTGCTTGACCGTGGTCTGCATGTCCACAGGGAGGTATGGAAGGACTTCATCCAAAAACCCCAAGAGGGAATGGAAGAAGTGTGCCATGATGATGGCTGAACTTGCCTGATGGAGGCCTAAAGATGAGGCCGCATAGACCTTTCAAGCCGAATGATCCAAGTTTTTGGATTCCTTCTCGGGAGGTCGGTCAGTGTCGGCAGACCTGCCAGTAAGCCTGAACAGAGAGGCGGTCACCAGGCTCTCAGCAGAAGGGTGCTCTGTGAACCCTGCAAGGGACCCCATAGGCACCGCATACTTGCGGGCCATGCAGGCAGAGCTGGACAGGAAGCAGGGCGCTGCCAAAGTTCTAACTCGGCCACAGGAAAGGCCTCCATTGGGGTATCCCCTCTCTTGAGGATGTCCGTGAGAGGGTACTCCACCTTTTTCTGGATAGGCTCCAGGGGCATCCCTGTAGACTCGGAGATGAGGCGAAGAATGCCCTGAAAAGACGAAGGACCTTCCTCTGTCTCTATCCTACCAGCTGATTTGTCATCCCCGGGATGAGAATGTAGGCCGGTCTCATCCGAATCCGAGTAATCTGGATACAACGGTCGACCACCCTGGTCACCTTCGACCTGCTGAGGGCGGTCCAGGGTGACAGTGACTGAAAGACGCCGGGGAGCCTGGTGTCTGGTCTATCTCCTTTAGAAGGAGCCCCTCCCACAGGTTGCTTGAGCGGTGGTTCCACCATGATTGGTGGAGAGACCAGTTTAGGCTGAACCGGAGGTTTCATGGGCTCCACAGCGGGGGAACTGACTTAATCGGCTCCGAAGGAGTTGGCTTCGGCCTGGGAGGCGAAAGCCAAGTAATGGCCGGGGCAGAAGCCGGGGTCAGCTTGTGCCCAGACAAAAGCAGCTGTTGCCATATGAGGTCTCGTAGTCGACGGAGCTTGCCGGGCTCTCCTCATCACAGGAGGGACGAGGACAACTGGTGGCGCTACCTCTTTTGGAGCTGTGGCTCTTCCTCTGCCTGTCAGTCGAGGGGGTCCTAGACCTCGATTGAGATTGATGGGCTGATTCGGTCGCCGGAGATACCAGCGGGACCGTGATTTCGGGTTGAGGACCCCTTCCTCGATGGGATTCCCAGGTGGCTAGGTCTCCTCGACGGTGAAAGAAAGGACCGGAGTCCGACTGAGAGAATTGTCGACCGGAGTTGGCAACAAAGGGTCAAGCAGGTCGATGATTATTTCAACCTCGTCGATCAACACTTCAGTCGACTGGCCAGATGGCAAAGCTGAGAAGCCAGTGGCCGAAGAGGCAATTTCGACGGAAGTTGAGACTGCCGGTTCCTGGGACCAAGATCTCTCCTGATCCCAAGAATGTCTTCGCAGAGACGAATACAATCCCAGGTCCTTTTCCCGCTTATGGGACCGAGTGGAGTGCATGCCTGCCCGCAGGACCCTCTCCCTTAGTCAGGAAAGACTGGCATAACTCTCGGAAAGAACCCGAGAAGGTGGAGCCCAGGTTGAGCAGAACAAAGAATCTCCAAGAGGAAGATTCTGTGGCATGAGCCACTTCCTCCTCAAAGGCTTGCATGCATTCCAATTGCTTGGCGGATCCTGCAGCCGCAGAAACTGCCCACCGAGCCTCCTTTGATTTCACCAGAGGGTTCTGTTTTTCTGGCCTCCCCAACTTCAGGCATGTGAGATGGTCGTCGAGGACGTTAGGGTGAAATGCAAGACAAAAATCGTACTTCGAGGTGTCATGGTCCACACCCAAGCAATAGACGCACGCGGTGTGGGGATCAGTGCGTGACATTTTCTGGCTTCACGAACACTGGTGAAATCTGGGGGAAGCCTTGTCTTCCATAATCGAAGATAAGCAGTTACGATCGCTAATGCAAACTAGACAAATTTTCAGAATAACCGAAGGTTTTGAAGCCAGGGCCTACAAAATGCGGGAGCACAAAGGAGGCAACCTGAATCTTCCAGCGGAAAGGCAGATCTGGCATCATGGGGCAGAGCTGAGGGGTATACCACCTGGGTGGGTGGGAGGAGCCAGCTTGAAGACCTTCGGCGACCCTTAAAGGGAAGGGGACATGCCAAATAGTGTGGATGAACAACATATCCATGATCCTAGAACAAGATTCTTTGGACAAGTAAAAGGACCCAGTTGACAATCGGAAGCCCATGTGTAAAACCACTTCCACTTCATAGCATAAGTAGATCTAGTGGAGGGTTTTCTGGCAGCCACTAGAACCTCTGCTAAATGGGAGGAAACCCCAAAGCAGGCAATTGCTAAGTCTCCAGGGGCCATGCATGAAGGTGCAAAGACTTTAGAGCTGGATGGACCAGGGTGCCCTGCTCCTGTGATGATAGGTCAGAGCACAGAGGCAGGGGAATTGGGGCTCCACTGCAAGCTACTGGAGAAGTGGAAACCAAATCTGTCATGGCCAGAAGAGGGACGTCCAAGAAAAGGATGGGTCTCGCCAGAAAACACCAAGCCGTGGATCTACCGAGCAGAACCTGGGCAGTTTTGCATTGGATGGGGATACGAAGAGGTCCAGCTCTGGGCGGCCCCACCTGTCGGAGAGATCTTCGACCACTGCGGAAAGATGTTCCCATTCATGAACCTTGGACTGGGAATGGCTTAGACTGTCAGCCAAGGTGTTTTGGATGCCTGGAACATGCACTGCCGTCAGGCTCAGGTGATGCTCTATGGCCCAATATCACACTCTCATGACCTCTCTTCTCCACAGAGGGGGCAAGAATGCATGCCCCCTTGCTTGTTTATATAAAAGACCATGGATGTGGCGTCTGTCTGGATCAAGAGAGGACTTGGGAGTTGATGCATCCAGAAGGCTTGGAGAGTACCCAGTATAGCTCACATTTCCAAAACGTTGATGTGGACATGTTGTTCCAATGGGGACCAAGTGCCCGGAGTCTGATGGTCTGCCAGATGGGCTTCCCAGTCCTGACCCGACGTGTCTGTGGTCAGAATTTGCCGAGGTAACTCCAACTGGAAGGGAACTCCCTTGGAAAGGTTGGAGGGGATCAGCCACCACATCACAGTCTGTCAGACCGAGTTGGATACTGACACTGGAAAGGTCCAAGTCATCTGATCATTGATCCTACTGGACCCGGAGGTTCCACTGGGCCACTCTCATGTGCAGGCGACCCAGGGGTACTGTCGTAATGGCCAATGCCATATGTCCCAGCAATCTTAGACCGTTCTGATGGGAACTTATCGAGACAATGAGACCAGTTGAGCCAGAGTCTGAAGGCGTTCTGCCCTGTCCGGCGGAAAAAACACCTTGCCTTGCTCAATGTCTAGGATCGTCCCTATGTACTGGAGTCTTTGGCTTGGCCAAGGGGATGATTTTGGAAGGCTGAATGTTATCCCCATGTCCCGAAACAGGGAAAAGGTGGCCTCCATCCAAAGATGTCAGCGTGGCTCAGTTGGTAGCACATCCGCCTCTGGACCAGAAGGTCGTGGGTTCTCGTCCCACACCGGGATTGGACATGCACCTAAAATTCGCTGGCATCCGCGTGCAGTATTGGGGGGTGCTGTACTGCTGGGGTGTGCCATCCTTCGGATGAGACGTTAAACCGAGGTCCCTTCTACCCATCCTGGTGTTGTCCTGGTGGGTGTCCAGGTGGAAGTAAAGAACCCAAGGCACTCTTCGCAAAGAGTAGGAACATTCCCGGTGTCCTGGCCAACATTCCCCTTCCCATAAACTGGTTCATACAATTATCCAGGCTGTGTGTGAGTGATGATGTGCGATATGGCCGCCACCGCACATTCAGTCACTTCACTACCAGTCTAGCATTGCTTGTAAAGCGCTTTGGATGTATGAAAAGCGCTATATAAATGCTGATCCTTCTTCTTCTTCTTCTTCTTCTCCTTCCATGGTTCTGAGCAATTTCTCCTTGGTAGGAGCTGCCAGAAGCCGATCGTCTAGGTAAGGGAAGACATAATGGCTGTCCCTCAAGGCAGCTGCCACTACTGCAAGGCATTTTGTAAAGACTCATGGGGCCAAGGACAGGCCGAAGGGCAGGGCCCGAAACTGGTAGTGGTTTCCTTGGAAGCGGAAGTGCAGGAACCTCCTGTGGGGTGGAAATACCAAAATGTGAAGGTGAGCGTCCTGCATATCCAGGGAGCAGAGCCAATCCCCTTGATGAAGTAAGGGGAGAAGGATGGGAACAGTGACCATCCTGAACCTTTTGTACTCTATGAATTTGTTCAGATGGCTGAGGTCCAGAATGGGGTGCAGATCTCCCGTTTTCTTTGGAACCAGGAAGAAATGCGAGTAGAAACCCTTCCCGCGTTGTGCTGGCAGAACGAGTTCGATGGCCTATTTTCACAAGAGCGCCTGCATCTCGTCTTGGATCAAGTCGAGATGGGCCTGGGAGCAATGGGAGGGAGCTGGAGGACTGTTCGGAGGAATCTCCAACAATTCTAGGGTAAGTCCTTGTTCTACTAACTGTAGGAACCACTGGTCTGAGGTTATTCCACCCCAACCTTCTCTCTCTGAAGAGAGAAGCACCCCCTCCCACCGCCTCCCCAAGGGATTCTGCTGGAGGAGAGGGGTCGGGTAATGAGTCAGGCAGAGGAGCCAGGGACAGGCAACGTGGCCTGTGAGGTTCTAGGAGCTCTGGGGACTGAACCTCCTGTGACTGGGGAAGTAGCCTTCCTTTTAAAGGCATCCCTGGACTACTGACCTCTAGGTTGCTGCTTGGGGTTATGACGAAAAGGTTGTCGCTGGAAAGACTTAGGCTGAAACCAATAGAGGGGATGAACTGAACAGATAGCCTTACCCAACTCTTGGAGATGAGTGATTATATTTTGAGATCCTCGCCAAACAAGATAGGGCCCCTAAAGGGGGCGTCCAGCCTCGCAGACTGGACGTCCGGGGCAAACCCGGAAACCTGAAGCCATGCGTGGCAGTGCAGGCAAATTCCCATCGCCGCAGCTCTTCCTACGGAATCCGCAGAATCATAGGAGGCCCGTAGTACGTGGGTCCCCACGTTGGAGCCTGACTTGAGAAGGAGCAACAGTTCAGCCTTCCCGGGGAGATCTGGCTGAGCTTGTGCCACTTCAAAAGCCTTCTCCCATAGGGAATTCTGCTACTGCTCCATGTGGGCAAGGAGGTTTATGGAATGGATGGCAAACGTGGCTCAAGAGTAGACCTTTTTGCCAAAATAGTCTATCTGCCTAGAGTCCTTATCCAGAGGCTGAGTACTGAGGTGGTGGGGTCATTCTGAATGGTCATGGGCCGCGTTGATAATGACCAAATCAGCCTCTGGGTGCTCCCTGTAGAAAGGTTCATCCCTTGGGGTGTTGTACCAGCAATCTGCCTTTATGGATGTCGCTGGTATAGAGGACGGGCACTTCCAGACCACTCTATTGACATCTTTTTTTTTTTTTGATTCTATTTGTACGCCCTCTCGGACAGGGCATCCTTCCGAGGTGCTCTCTCGTCGGAGGCCTCTCACTCCCTGCCTGAACCCCCGATACCAGTATGCTCCCCACCCGACTAGCCTGGGAAGGCCCGGTCTCCTGGCTACTGGGTACCCACGGGGGAGGGTTTGCCCGCCTTGGTGACCTTGCAGACTCAAGGGGCCTACCTGGCTGTCGGTTGGCGCCTGGGGAGTTTCCTGGTGCACTAAGCTGGCGTTGGGATGTGGGCCGTGCCCCTGCAGCCCTCTTCATCTTCGCTGGCTGAATGGGGGATTTTCTTAGCATTATTCCCATGAGTTCCCCCCTCCCTCAAGCGTTACATGCAATGACACCATGGCGCACGGCAACCCTGCCCGCGTCTGCCATGCTCGCCCCTCATGTTAGTCTGCCATCCTGTAATACCTCCGATCTCCATCAGGGGTCACCAGGATGCCAGACAGCAACATAGCCTTCCCCAGGAGAGGAAAGCAGTCCTCCGGACGCTCAATCCTCTCCCTCCCCTGCTGACCCCCGGAACCCGAGCTTGCTTCAGAACCTGGGTCGCCGGTGTGGTACGAGGTGTGGTATCCAGCACCTCAACCCTCAGTGCCACCAGGGCAACTTGACATCTTTAAAGGAGTCTATGAGAGGGGAGGACCACTAGAAGCAAGGACTCCTCCTTGCGGAGGAAAGTGGCAAGCTGACACTACTTAGGGTCCACTTACTCAGTGTCACAGCCCATGAGGGCCTGGATGTGTCGTATCACATCCATGAAAGTTGGGTTGCCCGGGGGAGACCACAAGGTATCCTTACGCTCCTCTGACTCGGATGGTATATCTGAATTTCCAGAGTCATCATACGATGAGGAGGAGAAAGAACATCCCACTGACTCATCCGAATCCAGTGAGGGAGAGGGTGAGCACTGAGGCTTATGTTTATGAGGCCTAAAATGGCCGGTGTCAGGTCTTGCCAGCTGTGGCATAGGCTCTTTAGGAACTGGCATTGGAGCCTTCTTAGGAGGCACCTGGTCCTTATGAGGATCAGGAGAAGTGTCCCTTGGGGTAGGAGCTGGAGGCTCTTCCGGGGCCTCCTTATCTTTGAAGAATGTCCACCAGACCACAAAAAGTGCGTGAAGCTCTGCTGGTGGAAGTTAGGGCAAGGTCGGAGGAACCGGCATCTGTGGGGCTGGTATGAAAGACCTCAGCGTAGTTTGGTCAGGTTGCGGTAACCCTGGCATCGGCTCCACTGGTGTCGGGTTAACCAGCATCTGGTCCTGAGGTAAAGAACCCCCTGGCGTTGGTCTGACTGGGGTTAAAGTATTGGGTGTCAGTCCTGCTGGAGTCGGCTATGAGACGTCAGGTCCAGCCAGCGACTATGGGGGAACTGGGGACAACGACTGCGTCACTGTCAGGGTCAGCACCGGAAAAGCTGGTGTCGGTGGAGCTGGTGTTGGCTGACACCAGTCGGGGAAGCAGCCGGCACCAGCCTGGAGGGAGAAGCTCGGGTAGGGGAGCTGACTCCCAAGCGGGGCAGAGGTGTCATCCCCGCAGGGGAGGAGACTGCATGCCCTGGGCATCGTAAACTGACATTGATCCCTGACTTTGGAACCGACTTCGCCGACGCCTTGACCAGGAGGGTGACAGGCAAAGACCCGCCACCCAAAGAGGACCCGGTCAAGCCACCTGGCTGAGTATCCATGTTCTGGATGGGCCTAAGCTTCAGGGGTTGAGAGGCTGATGTCGATGACCTAAGCCCTAAAGACCCACTGCAGGATACCTTCAAGAGTACGGGTGGTTTTACCACTGGCAGCCAGGATGGAGAGAGGGCTGATGGAGTGGAGGGGGTTGACCTCCCGCAGAAGGAAGACCCACGATTGGTGCCTGACTTACGTGGGGATCTGGAGTAGGAAGCAGACATGAGTTTCTCCCTATGCTTCCCCTGGTGTTTGTACTTTCCCCGAGGGCTTCTTAGAATCTCTCACCAAAGAAGAGAAGGTCCCAGAGGCCGGGAAAGAGGATGTACTCTGGTGAAGCTCCTTCTTCATCGATGAAAGCTTTGGCTGCAGCAGGAAGGATTTTAAGGTCTTCTGGCGGTGAAGCCGGGTGCGTTGATTGAATTCTTGGCAGTGCTGGCAGGCCTCAATGTTGTGATTTGGGCCTAGGCAGAGTAAGTACACTAAGTAGCCATCCTTGTGGGGCAACTGATTGCCACAAGTGCACTTCATTCACCACCAATCTACACACGAGGAGGGAGGAGAAGAAGACATGCACGAAATATACTGAATTTGGTAAAATAAAGCATGGGTAGTGCGGAAAAAATGACGGTCGACTTGAGCAGAAGGCATACATGGAGGTCCGACTTGTGCGGTCAACGGCAGGAAAAGAACCGAGGTGGTGCTGGGGGCTGCCCCTTTTATACTACAGTTGGACATGGGGGTTGGCTGACGTCAGGGGGCGGGGTCCCCAGCTATAGACTGCTAGCTAGATGTTTTCCATGAGGCCCTGGCACCTGCCGGCTTCAGTCCTTATGGTGTAACCTGCTGCAAGAGCCCCCTCGAAGTGAGATATGATGATTCTATTTTGAAGCAAAGAGATCTATCTCTGGGGTGCCCCACCATCAAAACACTACCTCCAGCATCTGTCTGTTGAAAGCCCACTCGTGGTGGTTTTAGTTGATTCTGTTGAGTGCATCTGCTAGGCTATTGTCCTTCCCTGAAAGGTGGATGGCTAACAGCGATACCTGTAAGGAGTACCTCAGACTCCATAGCTTCATTGTCTCTCTAGACAGCAAGTTGGACCTTGTCCCTCCGTGCTTGCTGATGTAGTACATTGTGGTGGTATTGTCTGTTCTGACTTTTACCACCTTGTCCCTTATCAGAGATGCGAAGGATTGCAGTGCAAAAAGCACTGCCCTGAGTTCTAGTAGATTTATGTACAAGAGTGACTCTGCAGGGGACCAGGTGCTGTGCACTGTACACACTTCCAGGTGTGCCCCCCACCCTAGGAGGGAGGCATCTGTCATGAGTATCAGTGTGGAGGACTCCTTCTCAAAGGGTATCCCCCCTTTGAGGTTGCTTCTATCTTGCACCATTGCAGGGTCTGCAACAGCGTCCCTGTCACTGGCACTAGCCTTTGTGAGAGAATCTCTCCTTTAGCATCCATGTGCTCTGAGGTGAAACTGGATGTCTCTCATCTGAAATCTGCAACCTTGTACTGTTCTTGTTGCTGCAGTAATGTGTCCCAGCAACTTTAGGAAATGCCTTGCTGGCCTTGGTTTGCCGAGACTGAAGGATCCTGCTATCTGCAGGATATTGTCTACCCCATCCTGGGGAGGGAATGCCCTCCCCTGCAGGGTATCCAACTCTGCCCCTATGAAATTTAGCACCTGAGCAGGTTGGAGTACAGATTTTTGGACACTGATAAGGAATCCCAGTGACTCCAGTGTAGCCTTGGTGAGCTTGACAGCCTCTTTTATTTGTTGTGGTGACTGGCCACAACTAGCCAGTCGTCCAGGTAGGGGGAACACTGTGATGCTCTGCCTTCTTAGGTGTGCTACCACCACTGCCAAGTGCTTTGTGAATGCCCTGAGAGCTGACGTTAGGCCGAATGGCAGGGCTGCAAACTGATAATGTCCCGAAGGTAGTCTGAACCTGAGGTATTTTCTGTGGGATTCCCTGATGGAAATGTGGAAATAGGCATCATTTAGATTCAGTGACGCCAGCCAGTCTCCTTGCTGACCAGTGGGAAGAATCGTTGCCCAAGTCACCATTCTGAACTTTGGTTTTGCTAAATGCTTGTTTAAAGCTCTTAGATCTACAATGGGCCACCAGTCCCCATTTTTCTTTAAAGAGGACAGGAAATAATTTATTTATTTTATTTATTTATTATGCTTTCTGGCCCCAAGCCGCCGGTCGCCCAGTAACTCAGCCCAGTTATGGACCTCGGCCTCCGCCTCCATATTGAGCCGTGATCCTCAGATACCCCCTGGCTTGCCCCCCAGGGTGGGGTTGCAGCACCGATTCCCCAACAGTGCTGCAATGACGGGATTAGGTTGGAGGACTGGCCTAGAGGCTAATCGAAGCCAAGGCGGGCTTCATGAAGGGCAGCCGGCAGCTGAAGAATTTTGTGGAGTTTTTCTTGGGGGCAGAGACGTGCAATGACAACCAGCGTCCACTCTAACCCCTGAAGCTCTCAGACACCGGTCGCTTGCAGTACCCTCGGCCTCCGCCAGGGGTCCATCGAGCACTAGGTATTCTCCCCACCTTCCCCCTGAAGAAGGACAGCAGTCCTGGGGATGCTCCATCCTTCTCCTCCCGGCCGGCCCTCCGACGACTCGTGTCCATTCCAGAACCTGGCTCGCCGGCATTGCAAGCGGAAATCCAACTGCTGTGCCGATGGGCCAGCTAAGAAATCATTTCTAATTGAGAGCTATTTATAAATTTCTTATTCTCAGAAATGATATGCATTCCCTAAAGTACCTATATTTAACTGTACCTGAATAAAAAGTGATATGAAAAACTGTATTTTGCATTGTTTTGTTTTTATGGGCAGCATTCTGTTACAGTACTCTTTGTGGAACCAATAGTTTAGAGTTTGAAATATGTCACAGTTTGTGCACAGAACTCTAAGCATAGTTCTGATGGGTCAACAGCTCATACTATGCATTCTGTACACAAACCTGGAGACCCCATCTCCACAAAGACATAGACAGAGTGGAGGCTGTCCAGAGGAGGGCAACCAAAATGGTGTAGGGTCTGCACCAGAAGACATACGAAGAGAGACTAAAGGAGCTTAATATGTATACCCTTGAGGAAAGAAGGGAGAGGGGGGACAGGACAGAAACTTTCAAGTACCTCAAGAGAATCAACAAAGTCCAAGAGGGTAGTATCTTTCAGAAAAAGAGATGTGCGAGAACAAGGGAGCACAATTTGAAGATAGAGGGGGACGGCTCAGAGGTAATGTGAGGAAGTATTTTTTCATGGAGGGGGTTGTGGATGCATGGAACAGCCTTCCTGATGAGGTCGCACAGTCAAGAACAGTGGGGGAATTCAAGAATACATGGGACAGACATAAAGCAGTCCTAGTGGGGGGTAGGAGGAAGTAGGCTGTTGGTTAACTAGGATCTGCAGCTTATCCATTAGGTAGGAAAATGGGCAGACTAGGTGGGCCAAGCGGTCCTTGTCTGCCGTCAAAGTCTATGTTTCTATGTTAAACCGTGACATAGTAAAAACTACTAATTACTGGTTCCATAAAGAGATCTGCAGCAGAATGCTGTCCATAAAAACAAAACAATGTAAGGTACAGTTTTTCATATCACTTTTTAATCAGGTACAGTTAAATATGGATAATTTAGAGAAATACATATAATTTCTAAGGAAAAGAACTTTATAAACAGCTGCCAAGTAGCACAAATTTCCCGTCACCTTTAAAGTTAGGCAGTAGCTTGAGTAGAACCCTTTCCCCCTTTGGGAGAGTGGAACTGGTTCCACTGTTTTGCAGCCAGCAGACTGGACACTTCTTTTTCTAAAAGTGTCCTTTCTGTGTGGGATGATGGTCTGAAAAACCCTGATCTCAGTTTGGGGAGAGATTTGAAGCTGAGGGCTAGGCCCTGACTCTCTACTTCCAGAACCCACTTGTCTGCGATGATGGATTTCCAAATCTGGAAGTAGTGAGTCAGTCTGCTCCCTACTGGTAATGGGGAAGTGACCCTGGCTAACATATCAGGGAGTCTGCTTTGCTTGGGCTGTACCCTGTGGGGTCTGGTCCCCTCGTCTACAGCCCCTGCTGCCCCTGCCCCTGAAGCAACCTCTTTGTTGCTGATAGA
Source organism: Neoceratodus forsteri (assembly GCA_016271365.2). Classification (NCBI taxonomy): domain Eukaryota; kingdom Metazoa; phylum Chordata; order Ceratodontiformes; family Ceratodontidae; genus Neoceratodus; species Neoceratodus forsteri. The sequence continues at coordinate 352,093,980 of JADMNL010000025.1, read as the reverse complement.
CAGGGGTGGCTTGGGCATGGAAGAAAGTTCTGCCTTAGCCCCTACCTCTACCTCCCCTAGCCTGTCGCCTGTAGGAAGTTGAAGCCTTTTCCTTTGCTGTATTGCTCTTAAGGTGGTTTTGTACTCATGCAACTCCTTCATGTATGCCTTTGTTTTGTCTCCAAACAAGGAACTATTTTCCACCAGGAAATCTATGGCCTTAACCTGAGTATCGAGTCAGGTTTGTGGCTCTAAGACAAGCAAATCATCTCAGGGCCACCCACCTGGCTGCGGTATCACTGGCATCTACTGCCATATGAAACTGGTATTTTGTGGCTTCCAAGCCACATCTCGCTATCTCAGTGAGATCAGCAGCCAACCCAGGTCGTGCCTTGTCTGCCATGGCCATAACAGAATTCCAGAGGGTTTTCTGGTACTGGGTAGCATAGGCCATGTAACGGCCTGTCTGAGAGCCAGAGATGCAGCTAGATAGCCTTTCTTGGCCATACTGCCCATCTTCCTGGAATCCTTCTCCGGTGGGTGAGGTGCCAGTGGCACCCTTTCTCTATCACAAGCTGCTTGCACTACTCCCTTGTGGCCAGGGTGAGAAAGAGGAAGTCTGCCCTTGACCGGTCAAGCTTGTACTTTTTATCAGCTTTTTTGTCCACTAGGGGTACCGAATTTGGTGTTTCCAGGACTTTCAATACATGCTTCTTCAAAAACATATTGATAGGGAGCAAGAGCCTCTTAGTAGGAGCTAACCCCATCATATCTAGAAACGCTGCCTACTCCACAGACTCGTTTGTGGGGAGGTCAAGGGCTTCCACCATTTGTTTGACAAAGGTGTAGTGAAATGAGTAGTCTTCTGGAAGCCTAGGAGGTGATTCAAATTCCTGGTCAGGAGAAACCTCTGGTTCTATCGGTTTATTTATTTATTAGCTTTTGGAAACCAGGTAAGTGCATTAGGCAACAATCCTGCCTATTTTCAAGCACGACCCAGGAGAGTACATTTTACAAACGAGTGGTTACATACAGTTCACAGGTAAGTACAGTACTACAGGAGATCACAGTGATATAACTTAATCAAGGATGACTTAGATTACCCTAATGAGGGTGTAGGATAGAGACAGCAAGGCTAGGCTATACAACAGTCAGGGAGCAAACACAGTTGAGTAAGTGAAACCAGTGTTCCTCTTCATCATCTTCCTCCTTGTGTTCATCATACGTGGGGCCCTGTGCCACTGGAACCAAGCACTGAACCGCAGATGTAGCTGTGATCAGAACCATTGCTGGAACCGATGGAACCGGTGCCACCAGTTGTGAATGAACTGGTAGTAAACCTTGGTTAGCTGCAGTCTGCAGGGCTTGTAAAACTTGTAAAGCCTGAGCCACCACTTCTGCTGTCAGTACAACTGACTTGGAAACCGAGGGCTCCACTGCTTTTGATACCGTAAATCATGACCTACAACTTGAGCAACTCAGCAGCACAGGGCTCTCAAATGACACCACTAAGTGGTTCAAAAGCTACCCAGCTAATCAAACTCAGCAGGTCAAGATTGCTAACATTTTATCCAACCGCCAAGCGGTCCAATCTGGTGTCCCACGAGGGTCCATATTGGGTGCTCTTCTGTTCAGCGTCTTCCTCAATGGACTCCCTAGCTCATGCCAAGGTCAGATGCTGCTCTATGCGGATGATGCTATAACATTTACAGGCAATCCGGATCCCGAACTCCTCGAAAACAGCTACAGTATAACTTTGCATCTGTGGAGGATTGGTTTAACAAACACAAGTTTATTTTAAACTGCAAAAAGACCAAAGACATGCTTTTCAATACCCCCCAAATCCACTGACTATCAGAAACAGTGCTGGTGCTCTGTTGGAACAAATTCATCACTTCAAATACCTTGGGGTCACCACTGACAGTACCTTATCCTATTCACAACACAGAAAATGTTACTAAAGCAGTCAACACTCGTATAGGATTGCTCTATAGGCACAAGCAAAGTCTTACTGCTGAAGCACTTAGACTAGCAATTCACAGCTCTGTTTTCTCTGTCATAGATTATGGGCTGGTGTCTATGGCTCAGCCAATGTTACGTCCCTATGATGCATCAACACGGCTCTTAAAGCCTGTAGGCACCTCACAGAGGCTTCACATCTTACACACATGAGTTATCTCTATACCCAGTCCAGTTGGCTACAGTTAAAGGACAGAATAAAGTACCAAATCTGCTTGTTAGCAAAGAAAGTTAGCTTAGGACTCATGCTCTCTGGGGTCCATAAGATTCTAAGCCCTTTCTGTAACCCCGTCGTACTCGAAGATCAAATAATCAGCTCTTTGTTGTCCCGTGCTGTCGCACAACCCAAGGACAACAATCGTTTGCCTATAGAGCCCCACTTTGGCTTAACTCGTTTCCCATGGACGTCTCCTCAGTTACCAAGTTGGGCCCTATTTTTTTTTTTTATATTATCTTTTTTTCACCCCTGATGTTGCAGCCATGCCAGCCTCTCCTTCAGTCGAGCCAATGCTGCCTCCGACCCATCCTGTCCCCTGAGTCTGAGTCCCCCACTCTCAGATGTCAGCCGATCCCCCCCGGGTAACCCCGCGTAACCCTTCGCCAGGTGGTTCCCCCTCCTCCAAGAGGGAAGGCACCGGCCATGGGGCCAACAGACCAGCGCAACTTCTTGGCCCAGAGGGTGATGCTGAGGTAGAAGGCTTCAGGGGCACTGATGCGCTCGGAGAGCTAGCCAGCCGTCATCCGGGGTGACATGAAGCATTTTCCCGTTTTTCTGGTTGATGTCCCTATGCCACTGTGCAGTACTCCTGGTCTCCACCAGAGGCCACTGCTGACCGATATCTTCCCTAGCCCAAAAGAGGAGAGCAGTCCCAAGAGATGCTCAATCCTCTCCCAACCCAGCCAGCCCCCGGCGTCCCGAGTCTATTCCCGAACCCGGGTCGCCAGTGTGGGTCCAGGTAAGGCACCCATGCCTCAACCCTCTACGCCACTGGGCCGGCTAAGCTGGGCCCTTTCAAACAGAAATTGTGTCAATACGAAAATAACAGCTGTGATTGTATCCACTAATCTTACCCAATTTATTGCATTATTTATGCCATTTCTCTATGCTGTTCCACTCAGCTCTACTGAAGCTACCCGTATTAGGAACTATTCCCCTCCCTTCCATTTGAATTAACTACCCTCTCCATGACCCACTCACCCATACTCCCCTCCTACCACTCTCCCTCTTTCATCCCTTATCCCCCTTAATCAACCCCTCGTACTCTACATCGCTTAACTTATCCTTCCCTCTCACTTGTTGGCCATTACCTGACAATGCCTACTAGGCTTCTACACATCCCTGCACCCTGCTTTTGTTATACGCTTTACAGCCTGAATTTATCCCTTCCCTCATCCCTCTTACTATCTTTTCCCTCACCTCCTCGTAACCCCATCCTACTACCTAGCTCACTCTTGCTATCTATCTACCTGTGCTTGAAAAGGCCTCCCTGGCTGCTACTCAGTGTCTGTCATTAACCTATACTTCATTATATACATTTTAGATGTATTTGCCTGGCATACACTGTACAATGCCTGTTATTTTGTCTGATTGAAGCTGCTTATTTTCTTTGTAAACATCTTATCTCTTGTTGAATTCTTAATCCTGTATGTTAACCTGCTGACGTGGAACCTATGTAAAAGAGCTTCTAGCTATTGTCAATCTGAGATTACAATAAATTAAAAAAAAATAAATAAACTGCTGTTCCAGCAGGAGATTCAGTATGCTTGGTTTTATGTTTCTTCTTAGCCAGAACCGGGTCTTTCACCAGTTCCCCAAGCTTTTTTGGCTTAAATTGTTCACCTTTGTCAGAGGAGGTCGGTTCAGTGTCTTTAGCCTCTTCTTTAGGCTGATCCTGAGTAGGATCACTTGGATACGATGGGGAAGCCATTTTATCTTTAAAATGCTATAAGCATGTTTCCACAGTTTTAACTGGGAAAGTTTTACAAATTTCACAATCGACTTGAAAATAAGAAAAACCTAAGCAAAACAAACACAAATCACAGGCATTAGCCTTTGGGAAAACCTCCCCACACTTAGTACAGTTCTTAAACCCGGTAGGCCCTGTTTTCTTCTTAGGCTTATAGGACATATCAAATGTTAAGAAAATAAAGAACTTAAATCCAGTTCCCAACTGTAGTAAAAACCAGTAATAGCACGGCAGAGCGGTTCACAGAGAGTAGCAGTTGGTTACTGAACCGGGAAGAAAATGGAAATTATGTACCTACTGTAATTCTTGATCTTCTTGGATGAAGTCTTCACCATTCGTTCACACTAGTAGGACTATGCCGGATGTGCCAGGACCCAGAGGGAGCCAAAAATCTTCAGGAGGGCCTGCGCAAAGATAGGACCGTGCATGTGCGGCACCACGAGACTGGCTTGTGCCATACAGGCCATCTCTGCGTCAACCCTCCAACCACCTCAGTACTTTTCTGACTGAGAAGGTACAGTGTAAACTAACCTACGAAAACTAAACCTAATCCGGGCATAAGATAGCCTGGATGACCCGTGTAAGAAAGGTCAACACAACAATGCCTTCATAGCCCAACCAAAAAGGGAATGAAGACTAAAACAGAATGAGTAAGCTCAGGAGATGGTGGGTGGACGTGAGAATGCATGGTGAAGACTTCAACCAAGAAGATCAAGAATTATGGTAGGTACATAATTTCCATATCTTCCTGGACTAAAAGTATTCACCATTCACTCACACTAGTGGGAGAGTACTGAGCTAAAAACCAATCCCCCAAACAGGGCAGCAGGAGATCAAGCTCACTCAAGACAGAAATCCATCAAGGACTAATTTGCCGAAAGATGTGTGCTGTCTGGCATGAATGTTGAAAGCATAGTGCTTTATGAAGATGTGCACTGAACTCCAAAAAGCCGCTCTGCAGATGTCTACAATGGGTACATTACGAATCTCTGCCAGGGAAGCCGCAACCACTGTAGTAGAGTGGGCATAAACCCGGCCTTCCAGCTTGACCTGCGCCATCGAGTAGCAGTTTGGAGACAGGCTACTAGCCACGCAGAAATGTATCGGATGGAGTCAGGCTGACCCAGTTGGGTCACACTGAAGAACACAAACAGCTGTTTAGATTGGCAGATCTCCTTAGTTCTGTTAATGTAGAACCACAAATCTCTTTTCATAGCCAGAGAATGAAGGGTGCATTCCCTTTAATTCTGGAAGCTGGCGAAGTAAGTCGGAAGCACCAGTGGTTGGTTAAGATAGAATTCCGAAACCACCTTTGGAAGAAACTCAGGGTGGATGGGTGGGAAGAACCACCTTATCCACGTGAAACACCATATACAGAGGGTCTGTGACCAACACATAGATCTCCAGAGACCCTACAAGCGTAAGTAATGGCCACCAGGAAGGCAGTTTTCCAGGTCAGAAACTTCAAATCACAAGTGGGCTGAGGTTCAAACGACTTGCAAGTGAGTACGTCTAGCACAAGGTAAATATCCCATGCAGCCACTGGTCTTCTGACCAGGGATCTAGTGTGAAGGATGCCTTTAAGGAATCTTTTGACCAGAGGAAGCTGAGCCAGCCCCAGGTTATGCACTGGCTCATGGTAGGTGGAAATTGAGCAGAGGTGCACCTTTACTGTGGAATATTGCAGCCCTGCATTCAACAGGTCTAGAAGGTACTCCAACACTTTGTTTGGTGTGCGACAGAAAGGATCCAGATGAGATTTCACACACCAAATTGAGAAATGTTTCCGCTTTGCTGTGTAAGTCCCTCTAGTAGAAGGTTACGAGCTGCTAACAGGATTTCTGAGATCAGTAGAGGCAGTTCTTATGGAGGAACCTCTGACAATCTGTTGATCAGCTGGAACCATATCTGTTGAGGCCAGTAGGGGCCGATTAGAATCATCCTTTTTTTTCAAATTTGAGGAGCACCCTCTGAACCAATGGAAGAGGAGGAAACGCGTACAGAAAGCATCTTGTCCACTGCAGTCTGAATGCATCCTGACAGAAAATACCAGGTTCTGAATTTCTGGAGCAGAATTCAGGCAGCTTTGCGTAGTAGGGTGCAAACAGGTCCAAGTGCGGGAGTGCCCCATTCGTCGAATAGCTACTGCATCGACGCCTGCCGCTGACAGCATTCAATTCTCGAGGACCTGCCTCCATTCTGCTGACGTGATCCACTAGGTCGTTCTGGACTCCCAGGAGATAAACTTCCTGGATGGATGCCTAGTTCTCAAGACCATTCCCACAATCTCATTGCCTTCCTGCATAGGGGGTAGGACTGCGCTCCGCCCTGCTTGTTGATGTAATACATTACAGCCTTGTCTGTCTGACGTAGAATTACTTTCCAACAGAGAGCATCCCTCAGGGCTCGGACAGCATGCAGCACCACCCTCATCTCCAGAACATTTATGTGAAGGTCAGACTCATCCTGGCTCCCCACTCCCTGAGTGTACAGGTCCTGACAGTGAGTCCCCCAACCCGCCAGGGAAGCATCTGTGGTGACAGTGACCTGCGGCTCCAGCAGGGCAAAGAAAAGACCCTGTTGCAAGTTGGTTTCCTGCGTCCACCACAGAAGAGACCATGCCAGAGGTGTCACCCTTATGTGAAAGGACTGCGGGTGCGTGGTAGGAGACCACTGTGCACAAAGCATGCATTGCGAGGTCCTTATGTGCAATAGTGCCAGGGGTACCATGAAAATGGATGATGCCATGAGGCCCAACATCTGTTGCATCGCAATGGCTCGAACCGACGTGTTCTCCCTGATGAAGCGGGTCATCTGGAAAATAGAGTCCTTCCTGTCTTCTGGGAGGAAGGCTCTCACCTGGCTGGTATCCAGTAGAGCTCCTATGAATGGAAGCTGCTGAGAAGGCTGAAGTTGAGACTGCTCTAGGTTCAAGAGAACTCCCATGGACATGAGGAACTGGGAGGCTCCGGCCACCACCTTCTTCGTCCCTTCTTCGGTGGGGTTTGCTAGGAGCCAGTCGTCCAGATAGGGGAAGACGTCAATACCTAGCTTTCTGAGGTGCGCAGCAAGCACTGCGAAGCACTTTGTAAAGACTCAAGGCACCGAGGACACCCCAAAGGACAATACTCGGAACTGGTAGTGGTGACCCAAAACCACAAAGCAGAGGTATCTGCGATGATTTGGGTACACCGGGACATGCTGGTAAGCATCCTGCATGTCAAGGGACCTGAGCCAGTCAAACTGATGAATCAATGGAAGTAGCGTTCCCAGGGAGACCATCTTGAATTTCTCCCTGAAAAGATACTTGTTTAACTTTCTGAGGTCGAGAATTGGGCGCATCCCACCTGTTTTCTTTGGAACCAGAAAGTAATGGGAGTAGAATCCGGTGTTCGTCTTTGCAAGGGGAATGACTTATATTGCCCTGTTCTTCAAGAGGCCTTGGATCTCAGCAGCAAGAAGGTCTGACTGAGCAGCGAACAGGTTGGACTGCCATTAAGGAGGAAGGTCTGGAGGGGTGTCCACAAGACTGAGGGAGTAGCCTCCCTGACAATTCTGACGACCCACTTGTCTGACATGATTTTCCTCCACTGCTCGCAAAATAAAAAGACAGATGACCTCCCACTGCCGAGGAAGAGTCCCCCTCGGGCAATAGAGGTGGGACCTGGACTGAATTTTCAGAGACTGGCGCTAGCCACCTTTGGGCCCTGCACCTTTAGCTGTGCTATCTTTTGCGGTTGGGGAGCTGTGTTTTTATTACCAGCTCCTTGACCTTTACCTCGAAAAGACTGTCAGCAGTTCCAATTTTTCTGAGGGGCAGGGGCACTGGCCTGGCTGTTTTCAGGGCAGTCCTAGTCTTCTCTGTGGCCTCTAGCACTTGCTCTACTTGAGAGCCGAAGAGGTAGGCACCATCAAAGGGGACATTCATAACCCTTTGTTGGGCATCAGCTGGAAACCTGATGTTCTGAGCCAGGAGTGACGCCGTATACAAATCCCTGCAACCGCAGCCCTAGAGGCAGTATCACAAGCATCCATTGCAGCCTTCAGCTGCTGGTTATTGGATTCTATGCCTCTGGTTATGGTCTGTAGTAGCTCCAAGGTGACGTCGGACTCCAGGAGCCTCTCGGCCAAAGCTTTAACCGAGTGCCACAGAGTATACTCATACTGTGAGAAATTACCTTGGTAGCTAGCAATATGCATACCCAAAGTTGCACCTTTTCCGTCTACTACTGACAGTGGCCTCTGGCCTGCCTCTGCTAACAGCTCTTAATCTCCCCCCTCCCAGGGATGTCAAGTCCAGTTTTTTTCTCTTAACTGCCTCAAACTGTTTTATTTCTTGTTTGTTAGCTTAACTGCTCCTGTTATTAACATAGCTCTACTCTGTAACAAGTACTGCATTGTGTATCTGTCCTATCTGTATTGTATACTCTGTATATATTATATGTGACGTGGAACCTTTGTAAAGGAGTCTTTGACTCAAAGGTATTTCTGATCTCTGAAATAAATAAATAAATGACCATTTGCCCAGAGTGTCGATCTTGCGAGACTCCTTATTGACAGGTCGAGTGGAAGATTCCTGAAGAAGGATGACCGTGTCATTCTCAGCAAGCACAATTAAAGCATACACAAAAGCCCGCGAAGACAGGATAGGTCTATCCTTGGGTGTGGCATATTTCCTACTGATGACTTTAGACACTGAGGGAATTAGAGCCAGCTTGTCCCAAATCATCTCCGAGAGGGTTTCAAAAGAAGGTGGAATCAGAGGAGTTAAATTCACTGGGACTATAACCGCAACAGCTTACCTGGGTCCAGCGAAGAGGTTTGTAAAGCCAAGGCAAATCCCATAATCTTGAGAAGAGACTGGAAAGAAAGATTTTCCACTAGAGAGTCGGCAGAGATCGAAGGCTTGCTCTCCAGTCAAAAAATTGTCGTCCACATTGTTGTCAGATAGGAGCATGTCCGGATCAGACTCATCAAGGTCTCCCTCCGTGCCAGATGGGCCACCAAGGACAGGTTCGGGCCAGGAAAAACGAGGAATCGATGAGGCCACCATCGGTGTCAAGGCTCCTGGTGCCACGTGCCGTGAGAGCCGGCGCCCCACGCAATACCGGCACCAGCACAGAGGCTGGCTGTTGGACACCCAGCTCCGAAGAGGCCTGCACCATCCCTCGAGAAGTCCTGACAGACCTAAAAGAGAGGGGAAAAGATGTTATACGTACCTGAGTCGGCCCCTGCATGGACAACAGTTGAGGGTGGTAGGCATGAGGAGTGGACGAGGAGGACGCCAGCACCGAAGGTGGAGCCTGCGCCTCTTGTCCCGAATACCCTGGTCTTGGATCAACGGCTCAGAATCCCCAAGGATCTGGGTCCAGAGCTGCCACCAAAGGAAGACGAGACAAACGTTGCACCCACTGCTTCATAAAAGTGTCCCAATGATGGAACTGCTCACCAGAAGCCCCAACGGAGGACAACGAGGGACTCTGGAGCAGAGAATCGCAGTCGCCAGGAATGGAGGCTGCCGGGGACCCAACCGGAGTCGAGCCCAGCCCAACACTCCTCGCCACCAACGATCCCTGTGCAGACATATCAGAGGGTGACCTCGAACGTCACCTCATCTTCAACTGTCGGGACAAAGAAGAGCTCGAGGCTGAGCAGTGCCGGGTCCCCGACCTGGATTGGGAACGGGACCACTTCATTTTGTGCTTGCGGGAGGACTGTCCTCCCTCCCTCGCACTGGACTACCCATGGTCGGATTTGAAAAGGGCAGCGGATCAGACACAGCCTCAATGCCAGGACAACTTTCAAGCAAAGTCTCCCTACTGTCACTGACACCAACCATGGTCGACTCCGCTGAAGGAATGGCTGTGACAGTTAACATTTTTTTTTTTTACACAATAAAACTAAGCTAAATCAACTGAATGAAAGTGCTGCTGTCACATAGACTTGAAGACTTGACTCCCACTGGCGAGCGACGTCGAACTGAAGTGCACTTAGCGGGAAAAAGAACTGAAGGGTGTCTGGAGGGGTCGACACGAAATAGCCTATCTGGTGTAAAGCCTGTCCTGGTGCCACACACAGGTGCTATCTCGCACCAGCCCCTGAAGATTTTGGCTCCCCCGCTGGGTCCTAGCGCCGCAGTCCTATTAGTGTGAATGAATGGTGAAGACATTTAGTCCAGAAAGATCCGATAATCTGTTAAAATCCAACTGAAGCCCCAAATAAACTAAGGAAGGTTCCGACTTAAGTTCTTAAATAAGAATTTTAAGTAAAAATAAAAGAAGTAAACAAAAATAACCAGTTCCTCGACGGTTGCAAAGAACCTACCAAGGGTGCAATCCCTCCCCGAGTAACCAGCCATAGGACTATCATGTGCTATCTGTAACAACTCAGATCTATATTTTTGTGGTATAACCAGTTGTTCTATCTGGTCCTGTGTGTGAGATTTAACCCATATTCTGTACAGTAACCCATTACATTTTTTAAACATAAGATCACTCTGTTTTGGTTTCACCCCCAGCTATTTAAAATAACCCTGGAGAGAAACATTGTTAGCTTGCTCTGAGAGAAAACCACAATCAGTGATCAGTTTAGTTTCAGTATTTTCATATGTTAGCCCCTTGTGTCCATCAGTCATTTGTTGCCACAGTTTCTTCAGGCATCGTCTTTCTTTCCTGGATTTCAGGATCTTGGAGCTGTGCTCAAACAAGTCCGAATCAAAATCACTGAAAGGAAAAGTGTCCCCACCATTTGAGATTTTCTTTGCCTGAGCTCTTATTACCACTGCTGCTGAAAAGTAGTTACGTAAGAACTTACCGTAACAGTAGATCTTCGAGAACAGCTCTTGCAGCAGGTTACACCATTAGGACTGAAGCCGGCAGGGGCCAGGACCCCACGGAAAAATTCTAGCTAGCAATTTCCAGCGGGGGACCGCCCCCAACGTTGTCCCCTCCCCCAGCATCCCCAGTTCTCCCGCCGGAGACTCCTGGCCCAAGAATAACATCTGAAGTGGAGATTGAGGATCCGCCTCCAAAGGAAGGTTTGCAGAGGGCGTCGAAAGACGCTGTAGTCTAGAAACTAGGTCAGAAGACAACCTCCAGAGGGGAAGGTGGAGGGGAAACTACCTGCTGCAAGAGCTGTTCTCGAGGATCTACTGTTACGGTAAGTTCTTACGTAACTGTACTATCTTACTTTGAGAAACAGCTCTTGCAGCAGGTTACACCATTAGGAATGATTCCCAAGCAGTAAGGGACCAAGTTGTTATCGGGAGGAGGATAGGAGGGAAACTCCAAGCTTTAGGACAAAAGTCCCTGAAGGTCTGGCAAGCTGAAACCAGCTCTGCGCCTAGAGGCAATATTAAAACTGTAGTGCCTGATGAATGTGTGTACAGTGCTCCAGGTCGCTGCTGCACAGATGGCTGAAGTGAAAAGATTTTTAAGCGCAACGAAGGAGGTAGCCACCCCCCTAGTAGAGTGACCCTTCACCGGCCCCAGTGAGGGTTTATTACGCTTCTGATAACAAAACATAATGCACTTTACCAGCCATCTAGAAAGAGACTGTTTGGAAACAGGAGCACCGATCATCCTCTGTGCATAGGAAACAAAGAGCTGGTCTGAAGTCCGATGGGCTTTGGTTCTGGTCAGATAATATCTGAGGCACCTATGCACATCCAAAGTGTGCAACAGGGCTTCCCCTCGTTACCATGATTCGGGTAATACACTGGTAGGTCTAAATCCTGGTTGAGTGTGACAGCAGAGACCACCTTGGGAAGCAACTAAGGATTTGTTCTTAAGGACACCCTGTCCTTGTGAAAAACCAAATAAGGATCCTCGCACATGAGTGCATGAAGCTCAGAAACTCTTCTGGCAGAAGTAACAGCAACTAAAAAGAGCATCTTCCAAGACAGAAGACATACCTCTCAATCCACGGCTGGTTCAAAAGGAGGCAGCGTAAGCTGCTCTAGAACAAAAGGAAGATCCCAAGGTGGAACCGGGTCTTTGATGAGAGGTCTCAAGTGCAGGATGCCACACAAAAAGGCTCGAAAAGCCTCTAATTGAGCTACAGACCTGTGACCTATCGGAGAATGGTATGCTGAAATAGCGCATAGATGGACCTTAATGGAGGAATAGGCAAGTCCTGCCTCATAGAGGGATAGGAGGTAGTCTAAAACAGACCTTACAGAACACTCCGATGGGGTCAATGCTCGAGCCTGAGCCCAAATACAAAATCTACACCACTTCATAGCGTAAGCAGCGTGAGTAGAGGGGTTTTCTGGCTGCCACCAGAACATCCACAACTTCCTGAGAGACCGTTGGGAGAAGGAGTAGAAGAAGCAGACAAGGAGTAAAGTTTTTTAAGCTGAAGATTTCACGCGTTGCAGAGTAGAGCAGGCTTCCGTGAGGCCGATGCTGGCGAGTCGACAGCGGGAAAAGAACTGGGGATGCTGGGGGACCACCCCCCTTTATGTGATGCCTGATGTCAGGGAGGGGCCGACGTCTGAGGTAGTCCCCCGCTGGATATTACTAGCTAGAATTTTTCCGTGGGGTCCTGGTGCCTGCCGGCTTCAGTCGTAATGGTGTAACCTGCTACAAAAGCTGTTTCTCGAAGTAAAATCTGGAGGGTTCAGTTCCTCTGAGATTAACTCAGTAAATCCTGGACAGTCATTTCCAATAATCACGGGTACAGGTAACTTAGGTACTACCCCCACTTTCATTTGGTGCGACACACCCTTAATGGTCAGAGTCATTTGGGTGGTGGGATAGTATCGAGAGTCCCCGAGGATGCAGATGACACCAGTACCTGGTCCTTTTGCACAGTGTTTCCCAGCACTTCAACATGCACTAGGGTCTGTCTGCTTCCCGAATCGATGAGTCCCTTTACAGTCTGATCCCCCACCTTCACATGTTAGGTACTTGCCCCAATTTGCCAAGGACAAATTTGCTCCAGTGTCACTCTTCTTACGGCAATTTCTTGCAACATGACCTGGCTTATTACAGTTATAGCAACTAACATCTTTGGGTACAGATTTGTTACCCCCACCAGAGTTATCAGATTTGGAGTTTAAATGGGAAAAAGAGTGTGTTACCGGTGCTTGGCTGTTACTTCGCTGCTGTGGTGTCTGGCCATTTGGTAGTGCTCGGCCAAAGAAACAGCCTTTTCCCCACTTTCTGGTCAGTGTTCCTTTACCCACAGCTTCACATCTGCAGGCAGGATGTTGATGAATTGCTCCATGGCAAATGTGTTGATCTGTGGGACTGTTTTGCCCTCTGGTTGGAGCCATTTTATCAGGAGTTCTCTGAGTCGGGTGAAGGGTTCTCGAGGACTGTCGACTGAGTTGTACTCCAGAGACTGAAATCTCTGCCTGTAGGTCTCTCCTGAGACGTCATGCCTTTTTTTTTTTTAAACTTTATTTTTGCTTTTTTTTTTTTCAATTTTTATTAAAGATGGTTGTAACCACATTTCAGTACCGTCAGTTACTGTGTTGATTTGTCTTTTACAATATTCTTACAAGACCTATATATGTTAACACTGTATACAGACAAACTCATATTATAAATAAAAATACATTTATACCATATGACAGTGTATTATTTCACCATCATTCGTACCCTCTCTTGAAAGTAATATAAATTTATTATCCCCTTTATAGTCCCTCTTGATGCCCTTATGGAGAATATCTCCATTTTTCTTATTTAGAAGATTATTCCCCTGATAACCATGTACCTCCATAACTCCCCATTTTAAGGTATAAAGTCAGGGTCTCTTCCAGATATGTAAAATACCCATGGCCTCCAAAAAATCTCGACCTGTAAAACTTTATTATGTAATTTGGCTGTAAGAGACTCCAGGTGGTAGATACTGAATACAACCCTGCTCCAATCTCCCACAGTCGGAATATCCTTCAACATCCATCATGTTGTTATAACTTTTTTTGCAGCCATGATATATATATATATATATATAGGTAATAAAGTTTTATGCAAGCTGGTCTGTGAGGGGGAAATACAGCCTGCAAAATCATTTCTTCGGTCAATTCAACCTCCTCTCCCAGACATTCTGACAAAGCTTGCTGAAGAGTTACCAGTATGGCATCAGAAGGGGGCATGTCCAAAAACTGTGAGCAAGATCTGCTCTCTGACATTCACATAACTTCCAACATCTACCATAGGAAGAGGGGAGATATTTAAGTAGAACAGCCGGAGAACGTAAAAACCGAACTCGGCACTTCCATGCAAATTCCCTCCATTTGTTTGAGTGGGTTATCCTACAAGCCATCGGAGAAACCCGGAACCAATCCTGTTCAGAGATATCTGTTTCTAGGTCCCTACACCAACCCTTCAAAATGGAAAGTGATGAATCACCCATTCCCTCTTGTAAGATTTGATATAAATATCCCACCTGATGGCCCCATAGTTGGCCAGCTATGGCGTCCTCTAGAAATTTCCATGATAATGGGATTGGATTAGGTTGTATTGACATCACTTCCCTTTGTCTAAGAAGATCATTTTTAACCTGAGTATATCTATATATATCCCCATCAGGTAGATCATAGTCCTTCTGGAGTACTTCAAACTGGACAATGCCTTCCCTAGATATAAACTGTATAAAAAATTGAAGTTCTACCCTCCTCCATCTATGAAAAGTATGGTCAAGTGTAGCAGGGAAGAAGGATCCATCTTCTGAGATTAGAGTAAATAAAAAAAAATGTTATTTAAAACCCTTATGTTTCTTTAGGCGGTACCATTGTGTCAGAACTTGAGCGGTAAAGGGTGTAAAATCTCTTAACCATGGTGCTTTAACTACTGAAGCCAAAGTTATTTTCAAGTTATCATATAAATCATTTATAGCAAATTCCAGACCCTTCCAAGGTGCTTCAAAGGACAGGGAAAGCCACAAATTTAAAATCTTGAAAAAGGCTGCCAAGGCATACAATTTAAAATTAGGGAGGTTAGCTCCTCCTTCTGTAAGTGGAAGTTGCAGCACAGACATCCTTATGTGACGTTTCTGTCCATGCCAAATAAAATTAGAAATGATTTTCTCCCAGGATTTAAAGTAAAAATTAGACGGAAAAGTTGGGATATTTTGAAATAGGTATAACAATTCTGGTAGGATTATCATTTGAATAGACTCTATCCTCTGAAAGAAAGTCAAAGGTAAAGTGGACCATGTTGTTAAGTTTGACAGAATTTGCATTGACAATGGTTCATAATTCAATAAATCCACATTATGTAAACTTTTTGGGATTACTATACCCAGATATTTAAACTGTGTCCTATACCATTTTATTGGAAATCTAGTTTTTAAAGATTGAGATGGGTGAAAATTCAGAGTAAGCAAATCTGTTTTAGTTATATTTAATGCAAACCCTGAGATTTCTGAAAAAAGCGTCAGAGAATCCCACAGGGCCGAGAGGGAAGTCTCAGGTGATAGCGCTGAAATCAAAATATCGTCGGCAAATAAAGCCACCTTGTACTCCCTCTGGCCTAGGGGAACCCCCTCCACACCAGTATTCCTCCGAATTGCTTTTGCTAAAGGTTCGATATAGAGTGCGAATAATAAAGGGGACAAGAGACATCCCTGTCTTGTTCCCCTTTGTATGGGGATTGGTTGGGATAAAGAACCATTGATTCGAATGTACGCTATAGGGGACAAATATATGTTTTTAAGACAAGTTAAAAAGGAGTCTGGAATGCAAATAGAGACAGAGTAGCTCACAAGAAATTTCACCCCACCTTTTCAAATGCTTTATCCGCGTCTAAGCTCATTATAATAGAGGGAATCTTTCTGGTTTGGAGATGTTCCATAATTAAAAACAATCTACGTAGATTGTCTGAAGTACTCCTCAATTTCACAAAACCTACCTGATCCTTATGTATTAAGTCAAGTAAGATGGGTTCCAATCATTTGGCCCATATGGCCATGAATATTTTATAATCCACGTTTAGGATAGAAATTGGTCAATAAGATATAGGGAGGGTGGGATCCCTTTCTGGTTTGAGCACGGGTGCTAAAATAGCAGAGTTCCAGGAGGGAGGAGGGGTCTCACCCTCAAACACTGCAATACAAGCCGGGAAAAAGCTAGGTAATAACTGGGGGATGAAAGTTTTATACCATTCTGAACTAAAACCATCCGGACCTGGACGTTTCAATGATTTTATTTGTTTTACTTGGTAAAGGATCTCTTCCGGCCTAATTGGACATTGTAATTGGGTAATCTGTGTTTCAGATAATTTAGGCAAAGGGAGCTGATTTAGAAACTTTTGTATTCGATTATTTTGTTGTGGAGGGGCCGGGGGCTGTATATCAGGATTCATAAAAATGTGCAAAAATCTGTTTAATTTGGTTTTCATTGTACGTTGTGATACCAGTAGTAGGAGATCTTATTTTTAAAATGGTAGAAGCTCTTTTATTGGCCCACAACTTCCGCTACTACCGCCTTTTGCCCTTCGCCTCCTTCATAATTATATTGCCGTAAATATGCCAACTGCTGAAAGGTTTTATAATCCAAAATTTTTTGTATTTCCTGTTTTAAACCTCTAAGCCGTCTCTGAAGGGTAACATCACCTTCTCTACATAAAAGCTGGTAAGAGAACAGGAGATATTCTAAAAATTTCAGCCTGGCATTTTGTATTTTCTGTTTTCGAGAGGCATATTCCAAAATCTCCCTCCTCAGTATGGCCTTCAGTGCGTCCCATTGAATTGTATGGGGAACTTCTGGGGTCAAATTTTCCTGAACTGCCTGGGGAATATGTTTCCTCATGGCATCAAGACATTCCTGGTGCTTTAAAAGGGATACATTAAAGCTCCAAGATTTAGATTTGCTCTGCTTGCCCAAGTCTATTTTGAGAATTAGGGGGATATGATCAGATAAAACCCTTGGTTCGATTATCATATCCTGAATTAAGGTAAAATGTTCCACAGTAACAAAAAGTAGTCCAACCTAGAGCATGTTCCATGACGTGCCGAGAAAAAAGTATAGCCCAGGACAGATGGAAATGTTCTCCTCCAAACATCCTCGACCCCCAAATAAGCTAGATTTCTTTTTAAATATTTTCCTGCTGTGGGTAATCTGTTAGGGTTTGAATCAGAAGAATCTACATGGGGATTCAATGTCAAATTAAAATCACCTCCCATAATTAAAATGCTTTTTAATTTTTTCATCACCTTATGTAGAAATGACCGGACCACCAAAAGTGGGGTATGTGGGGGGGTAGATATGTATTAACTAGATTTATTGTCTGTGAGCAGAATCTTCCAGATAAAATCACATATCTACCCTGTGGATCAGAAAAAAAATCTAAGACTTCAAATGGAGTAGTGGTAGGTATCAAAACTGCCATTCCCCTCTTGTATTTTTTAGGGTCAGAGGATGAAAATACTTTATATCTACCCCCCCCCCCAGTGCAGCTTGGAATGTTCAGATAAAGAGATGGGACTCCTGCAGAAAGTATGTATCTGCTTTCTGTTTACGCATAGGTTGCATGATTTTGTATCGTTTAACAGGGGAGCGTAACCCATTTACATTTAAAGAAAACATTTTAACTGGGGCACTAGTCATAAGTATCCGGGAAAAGTATTATTATGGTGTGGGTAGGGCATTGTCCAGTATCCAGAGGAGAATGCTCCTTTTTAATTATACCTAAATTAGTCTCTCCTCCATTCCCTGGTGGTCTCAACTGCCCAAACACAGTTTTTTCAGAGAGAGGGGAGACGTCTCTATCTAGTATCCTACCGGAGACATGTCCAACCTTTGTAGAGGACAAGACTCCCAGATCTAAAATTGTGTCACCATCCTTTTCCAAATTTAACAGAGTTGTTAGGTATACATAACCCATTAACCTAAACAACAGTTGAAAAACCTTTTGTCCCATAACCAGGGAAACTATATACACTTGGACTTCCATTCGTGTGGGAGAAAAAAACATTCCCCACTTTGTCCCAGATCCACGGAAGCTCGTGGTCTGAGGAGACAGGGCAACAATCTCCAAAGGAGAGCAAGGACCTGTCTGAGGAGGAGCCCCTCCTCGAACAGACACGGAATTATCAAAACTATTCTTGTAAAGGTTGGTAATTAAGCACTAATGGCTTTTTAGGATCTAGTTTATATGAGTTATAAAAGGACTTCCTCACTCCTCCTCACCTTTTATCTAAATCTAGCTAAGTTTAAACCCCCCCCATACTATGATACCAATTTATTTTATTAATTTATTTGTTTTTGTTAACCAGGTAAGCACACTAGAGAACAGTGCCTATTTTCAGCTGCGACCCGGGAGGTTACAGTACAGAGAAACATGGTACATATTCAGGGTGACATACAGGCCCGCAACTACAAGTAGGCCAGAATGGAGTACAGTACACAGCACACTGAATAGACAAAGAACGATCTCACCCACACACAGGTAGGGCCAGAGTAACAGCATATAGACAATAGTACATGTTCAGAGCAACAAACAAGAATACAACTACAGGCTCAATATGAATAAGTTCACAGTGTGGCAGTGGAAGGGGAGAACAACGAGTACAGGGGGCTGAAAGGAAGGGAGGGGCTGAAACCACTGATACCCCATGCAGCGGTCGGGACAGAGGGTAGCGAGAATTTGCAGTGGGCAGCATTGAGCTAGTGGGTGAGGAGCCCAACCAGGAGGATCACTATGGCAGAGGCGAGCACAGCAGCAGGGGGGAACTGTCCAATCCAGTGACAGGCCCCAGTGGGCAGGTCTGGAGATGGCGAAGGGACCTTCGGGAGCCCCGAGGGAGGGAGCACATGGGGGGGAAGGTGCTGTCCGGAGGGGACGGTGGGGGCAGGGAACTGCTAGAGGGCAGGGTGGCCACGGGAGCAATAAAGTGCAGGGGAGTAGAAATGGTTGGGGCTGAAACCTATGAGGTGGAAGAGGTGACGGGCAGCCAGAGGTGACAGCTACTTGTTTCCACAAGGGCAGGTGGAGGCCCCTTTGAGGAATTTCCAGAGGGACGTTTTGAAGCCAGAGTGGGAAGGGGCGGCTCGAACAGGAGCAGGAAGGGAGTTCCAGAATCTGGGGGTATAGGTGGAGAAGGCCCGATCCCCGGTGAGGGAGCGGGTCCTGGGGACCTTGCAAGCGAGAGTCGAGCTGGGCCTAAGCAGATAGGCAGGGGTGCAGTGTTGGAAGGGAAGGGCAAGTGCTGGGGGGCAAGCAGTACAGACAATGTTGTCTACCAAGCTACCAAAGACAAAGGCTTGGTGTTTATCAGGGGGAAGCCACTCCAGACGGGCACAGAGGGCACACTGATGCGTAAGGCGATGGGCAGAGAGGGCAAAGCGACAGACATTGTTATATGCCGTGTCCCATTCTGCTAGGGAGGCATTCGGGACCGGAGCAAAGCCGACAAGCCCGTAACAGAGCGTAGGTAGGAGGATCCCCCTGGCTATTGCAAGCCGAGCAGCCGGGGTGAGGCAATCCTTGACCCTGTAGGCTAGGCCAAGCTTACAGTTTGATGCATTGCAAATGTTTCGGAGATGCTCGGTGAAATCAAGCTGGGGGTCTAGGGTCACTCCTAGGTACCTGGCGGAGTTCATGACAGGCAGGAGAGAGCCATTCCCCCCATTTATGGCGAGCGGGGAGAGGAAAGAAGCGATTTTGGCCGCTGACCCAAATAACATGGCGTGTGTTTTGTCAAGATTTATGGTAAGCTTATGTCCCACGAGCCAGTTTTGGATAAGCCCAAAATCAGAATTGAGTTGGGAGTTGATGGTAGTGGGGTTCCGGGTGCTAGATAGTAATACCAGATCATCCGCATATAGAATAGTAGACCCGAAGGTTGTAACTGAGGGGAGTTTGTTTACATAGAGGGAGAACAGAATGGGTCCAAGAACGGACCCTTGGGGTACTCCACATCTAACTGGGGAGAGGCCCGAGAGAGCACGGTTAAAACAGGTGTATTGTTGTCTCCCCCCAAGATAGCTGCTGAACCAGTCAAGAGCTCGGGGGGAGAAGCCTTGCCCAAGTAGGGTGGAGAGAAGGAGATTATGGTCAACTCGGTCGAAGGCCTTAGAGAGGTTGACAAAGATGGCCCCGGTCAGTTTACCAGCATCAGTGGTGGCTCTGACCTGGGAGGTGACCACAGCGAGAGCAGTGGACATGCTATGCCCCTTCCTGAAGCCATGCTGGGCGGGGGAGAGAACTGCATACTCCTGCAGGTAATGGGAGATTTGGCCAGCTAGAGCTTTTTCAAGTAGCTTGCTGGTAGCAGGGAGTATGGCAATGGGGCGGTAGTTATTTAACTCCTTGGGGTCACCGTGCTTAAGCACCGGGACAACCTTGGCCACCTTCCATAACTCAGGTACGATTCCAGAGGTGAGGGAAGAGTTAAAAATGTGGGCAATCGGCCGAGCGAGGTAGGGCGCCTCTAGACTCAGAAGCTTAGGTTCAAGATCATAACCTGCCCCAGAGTGGTGTGAGAGCCCGGCTAGAGAGTTTGAGTTTCTCTGGCCGAGACTTGCCTCAGGTAAAAAGGAGGCCAGGAGGAGGGGCGGTGGACCTGAGGATCCATGGGGGGGAGGGAGGTGGGGGGGCGGTAGTTCAGAGAACAGATGGTTGAACGCTGAAGCGATGGTTAGAGGGTTGTTGCAGTTGGCCCCCTCTAAGTTCATGTCAACGACCGAATGCTTGGCGGACACACCCACCATACTTTTGATGTTTTTCCAGAAACTCCGGGGGTTGTACGCCGATTTGAGCAAAGCAGATTTACAGAACTCACTCTTGGCGGTGCGTATGGCGGCCTTACAAGAGTTCCTAAGTCATCAATATTCAAGGTGATCTCGTGGGTCGCCAGAAATTTTGTAGTTGATCCAGCAGCTGTCTCTCTGCTTCAAGAGAGCAAGTAGTCCACCATGCAGCCACTTGGTGACAGTGCCCCTCACCCATCTTTTAGTGAGGGGAGCATGTTTATCCTGCAAGGGGATGAGAATCAATAGGAAGTGGTCTAATGCAATGGTTGGGTTACTGGTACTAAGCACCCTGGCCCAGTCGGTATGACGTAGGTCATTCAAGTAGTCATTTAGGATAAGTTTGGAATAATAACTGACCTGAATCATCCTACTGGGAATTTTGGGGGTAGTGGATCCCCATACACAGTAGATGGGTGAGTGATCGGATATCGGGTCCTGGAGAGTACCAGATTGTAGGATTTTATCCGGACAGTTGCTCAGTAACCAGTCGATTAGCAAGCCTTGTCCCCCGAGTGGAGATACTGGGTCTGGAGATGGTCTGGCAAAGGGCAAGGCAAGACAGAAGCGGCTCAAATAGCTTGATATTGGGCCCCAACCAGTTGAGGTTGAGTTCCCCCAAGATAAGGACCTCATTAGACTCAACAGTGCCCTTTAAGTGGTCAAGCAGAAAGGACAGTCCAGGTAAGCCGCCCTTGGGAGGATTATAGGCACAGATGAGGTGCACCTTTTTGGAGTTGCCGAGTAGCAAGAGGGAGTGAATGAATTCACAACCTGTGGGGTTGGGCTGAGATAGGGATATCAGGGATACATTTAGGTGCCCCCTGAAGTACAAGAGTACTCCCCCCCCCCACGTTTGTTTCCAGCCTTGTCCCGCCTGATGAGGCTGTAACCCGGAATGGCACATGTGGTGCCAGGAATGCCGGGCTTCAACCAAGTTTCCGAGAGTCCCAGGATGTCAGGCTCATACAGGGACACCCAAGCAGTCAGTTCCACCAGGTTGTGTAGGATACTGCAGATATTTAAATGAGCTATTTTATACCTTTTCAGCAGCCAGGTAGGGACTGCTTGGGTGAGGGTGGGGGTGGGTGCCCAGGGTAGAAGGGGTGAGGAGACCGCAGCGCTGGAGGAGCCATGGTCTAGTACGACTAGGCTGCAGGGTAACCCTGGCTTGAGAGCAGTCCAAAGAAACCAATGACAGTTTGACAGTCTGAGAGCCTAACGGAGCCCAAGTCACAATGTCCAGCGAACCTGGGTATGGGAAGAGGGTTCCTGACAGGGTCCCGAGGGAACTTCCGAAGTAAAGGGAGTCTAAGGGATGGCTATGTACAGGGGCAGGGATAGTAGCTAGGAGAGATGTCAGGGGACAGCTCGGGGCAAGAGATGTGTACCCTTATGTAGGCACATGGAGAGCCCAAGTTCTCATAGGACATCAACAATAAAACAGAGAGGGAGAGCCTGGTACTCAGTATTTCAAGGATGTGTGAGAAGAGAGTGCCTAGATGTCACTCAGAGGGCAGGCTTGCAGGAACACACTTAGAGGGAGAGAGAGAAAGAGAGAGAGGGTGAAAGAGACTAGCCCTCTAGTGGCAGGCAGCTATAGCCTGCAGATGGTAAAGAGGGCTGATGGGATAAATTTGTGCACGTGATGGCTGCTGCAGCTATATATACCATGCTCCACCAAGGGTGGTGGTGGGGGCGGTGCAGCTGGGCTGGGTCGGGCGGGCTAGCACTTGCACTCTTAAAGGTGAGGGCAGTATGGTGTAGGACAAAGCGGCGTGCCGTTTCACCGCAGCATCAGTGGAAACAGCAGGCGAACACGAACCAAGGACCACCGGTGAGTACAGCCACTTCGTTGGAGTTGGAATTTCTGTATAAAATCGAGTCAAAATCGGCTATTTCTATGGCAGGTAAATCCTTCGAGAACCGTAGTTACCTGCAGCCGCCAACGGTGAGAGACCGCCTTGGGGGGGGCGCAGCAGAGACCCGGTGATCGGATTCCACGAGGGCACCTGTGAAGAGAAGAAACAGAGCAGGGTGAGCTCACATTAAATACCCAGGGAGCGGAGGGTGGGGGCTGCTGAGCCACAGACTGTGCTTAGGATGGGTGCGGGGGGGGAGGGAAGGCCAGCTGTGAGACAGACTGTACCGACGGGGTTGGGAGGGGGCTTCAAGCCTAGATACCCTCCGACTGAGCAAGCAAGCAAGTCAGGACAGAACAAAAGCAACTGGTCCTCAAAGCATACAATATAATCAAGCGGACAAATACTCATTCATAGTACTGGGAAAACAACATAAAATACAGGTAAAAGGCAAGTGGACAAAATAAATAACCTATCAGCACTCTTAAAGGTGAGGGCAGCGTGGGGCAGCGTGGTGTAGGACAAAGCGGCATGGCGTTTCACAGCAGCATCAGTGAAACCGGCAGGCGAGCACAAACCAAGGACCACCGGTGAGCACAGCCACTTCATTAGAGTTGGAATTTCTGCATAAAATCGAGTCAAAAACAGCTATTTCTATGGCAGGTAAATCCTTCGAGAACTGTAGTTACCTGCAGCCGCCAATGGTGAGAGACCGCCTCGGGGTTGGGGGGGAGCCACAGCGGCGACCCGGTGATCAGATTCCACGAGGGCACCTTCAGTCGCT
This sequence comes from Neoceratodus forsteri, assembly GCA_016271365.2. NCBI lineage: Eukaryota > Metazoa > Chordata > Ceratodontiformes > Ceratodontidae > Neoceratodus > Neoceratodus forsteri. The sequence goes on along the minus strand of JADMNL010000025.1, from coordinate 352,070,670 downwards.
AACGGTGAGAAACCACCGGGGGTGGAGGAGCTGCAGCGGCGACCCGTGATCGAATTCCACGAGGGCACCTGCAGCCGCCAACGGTGAGAGACTGCCTTGGGGTGGGGGAGCCGCAGCGGTGACCCAGTAACGGATTCCACGAGGGCACCTGCAGCCGCCAACGGTGAGAGACCGCCACAGGGGGGTGGGGGGGAGCCACAGCGCCGACCCGGTGATCGGATTCCACGAGGGCACCTGTGAAGAGAATGACCAAATAAATTCAGAAGTAGTACTCTACCAGTGGCTGTTCAACCTCTAGGAGTCCCTCTAAACCCAAACAGGGTAGTGGGAATTTTAGCCATCGCATTCCTAGCTTATAGGAATTAATCCATGATTTTATTTCTTAGAGAGAAAAAAAAAAAAAAGAAATAATTCTTAGCTAAACAAGCTAAATATGAAAAACCAAAAAACATCTACAGCCTTCGTCTGTACTATCTACGAGTCCTCGCAGTGGTGAAACCATTAATCATAGCATTGATATACCAAGCCCACCCTTATTTGACTCAAATGTATTATTACAACTTTAACATAGTTTATATTCCCCATAATCAATAGAATTCTGATTTTGCCCCTTTACTTAAAGAGCAGAACCATTTATAGGATTCAGATTTAAAAAAAAAAAAACTATGCAAGAGGACTGCTCACTTAAGCAGGGGCCAGGGAAAGGGTGGCCCATAGCCAGCATACTAAGGTACAAAGGAGAAAAGGCTCAAGGCCAGGGTTCACTTTATACTCCTTGTGTTGGGGACACGGACTGACGTCATTTCCACCCCTAGTCAGGCCAACTCCACCACTCATTCCTCTCCATATCTCCAGCCAACTGCCTTTGAAACCTCCATCTCTCCACCCCCCCTTCACAATAACCAAATGAGTATCTCCTGGGTATTCCCCAGGTACCATCTGTCATCATTTATAAGGAATTAAATAATTTCTGAGATTTATAGTTCAGGTTTAAACATGCGAGTCCATCTTTAAGCTCAGCAATCACTCATGCCTCTCGAAGGAGACAAATGTACAAATTCAAAGAAGAGGTACAGGCAGCCCCGTGGAGGCCACAGTGGGGAGGGGAGGCCATCCTCCGCCCAAGGGGAGAGAAAGGCAGTCTCCATATCGCAGCAGTCTGTTTCACCCAAGATAGAGGGCCTTTTCATTTTGCACAGGCACCATGCAGAGCAGAAACTTGCCCTCCTCAACCCCACCCCCCACCACCTGACCCGAACCGCAACTCTCCTTAACCAACTCCCCGCCCCCCTTCTAAACAGTCAAAGGTTCACCTATCAACCTTCCTGAAAACGTATTCCACCTCTTGAGTTTTCAAGGTCTTCGTTCGCTGGGTTAGCAGGCAAAAGGGTAAGAGCAGGGAAATGGGGAGGAGGAGCCCACCAGCCAGCCTGGGGAAATGGAGGGGGAGAGAAAGGCGCTGGAAATTTATTTATTTATTTATTTAGATTCTGTTTACCAGGTAAGCCCTCAGAGACCAGAGAAGTGTTTGCCAACATTCTTTCATTTTACAGGCTTTGCCTGCTATGGCACCACTGTTAGCCGAGCAACTGCCCTCCCTCAACCCCTCCAAGACTCCCAGCCCAGACCGTAGTAGCCACCCCCCCACCCCACAGTACCTGAAGAAAATGATTACATCCAACTAAGGCTGCAGGGTAGGGTTTCTAAGCAGGTGTACTCTGTCCAAGATTTTCTGAAGTTTCTGTTCACCAATTTCTGTATGAGAGTCTCCCCGTGCCCCTGATCTGGAAGACATATTCTGGTCTCTCATCACCATCTTGGGGTCTTCTTTTGCACTTATAATTCCTCGCTGGAGAAGATCATGCCGAGCCTCAGCTGCTGAAAAGTAGGTAACAGGACCAGCAGAAAATTGGACCACTAGTTTCGCTGGGTATGGGGTGCGGAATTTTAAGTTCTTTGCTCTGAGAAATGGAAAGAGTGAAGAATACTCCCTTCTCATGCGCTGGGTAGCTGGAGCATAGTCATTATCGAATAAAATTAAATGTCCCCCAAATAGCACACTCTGTTTGTGCCAAGCTTTAATCAGTAATTGATATTTTTGGTAAAAGCTGACAAATCTCATCACAAAAGATCTAGGGAGAGCGTCTGATTTAGAAGAGCGGGGGCCAAGCGCTCTGTGGGCCCTCTTTGTATCTAGCTGGTAATCCGGGCCGAAGTCCAGAGTTTGGCATAGCAACAAGTCGGCAAAAGCCACTGGATCATTTCCCTCCTCTCCCTCTGGTAGTCCAAATACCCTTATGTTTTTCTTTCTTCCTCTATTCTCCATATCCTCCAGCCTCAAAGATGTATGTAGTTGTTCCTCTGCTAGTGCAAATACTGCTTTTTCCATGATCAATAATTTGTTGGAATTATCTGTTATCTGTGATTCTGCTCCATCCGTTCTGGATTGTAGTTCTGTTAGGTCTGTTAGGTCTGTACGAATATCTAGGAGTGCCTCTCTCATTTCCAATCGAAATTCCAATATTGCTGCCAAAATAGCCTCAGAATGCGATAATTCAGGAATCTGCCTCTTCTTATCTTTATCTCTTACCTCTCTGTTTCCGACTGTGTAAGAGCCACCTGATCAGAATCTGAACCTTGTGGACCGTTTTCATCGTCCTCGGGCAAATCCTTAAGCTGCTGGTAACGGCAGCGGTCAGAACATGCCATTTCTCTCCAATGTTCTGCCTCGATAACTTTCTTTAGTTTAGTTTTTCTCTCTTTCTCCTTGCCATTTACTAAGTATGTAAAACTTTCAGAAAACTAATAAATCATTGTTATAAGGGGAAATTTCTACTGTAGAGGCGATAGTGGGGGGAGAGCTTATACCCACTGCGTCTTCACTGCGCCATTTCCCAACCGGAAGTCCTTTATTTTTGCTTTTGATAACAGACATACATCACACAGAAAGTACAACACCACATAAGACATATATACGACATAACACAGACTGGTTAAAAACTATTAAAACAATTCAATTCATTAATTCTAAGAGGTGCTGGGAAGGCGGTATATAGAATCTAAATAAAACTGTAAAGAGAGGCAATTAAATCAGTACAATGTAGGGTCCTGAGATATCTAATTAAAATATCAACAGATTCTTAATTAAAGTCTAATTGATTTCACTGTAAATAGGAACTATGCACAGCGAATTTCTTCCTTGTACCCAATAAGTAATCATGAGTCGGGACTGGGGTCAAGCGGGTGACACCTTCTGGTTCCTTATCTTGCAACTAAGGCATGAAGTCCGGTCTCTGTGTGGAGATGTATAGAACCCACCTCCTCCATAATAGCTCAAATTGTGGTTGCCTTTTGTTGAGAGTTGCCGTGAGCACCTCCATTCTACATATAGAGATCATTATATCACTCCACTGATCGAGTGTTATTTTTTTGTTTGAAAGCCAATTTTTTGTAATAACTTTCTGGGCTGCCAAAATAATTATTTTCAAGAGTCTCCCTGTAGAGGGGTTTCTGTGCTCTACTGGTAAATCCAGAAAAAAGTAAAGTGTGTGAGTTAGTTGGAGGGTGGGCCCAATAATATCATGGAGGGCTCACTGCAAGTCTTGGAGGAAGGAGGCCAGGGTTGGACAATCCCACATTATATGAATCAGGGCCGCAGGAGAATGGCCACAATCTCTCCAACAGGTTGAGAGACCGCCTAGTTTAAATTCTGCTTGGACTGCAGGTGTCCTGAAGTATCTAGTAAAGACTTTCCAGAAAAACTCCCACCAACCCACTGCGGATATTCCCCAGTGTATTCTGACCTGGGCCTTATTCCAAACCTCATCAGAGACCTGTATGCCTAAATCTTGTGTCCAAGCTCTCCTTATTGTTCGGGTCGAATCCCCTTTCCAGGAAAGAAGGGCTCTATACAAATACGATATAATGTTACTCATAGGAGCTTCGCCCTCTATGGCTGTTCTTAGTAGGATAGCAATCTGTTGGGGGGGCATCCTCCACAAGTCTAGGGTGGAGGGTTCGGATATAATCTTTGATTTGAAAGAACCTAAATCTATCTTGCCATGGTATTCCATATTTTACTACCAAGTCTTGGAAGGGTAGGATTTCATCTTCATGTAGGAAATCCCAGATCAGGAATAAGCTCTTCTCCTCCCATCTGCGAAATCCCGCATCCCATTTAGCCGGGATGAATGATTCTAGCTAGATAAGGGACTGCTGACAGGAGTCGTCTCCAGGTTCTAAAGGATTTGTCATCCAAGACCTCATACCAACTCTGAATGGTAAAATCTGTGTACGGGTTCCTGTATCCCCTAGGGGGAGGGTTTCCCTTTTAGTAAGGAGAAATGTCATACCTTTTCAGGATTTCGCTTTTCACCAGGTCATAGTTTTCTGACTGTGCAGTATCCATATTGCTGTAGGCAAGTTGGGTTTTCCCTGCCAGGTAGAGTACTCGTCTGATTGTCCACTGCTGCTTTGGCCATTGGCAGGCTGTGACAACTCTTTCAAAAGTTGTCAGGTATGCCTCGATATCATCCGAGGGACACAACTTTGTAAGTGTAATGGCTTTTAAGTTGCTTGTGTTTTGTTGCTTGTCTGGATCTGTGCCAGATCCTCTGCCTTTGATAGCTTGCAAGGCATCCAGCCATCGCTGCTCCTGTCACTGCATCTCTTCTCTCCTCTGCTGCTCCTGTCACTGCATTTCTTCTTTTCTCTGTGCTTCTAAACGGTGAAGCTCTTTTTCTCTCTGCTTCTCTGTCTCTTTTTGTTGTATAGCCCACCATCTGAAAAAGGCAGTCAGGCTTTCAAGGTTCTGTCACTGCCTGTTCTTTTTCCATAACTGGTGCTGGCTGTACAGTCTCATCTTGGACTTCTGTCTCTGCTAGTTTGGCTGCCACACTTCTGGTAACCACTCCTGGGCTTGCTGCTGTACAATCCATATATGTGCACCATTTTCTGAATTTGGTTTAGGTTTGTTTACGGCTTATAACCCCTCGGTAGCACCTACCACCTGTCCTGCTGTGCCTGGGTCCATCTGGACTTCTTCTATGTGGAAGAATGTGTTCTGAAGGTCCAGAGAGCAGAATTATATTTTCTGCTCCAGAGAAGGCATGGTCTGAATTAGAGCGACTATCATGAGCTTGCTCCTCTGCAAGAACTTGTTCAGATCATGCAAATCCATTATGGGGCGCCAGTCCCCCCAATCCGTTTCAAAACCAGGAAGTACCTAGACCCATATCCCTGACTGGCCAGAATTTCTGGAACATGGGCTATTGCCCCACGCTCTACGAGACAAGCAATGTTGGCTCTTTGCGCAGATGTGTCCTGTGACACCCTGGACTCTCAAGGAGCTCAGTGTCGGTTTGGCAGAAGAGCTTCAAAATCCAAAGTCAACCCATTGCCCACCACTTCCAGAACCCACCTGCCCGAGGTACTGGTGAACCGCTAGGACAGGGACTGGATGGGGGGAGACACCCAACCTGTCACTGCGCAGTTATGGAGTGGACTCTGGCCGCAGGGGCCACGAAAACCCCATCACCGCTGCCCACCCCGCTCTTTAGCCCCTGGCCACCAAACTTTGATTTCGGACACCAGCGCTGGTATTACCCTGCTGGGGTTGCTGCCAAGGTTGTGACTAAAAGGGCCAAAACTGCAAGACCTTTTTTTAGGCTTTTGGTCCTTCCTGGACAAAGTCACAGAATCAAAGGTGGCACTGGACTGCTCAATATATGTAACACATCCTTCAGACCAGAGTCGAAGAGTTCGGTGCCCAAGAAGGAGATATCTGCCAAATTACTCTGAATATCTGCCATGAAGGTGGACAGCCTCAGCCAGGCCCAACAACACATGGCGATGGCCGCTGCCATGCAGGAGTTACCAATGTCCAAAGCTGTCTGAAGCTGGTGCTTGGGCAGCGAGACCCTGGTCTCTGATGCAATTTACCAGCAGTTTCTTATTGGCTGAAAGTGTGTGTGTTTGGGGGGGAGGGTCCCTAACACCCCTTAAAGGAAATGGTCAAAACTGGCCATCATGACAGAATAACTGGCCTGACGGGGACCCAGTGACATGGCAGGATACACCTTTTTAGCCGCGTGGTCAAGCTTCTTGGACTCCTTGTCTAGAGGTCTGTTCACATCCTCTTGGTCTCCCAATTTATGGAAGACTGAATCCGTAACCAGAACCTCTGCAGTGGGGTGGTCAGGGAACCCAGAAAGGGTGCCTGTGGGAACCACATACTTGTGGACCATACAGGTGAATGGTGCTGGACAGGATGCTGCCAAATCTCTAGGCCTGGTCCCAAGATGGCTTCCACCAAGGGAAAGACAACCCTTGGGGATTCATACCTATCCATAATATCAGTTAGTAAGTATTTAACCCATTTCTGAACTGATTCTAAGGGAACTGTCATGGACGCTGACATCTGTCAGACTAGGGCTCCAAAGTAAACCAGCCCGTGAGCTGTTGTCAACTTTGACTGATTTCTGGCCTAAGGTGCAAGTCCTAGTCGAGGCCATTGATGACTCAGCCTCTGAGTTGGAAGATTCTTCAAAGACTACCCTCAACCATTTACACCATGAAACACCCTGGTATCCCCATCCTGGACAGTCTCTACAGAAAGCCGACCTGGCAAGCTAGCAGTTGGGAGGATTCTTTGGTTGGTGCCCCAGACTGTGGCTGAGGTGGGGAGGCTCCTATCAAAGTGGAAGCAAAGTAGACACTGGAGACTGCTGAGTAGATGGACCAGTGAGAGAATGGCTGGTGAAAGCCAAGAGACTGAAGGTCCAGGGGACAGAGCCCTACTACTCAAAGCAAAGGTCCACTGCTGCCAAAGGAGCTCCTAATAGTATTGATGCATCCTGCGTCAATGTCTGTCCCTGCCCAAAGATGAGGAGGTCAAGGAGCATCAATGGTACTGCCTCCTGGTAGAGCAGGATCAAGACTGGAGCGGTGCCTCGACCGTGATCAATGACCCAAAGGTTAATGCTGATAGGAATCCTCCAGTGGGTTAGTATAAACCACCTGCTTTGACAGGGTAACCACAATTGGTTTCAGAGGCACACCACCAGTGGAGGCAGATACCAAGGTAACTCAGCTGGTGAATCTGACTAGGCCTCATCCTGAGTGAGGTCAGGGGGAGCACCGGGGTCTGGGAGAGTGACTCCTCATCAATTTTCAACAAACCGTCAAATGGCTTGAGAAAAATCTCGACCACTTTCTTGACCAGAGTCGAGGCTGGCAGGCCCGAAGGGGTTACTGGGGAACCCTTGACCATCCCTTGGACCAAAGGAAGCTTGTCCAAGGCTGCGTGGTCAGGGGAGTCAAAGGAGCAGGAAAAGAGTGATCTTTCTCAGCCCCCGGACCTGCAACAATGTTGGTTTTTGTGCTTCTTGCTGCGATGGGAATGTCTCCCCCTGAAATTCAGGAGGGCTGTACACACTTCTCTGAGATTATCAGAGAATGACCCTCCGATGCTGGCCCTAGACGGGGAGCAGCACCAAGACCCAGAAGGAACTCACCACAGCTACTCTCGCCTCCTGTTCCATGACCATATGCTGAGCTGACCTGGCAGCAGTCAAAGCTAATTTGCAGTCTTCAGGCCTTCCAAGGCCAGCCTGGCCTTCTGTTCTTCGATGAACACTGGCAGCATGGCCTGGCACTTACTACCAGTCAAGACATCATGTTAATTGCCCAGGAAGTAGACGTACATGTCATGCATCTCCATGGCTGACATCGTTTGTTTACACTGAGTGCAGAATTTAATCCCAGTTTCTTGCCCTCAATCATCGATAGCGATGCAGAGCCGAAAGAGGCAGTATAGCACAGTGGTTTAAGGCTCTGAGCTGCAAATCTGGAGACCTGGGTTTGAATCCCACAGCCCCCACTTGCATACTGTGTGACCCTGAACAAGTCACTTAACTTCCCTGTGCTCCCAGGTCGCGCCTGTAAACAAGCTTTCAACTCAGTGTGCCACTCCTGGTTAAATAATTGGATCACAATGTTGACTGCAGACTGAAAGACAAAGATTCCCTAAATAAAATGCCAGAAACTCGAAATCCTTCAATGATGCCAAGCTGTGAAGAAAAAGACCTGTCCTTTCCAGGGGAAAGAAAGATCTGACGTTACGAACCAGAGATGGAGGATACACCATCCAGGTTGTGGGAGGAGCTTGGCTTGAAGACTTCCGATGACTCAGATGTCTCCAGCAGAACTACCACAGTGTGATAGTGAACTGTATCCATGTTATTAGAATGCAACATTCAGCACAAAACCCAGCAAATGCAGCAGTGCATTTTACGGTGAAAATTTTGGACCTATAAATTTGTGTTCAATTTTAGATTGCTCCTTACCACCTGTCTTATACAATACCCTTCTTTTCAGATTTTTAGTTTTCATTAGCCCTTTTTTTTGCATTAGAAATGTTGAGGAAAAGCAACCTTTTTTTTAAATTTATACATTATGGCTCCTCCGCGGAGCTGACAAGTTGCTCCGGCCCTCCCTTGGAGGGACTCATACTCCGACCCGAATGTGTCGGGGCATCATGGACCCCGTCGGCTCCCCACCATTTTCCTCTTTTTCTCCCCGGGCATCCGAACCTTGCAATGGGCGAGGCAGCTGCCCCCGCCTCCATGGAAGCAGCCATACACCCTGGATGGGTGGCCTTCCCCCCAGTCTGGGCGACGCGCCTGTGCTGACACTCAGCCACCGCTGGGTATCAGTCTACAGTGTGCTGCACTGTCCCCCCTCCCCGAGGAAGGAGAGCTGTCTACAGACTCTCTCTCAATCCTTACAGACCTGCAGACCCCCGAGTGACCCGAATCCATTCCCAAATCCGGGTTGCCGGCGTGGCATGAGGTGTGGCATCCAGCACCTCAACCCTCAGCGCCAAGGGGCAGGCAGGAAAAGCACTCTTTTTAATATGGCTCAAACCAGCTTTTCATCAGTATTCTCAGCTGTTTTTGTATACCTGATGTTCTATAAAATCAGAGAGCATAGTCAGCTGCATGTTATCCTACTGCAGCAAAATGAAATCATTTAGCTCAAGCTCTAGATGGTAGTGAAGTACAATATTGTACAATAAAAATCAGAAAGACTAAATCTCAAGTCTTCTACGTAGATACAAAAGCTAAACTCATAAATTTCTCCAACCAACATTTAGGGAGCCACATTTTTAATGTTAAACATACTGTTACCCCCATAAAGAAGTGTTCAGAGTCCAGGGGAAAGTTAATTAAGTTGCTGCCTCGTCGTCCTCCTCGTCGGAATCTGCCATGCACCTTCTAGATTCAGTAGCCCTGGAATTGATCAGATCTCGTGCTTCTCAGTCATTATTAGAAGGAATCAGAAACCGAGGAGAACCACCATTTTTACTTTGGCATTCAGCCAGGCCAAACAACACTTTGGACTACCTAGGCCTTATGGACACTATTTTCCAGCTGTATACTGCCCCCATAGAGAGTATAGAGTTTTTCCTCTTTTAACTAAGCTAAGCCTGTAAGTCTGTGTAAATGTAATATAACACTCAGTTCTGGACGACCTGTCTGTATATAAGTTGTAAAACTTAAATAAAAATGATATTTACAAAAAAAAAAAAAAATAGATTCAGTAGCCCTCTGGTCCGCCCATTTGCCGACCTCAATAGGATCCGAGAAAATGTACATTTTACTGTCGAACACGATCCGAAGTCGAACAGGAAATATAATGGTATGCGGCACTCCCAGGTCTCGTAGGGCCTGCTTCACCCTCTCAAATTTCTTGTGACGTTGTCTTGTCACGTAGCTGATGTTTGGGAATATGTGAACTTGTTGATCTCCTTGGAAGAAGGGTGCTGCTCTACAGGCATATTTCAAGATTCTATCTCGTACTGCGACAACCCCCGAAGTGACCAGCATCAAGGTGTGGGTAAGTCTTGGTTCTGCATACGACCTCAGGGACTTACTCTGTAACTTTTCTGAATCTCCCAATCTCTGTCTGGTATCTCTGGGGAGAATTTTTCGGTGAGCCATTATTTTATGTTAAAGATCGGGTGATCCCCTTCTGAGCCTTCGGGGAGCCCAACTATCCGAATGTTAGCTGCTCAGGCTTCCAGCCATGCCCTCAGGTGCTGGCTTTCTTTTATCAGCAGCATGGTTGCACCAGAGGAAGTTCCGGCCTGCTTGCGCACATCTTGGAGGTCGCCCTTGAGGCCATCTACTGCTTTTTTCAAGATAAGGACCAGACCATTAAAATCATCCACCTTTTGGTTGAGGGTGGACATAGAGGCTGTCAGGGTTTGCAACTTGTGTCCCAGGGTGGTGATGGTCTCACCCGACTCAGGTTAGGCTTCAGTCAATACGGTGGTTTCCGAACTCCTTGCTCCTCCAGAAACTTTGTTTTTTCTGATTCCTCCAGACCTCTTTTCTTCCTTAGGGTTGCCCATTCTTAACACTTTTAGGGCGCTCTTTCCAATGATGAGGTCAAAAAGTTGTTTTGAAGGATTCAAAAGGGTGAATTTAGGCAGACTCTCCCTTCAGTGCTGAGAGCTGATAAAAGTTGCTGCTCAGGCTCCACAGCGCCCCTCGTTAGTTCATTTTAATTACAAGAAAATGAATGTCAAACAATGGGCGGGTGTTCAAAAAAAAAAACCATAAAAAAAAACCCAGAATTCTGATTAAAACCTGTACTGAGCCATACTGAAAGGAACTCTCCTTTCATTACTTCAAAAGAAAATAATTACTCACTGTAGTAATATTGTTTCTTCCAAGGTGTCATTTCGCATCAGTAACAGTATGTAGTAAACTGGCTAGGTTGAGCTGCCTCGGAGGTGGAGTTAATGATAATGAATAAAATTAATTACCTAATCAGAAGAAAGTTAGAGGGTGTGCTGAGTGGAGCTTGCCCAGAGGGCACCAGAATTTTCTCGAAGCCAGAATGGGAACATGCTCATGTTAAGTGTGACCCAACAGGATCTGAAAATCATGCAACAGTATAAACAATGAACAATAGAAAAAAAACATGTAAATTTTGTTTTAAATGTAATTCAAAAGTTCAGAAACAAATCTGGCAACAATAAAGGAAGCAGAGTCCTCTTCAGTTAGGTTACTTGGGGAGAAAGGGTGGGAGGTTACTGATGCTTAAGGATACCATGGAAGAAACAATATTACTATGGTGAGTAATTTCTTCTTCTCACCCCAGGGGTCCTTTAACATCAATAACAGCATGCAGACTACAAAGCAGTGCAGTTGGGAGGCGGGTACTGAGCCTACTTAGGGAAGAGGCTTTGCAGAACCGCCCTGCCAAATTTGGCATCAGATCTGGACTGTACATCCACGCAGTAATGCTTTGTGAATGTGTGTACAGTCTTCCTTGTCACTGCTTTGCAGACAACAAGTAAGGGAATATCCCTTGCAACTGCCACTGTGGCAGCAGTGCCCCTTTTAGAATGGGCCTTGAGGCCCTCGGGGGACTGTTTATCAGCCTTGTCATAACAAAACTGAATGCAAGAGACTATCCAGTGGGAGATAGTCCTCTTAGTGGCTGGCCTACCTCTGCACAGGTGAGCAAAAGCTGGGTAGCAAAGCCCTTGAACAGCTTGGTGTGTTCCAAGTAGTAAGATGGGGCTCTCTTCACATCCAAACAATGGAGTCTCTCTTCTCCAGGAGTGGATTTTTCAGTGAAGAATACAGGAAGGGTAATAGACTGGTTAAGGTGGAATTCAGAGACCACCTTGGGCAGGAATTTCCTGTTCGTTCTGCACTCTACCTTATCCTTCTGAGAGATTATGTAGTTTGGCTCAGTACAGAGTGCCTGCAACTCTGAAATCCTTCTTGCAGAGGTGATGGCTGTTACAAACACACTCCGCAGGTCAGGCCCTCTGCTCCCACAATGCCAACCTCGAAGTGTAATAGTGTGAACAGGAGATAGACAGGGTAACCCTACTGTCTGTTTTGGGTCCGAATCACCTACCAGCCTCGAGTCCTGGGGGTCAAAATGTGAACCTTATGCTAGCATGCCCAATTAACAGGCTCAGATATATATTCCCTTCAGGGAAATGCAATATAATCCTTCACCCAGGGGCAGTCAGCCAGGTTTTCAAAATGTACCCTTACGACTCAATATGACAAGCAGCCTGCCCATCACCCCTCCCTCTGTCTTAGCATCCTATGTATACATCAGTCCACTGTCCCAATAAACTTTATGTTTCCTGTCACCTCCCTGTGCTCTGTCAGAGTCTGCCCAAGCCCTCAGCTTCTCTAGACTAGGGTCACTTTTCTGAGCAGCTGCAAACTCCTTACACATTCCTAAGGCATGGGACAGGTCCACTTCAGTGTCTACACTAGGGTTCCTAGCTCTAGCGTCAGGGCATTCAGAATCACTGCCATCCCTAACCCTTTGACTATGGGTCAATCCTCTTTCCTCGGAGTAACCCTCTGTAGCTGTTCTGTTAACTGCTACCTGGGGAATTTCTATACCCCTTTCATTATTCTCCATATCAGGAGACACAGGCTGGGGAATCAGCCTCCCAGAGGTTTCCACAGGGGCTTCTATGGGGTCCAGGGAACGATAATTTTCCCTTGCCGCTGGACTGCAGGTAACTGCACACACCATCCCGTTCGAGACTGTTGCCAATAATTACATCGACAGCCAAAGTTTCGGCTATGGTAACCTTTTGCACAGTTCCCCCTGTCTCACCCCAGTCTAGGAGGATACTACCAAGTGGCAATGTTTTCTCCTCCCCAGTGAATCCCCGTACAGTCACAAATTGATTGGGTATAAGCTGACCAGGCTCTACCAAATCCCCTTTTACCAAAGTCAGGGATGCCCCCGTGTCCCTTAACCCATGAGTCTGTACACCATTCACAGTGACTGGGTGTATGTGTTTTCTCATGTTTACTGGCATGCTTTCAGGGACACACAAACAACCCACTTCTTTTCCTAGCACCACTCTGTGCACTGCTTGTCCTTTTGGGACACTGCCTTGCAATATGTCCAGTTTCTTAGCAAACCCAACATTTATTTCTTTTCTCAGGTAAATCTTTCCTTTGTAACCTGGGGCTACTTGTTTTGATGGCGACAGGGAGGGTTTTAGCTGCCCTGAAGGTGCGCTTTTCCCTTTCTGCGCTGCCACGCCCGCCCCACTCTCTCAGAGCACGTCTGCTCTTGGCATAGTAGTCCGAGAGTTCAGCAGCCTCTTGCACTGTTTTTTGGATTTCGGTCCTTCAGCCAGGTCTTCAACTCTGCTGGGCATGCCCAAATAAACTGCTCTAACAGTACAGCATTTTCAATTTTTTCTACGGAGTCTGCTTTAATTACTTCCCACCAACATTTTAAAAACTGACGTTGTTTAGTGGCTAGCTCCTCACAGCTCATATCAAGGCTTCTCCTGAGCTTACGGAATTTAACTCTGTATGCCTCTGCTGTTAGATCATATTTTTTTTTAAAGTGCAACTTTAAGTTTACTGTAATGATTACTGTCCTCATTGTCCATTTGACCCAATGCATCCTGAGCTTTTCCAGTAAGCAGCGGGGATAGCTGGAAGCTCCAGGACCCTCTAGGAATACTTGCCTGAATGCATACTTTTTCAAAGGAATTTAAAAAGGCATCCATATTCCCCCCCTCTTTAAATTCAGCTATCAATTTAGAATTTAATTTGTAATCCAGTTCTGTAGTTCCAGTTAAACCCAGGCCACTTACTTGCTCTGGTGCTAGGGTTTGGAGTCGCAGCTTCTCCAGTTCATGTTGCCTCTGTCGCTCATACTCTTCTCGCTCGGTCTCTCATTGCTGTCGCTCAGCCTCCTGCTGTTCTCGCCTCTTTTCTCTCTGGAACTCCAGCTCCATTCTCTGCAACTCCATTTGTAGCCTGAGCTCTTCTGGCTCCAGAATGTTGGTGACCTTCCCCTGCTGCTGTGACCCTTGGCTTGCACTGGCCCTGCTGTCCTCCTCACCGGATCTGGACACTGCACTGGATCCTGGCCCCTCCATGCCCAAGGTTCGGTCCTTTTCAGTCACAGACTGTGACTTGAGGCTCTGGGCATTGGCTGCCACCAGAGCCTCCATGAGGTTCTGCTTTTCGTCTCTCCCCTCATGTTGGACTCCTCTCTCTTGGCACAACTGCCTCAGGTAGTCTGCAGTGTGCCTCCTGTAGTTGGAAGCCATCTTTCTTCCCTAACTACGGCTATACTAACTTGCACTCCAAAAAAAAAATAAAACAGGTAGGAACTTAGACTGTAAGCACAATGATATAGTTCTGTTTACTTTTTAAAAATCACTGCCTTATTTTGCATGTGAGCTGTACAGTATTAATCTGACACACTGAACTGTTAATGCTCGTGTTACCAAATACTTTTAAATCACACCGCTGCCAACCAAATCTGTCACAAACGCGCTCTGCAGGTCAAGCCCTTTACTCCCACAGTGCCAATCTCAAAGTGCAATAGTGTGAACAGGAGACAGACAGGGTAACCCTCCTGTCTGTTTTGGGTAAGAATCACCTACCAGTTTCAAGTCCTGGGGTCAAAATGTGAACCTTATGCTAGCATGCCCAATTAACAGGCTCAGATATATATTCTCTTCAGGGAAATGCAATATAATCCTTCGCCTAGGGGGACCAAGCCAGGTTTTCAAAATGTACCCTTACGACTCAATATGAGTCCTAGGTATAGTCTTACCTTTAGCAAGATTAGTAACACATTCAAGCCCTTAACAGCTGTCAGAATTAACCATGGGTGCAGCATCCACAAGCAAAAGAAAACTGAGAAACACAGGCAGTATTTCAAGGAAAATAATGTTTACTAAAAATTGTAAAATAGGTAAAATATCAAACACAGAACAAATATATCAATAATTTACAGTCACATAAAATATATAGGAAGTTAAAGAACACAAATACGCCTAACACCAATACTTAAAAGTTCCAGATGAATTATCTGTCTACAGAGAGTCCTTCTGCACAAACTTCTCTTGCAAGCAATATTCAAAAGTCAGTTTTGGCCACCTCCTGGTGATGTCACCCATGAGGTCACTGCCAGATCTGTGATAAATCTGTAATCTGAGCAGGGATATCCAAAAACGATATTCTTCTTCTGCTGGCTGGAAAAAACAGGTTACTCACCTGTAACAGTAGTTCTAGGAGTGGTATATGTTGTTCATCCACACTTCTTGTCAGGTACCTTGCCGCTTTAAGATGTGCAGGAAAGGCTTCAAGCTGGCTCCTCCCACCCATTCGGGTGGTATAACCCTCGGCTCCACCCCATGACGCCAGATCTTAGCCCACTGGAAGCCAGGTTTGTGCGCGTCGGCCGGGAGGTCGGTGGGTCAGTGTGGATGAACAACACATACCACTCCTAGAACTGCTGTTACAGGTGAGCAACCTGTTTTCAGGATCATGGATATGCTGTTCTATCCACACTTTGGCAGACTCCTAGCAGTTCTCCAGGAGGAGGGAGGCAAGACGCACACCCCTATTTAGGAAAAAGGGACTGGAGAACTGAGGCTCCAAAACCAGCATCCCGGCGTGACTCCAGGTCGATGTGGTAATGGGAAATGAAGGTGTGTGCTGACTTCTAGGTAGCAGCCCTGCAGATTTCCTGGATAGGGACGTCCCTAGAAGCAGCCACCGACGCAGCGGTATGGCAGGTGGAATAAGCCTTAAGCCTTACGGGAGGCTCCCTACCCTCCAACCTATAGCAGAGGTCAATGTAAGATGTAATCCATCGTGCTATTGTCCACTTGGCTGCAGGTCTGCCAGGTGCAGCTTCAGTGTAGGTGACAAACCTCTTCCCGAACTTCCGCCATTCGCTCTTTGTAGTAGGCGAGCGTTCATCTCAGGTCCAAAGTATGGAGCCTGTACTTGGCCTCCGAGGTGTGATTGGGGTAGAACACTGGTAGAGTAATCACCTGGTTAAGGTGAAACTCTGACATCACCTTCGGAAGGAATTTTGGGTGGGGGCACAGGGCAACCTTGTCTCTGTGGAAGACCATGTAAGGAGACTCGCTAGAGAGCGCCTGTAACTCCGCAGTCCTTCTGGCTGACATGATAGCCACCAAGAAGACGGTCTTCCATGACAAATGTGAGATGTCACATTTGTGCATTGGTTCAAATGGCTTGCCCATGAGCTTTGCCAAAACCAGCAGTAGATCCCACAGAGGTGGAGGTTCATGCTCCGGAGGGGATATGTGATCTAAACCTTTGAAGAAGCGCCAGACCACCTTCTCCTGCGCCACTGACTGCTGACTGGCCTGCACCTGGTAAGCAGAGATGGCTGCCAGGTGCACCTTTAGGGTCGTCGACCTAAGTCCCTGCTAGGAGAGGGACCAAAAATAGTCCAAACTGCTAGACACTGGACAGGACGATGAGTCCAACCCTTTGCCCTGACACCAGATGGAGAATCTCTTCCATTTAAAGGCACAGCATTTTCTGGTCAATGCCTTATGGGAAGCCTCAACAACGTTGAGGACCTCATCGGAGAGATGCAAGGCCTGGAACTCTAGCCGCTCAGAAACCAGGCCATTAGGTGCAGGGATTGAAGGTCCAGGTGGAGTACCTTCCCCTGACTGATGGAGAGCAGGTCCGGGCGTGTTGGAAGCCGCCTCGGGGGACTGGAGCTGAGGTTGAGGAGATCTGGATATCAGAACTGACTTGGCCAGTCTAGGGCTACCAGGATCACTCTGCCCTTTCCCTCCTGACCTTGATGAGCACTTTGTGAATCAAGGGAAGGAGAGGGAAGGCATAGAAGAGGCCTGGGGTCCACGGCCTCGAGAAGGCACCCCCCTGCAGTGAACCCTGCTAAGGGGGGCGGGCATGATACAGCCTCAGCTTCACGTTCTCCCTGGAGGCGAACAGGTCCCCCTGTGGGGATCGCCGTTGGGAGAACAGATCTTGTACTACCTCTTGGTGAAGAGACCACTCATGAGATGCCCCGTCCATCTGACTGAGGGCATCGGCCAGTTGATTCGAGGCTCCTGCCACATGAATGGCTAGGAGATCTGCCTCCAGGCTGAGCACGAGGGACCAAATGCAGAGAGCTTACTTGCAGAGGGGCAAGGAGCACGTCCCGCCCTGCCTGCTGAGATAGTACATGGTCGTGGTGTTGTCCATCTGGACCTGGACCTGGACCACTTGACCCCGAAAAACGGAGCAAATGCAGTCAGGGCTATCCGAGCCACTCGAAGCTCCAGCAGGCTGACGTGGTATCAGGATTCCTGGGGGGACCAGAGCCCGTGGGCTCTGTACTCCCCCAGATGGGCACCCCAACCCATCAGAGAGGCGTCGGTCATCAGGATGACCGTCGGCTTGGGGTGCACAAACAGGATCCCTTCCAGCAAGTGGGATAGGACGAGGCACCACTAGAGGTCATCCCACATCCTCTGGGTCACAGAGACCAACTGGTCGAGATGTCCTGAGCGCTGAGACCACTGGTTGGCCAGTTCCCACTGGAGGGAACGCATATGCCAGCGGGCCCATCGGACCATGCTGGTGCAGGCCGCCATGTAGCCCAGAAGATGCAGGAAGTTGTGGGCAGGACGCAATTGCCCAACCAGAAATGATTGGGGCGCAATTGCCCAACCAGAAATGATTGGGCAAAGGAGAAGAGAACCTCCACCCTGTCTGCTGGGAGCCGAGCTCTGGCTCGGCAAGAGTCGAGCTCTGCCCCGATGAACTGAATCACCTGCGAAGGCACTGTTCCGACTGGCCTGCTTGATCACAGGGCCAAGGTCGAGGCAAGTCTGGAGGGCCCGATCCCTGGACCGCTCCACCTTCCACCTGAAGGGATCTGCTATCAGTCAGTCGTCCAGGTAAGGGTACACCCGGACCCCTCGGCGCCTCAGGTAAGCCGCCACCACTGCCATGCATTTCGTGAAGACCCTGGGGGCTGAAGACAGGCCGAAGGGCATGGCTTGGAACTCATAAAGGGTTCCCTTGGCTCAGAAGTGGAAGAACTGGCGATGGGATGGATGGATCAGGATGTGAAAGAACGCGTCCTGAAGATCTAGGGAGCAGAACCACATGTCTTGCTCCAGGGATGGTATGATCTGAGCTAGAGTTACCACCCAGAAGGTGCGGGATCTGAGGAACTTGTTCAGGTCATGCAGATCTAGAATGGGGTGCCAGCCACCCATCCATTTTGGTACCAAGAAGTACCTGGAAACGAACCCTGGGTCTCAAGGTGGGTCCGCTACTCTGTGCACCACCTCCCTGAGGAGGAGGTGAGCAAAGCTGTCTTGGAGAGCCAACTGAGAGGTTGCGGAAACCAGATCCCCCCATGGGGCGCAGGCTCAATATGGAGGAGCCTGCTCGAATTCCAGAGGCAGGCCTCGACCGACTACTTCAAGAACCCAACGGTCCGTGGTGATAGCGGACCAGGTGGAAAGGAAGTGGCTGTCTTTTCTCTGATGTCTAATCTCTGCTTAAAATAAATAAAATGTTAATGGGGAAAAAAAAAAAAAAAGGAAAGGAAGTGGCTGAGCCGGGCCCCCATGGGAGGTTCCAGGGGAGGTGTGACAGGATTGAGGGAGGCGACCCACAACCCATCACTGGGCAGGCTTGGAGGTGGGTCTGGCGGAGGAGCCACCGGGACCTTCTCCCAGGGCTTCCTGAATGAGGCTATGGACTTGGCCCGAGGACGCCAAGTTAGAGCCTGCTGGCCCTGCTGCTGCTGCTGGGTCGGTCTCGCTGCAGGAGTGGACGAGCGAAAGGGCCTGTGGTTCTGACGCTTAGGTCCCTTGTCCTTCTGGGCAGATGTGGTGGAGTCCAAGATGGCACTGGACTTCTCTATACGTTGGAGATGGCCCTCCACGCCAGGCCCGAACAGGTTGGTGCCCAAGAAGGGAACATCTGCCAGCTTGTGTTGCATATCAGCCATAAAGGTTGAGATGCGAGCCAAGCCCCGCGGCGCATGGCCACTGCAGCCACGCGAACAATGGGCACAAGGAGTCACCAATGTCCAGAGCCATCTGGAGTGGTTGCTTCGCCACTGCCCTACCCTGGCCCCGGACCTGCTTGACCATGGCCTGGAGGTCCGCTGGGAGATGAGGGATCACCTCATCCAGGGAGCCCAAGAGGGCATGGGAGAAATGTGCCATGATAACGGCCAAACTGGCCTGATGAAAGCCAAGGGAGGAAGCTGCATAGACCTTTTTCCTGGAATGGTCCAGTCGTTTGGATTCCTTGTCCGGAGGTCTGTCCACTTCCCCTTTGTTGCCTGAGAGCCAAAAGATGGAGTCGCCCACCAACCCCACCGCAGAAGGATGCTCTGAAAAACCCAAAAGGGATTCCATAGGGACCGCATACTGTCGGCCATGCGAGCAGAAGGCACAGGGCAAGATGCAGGATGCTGCCACAGCTCCAAGGCTGGGCCCACAATGGCCTCAGCCACTGGAAAGGCCTCCATCGGAGAATCCCCTTTGTCCAGAATCTCTGTGAGGGGATACTTGGCCTGTTTCTTCACAGGCTCGAGCTCCATTCCCATGGACTCGGAAATGAGCTGACAAATGCCCATCAGCGAGGTAGGGTCCTTGTTGATGGAGAGACCCCCACCAAGAGACTCTGCATCGACAGGATGGGAGACCATGGAGAAATCTTTGGACTCCGAGGAGTCCTCGCAAAGTGGGTGACCACCCGTGTCACTCTCAACCCGCTTTGGGCGGTCAGGAGTAAGAGTGACTGACAACTGATTTATTTATATTTATTAGCTTTTGGTAACTGGGTAAGTGCACTAGGCAAAACATCCTGCCTATTTTCAGGCACGACTCGGGAGAGTACAATATCACAACACAGTATGAGTACAGCATACAATCAACAGTGGTACACAAATTGATACATAGTGCATGAGAACTGTCCAATAAATACCATGACAGAGGACAGCCATCGAATAGCATACACCTGCTGGAAAACACTAACAGTGGTCAAGTTATCAAATATCACATCAAACAAAACAAGCAATATGGGCAGTCTGACAGGCCCAGCTGGGAAATAGGCAGGTAGGCACTCTAAATCAGACTTGCTTGGACTAGGAGTGGGAGAAACAGACAGTTGGAGTCAATTAGTTATAAGAGGCAAATCCCAAAGGATGAGCTGGTAGCAAACTGAATAGACAAAGTTGAGAGACACAGTCTAGGTGGAGAGATGGGCAGAAGTTAAGTGCAAACACAGTTATCCAGAGAGAAGAGGTGGGAAAAAAGGAATTGCTTGAATGAGAGAAGAGATGAGATGAGGAGTTCCTGACATGGACGGGAAGGGAGTTCCAGAACCTAGGTGCAAAGTAGGAAAAGGCTTGCTCCCCTATTTTCGTGGAGCAAGGCGGCACAAATAGCAATGGGGAGGCAGAGGATCTGAGGGTACGGGAGTGAGAGACAGGAGTGAGCATGTTGCCCAGATAGGATGGACAACGAGATCTTGTTAAGGAGTCAATAAAACACCCAAGGGTGTAGGAACGAAGGGCATTGGGAGACAGCCATTGTAAATCAGAATAGAGAAGACAGTGATGGGTAAGGTGGGAAGCCGGTAGGGCAAATCTACCGATATTATTGTAGGATGTATCCCATTTGCAAAGAACTCCCGTGTTGGCTTGAGAGAGCACAGGCAGGGCATATAGCAGTTGAAGTAGTAAGACGCCTCTCGCAACTGGGGCAGGCCTTGGGCTGACCGAGATTCCTTGGTCAGAGCCCCGGACTTCAGTTGCTCGGGCAGCGGCTCCACCCGGATCGGTGGAGTAGCCGGCTTCGGCTGGTCCTTAAGCGGCACCTCGGTGACGGTGGCCATGGCCGAGGGTTGCTCCGGTGAAAGCCACTTACTGGCCAGTGTAGAAACCGGAATCAGTTTGGATCTGGACAGGACCAACTGCTGCCACATTAGGTCTTTATAGCGCCGGAGCCTCTCTTCACCTGAGGAGGACGAAGACAAGGAGTGGCGCCGCCGCTTACCATGGCGTCGGGAGCAAGATCGCCGATGAGGGCAAGTCTTGTCCGATGTCAAAGAACGAGACCGAGACCTTGACCTGTCGGCAGGGCCGATGGGGGACCTCAGAAGAAGTCGGGGAAACCCGCGGCTCCTCCTGGTCAGGTTCCTTGTCGGGCGGGTCCTGCCCAGCGGGTTGAGCCGACCTGTCCAAGGACACCGGAAGCACCGGAGTCCGAAATAAATAGTCATCTGCCAGATTGGGCGACAACCCACCTATCAGCTCGAGAAAAATCTCAGCCACATCGAGAGGCGTCTCAGCCGACTGGTCTGATGGGGTTACTGTGAAACCAGCGGCCTCAGCCACAAGTTTCCTGTGAGCAGGACTGCTCCCGGTCCCAAGAGCGTTGACAATGCGACCTGTCCTTTTTCGACTCCTTCTCCAAGAGCACGAAACATGCGACCCTGAAGGGCCCTCTCCATTGAAGGAAGCCAAACAGGAGGATCCCAGTTGTAGCAGAATGAAGGCCAAAGCCAACGAGGAGCCTACCGCGGCCCAAGCCCCCACCTCCTTGAAGGCCTTAAGCTGTTCCAGCTGCTCGGCGGAGCCACGGAGACCACCCAACAGGCATCCTTGGATTTAACCGGCGGGTAACGCTTTTCCGGTCGACCCAGTTGAAGTCGGGCAGCCAGTTTCCAGAGCTGAAGGTGAAAAGGACCGACAGTGATCGCAAGCCTGCGGATCATGGTCGTGTTCTAGGCAGTAGACACACGCAGTGTGTGGATCGGTGTGAAACATCTTCTGCCTGCAGGGACACCAGCGAAACCCAGTAACCGATCTGTGTTCCAGTGCAGTAGCGAGAAAAGAAGGCAAAGATGAAACTCGAGAGTTTTAAAAAAAGTTTTGGAAGCGAATCTGAAGATTCTAGAGCCAGGGCCTACTACCCGTGGGAGCACTAACAAGGGAACATGAACCTTCCAGCGGAAAGGAAGATCTGACGTTATGGGGCGGAGCTGAGGATTATACCACCCGGGTGGCTGGGAGTAGCCAGCTTGAAGACTTTCCAGCACATCTTAAGGCTGCAAGGTACCTGCCAAGAAGTGTGGATAGAACAACATATCCACAATCCTAGAATCAGTAGTTACCAATAAAAAAAAAAAATATGTGACAGACTTTGCAAGCAGGTTCCCTTCATGGCTCATAAACCCACATCCTGTCACTAGTCCCCTTCTAGATGAGACCAAGAGGAATCAGCCAAATTACTTCCCTTCCTGCTATGTCATAAAATGCATACACAGGAACCAACTTCAAAAGCAGCAGCAGGTTATAAGGGGTAATAAACTGACCCTCTGGAAGGAAGGCATTTAATTAGGTTTCACTGGTCAGTTTCATAACATCCTCACTGACACCTTGAAGGTCAAAAGTCAAGTCTCTCACACTCTGGCTGCTTGTCTTAGGCAGACAATCACATACCATATATTTTTATTACAAATATCATACATATAACCATAAGCAGATGGCAGAGCGTCACAATGGCAACTAGAAAAACTGTCTTCCAGGTGACATACTTTATATGGGCCGTAGCCATGGGCTCAAAAGGTGGCTCCATGAGCTTGGCAATGCAGAGGTTGAGATCCCAAGGGGGAAAAGGTTCCCTAAATGGGGGCAGAAGATGGAGGAGGCCTTTAAAGAATTTTTTTGAAAACAGGCAATGAAATGATTGACTTGTCTTTGCCTATGGACAGGTAAGCAGAAATTGCAGCGAGATGAAGTTTTAAGGATGAGGTCTTTAAGCCTGAAGCCTGTAAATGAACCAAATAATCTAGAAGACTGGGGACTGAGACTTTGAGAGGATTTATGTACTTCCTCTTGCACCACAAAGACAATCTTTTCCATGTAGCTGCATAAGTTTTCTTGGTACTAGTTTTTCTGGCCATCCTCAGGATTTTAAGGACCTGTTCTGAATACTGGTGTCTGGGAACTCTAACTCCTCAAAAGCCAAGCTTTGAGGTGAAGAGATTGCAGATTTGGATAGGTCACTCCTAGCTATGGCAGAGCCAGGAGAGAGAGTGACTGAGTAGAAGCCCAACAGGCTTGCTATGCGACAGGGCTACTATGAGAGGATACCAAGGTTGCCTTAGCCAATCTGGTGCCACCAGGATTGTTGTTGCTGATTGGGCCCTCAGCTTCAGCAGCACTCTGTGAATCAAAGGGAAAAGGAGGGAAGGCATAGAGAAATTTCCCTGCCCAATTCAGAGTTAAGACATCTGCTGGGAGAGCCCCTAGTGTAGGGGGCCTGCAGCAGTACAGAGGTAGTTGATGGTTGAGGTGCGAAGCAAACAGATCTATTTCTGGTGTGCCCTGCCTTCTGAAGACTGTGGCAAGGACTTGTTTGGTCAGAGTCCATTCATTGTGCCCTTGGCTGATGCGGCTCAGGGCATCTGCCAGGGTGTTGTCCTTGCCTGGGAGGTGTATGGCCGAGAGGCTCGCATCGAGACAGTAAGCCACAGCCCAGATTTTCATTGCCTCTGTGCAAAGCACAGTTGACCTTGTACCACCCTGCTTGTTTATGTAAAACATAACAGTGGTGTTGTCTGTCCTGATTTGCACTGATTGACCTTTTACCTGGGGAGTAAAGGTCTTTAGGGCAAGGTAGATGGCTCTGAGCTCCAGCAGACTGATGTGGCTTGCCTATTATTTGGGAGTCCAAGTGCCACTTACAGAGTGATTGTCTAGATGAGCTCCTCATCCCAGAAGGGACACATCTGGAGTGATGATCTTTGTGGGAGTAGAAAGCAGGAAGGGGATTCCCACTGAAAGGTTGTCATTTTCCTTCCACCAGTCCAAAACTTGGAGTAAGGTCTTTTGTGACTGGAACCAGCTTGGACAAGGAATGTCTTTTTTGGGACCAGTGTGCCCGCAGGTGGTGCTGTATGTCCCTCATTTGGAATCTGACACCTGCGACAACAGCTGTCATAGAAGCCATGTGCCCCGGAGCCTTAGAAAATGTCTGGCTGGACTGGGCTGGCCCAAGACAAAGGAGTTTACCACTGACAGGAAATTCTGTATCCTGTCTGCTAGGAGAAAAGCTCCGATCTGCTGTGTATCCAATTCTGCTCCAATAAAGGTGAGGAGCTGTGTTGGATCCAAGTGGGATTTCATTTCGTTGATGAGAAAGCCTAGAGACTGCAGAATTTGTTTTGTGTCAGTGAGAGCCTCTCTGACCTGAAGAGTGGACTTGCCTACTAGAAGCCAGTCATCCAAGTATGGGTAGACTGCAATGCCCTGTTTCCTAAGATAAGCTACCACAGCAGCTAGGCACTTGGTGAACACTCTTGGGGCCGATGTTGGGATGAATAGCATGGCTGCAAACTGGTAATGTCCAGATGGCAGCCGGAACCTTAGAAACTTTCTGTGAGACTGCCTTATTGAAATGTGAAAATAAGCATCCTTGAGGTCTAGGGAGGCTAGCCAGTCTCCCTGCTGCAGAGAGTGAATCACCATTTTGAGAGTGATCATTTTGAATTTTGGTTTCAGTAAGTGCCTGTTTAAGTACCTGAGCTTGAGAATAGGTCAACACTCCCCATTTTTCTTTTCTGTGAGGAAGTATCTGGAGTAGAGGCCTTTTCCCATCTGGGAAGAGGGTACTCTTCTCCACTACTTTTGCTGATAGTAGATTCCTTACCTCCAGCTCCAGTAGGAGTTTTTCTGTTGGAGTTAGGGGTTTTGATAGTAAGGGACTCCTGAGAGGCGGAAGTTTTCTGAATTGAAGGGATAGGCCCTTTTCCACTATCTCCAAGACCCACTTGTCTGAGGTAATATGGTCCCACTTTTGGAGGTAGTGGGAGAGCCTGTCCCCTACTGGGAAAGGGGAAGTGACCTGGTTGCTGAAGTCAGGGCTTAGATTGGGAAGAAGGCGCAGGAGTGGTGGCAGATCTTCTCTGGCCCCTCCTGCCTCTTCCTCTGAAGAAACCTTTCATTTGAGAGTAATCCATGGGTATTGGCATGGGGGAAAATGCCCTAGGATAGAACCTCTGCCTCTGTTTCCCCATGTACTGGGTCTTTTGGGGAGTAGAAGCTTTCTCTTTAGTAGCATTACTCTCATAGGTGGTTTTATACTCTTCCACCTTTTTCATATATGCGTCAGTCCTATCCCCAAAGAGGGAACTATTTTCACAGGAAAAGTCCATAGCTTTGGACTGAGTGTCCTGTGTTAAATTTGTAGTTCTTAACCAGGCCAGGCATCTAAGTGAAATGGCTTGAGCCATGAGACTCTGGTAGCTGCATCATTATTGTCCACCACCACCATGTGAAACTGGTGCTTAGTGGCCTATAGTCCAGTTTTCACAGTTTGGCAATGTTCTATACCATCTTGTCTGATCTCTGGTTCAAGATGCCCAGAACAGGATACTTTGGGATACTATCAAAGCTTCTCTCAGATGTAAAATTATAGCAATAACATCCCGTAAAAAGCGTGAATTAAAACAAAACCAACAGAAATTAATCTCACAGATTAAAGAGCTTGAGGATGCTCAAAAGATTAAGTGGGAGGAACCTTGGGGTAAGGAACTACAAAAATGCAGGGAGTCGCTACATAACATCCAAAAAACAGAGGTAGAAAAAGCTTTATTTTATTTAAAACAAAGATACCATGAGGGCGGACCTCGAAGTACTAAACTTCTAGCATGTCGGCTGCGCCACTATGCAGCAAAAGCTGCAATAACTAAAATAGTCTCACCCCGCACAGGTCAACTAGTTAGACAATCCACCCAGATAGCGGAATCATTTGTGGAGTATTACTCCAACCTATATAGGTCGGCGGAGAATACCTCTAAGCAGGACAAACTCAATTATTTGAACTCCATCCCACCCCCTCCACCAGATATAGCCCAAACATTGATTAGGCTTTTACCCAGGAAGAAATCATCTCAATTAAAAAACTTAAACCAGCCAAATGTCCAGGCCCAGATGGGTTCGGTCCCGAATTCTATAAAACCCTGGCCCCGGAGGTGGTACTCCTCCTTCACAAAGCCTATTCGAACATCTGGTCTGAGGGTGGACCTCCCCCCACCCCTTGGCAATACGCAACCATCACAATCCTACATAAAGATGGAAAAGACCCCTCGAAGTGTGAATCTTATCGCCCCATATCCTTGCTAAATCAGGATTACAAGATTTTTACCTCTATAATAGCCTCGAGAATTAACCCCATACTACCAGAGTTAATTCATTCAGATCAATCTGGCTTTGTGAAGGGCCGACAAGCACCTCACGGAGTACGTTCTGCCCTGGACATGATAGATAAGATTCAACGAACCAGGGCTCTGGCCTGCTTGCTGAGTTTAGATGCCGAAAAGGCCTTTGATAGGGTCTCATGGGACTTTTTGTTTCTGGTACTTGAACACAGGGGGTTCCCTGAATCTTTCTTTGAAATCATGAGATCCCTATACAGAGGACCTCAAGTATATGCCTGAGTTAATGGGGGGCTGTCTAAGAGATTCCAACTGGGCAGGGGTACCTGTCAGGGCTGTCCCCTCCCCCCCTTCTGTTCGCCCTTTTTTTTTTTATTGAACTGCTGGCTGAGGCTGTCAGAAGGGCGCAGGAGGTGACGGGAATAGAGGTAGGGGGTGTCCAGAAGAAGATTCTGCTGTACGCAGACGACGTTCTGCTGTCTCTATCCAAGTCACATAAATCTATAGAACAAGTATGGCCTATCTTGGAGAACTTTGGGAGGTACTCGGGCTATTCCCTTAACAAATCAAAAACGGGGGTCTTGAGTTTCTTTTTTAATCCACCTGAACGTATCCGCCAACTCCTTCCTTTAAACTGGGCAGCTGAAGGGATGAAATATTTAGGGATCCACATCACTAAACATCCATCCAAGTTATTTAAAGCAAACTACACACCCCGATTGACTCCCTTAAGAAAGATTTTGAGAAGTGGTCCCTGATTAATTTCCCTATGTACGCTAGAATTCAAGCTATAACCATGAATGTATTACCTAAATTTCTGTATCTGTTTCAATGCATACCCCTCTACATCCACAAATCTATATTCCAAGACTGGCATAAGATGATTTCCAGATTCATCTGGTCTAACAAGAGACCAAGAATCAGACTGAAAGCACTACAGGCCCGGCAGGAGGCAGGGGGGTAGATCCCTTCCAGACCAGGAGGATTACTTCCTCGTGGTGCAACTGAAGCAGTCTCTCCAGTGGTCCGGTCCCAGCTCCACCTCGGGTTGGAGGGAGATGGGGGTAGGTTGCCCCTCGAAGATCGGGTGGTGACTCCTTTACTGACCCGTCATCATCCTACGCCAAGGTTAAACTCAGTGGGTGAGACCCTCCGCTCGGTACATAGACTATGGCAAAAATATAAACTATTACCTTCACTGTGGTCCCTTAAAAGACTGGCCTGGGCTGAGGACTTCCCCCCGAACCGAACAGATCTTGCATATAGACAGTGGACTAGGGCGGGTCTGATTTTCCTAGGGCAGTTTTCACAAGGGGCCTTGCTCTTGGATTTTGACTCCCTTAAGAACAAATTTAGCCTTAGGAACTCAGACCATTTCAGATTCCTTCAAGTAAGAACATATATCAATTCCCTCAGAGTGCTGGACCCGGAGAGGGTAGCCCCCCTATTGGCAGCCATTCAACAAATAAAGTCATCAACAGATCAGAGGGGACAGATTTCCGCCCTATATAAGGCTCTGAGGACCATAAGGCCAGACCCTCTAATTAAAATTAAAAACAAATGGCAGGAGGAGGCAGGGCCTGGCTCTCCACCTTTTAACTGGAATTCGATCTTTGGTATAGCCAAATTGGCAACCAGATCACCTCTCTGGCAAGAATTTGCCTGGAAGGTAAGAATCCACTTTTTCTTCACTCCCGAGATGTTAAATAAAAGAAACCCAAACCTGCCGGCTGGCTGCTGGAGGGGATGCGGGGAAGACAAAGCAGGCTACCTACACATTATTTGGGCATGCCCCAGGCTTACTGGGTTCTGGGCTGATATTATATCAGCAATAAAAGAAATTCTTGGTATCACTCAGCAACTGAATTGGGCTGAATTGATTCTGGAGGTGCTTCCTCCAGAGATCAGGGGACCAGATTCACGGTATCTTTGGACAATCTTAACAACAGCGGCTCTCAAAGCGATAATTAGAGCCTGGCTCAGTCCATCTGTGCCCCAGAAACAAGATTGGATTTCGATCATCAAAGGCCTGGCTGACCTGGAGGAGCTCACCTTTAAAATAAATCAGAGGACTCCTCTCTTTGTTCAAAGATGATCCAGGTGGATAATATGGCAACAGCCAGACGGAGCAACAGCGGTAGGAAATTGAGAAAGAGCATAATCACCCCTCCCTGGGCTAGGGCGATCCATATTTGTATCTGTGTGTAAAATCCAGGTCCCAGTGATGTTATATATCTGAAGTAGGCCTCCTCTAGGCCGGAGGGGAAAAGGAAGGGAACTAGGGGATTTTCCCCTGTGTTCTCCCCACCTTCTTGTGGCCACAGAGACCCTCAGTCTTCTACAAAACTGGAACAATAATGAAATAAGTTGTATCTGTGTACATAATATTAAGTCTGTATCAGTGATTCTCGAAGATGTAATCAAATTCACTGCAGAGTATGAATAAAGATTAAAGTATAAAAAAAAAAAAAAAGATGCCCAGAACAGAATTCCACAAGGCCTTCTGATATTTGGCAGAGTATGCCAAATAAATGGACAGGTGCAAAAGTAGAGAAGCTGTGGTTCAAGATTTTTTTTGCCATAAAGTCCAGCTTTCTGGGCTGGCAGTATAGCCTAGAGGTTTGAGGAATGAGGTGTGAACGAGCTTGATACATCCAGCAGACCAGACCTGAGTTTAATTCTCACAACCTCCACTTGCATACTGTGTGACTCTGAGCAAGTCACTTAACCACCCAGTGCTCCCAGGTCGCCCTTGAAAACAGGCACTTGTGCCTAGTGGGCCTTACCCGGTTACCAAAGACTAAAATACAAAAAAAAAAATTCTCAGGGGGCTGAGTGGGACTTTAGCCTTGTTACAAGCAGAAGCTGCAGCCTGCACTACTTCCTCAGGCGATGTTAAGCAATGCCAGGTCTATCAGGAATAAGACCGCAATAGTTGCAGATCTTGTTGCTTCTGTTGACCTGGCTTGCATCACTGAAACCTGGCTGGATGAGAATGCAGGCACTATTCTGGAGTCTGCAGTTCCGGCCGGATTCTCAGTGATTCACCACCCGAGAGTGGACTGTAGGGGCGGGGGGAGGGGGTTGCAATCTGTTTTAGACAGGAACTGGATCTCAGGGAGGTGCCAGCTGGATGTACCAACTCCTTTGAGTGTATAATGGGTGCAGGTGCAGGCTACAGGATCCTTCTCATTTAGCGTCCACCAGGTGATGGGAGGGAATTCCTGAGAGAGATTGCGGACTTCATCGCCAAGAAGATATTGAAGTCTCCCAGATGGTTAATTCTGGGGGACTTCAATGCCTGGGTCGACAATGAATTCTCGCCTTTTGGACAAAGCCTTCTCCAATTGATGGATTCACTGGGCCTGACACGGGTATTACCGCTGCAACTCACGGGGGGAGGGGGGGGCACTCACTGGACTTGGTATTTCATCTGGGGATGGAGATCTTGGATGTGGAGGTGGAGCCAATTGGTTGGTCGGACCATCATGCCCTAAGATTCAGTTTCACAGCCCCCGAAAGAGGCCTGCCCCTAAGGAGTTAGTACAGTTCTGTCCTTTGATAGTTACCTCGGAAGGCCTAATGACGGAACTGGACTTCTCGGGATTGCCAATGGATAGCACTGACCCAGGGCCCCTGGTGCTGGCCTATAATAGGGCTGTTGTGGGGGCCTTGGATGTCATTGCTCCAACTCGAGTTCGCCCCCTTAAACTTCGCCCAGGGGCTCCCTGGTTTACCAGTGAGATCTGTGTGCTGAAGAGACAGAGGCGAAGATTGGAAAGACACTGGCGGATGATTCGCCTGGAGGTGGATAGACTTATACTGTTGGATCACTATAAGATCTACCAATCAGCAATTTCCCATAAGAAGGCAGAGTTTCTGTCCAGGGAAATTGCTACAGTGAAGAACAGACCAGCCCAGCTCTTCCGGACTGTGGACAGACTGTGCAATCCAGCCTGTCTTCATACCGGTCGAGCCTTGTCACAGGTACAGTGTGAGGAGTCTGCGCTATTTTTCGCTGATAAGGTGTCGACCATCAGGGATGAGATCAGCCAACGCCTTCCCATTGGGTCTTGCATGGATCAATTGGGTGGTACTAATGCCTAGTTGACTTGGTTCACCTTTAGCCAACCGGCAGTCATGGATATAGTGAGGATTGTCCAGACTCTGTGACCTACGTACTGTAGTTTGGATCCGGGTCCTACTCACCTACTAGAGGGGTGTGTAGAGATCATTGGCCCGATCCTTACTGGGATAGTGGCGGTTTCATTGGAGAGAGGGATCTTTTTAGATCCCTTAAAGGAGGCAGTAGTTCGCCCCCTTTTGAAAAGCCTCCTTGACCCTGACTGCCCAGCATACTACAGGCCAGTCTCGAACTTACCCTTTTTAGGGAAAGCTATCAAGAAGGTGGTCGCTTTGCAGCTGGAGGATCATTTAACCAGCCACAGTATCTATGACCCTCTCCAGTCTGGCTTCAGTAAACGGCATAGCACTGAGACAGCCCTGGTGTGGGTACTAAATGATCTCCTGATGGCGAGAGATCAGAGAACACGGTCCATCTTGGTTCTCCTTGATTTCTCAGCAGCATTTGACACCGTGGATCTTGGGGTGATGCTTGAACGCCTGTGGTTTTTCTATGGATTGAGGAAGGCAGTCCACAGTTGGTTTTGATCTTTCCTTAAGGGCAAGTCTCAGAGAGTGGTGCGGGGATTTATTCCTCGGCCCCTCTCTGCCTGCCCTGTGGGGTTCCACAGAGTTCAGTGTTGTCCCCCATGTTATTTGCAGTGTATATGCTTCCATTAGGGGACATTATAAGATGGTATGGGCTGAGTTTTAATTGCTGTTGATGATTCTCAGCTATACTTGTCTTTCGTGCCTGAACAGGACTCTGATTCAATCACAGTGCTAACAACTGCCTGCTGGGGACACAGAACCAGATGAGTACTAGTTGGCTTAGGTTGAACTCAAGTAAAACAGAGGTACTGGTGGTGGACCCTGGGGTGAGGATATTAGGGGTATGGGTGGGGAAGCCCTCGGGTTATATCTGGGGGGGGGAGAGGGTCCCCGCTTATGGCCTCTGGCCAGGTGCATAATTTAGGCATGATATTTGATGAGGGCTTGACCCTGAGGCACAGGTGTCGGCCATAGTCAAGTCTTGCTTTTTCCACCTAAGGAATATAGCCCGGGGGAAGCATCTGGTTCCGCCTGAAGATCTTCCCACCTTGGTTCACGCCTTAGTGACTAGTCGTTTTGACTATTGCAATGCCCTCTATCTAGGGCTACCGGGGGTGGATATCCGTTGCTTGCAGCTAATGCAGAACGCGGCGGTCAGGTTGTTGACTGGAATCTCTAGATCCAGTCATGTAACACCTGTGCTGTGTGAACTGCACTGGCTGCCTATACAGTGGCGGATCACTTTCAAGGTCACATTGCTGACCTATAAGGCCCTACACGAGTTGGGACCTCACTACCAGAAAGAACTCCTGTTTCCTTACTGTCCTTCCCGCTCAGTCCAATCCTCTGACGTGGGATTGCTAGAGATTCCCAGGGTAATCCTGAAAACATCTAGAGGAAGATCTTTTGCCTTTATGGCACTCACCCTGTGGAATTCTCTACCTCGCCAGATACGAGATAGCCTGACTGTAGAAGGATTTAATAATTCCCTGAAAACCTTTCTGTTTAATCAAGCATTTTTAGAAACTTAATGTATGCTATGTATGTCTTGTTTTTAATATTATGGATTTAAATTTATTATTGTATGGACTATTGTAAGGGCGCCCTGAGCTCAGGAAGGGCGCCTTACATAAATTTTACCTTACCTTACATCATGGTTTGAATGAACATACAGAAATTCAGCATCATGTCTTGCCAGCTGATATTTTCTATCAATTTTTTGTCTACACCAGGGAGAGAAGTGGGGGTCTGTGTGACAGGGTGGAGTAGGACCCTGTCCCAGTTGTTAGAGAAAGTGTTTAAAATGCAAGGATCTTTCCTTTTCTGTCTCTTCTCTGTCTGGCTGTGCAACCAAAGTTTCTTGTGAGACTTCGGATTTCATCACCCAGACAATCTTGCAATTCTTTGCCCCTTGCTGTCTGTTTTTCTCCCTTGCATATCTATATCTGCTGCTATAAAAATATGTTCAAATCATTGTATGGAAATGTAACTGATATTGAGAGTCTTGGTGTTTAGAAAATATATAGTATTACTGTTAAAATGTATATAATTATAATTTGAGATGACTGCAAAAAGCTGTTGGAAGCTAGAGGTTACCAGAGTTCAATTTTAAGCCTTTTGCAAAAGCTGTGCAAAAGAGGGCCTCAACTCAGGAAGCACACTGTTTTCTAGCAGCTCCTGCCTGATATTTACAAAAACAGAATGCTTGCTAAGAATGAGGGTTGAAAGGACTTATAAGAGCTAAGCTGCAACTGCAAGAAAGATTAGTAAAACAAGGGACACAGAGACTGAAAGAAAACTTGATTTTATTTTGCCTTTGTAACTAGTTATACTGAAAAAGTTTATTTTATGATACTGCTAGTGTAAATAAATAATTTTTGGAGAATTCTACAACTGCTCCTGGTTTTCCTATGCTTCCTGACCTGTGCCTCAATGACAGTCTGGCGTAGCTTCATGGTAGTTTTTCTTAAGGATTGTAAATAGGTAACACTATCTTTTTTTGGAGGTGGAAGACCCATCATCTCTCGACAGTCTTCATCCTCCTCCTCATCCTCCTCGGTGGTCTCCTGGGTAGGGAGGTCCAGAGTATCCACCATGTGCTGCATAAAAGTAACTAGAGAGGAAAAGTCCTCTTGGCCATTTGGTGAAGTACCAAACTCCTGGTCCAGTGAGACATCAGGTACCAGGGGCTGGCCTTCTGACTCATCATCATCACCATCTCCTCCACCACAGTAGTATTCTGGACCAAAATTTGGGACAGAAGTACTATGGTGCACAGGAGTAGAGGGGGCAGAGAAAATATTGTCCATATTCTGTATAGTTTGCTAAAGTTGCCAAGCCTTACCATTTCTTTGACAGGGGTAAATCTTTTTCTATGTCAGAGACGTTCTCTTTCTCTTTAAGTGACTTTCTTTTGTTTTCTTATGTTTATGAGCCACTGGTGTCTCCCCCTGTTTTGATGCGGAAGGGGCAGTGGTATGTTTTTCCTTTAAATTTATTTTTAGCAAGCCCTAAATCAGTGACCTGCTCCCCCTGTCTCTTTTTTGGCTGGTCACCATTATTATTGCTGTTGTACTTATCTGAGTTATTCTCAGAGAAGTTCCAAGAGGACTTTTCTTTTGATTTAACCTGGGAAGAGGACCCCTCTTCAGAAGCTTTGGCAGAGGGGAAAGCAGACTGAAAAGCCATAATTTCCAATCTTTTGGATCTCTTTTTAATTGTTTTTGAACAAAATGTAGAGCAAGGAACACAATAGTGGTCTGGACCTAAACACTGTAAACACAGTTCATGTCTGCCCGCTTTAGCCAGAATTTTATGACACTTTAAGCAATTTTTAAAACCTGTACGTCCAGTCCTTTTCTTGGGTCTTTCTGACATGCCAATTTGTCAGAAACGACTGAAAAATATGGTCCTAAATGGGAAAAATATAGCTTTGTGATCAGTTCCCTCGCGGTGAAGAACCACGACTTTCTACGGTAAAAAGTAGTCCAAAATGAAGAAAAAAGACAGTTCCCGCTAAAAAACCGGGAACCGCTAACTAAATAAAAAAAAATACCATTGAAACACCAAAGATGCCATTTATTTTACTTTAGAAATAACTGAAAGCAACCACGGTAAAGGTAGGAAAACATGGTTCCCGGGAACCGCTAAAAAATAGAGAAACAAAGCAAAAAAACAATACTCAAACTCAGCACTAAAACAAGAAAAAAGTAAGAACTTTACACAAATTTTTCTCTTTGGCCAAAAGTGAGAAAGCACCCCAGAGGCACTGTTAGTCAGGTAGAGAATAAATTCTGGTGCCCTCTGGGCAAGCTTCACTCAACACACCCTCTAACTCTCTTCTGCTTGGCAAATTAATTTTATTCATTATCATAAACTCCACCTCTGAGGCAGCTCAATCTAGCCAGTTTACTGCATACTGTTACTAATGCTAAAGGACCCCTGGGGTGAGAAGTAAAAAAAAAACTAGTGCTAAAACAAACTCAAAATTGGAAAAAGGATATCAAAACAGGAATTCAGGCATTTTAAAACAGAATAAAAAGTATAGGTATAAATTGTCATTGCTAACATGCACCACTGCTTTATTAAATACAGTAAGCTGACATCTGAAGCTCAGGTGTTGGCTGCTGTCTGAAGCGGCTTTTGCAATCTGAGAAACTTCTCCAGATTAAAGCCTTGATACCCACAGAGGATCTGAGGATATTACTACATGCTTTTGAGACTTCCAGGCTTGATAACTGCAACGCTGTCTATCTCAGGGTCACTGGAGGTTTGATGAGTCATCTACAGCTAGTGCATAATGTGGCAGCCCAATTACTGACAGACCTTACCAGATACAGTCATGTAACTCTGGTGCTACGTGAACTGTACTGGCTACAGGTGATGTAACATAGAGCCTTCAAGGTTGTCTGTTAACCTATAAAGCCCTACATAGTATGGGACAGGGCTACCTATTTCAACTTCCGTCTCCATATTCTTCATGTCACCCTCTCTGCTCTACTGATGAGACTAGCGGTGGTCTCGAAGGCCAGACTTCTGGGGACCGGGGATTTGCTGTTGTCCTCATTCTCTGGAATTCGCTCCAAAAGGACCAGCGAGTAGCTCAATCAATGGATGCATCTGAAAGGGCTCCTAAACATTTATTTCAGGAGGCTTTAGCTGGCACCTGATTTGGCCACGACGGAATGAGTTGGTACTGTAAAGGACAGTTTTTTATCAGTAACAGAAGATCGTCGATGGAATCTCCTCCGATGAGTCACACTTATAGAATACAGATGCAACTGGTGACAAACTTATCTGGAAACTTTTGTATAGCAGGTCACTCTTGATGACGCACATTGTCCGCACCTATATACCATGGGCAGCCCCAAATCGCCTCACTTCTGCTAGTCTGCCGGACCCAAAAAAAGAATCAACGAATGGCAAAACAAATCGAAGTTCCAATTAGGAGTGATGACCACCAGCAAAGAAAACCCAATACAGGGTAAACAGGGTGAAACAATGATGCCCAGAACTCACACTAGATCTCACCAAACCAAAGGAGAAGGCGGGAGAGTGTGCTATGGCACACTAGAGGACATCCCCTCGAAGATTTACTTTTACTGGTAAGTAATGTCCTGTCTTCTTTGGGGATATCTCCCTCCAGTGAGCCAAACCTATGAACAATTTCCAATCAATACCTCAGACAATGAGGAAAGGCCAGCAAGAATGCACACGAGCTAATCAACATGCTGGCCAATGTCAAATAGGCCAGGAAGGGAGCCACAATAGGATGACTCCAACAGAGCATAGGAGACACTGAGCAAGACACCCGGAAGCCCCAGCTGAAGCATCACCAGCAGACACACACCATGGCCAGCACACAGACATGGAGACTGCGTATAGGCAAGGGAACTCGATGGGGCCAGGAACCGCAAACAAACTACAACATCGATAGGAAACCCAATGACAAAGAATGCTGCTAACGTGAAGTTGGGTGGTGACCAAACACAAAACAGTCAGCAAGGCAAAGCTACACCACCAGGCCCAGGAGAGTCACAGACCCCACGATCACAGGAAGCCAGGCCAGAGACTGGGTGCAACAGTCCAAAAGGATATGCAGAATGGCCAAAACCCACAGCCGACAGGAAAGCAGACAATGGCACCCGAAGAAATAGGCAAGAAAGAAGCAGAGATGACACTGAAGATGCAATGCCAGGTGATGACTAGCAAAAAGAGGGCCGCCGACAAACGATGACTCCATCCCAAATGGCTAAAGGCATTGACAAGGCAAAGCCAGGTGACACAGCTTCAGGGAACCCTGAGCCCCGCGGGGTCAGGCAATTAAACCAGGAACCAACAAAGGCGTCACAAAGGATTGGCCAGATGCGCAGCAGAAAGCCAAGGTGAAAGCAGAGTCGACAATGGCAACATGCACAAAGCGGGGGACCAGGCACACAGTGGACAAGCCCATGAGGCAAAACCCGATAACAGGCAGTTAAAATTGGAGACTTCATAAACTCAAACACCAACCCAGTCAGTGAACATGTTGATGAAACAAGTCCAGGAGACAAAGCTGGAGGGAACACTGGCCCAACGGAAATGGGTGCCGAGGAACAAGTCCAGGAACTGACTGAGGAGTCCAGGATGATGGCCAGACTGGCCACAAAGCCAGGTTGAAGGCAAAGCCAATGACAGAAAAATGTGAAAACAGCCACAGACAAAGCAAGGGACTGTACATGTAGTGGGCATGACAACGAGGCAAAGTCAGGTGACAACCAGCATAAAGGAAGAAAGACAAAAAACAGTGAACCCCAACCAAACAATGAGACCATTGACAGGGAAAGGACAAGGGTCAATGGGGCCAAAGGAAGCCACAGTCCCATAGAACCAGGGGGCCGGGCAAGAATCCAGAAACTCACTGAGGTACCCCAGAGGACAGTCCGACAGAGCATAAGGCCAAGTCAAAGGCACACATAACAAGGGAAACATGAACACAGCCATGCATAAGGCAGGGGACTGGATACAGAGTAGGAACATCAATAAGGCAGAGCTAGGCAATGACCAGCTCAAAGGGGAATGCTGAAAAAATGGCAATCCCAGCCCAAACAGCAAAATCTGCATCAGGGCAAAGCCAGGTGATGGAGCTTAAGGGAACCACGACCCCCTGGGGCTGGGCTATTAAGCCAGAAACCAACCCTGGTGTCCAAAAATGGTAGGAATGGCTAAAACAACTACATATATGACCAGCACTAACTACCACAATGGACAATGCAGCCACAGGAGAGACCCATACCAGAAAGCGTGGGACAAGCCAGCAGGGGGGAACCCAGACAGCAGCAGGAGACTGGCAAGGATCCAAGAAAGGGGAGACTATCAACAGCCAACATCCAGCAATGACAAGGCAGCATCAGCAGAACAGGAAACAAGGCCCATGCAGGAAGCAGATGAACAGGCCCATGTCACCTGAAAATAGGAGATGAAGGCTGGTAAAGCACACAACAACAAAGTCCAAGGAGGGAGTTCTTCGGTCAACATGATTGTGACGGCAGAAAAGTAAAGAACCGAGGAAGTTTTGGGGGTCACTCATGTTATATAGGCACTGACAATGCGCAGCATCATGGGTGGCCCGCAAGGCAAGAGTTTCCAAAAAGATCTGAAGTTGATGGCATCTATGTTCCATAGGTGTGGCTCACTGAAGGGAGATATCCCTGAAAATCTTACTGATATTCTACTGTCTTATCATGATTTTATGTGAGTTTTAGAAGTGGTATTTATTGCATATTTTATTTATGATGTTGATTTTCATTTTGGTATTGTTCGGGACCATGAGCCTCCAGGTTACTGCCCAATTAAATAAAACTACAACTACTACTACAGGTAAATAATGTGAACACCACCATAAGAGCTCTGAAAGGTTCAGTTGAAAGCGCATTCAGTTATAGGTTAAGACTCTGTAGAGGGACTCCTGACTGGACTGACCTTGCTAACAGCAGCACTCTCTAGAATCTCATTAAAAGGATGGGATCCCAGTGGGGAGGAATCACTAGGACATAAGTGCACCCAATGCTGCTGTTTTAACACTGCAAGTGGAAGGACTTAGAACACAAGTCAAAGTATTTTTGTTTAAAGGCTAGCATGCTTGTAACACAAGAACCCAGACTGTCATAGGACTTACTAATGTAAATAATAACTCTAGATCCACTGATATGTCTTATTGGTAGACTGTGCAGAGGAAATGAGAAGAGTGTCTACTCCCTCTGAAGAATACCACAAAATGCCTGACTTTCAAATTCCAGGATGTAGAGGCTGGAATAGTGTAGAAGGCCCTGGCACAGGAGGTACCTCATCAGGGTGAGTCTGAGACACCTGCAGGATGAAATCTGTAGCAATTGTGTGAACCATGGTCCTAGCCAGTACGAAGTATCCAGATCATATCTGTCTGAACTTCCAAGATCTTCAGAATTACCTTGTGTACTACTACTGTAGCCTGTAGGTACAAATATTCTGGCATGACACCAGTGGAAACTGAATGCATCCATCTGCTCAGCATTCCATTCCAGAGTCTAGAAGCAAAACCAGCTTAACTTTTCAGATGTTCGGAAGGAAAACAAATCCACTTTTAGTAAGTACCATCTGTCTACATTCCACTCATATACACTTTGTTGCACAGCCCACTCCCGTATGGCCGGCCGCTCATGATACCAGTGACCTGGGTTTGGAAACAAGCCAGGATGCTGGTGGGCCAGTTAGGGGGGTCTTGAACATCCTAACGGACGCCTGCCTCCTTCGGTGTGGGAGGCAGACCAATCTCCATTGCAGCAGCACCACTTGGGGGCTCACAGATGGAGGGGTTCAGCTGAGCACAGCAGTGGAAGGATAGATATTCCGCTTGGCACTGCACATGCCTGCTGCATGCATTTGGCATCCAGTTAACATCAACATCTCTGGGAACTAGACAAACTGGAAAACCACCTCCAGCCCGGCAAGAAGAAGCCTTGGCACACTCAAGCCTCATGCTGTGTGTCCGCCCAGCAGGGAGGGGGACCCTGCCACTAAATGGGGAGTCTCTAGTGGGAGGAAGTCACCCAGAAGACCCTTCACTGAGTGCAGTGTAATCCACAGGGTAGGTAAGGGACTCCCTGGGGTGCAGGGTCAGACAACAGGGCTGGGCAGTGGCCAGAGGCGGAAGGAGCTGTGGCTGAAGAAGTACAGGTATAAGCCCATTCCCTTATGAAATAACACTCCTGTTCAGCTGATCTCCCTGGGTAATTAGACACCTTTGCAGATATGTCACCTATAGTACAATTAGATTGGTATCAGCCCAAGTGACAATCTAACATCTTAAAGAGAAGTCCCTTACTCCACCTTGTCTGCTGAGATATGCTACCACTGATCTATTGTTGCTCAGTACTGCCGTACTGAGTCTCCCTCCTGAAATGAAGGAGGGCTAATTATGCTATTCCTATCTCTAGGACACTGATGTGAAGTCTGGATTCCATCCGGGGCTAACATACTTGATTTGCCTCTGAAAAAAGCTTCTGAGCCTGAGAGGCTGGTATCTGTAAAGATTCTGACTGGAATATGTTCCTTCAGTGGCCCTTCCTTCCTCCAACAGGTTCTTTATTTTGTAATACTTGCCTTTTATTCAAAATCTGTTTTCCAACCTGGGAAGGGAATCTCTTTCCATAACAGTGCAGCATCTGGGTCCTTCAACTCCCATCTCTGGGGCTTCAGATCCCTGCTGTCTTCCACCTGTCTCTCAATTCCATGGCAAGAGCTTAGTTTCCCAATGGCTTGCCAGTGGATCCTGTGCAAAAGCATACTCCACTTGTGGCTTGGGTCCTTGTCAAGAAGGAGAAAATGGCTTCAACAGGGCACTCCAGTTAGCCCACACTGACATGGTAGAAGGTACTGGACATCTGCCCTACCCATACTGTTTTTTTTTTTCCAGAAAACTCACCCACCAATCATACCTGGCGGTGGATGTGACTGTGTTTATATCATCATGTTGACATCAATTGTGCTAGGTGCCCACTCTGCCAACTCTTCACCCTAGGAAAACCTGGGGTAATTAGAGAGCTGTTAGGTTCCCTACCACCCAAAGAGTGTGCTCTTGGATGCCTGCTCAACTCTGAGTTGGCCTGCAGCCACTTTTCATATTCAGGGTACAAACCACAGTCATCATAAGACAAGTCGCTCCTGCAGTCCCTGGGTTACTAGGTTGCCCCATACCTCTCGGAGTAGGTTCTGCTGACATTTCCATTAAGCCAGACATAAAAGAATCAAAGTCTGGTAAAAGAAAGGTCACCTGCCAATTTCCCAGGGCCTGACTTCTGTACTGTAGAAGAAATTTATGGAACTGGCCTACCCAGCCCTGCAATGGCCCACTGTTGCCAAAGAAGCTCCTCGTAGCACTGGCACATCTTCCTGCAGTGCCTCTCCACACTCGAACATGAGGAGGTCAAGGAGCATCAGTGGTGGTGATGCCTCCTGGTCAAGCGGAATCACCTCGATTGAGATATCAACCATCAACCAGTCAACGTCAGGGAGATTCTTCCAGCTGGTCATGGTAGACAACATCTCACTACATTCAGCTCCGAAGGTCCAACTGCTGGTGGAGGCTGCTCCCAAGATGACCTGGTTTGGGACACTGACCAGGTCATGTCCTCCTAAGTGAGAACCAGGAGCACTGGGGTCACGTGGATTGAATCCTCTGTCTCAATGGACAGCCAATCATCAGACTCAAGCAAAATTTCCACAGCCTGCTAAACCTGAGACAAGGTTGGCAAGCCCGACAGGGGTAGCAAGGAGCTTTCAACTGAGGGAGCCTCAACCACTATCAAGTAGCCAGGGAAGTCAAAGGATCAAAGATCTTGATCTCTCCCGATCCCACGAATGGCACTGGTGGCGCTTGTGTTTCTTGCCCCGGTGGGCAGGGCTCTCCCCCAGGGTCTGGAGGGCCATGCATGTTTCCCCAAATCCTTCGAAGAATGACCCTCCAATGCTGGCCCAGGACAGGAGCAGACCCAAGACTGAGGAGGTACCTACCACAGTGACCACCCCTTCCTCTTTAAAGACCACAAGCTGCAGTGCCAACCCAGTAGCCACCGAGGCCTGCTTGTGGCCCTTAGGCTGAGTTTTTGGATTCCACTCCGAAAGCTCGCCAAGGGTAAGCCAGTGCTTCCAATTCACAAGGGAGTTTGGAAGCAACGAAAGACGTAGGCCAAAACCAGCCACGTCATGCTGCCCAGTCAGGCAGTACAGGCACATGTTCTGCGTTCAGTGACTGACATCTTTTGTCAGCACCGCACATAAAATTTTAACTCTGGCTTCTATGTCTCCATCATCAGTTCTGATGGGGAGTTGAAAAAGCTGAGAAGTAACTGCAAAAGCTTCAAAAAACTTTGAATATGAGGTTCACCAATGGCACACAAAATCCCAAGCAAGAGCTGCTAAAGAGGCGGTGACCTGTTCTTCCAGAAGAAAGAAAGATCTGATGTCCCAGGGCGGAGTCGGGGGATATACCAGCTGGATGGTGGGAGAAGCTTAGCTTAAAGACGTTTGATGGAAAGCCTGTTCCAGTGGAACTGCTGCCAGGGTGTGGACAGTGAACGCTATCCATGCCTCTAGAAAAGGAAGGTTGCCTGCCGATTTCCCAAGACCTGGCTCCTGTGCTATAGAAGAAAGCTACAGAGTGGAAAAATCTGGGCCTTCAGCCACAGAACTATATTCGTGCAAGCCACAAAGAAGCCCATGATTTGCAAGAGGTCATTTGTGGAAACTATTTTGCCTGACTTGCATCAGAAAAGAAATCATGCAACTTAAAGAACATATTCTATGTCTGTTTCACTGTGCCTTGCAGTGTGTTGACTCAACTTGCAGGTGTACCAAGATCTGCTTAAGGGTCAAGGAGCTATTCTCATAGTTGATAAATCCAAGTCTGCATAAGGGTCATACTGTAAGAGCCTGCGCCTCTTTGCCTTCACTTCTGAGGAAGCTCTAATGAGGTTGACTAAATATTGAAACAAAACTGGCCGTCCCGGTGGCGCTGAGGGTTGAGGCGCTGGATGCCACACCTCGCGCCACGCCAGCAACCCGGGTTCAGGAACAAGCCCGGGCCGCCGGGGAGGGAGACTTACTGAGTCCGAGGACAGCTCTCTCTCCCGGGAGGGTGGGGTCCAGGCTTGGTGCTTGACTGACCTCCGTGAAGCCGGAGGCACAGCAAGTACCAGCATGCAGCAAGGGGGACGGGAGAGGTGACGGTGGTGATGCCATGACGCCTGGGCACGCCTCTCCCTTGCAGAAAAATGGAAAAAGCTCTCCAGGTTCCAGGGAGATGGAGCACCAGGGAACTACCCCTCATGGCCTCGCACCGACCTCCCTTCCAGCTCCCGACGAAATCTAGAATGTCGAGGTGTAGCTGCCCCACCTCATCCCTGCCCGGGGGGAAAACTATGGCTCCATGGGGCAAGCGAGAAGGGTGAAATTAGGTGGCGACGGTGGGGGTGGTCTCCATAGGTGCTCCCAAGGATGCGGAGCTTGGGGAGAGAGAGGGGTGGATTAACAGAAGTAAAAAAATATATACAGTATATATTGAAACAAACACCCTGCCTCCCTAGGTTATACTACTAGTACTATGATTACCTTGGAAATTACTCTTGTTGATGAAGAGAGGCCAAATGGTAGAGATCTGTACAGATATTATGGGTTTCCCATAAAAACTGCATTATCTTCAGTGAATTTACTGAATCAGGATATACAGACTGGTGCCCTCGAGCTCTGTAAAGCACAGGAAATAACCTACATAAAGGTCCTTT
Source organism: Neoceratodus forsteri (assembly GCA_016271365.2). NCBI lineage: Eukaryota > Metazoa > Chordata > Ceratodontiformes > Ceratodontidae > Neoceratodus > Neoceratodus forsteri. The sequence continues at coordinate 352,028,135 of JADMNL010000025.1, read as the reverse complement.
CTGATCATGACAAGGGAATTCCATTTTAAACTTCTGCCTGCTGATGAACCAGTTAAAATTACTGAGATCTAGGACTGGCCTAAACCCTATACAGCAGATTGTTTGAAGAACACAAAGTAGATAGAGTGAATGCCCCGACCTCATTAATCTGCTGGCACCTGTTCTATGACATCTAAGTTGATGAGACTATGTTCTGTATCATGGCTCTCCTCTTCTCTTGTTCAATCTTGGCAAAAGGGATGCTCTGAATCCAGGACATTTTGAGCATTGAAAAAGTTCTATTGAGTAACCAGAGAATTTTCACAACTCATCATTCTCAGTGGATCTTGCCCCACATCCCATCTAAAAACTGAAGGCACCCGATGTGTTATGGTTCTAGTTGACTGTTGTTGTTTTATTTTACTCCATATTTTCCCCACCAGTCTAATTAGGGAGTCTATTCTCCTTGTTTCAAACTTCCAGTGGTATTATACTGATGACTGGCTTATCATTAAATGTAAGTATGTTCCTTTTCGGACTGACTGGTGTCTTGCTGGACTCAGCAACAGTCATTTTCAAAAGTTTGCAAGTTTAAAGAGACAGTGTTATATCTGACTATGTATTGTTTGCAAGTAATTCATGGTTCTGTATTTACTGCTACACTTCTGTGTCATTCACCAGGAATTATTTATAGAGGTTTTTGCTTGAACAGCAGCTAACAATTATTAATGTTTATATTGGCTTCTTTTTCCATTAAGAATGGACTTAATCATAAATGGCAACTGTTTCCGCTTTTAAGGGCTGGGACTTGAGGAATTTTATTAAATGTTACTAATTATGAGTAGATTTTTTGTGTCACTTGTTTTTGCCCCTTCCTCCAGTGCAGTCTTTCCTTTAGGACACTCAATAGTTACCAGATCCTCAACACCCATAACCACAACAGCGCCCTCCATGCAGCCTTGGATCTACCCTCAAGTTGGGATGAAATGGCAACCCCAACACTTTTTTTTTTAGGTGGCATAGGGGGGAGGCGCTGCATGGTCTGGATGTACTGGGGACCATATTTTGCTGTTGTGGTAATTTTCTTCTGTTCTTCTCCAAGCCCGCTTGGGTGTACAACTGGCTCAGTGCAGGAGCATGCAAGTCGGTGTGCAGAACACCAGACATCCCCCTCCCACTGTGTCTTCACTGAGCTCCCTCCCATTGCATCAGCAGTGAGCTTGCACTCATGGTCACCCAGCTGGAAAGCAATGCAGTGCAAATAGTGACCCTCCCTCCCTGAGTAAGAGCCTCCACTGGAACACTCGATCTTCCTCCCCCGCCTGGTCCCTGACAATATTTTTTTCAACTTAATTTATTGAGGCATTCACAAAATACAGCATTGTTACCAAAAGAAGAAAATTCACTTAATGAATGCACTATTATATCTGTTGTGCATATTATATAGTAAATCGAAGAGAACTAGAAAACAATGGGTCAGTTCACTAATTGAGAAAATCTCAATTAAGAAGTAAACAGCATTATAACTTAGTTACTTTATAACAGCAGATACAGGTCCAATGAATTGTTTGCCACAAGCCCATGATGCAGAGATTCAGTTTTTGAAAGTCCGTGTGCACAGTAAAAAGACGCGCATTGAGAAGAAAAAAAAAAAAATAATAAAAACTACGTCGCAATAACTCATACTATTAATGAGTGCCAAACTCTGTATGAAAAAAAAATTGACTTTTAGAGAGTATAGCTAGAGGTTAATATCTAGAAGCAAGGTCGTGGCTGGGCACCAAAGCTGTTACCTAACCAGGTAAATCAAAAAGTTCCCATCTGGTTCATCTGTTTTGGAAGTGTGGGAGTCTGTTGCAGGGCAAATGTCAGTCTCTCATACTTATAAACTGTACAATGGCGGTCCAATCTGCAAGCTCAGGGGGACTGGTGGTGAGGCATTGTTTAGTGGTGGCCTTAAAGGCAGCTGCCACTAAAATTGCCCACAGATATCTGGCTTCTGCCCATCAACTCGGGCACACACAGGCCTAGTATTAGGTGTTGGGGTCCCAAGGGAGTTGTTAAGCCAAAAAGTAGTGTGATATGATGAGAGATTTCTGACCAGTAACCTTGGATTTTAGAGCATGACCAGAAAATGTGGGTCTGTGTGGCAGAGGTCTCTTTACACGGTCTTCAGCAGTTAGGAGGTACTGCATGGTCAAATTTGGTTACCACCGTAGGGACCCAGAAATATCTAATCCTGAGCTTCCATAAATATATATATATATTTTTTTTTATTTAGTCTTTGGAAGCCGGTTAAGGCCCACTAGGCACAAGTGCCTGTTTTCAGGGGCGACCTTGGAACACTTACTGGAGAGGAAGTTGTTTTCCATGTACCTTCTCATACTTTAGTCCATTGTACGTCTTCCAAGGGAGTATTTAACTCCGCTTCCCATTGCTGTTTAATGTAGGTTGTCGAAAAGGCTTGATCTTGTGTAAAATAAGCATATAAGTGTGAAATGGCATTCTCCCCCCCCCCCCGACAGGGATAGCCTATATGTGTAAAGGGAAGGTCAACTACTGATCCCACAGCCTAATCCACTGCTTCTCTCATTCGAGCATTGATGTAGTCACGTAATTGATAGTATCTGAACAACTCTGCAGCAAGCCAGCCAAAATGTTGCTGAGCCACTGCAAAGGGAATAACTGTACCTGCTTGCAGAAGCTGCTACAGAGCATATATACCACGGTCAGCTTGTTTCCTAAAACACATGTCCGACCTAGCCAGGGAGAAGGCTGGGTCCTCCACCCACCATCGATACTTCCAGAGATGAGCTTTAGTATTACCTCTGGAAATTCCCCTGTACCATCCTTCTAAAACTGCCTGAATTTCTGAAAAATTATGATGTAGTCGTTTGGTTTGAAAGTTAGGATTAAACAGGGTTGCGCATGGGGGGGTTGAGAGTTCTCCTCTAGGTCCATAGTTTTCCAGTGTGCTGTATATGAGTGATTGCCCCAAAGCAAGACAACCCTCATTTGGGCCATGACCCAGTATCCCAGGAGAGATGGGACTGCAAACCCACCCTGTTGTTTTGGCAACTAAAGAACTTGGCGATGTATTCTGAGTTGTTTATTTTCCCATAAAAGAGCAAGAAAGTACGACTGCCACTTAAGCACATCTTTGTTAGTTACTAAGCATGGGACACATTGAAACAAATAAAGCACTCTAGGGAGAGCATTCGTTTTTAAAGCCTGTGCTCGGGCACGAAATGAAAGTGGTAGCAACAACCATCTGCGAAAATCATTCTGTAGTTGGGCAATAAGGGGAACAGAGTTGATGCTGTAAAGTTGAGAGGAGGCGATCCCCAGATGGATCTCTAAGTATTTCATGGAGGGCAAGTCCCACCTCATAAGGTATTTTCTATGAGTGGACGGGGAGGCTGAGTAGTAGAAGTTCAGAACCTCCATCTTCATCGTGTTGAGGGTGTAGCCAGAGAGTTCAGAGAACAGCTCAATTTGGTTGAAAAGCTCCGGGAGTGAGTGATCTGGGTCAGTTAGGTATACCAGGATGTCATCTGCGTATAAGGTGAGTTTGTGTTTGGAGGATCCAAGTCACACAACTTTGATGGCAGGGTTCTGATGAATACAATGAGCCAGGGTTCAATATATAGGGCAAAAAGGAGGGGGGATAGAGGGCAACCTTGTTGGGTGCCTCGCCTCAAGTGTAGTTTTTGAGAAATATGTCTGTTCGTCAGAATGTATGCAGAGGGATTGTTATATAATTTGAGAAGGAACTGAGTAAAGTATTGGTCAAACCTGAAGGTGGACAGGACCACCCTAAGAAAGGCCCAAGAGACCCTGTTAAAGGCTTTTTCGGCACCCAAGCTTAATAATAAGGGGGGCACTAGGTTTCATGAAGGTGATCCATATATGAACTGTTCTCTGAAGGTTATCCTGAGCCTGTACGACCCTGGATAAAACCAAATTGGTCTACGTGTGTTAATTGGTGTATGAGTTGTTGTAGACAGTGAGTAAAAATTGAATTAAGGATTTTATAATCAGTATTTAAAATTGAAATTGGCCAGCATGAAGCACAGTTCAAGGGGGCCTATCCAGGCTTCAGGATGACAGAAATAATGGCCTAGGACCAAGAGGGAGGGATATGAACCGCTTCAGGTTTTGCACCCCCAAAAACCTTTACCAACATCAGAGTCAATAGGTCCTTTAGCCATTTATAAAATTCTCCAGGTAAACCATCAGTGACAGGACATTTTCCTGTCTTCAGTGTTGCAATTTCAGCTGTTATTTCTGGGCCTGTAACTGGAGCTATTAACTTTGTATTCTGTGCTTGGGTGAGCTTCGGGGGTGCAAGACCCTGAAGGAATGTTAGTATGGCATCTTCTGCAGGGGAATGGCCTGGGGTATAAAGATTAGTATAAAAGGACCTAAAGGTTTTTGCTACTTCTGGGACTGAACACAGGGTCTGGAGGGTCATCAGGTGTCGTATTGCTGCAATTGTCTCCTTCGCAGCCTACCTGTTAGTAGTTTCAGCGATCTGGGACCTCCATCATAACATTTTTGTTTTAAGAATATTAGTTTTTGTTCTACATAACAGTTCAGCAATAAATTTAGCTCACTTTAGAAGGTTTTTAATTATTTGGTTCCTTTTTATCCAATTTTATTTTCTGCAAATTTTCTAGGGATTGAATACATGTAGTCAGTTCCCTCCTCTGTGATTCCCTGGCTTTTTTCTTTTGGATGGATAGCTCTATAAATGTTCCCCGGAGTATAGCCTTCAGCGAATCCCACAGGCTAGCTGGAGAGGTGTCTGAATTACAGTTGTCCTTTAGTGTCTGCTCAAAGATCTCTGTAATCGCTTCTTTGACCTCTGGGTCTTGAAGAAGAGAGTTATTTAGACGCTAAAATGTATTTTTCCAGGTCTTGAAGAAGAGAGTTAGACGCCAAAAAGTATTTTTCCGGAAATCCTCCAATTGTAGCTTAAGAAAAATAGGGTCATGGTCTGACAAAGTGAAATCACCAACCCAGCAGTCCTTCATCTTATTTATTTCCTCCTTCAGGGTGAAAAAATAATCAATTTGTGAATACATTTGATGGGCCGCTTCGTAAAAGGTGAAATCCCTCTGCCTGCCATGAAGTTGTTGCCAAACATCCAAATAACCTAATTCCCCCATCAGTTTACGCACCTCTTGTGCCGCATGGTGAGCACAACTAGGAATACTAGAGGTGGAGTCGAGTTGCGTGTTAAAAGTTAAGATAAAGTCTCCACCACAGATAATTATCAACCTCCGCCCAGTCTTGTAAAGTAAGCAAACAAAGAACAATCTATTGCTAGGTCAGACCCAGTGGGAAAAGATACTGATGCAAGGGTAAGTTTCACACCTAGCAACTAACCCTTCATCAGAACATATCGACCCTCCTTATCGGCTAGTGTGTCCACTAATTCAAAAGGGAGCCATTTAGGAATTAGGATTGTTACCCCCGTCGCCTCCCCATTTTATAAAAGCCTGTTGCAATAAAGGGGAACCCAAATTTTGATCATTTCTGATGTTCAGAGGGTGACAGGTGGGTCTCCTGCATGAATAGGAAATCAGCCTTAGTACATTTACAGAAGCCCAAAACCTTGCTTCGTTTCACCGGGTTCGTTAAACTGTGCACATTATGTGCACAAATAATTGTCATTTTAAGATCCATGTGCACATTTGATATACACTTGTACAGTAGTCACCTCATCACTGATGAAGTGTACAATCTTAATGTGAGAAAGCAGCACCAGACCAAGATTTCCTCTTGCTCCTGAAACAGATGTCTGACCCAACAACAGAACAATAAACCATGCCAACTGGGCTGAACGAGTAACAAATTTAGAACACATGTACTTCCAAGGCTGAAAGTCTGTCACAACAGACTTCTGCTCCCTTCCCATCTAGAACAGATGTATAATTTCTAGTGGGGAAAGGGAAAGAAGAGGCGAATAAAACCCCCATGGTCAGAGGAGGCCCTCTTCTAGAGCCTCTATGAGGCTCGGATGAATTAGTGGCTGGCGATGTATGTGGTCACAAATTCGAAAGAATCAAGCAAGTCTTTCGAGCACATCAACATCTCTGGGATATCAACTTAAAACATTTTTCTGGAGTCAAGAAAAAAATAACTACAATTTAAATAGTGTCTGACCCCTGCCTGACGAGCTGTACCCAACTGAACAGAAGGTACAGATGTGATCACTGGTTAAACACAAATTAATAAACTGAAACGTCTCCCTCCCCAACAACTACACCTTTCCATCTTTCCCTCACATAAATATTTCTCTCTTCTTGATCATGCAGAAGAGAAAGGATTGGGGCCCTCTACTTTAACTTATCGGTTGGGGGTGTGCCAAAATATGGGGAAGGGGGAGATAAGGAATCAGGCTGTGATATCTCATGAATTGGTGAGCTCCTGACCATGCTGGCAGCCAGTCCAATTAAAGGATATTGGGGGGGGACTAAGAGGTATACACAGTAGGCTAATCCTGTGTCAACTCTAAAGAGACGTTACATAAGGAGTAGTATCTGACCCACCATATATAATGCTGAGACCCCCACAGTACTGTGTAGCTCCACAGAACTGTCATTTATCATTTATGATTAAGTTATCATTTAACAATCCCAAAAATCGAACACAGCCGTAACTCACAGAAATGCATTAAGTTAGGTCTCTCAAAAAGCAGGTGGTAACTAGCGGTGGCTCAAACGAGTTTGTCATTCAGTGTCCACAAAGCGAGCATGAGCTCCACCTAAACTTAAGCATGAGGCTGTACAAGCAAAAAAAGTAACAGGGTAGGTTCTTAAATAACATAGGGCAAAGCTTGAGATTGGACTCTGGCTGCTGTCTAGTCCAGAACGATAAGTATCTTAGGTTGAAAGAGCAGAGTAATCAGCTTCCCGTCTGAGGTAGTCAGTACTTACTGTCCATTAAGATCGCACATCAGACACCAAGACACAGCAAGATAATAAAAGGGAAGATACTCGAGTAGGTCCTAGTAAGGTTCTTCAGCGATCGGTTATAGGAGTCGAATTTGTGACCACTTGGGAAGGATGTATTCTGATGCAGGGCTTCCAGTACCATGAGGAAAGGAGGTCCAGTTCTCTTCCTGGATCTCACTGTCTGCTATTCCATATAGAGCACACTCTTCTTTTAGCTGCGTTCCGGTTTCTGATCCACAACATTAAAGTCATTAGCCTTCATCGCTGCGCTAGCCTCCTTGTATGTATGGTACACCTTTGAGCCCTCCTCCCAATGAATCCTCAGCTTCATCGAGAAAGGCATCTGAAAACGCACCTATTTCTCCCTCAACAGATTAAACAAAGGGACATATTGCTGCCATGCCTGATGTATTTCAGACGGACAATCGCGGTCAAAAGTCAGGCACAAGTCCAGGTATTTGATATATTTTTTGGTCCAGGCTTGCCTCAGTACGTCTTCCTTGGTTCTGCTGCTTGAAAATTTCATGACAATGGAGCAGGGTCCACTGTTGGGGTCAGTTGGCTTGGGGAGCAAAGATCGGTGGGCCCATTCTATAGAGACCACGTAATCTGCAGGGAGCTCTAGCACATCTTTAATAAGGTTTTCCAAGAACAGTCATTGGTGCCATTTCAGCATTTTCAGTTACCCCGTAAAGCTGCAGGTTTTCTCTTCTATATCAGCCTTCGAGGTCCAGGCACTTAGTCTGTAGGAAAGTGGTTTGGTGTAGAAGGGCCTCCACCGCACAGCCCATTTGCAGTGCTCCGTCTTCAGTAGCTGAGACTTGATTTTCAACTTGGTCTAGCCTGTTTTCCAGCTTAGTGAGTTTCTGATTTAAATTTTTGAACTCTCATTTGTTTTCAGATCTAGAGTCTCTAATTTCTTTCAATAAGAGTTTGAATCAGGAGCAAGAAAAATGCTTGGCCTCCCTATACGGGAGGCAGTATAGCGTAGTGGTTAAGAGCACTGAGCTGCAAACATGGAGACCTGAGTTCGAATCCCATCAACTCCCACTTGCATACTGAGTGACCCTAAGCAAGTCACTTAACTTCCTTGTGCTCCCAGGTCACACCTGGAAACAAGCTCTAGCTTAGTGTGTCTTTCCTTGTTAAACAATTTCCCCTTTCCTTTCCCTTCTGTGTCACAGTCGGAGCCACACACACTGGCCGGAGAGAGACCTCTACAGCGATCCTTCAGATTGGTGGACAATCTAGTGTCATCTTTCTTTTTGTGGGTCGATTTTGGTCTTGATCTTGAACTCCTCTCCGTTTTGCCATCTCCTCCTGACATTTGTAAGGTAATTTTCAGTTTTATATTGTAAATGGAGGTATTTTTAGATCCTGAGGGTTGGAAGCTCTAACTCTTAAGCTCCTATCAGCCCCGTGACGTCACTGAAAGTCTGGTCCCTGACAATTGGGGCCCATTTCTGAACATGGGTCACCAGCATCACAAGCAGGAGATCTACCGCTGTGCCAACTGGCAAGCCTGAATTAAAAAACATCATATTATGTTAATGTTAGTTATCCTCCAATGACAACAAAACTGGGGTGATGCTGAAGTTCTGAAAATCATGTGTAATACATGGGATGCTGTCCCACCTGCATTCACTTGGCTATGTTCTCTAAATGTAATGCATTGTCTTCAAGCACTTCTTGATATTATAAGTTTAAACAAAAACTGAAGGTGTCCACCTATTATGCTCAGTGAGTGGACCAGCTCACCATGAGAAGGAAGGGCAACCAAATGGAACCAGTCAGAATAGGAACATTCTTGCCTTCCTTCTGGAGCCCAAGGATGTGTTCCTGTAGTTTTATACCCCCTTCGATCTAGGGCCTCTCAAGAGAAACACAGAAAGTGCCCCTCTAGAGAAACCACAGTATTCTTGATAGGGACGAAAACAAGGGATCTAGATTTGTACCTCCACATTCCAGAGAGTCACAGCTTAGCTAACTCAGCCAAATCTCTGTTTCTTTTTGTCAAATGTCTCCCCCGAACAAAAGAAGCACTGCCAGAGCGAGCCTGGGTAAGATCTTCGATTGCTGGTCCACCGCTCACTGTTTTATGGCACCCTGCCACCACATCTATCATAGTACTTCTGGCCACATATGAGACAGAATAATCCACAGCGGCCAGCCCTACAGCGCAGCGGTAGCTCTACTGCCTGTGACGTCAAGCGATCCGGGTTTGGGAATGAGCCTAGACTGCTGGAAGGTCGGCTGGGGGAGCATGGTTGAGTGTCCCATGGACACTAGCCTCTTTAGGAGAAGGAGGAATTCTGGTCTCCGACACAATAATGCCACCTGGATGACCACAGGCAGCAGTGCCATGAAGCCAGAGCACAGGGAGGAGAGCACTGGCATCCTGACATCTCTGCATCAGCTGCAACATCTTGTAATGTTCGGGGGAGAGAAAGAAAAAACAAAATCCCTGACCGCGCAGGATGCCGCCAGCTGCCCTGCTGCAGGTCCTGCACTGCCAACTGAGGCTCTCTCCCCTTGACCGTAACTTAAACTCCGCCTGTGGGTAAAGGGAGGCCCTAAGGTGGCCCTTCGTGTGGGGGTTATCCATGGGGGAACATGGAAGAGAGGTAAGTCCCAGGGATGGTAGGTGACGGGGCTGGGCAGGGTGGTGGGGCTGAAGGGGGTCATCAGTGTCACAGGTTAAAGTACAGTAAATTAAATTAAAAAAAAAAAAAAAGACCTGCCCAGTGGCATAGAGGGTTGAGGCACTGGCGCCTTACCTGGACCCACGCCAGAGACCCGGGTTCGGGAACAGACTCGGGCGCTGGGGGTCAGCAGGGGGCAAAGAGGATCTGAGCGTCCGAAGAACTGCTCTCTTCGGGGGGTGGGGATTGTGTTGTCTTGCTCGGCAGCGGCTCCCGGTGGAGACTGGGAGGCACTACACGAGCAGCGCAGGGGAACACATGAAAAAAATGGAAAATGGCTCTGGTGTCCGCCGGATGACGGCTCCCCCACTCCATGACATCGCCAGAACCTACAAGGGACCTCCTCCACCACAGCAGCACTTCCAATGGGCCTACTGGATCATGCGCTGGGTATGCCCCCCCGGCGCCTTCCCCCCCTCATAGGAGAGGAACCCACCCGATGAAGGGATACACCGGGATATCCCTCGGGAGTCGGCTGCAATGTGGGGATAGGAAGGAGGTCCAGGAGGATGGCCAGTAAGTCATGGTAGCACTGAGGAGCCTGAAGGAGTGGGGGGTACTAGAGCATGAGGCAGGGGATAATGATGATAATACAGAAAAAAAAAAAAAACACATCCATAGCATCCATCAGGAATGTTGCTGCCAGTTCGCCTGTACCAGCCAGTTTATGAATCTTTGTTAGAACTGAACCTGGTGCCTCACTGGGCTATGATTTCAATGGTCCATGTTAGAATGGATCTGGTCATTTAGCTCCTGTGTAAAGCAATCCTTATGAGTCATGATGGCCGCAAGCTTCTTCTAAAGCCCCATCTACCTTTTCCTCAGTTGTGTCTTTGAGGAATGCTGCTCCTTCCAAGGGAAAGATAGTCCTATTAAACAACTTGGAACACATTACATCAACCTTAGGGGTTGGTACAAATATGTCATGTAAGTTTGGAGAAAAACCTGCTGTACACTTTTTTGAAGTCTTGGCATCTCCTTCTTTGTCTATCACTGACTCTGTGGTGGGATGAAGAGGAACGTTTGCAGTCTCCTCTCTGGATAGGTAAAACAGAGGGCAAGTGTGGATGTGCCCCAAAACGTGCCTAAGTAGTGCCATTTTTGATCTGGTACTCCCAGGACTCTGAGCAAAGGAATCTATTATGCCCCTACCCTTCATTAGCCCCGAAAGGAGAAGAGGAATCTGTTTGCTGCCCCTCTGAAGGAGGTCAGAAAGGGGGTGTGCTCCTTCTTTTTCTTCCTATGTCCTCGCTTCCCTGAATGCTTTTGTAACCCCAGTGTTATCCGGGGTTACTAGAACCCTAGTTAGACCTAGTGGCAGGCAGGGACAGGCAGCTAGTGAAACTCCAGTTAAATGGATTTCACTATGACTTGCTCTGTTTTCAGTCTCTGCTGAGCTGGAGCTATGACATCATTTAGAACTGTCACAGCTGCATAAGCCACACTGGAATGTTGCAGTTGGAGGTTAGAGTAGAATGTTGGGGAATCAGAAGTCAGTCTATTGCAGTCTGTAGCAGAGGAAGGAGGTGCTCTGCTGGAAGTAGTCCCTCAGAATCCTAAGCTCTGTTAAAGAGCTATTTTTTGTAGAGGTGTGTGTTCTCACCTGGAGAGGAACACAAGAAGAGCCAAGTGAAGTGGCAGAGACCGCTTTCAGTGGTTCAGGGCCCCATCCCTGCGGGGATGGGGGGAAGGAATCAGCCTGTTTTCCAGGGGCAAACCCACTGGTCTGGCTAGGGAACAAGAAGCTGCCTGAGTTTAAGTCTGTGCTGAGGCACCAGAAGTTCTGGACGAGATTTCTTTGAAGAGAAAACGCCTGTGGGGCACCTGCAGCCAAGGGGTGAGTTCGCTCTGCTAAAGGGCCAATGGCTTTCACCTGAGACAAGATGAAACTACAGTGACTGTTACTGTGGGGTCAGGAAAAGACAGCCAAGTACAGTTTAGAAGATGTGGGGATTGGACTGCATAACTCTGTGGGGGGTCTAGAGTAATGGACACAGCCACTTTTTAAGTATGTTCAAGTTCAGCACAAATGGGATGGAAAAACAGATTGGATGTGACATACATTTAATGAGAATCTATATAGCAAAGTGTTTGAAGGATGAGGTGTTACAGTCCAGAGAAATGGCTGGGTATGAATTATGGGAGCGAGAGGTGGGAGACCCCCCATCAGTAGTAACCAAATTCACCTCTATGGGTTTGCTTTCTCTCAGGTACTTGGCCCGTGCCTGGGGAAAGTACCCAGACATAGGATTTATGAGGAAGATTCCCTGATGGAGTCAGAAGTGTTCATAGGTGGTTTAGGGAGCCACCAGTAAATGTTCCATGCTATATGGAAAGTGTCCAAAGGGCTGGCAATGGAGCCGAGCCAGGGAAGCCGAAAAAGAGTTGAGTTAGGGCAGAGTGTCCAGAATGTTTCGAGACCTGAGGGTTTCAGTGTAAAGAGGATGTGTTCTGAACTCCATAAATCTGCATTACCAGGAGTGTAGCCTCGTGGGGGTCCATCTATGCTTTGTTATTCTGTTGGATGTGAATAAAAGCCACACTTTAGAAACCCAACTTCTGGTATTGGACATTACAGTTATTGCTTCCTGTGTCTGGAGTTACTTGGGTGCCCCTGACTAGAAGTCAAACCTAGCCAAAATACCGAGCAACAGTTTTCTCCCCGAGCCCAGGTCCCAGGTAGGGGGTTACATATGGAGGCACCGCAGAGCGCTAATAACACAAAAATATCCCCAACCCGACCCCAGGGTAACCCACTGGTTACACTTTGGCCTAGAATCCTGGTTCATTCAGCATAGATTAATACTAAATTACGAAAAAACTAAATCCATGATGTTTGCACACCCCCAAAATAAGAACCTAGGACAACCCCTGATCATTCTGAACTCACTGAAAGACCCCCTTGAGCAGGTTACCACTTTCAAATACCTTGGCATCACCCTAGACACTGGTCTCACTTTCCACAACCATATCTGGACGCTCAGCACCGCCGTCAATACACGTATTGGTCTCCTTCACCAATATAAGCACTGCCTCCCCCCTGAATCTCTCCACTTAGCCATCTCTGCATCTATTCTATCTCTAATTGATTATGGAATCATCATCTATGGTGCAGCCGACACCACCCACCTACACAAGATTAGACTGGCCCTCAATAAGGCTTGCAGACTTGCTACAGGCTGTCCTAGACTTACACACACCTGCACCCTCTACGCCTCAGCAAACTGGCTCAACTTCAATGGGCGGCTAAAGTACCAGGCCTGCCTCTTCGCTAAGAAAATCACCTCAGAATTACTCCCACCAGCCCTCTCCCCACTATTTCAGTCCCCATTGTCTACCCACCTCACACGGCAATCAGTGACTACCCACTTTAGGGTAACTCGCTGCAAGACCACCTCAGGCCAAAGAACGTTTCGATATCAAGCCCCATCCTGGCTCAACTCACTCCCAAATTCCCTCCTCACTGAACCCAAACTTGGTCGGTTCAAGTCCCAACTAAGGGACCTTATCACCCAGGGATCAGTATGTGACTGCCCCTAAACCTGACTTTCCATTTCTACCCCCCCGATCATGGAACTAACACTGGTCCGCTGCCGCTGGGCGAGCCTATACCGTGACAATGGACCCCAATGTCCTGCCTTGGCCAATGAAGAACTCCTGGGCATGGCTAGCGCCAATGCCCTGAAATATTATGCTTGTACCTGTAACCTTTTGCACTTTGTACCTTGTTAGCAGCTCTCTGTTACCATGTATTCCCTGCTGCTATTTTGTACTTTCTGTATTCATTTGCAACCACTCTGTAACCATTGTCTTTAATTACTATGTTAGTTGTCACTTTTGTCACTGTTGTCTCTGTCTTATGTACGACGTGGAACCTTTGTAAAGGAGTCTTTGACTCAAAGGTGTTATCTGATATTTATCAATAAACAATAAACAATAGAAGCCTGTTCAAACTCTAAACCAGACAAATCCCGGGTATGCCTCTTCAGGTTATCAGAATTCGACGAGTGGAAGGTTAGAAGGCCCCAGAGTGGGAGTCTTATCCATAGAGTCCACCTTCTCCTGGGAGAGATGAGTGATGCTATTCAGGGAATGGGATTCACCTATACCCTGCAACCAGTGGAAAAAAGCTAAAGGGGACAATTACTTTCTGAGGTGAAGTCTCTGTGGTACAATGGGTAGTGTGTTAGTTATTGTTTTATGTGTAATGGATGGATGATGTGTGTGTAAAATTAGCTGTTTGTATCTGTATACTTTGCAATCTCATATTTATTGCCTCATGAATACCATTATAAATTAACTTTGGCTCAAAGTTTTTTCTATATATAAAAAACGGAAATTAAATTAAATGAATTTGGACTTAAACAATAACAGAAAGGCATTCAAAGGCTGCAGGTTCAAGTCCCACCATAGTCAATCTTTGACAGTATAGGCCTTCAAGGTAAACCTGGACAAATTTCTGCTTACCATGGGACTCACAGGTACTATCAGTAGCGGAATGGATACGGAAATCCCTATAAATCAGTACATGTTTTCCAAGCATATTTATTAATCCCTGATGGGGGGCTGGACATGATGGAGCTAGGGTCCTTTCCAACCTTAAACTAATATTTAACTAGAGAAGAGCAACGTGTTCTCAGATGACTACAAATGTTATTACAGGGACTGAACACAAGAAGATTAGGATATAAATGGTCACCAGCAGGAGGACTATTCAAGAAAGATGTAAGAAAACATTACTTCATGAAATGAGTGATGGGTTTATGATGCAGATTATAATCAAGTGTAGTAGACGCAGGTATCATAGTACTTTCAAGGCAAGACTACAGCAGATGAACACATAGAAGAAAACAATATAACCGGGTGTGCCAACTAAGCAGGTAGGGAAGGTACAGAATGGAGCACAGGTCACACTCCCTCCCCATGTTTACGTGTGGCTGATGTTATCAGACTTGTTAGGTTGAAAAAAGAAATCATTGATGGGAAAAGACATACCTAACACAAATGGAGCAAATTAAAAGTTTGGGACTATCTCAAGAGGAAGATGCTTGCTAGTCTACAGGGAATCCATTTCCCCACTCCCACACCAGATGATGTTAGGTTTCTGAGTCAGTGTTAACTAGAACCTCTCCAGATTCAAGAGGATCCCTGACTGGAAAATGTTCACAGGGTCAGGCTCAGCACATGCAAGGTGTTCTGTTCTGATCTCTCCCAGATTAGCCAATCTCCAGCATGCAGTAAAACACTGATGCCTTCCTGTGGAGATGGGCAGCATTCACTGTCATGCACTTGGTACACGACCCTGGGGAGGCAAAACAAAGGCAAACAAAAAGACTTCTGTTACTGGAAAGCAGAAGACTCGATTGAAAATCAGAGGACTCTGCAGTAGGATTTCAAAGGGCATGTGACAACGTGTAGGAGGAAGTATGTCCTCCAGAGAAACCATCCTTATAGTTGCTTCTATTTCTTTTTGCCAACTTTAGTTTTCCACCTTATATGGGAATCCTGGACTTCTTTTGGCCCACTCACAGGGTTCTTCCCAGGCCTTGGGAAGACTAGTACATCTCTTCATGAGGCACTAAGTTCGCTGTTTCCGTAACATGGCTAAATCTGTACCTGAAAGCACTGGTGATAAAATGAAAAGAAAAACAACCATTACACTGATGCTGGGTGGAAGGGGACACTGCTGCTTTTACCTTGTGTCTTGAGGGGTCATCTTTTCTGGTTGTGATGAAGTCAGGGTTAGCAGGGAAAGCAGTTCCTTGGTTTCCTCATCTTTTTCATACTGCAGACACAAACCCAACAACAGCTGTGAGATGTCAAAAGTCTCTTGTACCCTCTAAACCCTAGCCCTAAATAAATCTAGCCTGGCATAGCAACATCTTATTTTTCGTAAGTGAGATCCTGCTTTGACTCAGTTTTACAGTTGGGAAGGAATGCAGGGCAGGGATGTCAACTGACTAGCTCAAGGTCACACTGTGAGGCAGTGGCGGGACGTGAAACTGGATTGATCTCTGTTCATAGCTTAGTGCTCTAACCACTTAACCACAACCCTGATTTACATTCCAAGATTTTAGGTGGGGAAAATATATCACAAAACAAGTCCCCGGCCCAGCGGCGCTGGATGCCTTACTTCGCGCTACACGGGGGCCCGGGATTGGGAACAACTTTGGAGTGCCAGCATGGGGGGGGGGACTGAGTAAGCCAGCAGGCTGCTCTCCTCACCCAGGGTTGGTTGTCGCCTCCTCCTAGTCCCACCATCACCGGTGGAGGTCCGGTGGTAAGTTAGGCAGGAGGGCGGCAGTATGAGTGGGCAGATGGGCTGAGCTGGCTTCTGGTATGTGCGCATGCGTATGTGCTTCCGCACGCATGTACGGCCATGTGCCGGGGCCTCGGGCGGGGGAAATCAGGAGAAAACCTATGAAAAGTATCATAAAAATCTCTATTAAAAAAAAAAAAGTCCCTGCATCCTGAGTCATCACTACACCAGTAGAGCAGACAACCAGCAAACCCAGGACATACTCCTAAAAATCTTGTCTCCAGACCTGCCAGATACAGACATGTATTTAAGCCCAGATTAACCAATGAGCAAAATGTGTACTTGCACAGTGCCCCATGTTTTGGGGGTCTCCAGCCCAACAGTTCCTTTTTTTGTTGTTGTTTTCTTGCACTTTAGTTTTATTTCTTCAAGCCATTTGTAAATTTCTGCCACAAGGACTTTAGATTAGGTGGGGAGAAACGCTGACTGGAGTTGAGCCTAGACATAATTTTTAATTTTTTTTAATGTCTTGCGTCTCAGCAAAAAAGATTGTATAGTCCATTCTTGACAGTTCTTCCTGTTGATGGCCTAACTGGCTGCCAAAGACAGTTACAGTATTTGTGAGGTGTGAGACGAGTGGTGGATGACAGAGTCTGTCACTGGAGTCTGCCTGCCACTCCATTTGGCCTGGCCAATAACACTGATAAGCACACCCACCCTGACAGCGGTATGCCACATGCCAGAGAGAGGGAAAACTGCTCAGCCTGACCTGTAGGTCATCAACATCACCACAACTGTGATCCAGTGAGGCTCCACTTGAGGCCTGGTGTCCATGGATCACTCTGTCTCATCTCTCTTAACTCAGCAAAAGCTAGCAGCATGTCATCACTCAGCAGCATTAAAATCACCGTACGTCAAGGGGCCCAGGAGGAAAAGGATTCTGAATTCTTGCAGACTTGTCCTTGTACTTCTGTATGAGACTAGCAACAATGGTTGAAAGCAGAGAAGCAGAGTATGAGCAAGGAAAATGACAGAAAACCAAAAATATATATCAAGCAGCAAGGAGAGAACAAGCACTAAAGGAACCGGGAGAGAAACTGACACATCCAAAAAAAGCAGAGACAGACTAAGACACAGCTGAGACAGAGAATGGAATTGGTTCAGATTGTGCATATTGGAGGGATGGAGAGAGATAAAAAAAAGAACTAAACAGCTCAGAAAAGATAGTGAAGAGATCATCAGATAGGCAAAAACAAAGATGAATGGGAAAAAAAAAGGAATGGGGGAAAAAAGAGCAGAGAAAGAGATAAAATGTGAAAGACCAAGGACCAGTAAGAGAGACGGGGGGATTAAAATGGTAAACATATAGGTGACAGAATTATATTTAAATTGTAACTTATGAAGACTTAAGATCCAGTCCATTCAACATGACAAGCTGCAGTTCAAATACGAGCCCTGGTGGTATGTGCTTGGGTTGGGTGAAGCTTAACGGACAATGACGTTTACTGGAAAATCAGGATACTACTAATGGGCTTGTATCTGATTTATTGGTCATTGTTATGAAATGAAACCTAACAGCCACTTTGATGCTTGAAAGTGGCATTGGGGTGGCTTTTTAGGAGATTTCCTGAAATGAGGCAGCCAGTATTAACCAGTGAAAGAGTCCAGAAGGGTCTTGAAGGCTTAAAGGTAGATAAACCCTAGGACTGGATGGGATGCACCCACAGGTACACAAGGAATGAGCTGTGGAACTGGCTGAACCCCTAGTAAGGTTGTACAACAGCTCAGTTCAGAAAGGGGTAGTTTCGAAAGACTGGAGGGTAGAGGACATAGTCCCACAGTGTAAAGGGGGGGGACAAGGGAGCAACTACGAAATTACAGATCTGTTAGCCTTACCTCTGTGGTGGGTGAAATGATGGTGTCACTGCTCAAAGAGGACCTTGTGGATTACCTAGACAGCAGTGATCATCAGGACAGTGAACAGCATGTGGTTGTGAAAGGGAGGTCTTGCCAGACGAAGTTGATAGTTTTCTTTGACTAGGTAACAAAGACAGTAGATAAGGGCCACACTATGGATTCACTCTACTTTGACTTCAGTGAGGCTCTGGACTTGGTGCCACACAGAAGACTGCTGAAGGACCTTGGGTGAGGCTTGAGACACAGTTAGATGGACAGGAAACTGGATGAAGGAGAAACAGCAGAAGGTGGTGGTAAATGGGGTCAAATCGGAAGAGAGAGAGAGGTCAAGTGGGGGTACTGCAGGGATCTGTCCTGGGTCTTGTCCTCTTCGATATGTTCATCAGCGACATTGGAGAAGGCATCTGGGGCAAGTTATGTCTCTTCGCAGATGGCACGAAGCTTTGCATTAGGGTAGACAGTGACAAAGGGATCAGGGAGATGCAGAGGAATCTACAAAGACTAGAGAGGTGGTCTAAGGTTTGGAAGTAGAAATTCAACACCAAAAAATGCAAGGTTGTGTGCCTAGGGGAGAAAACAAGATAGAGTACTGGACGGGAGGGGTTAAACTAAGTACTACGGCACAGGAAAGGGACCAGGAAGTCATCATTAGTGACTGCCAGAAACACTCAATCCAGTACAACAAGGCCTACAGTAAGGCTGATAGGATGCTGGGGTGTATCGGAAGGGCTACTGACAGCAGGAAAAAGGAGTTACTATCATCTCTATAAAAGTCACTGGTGACGCAGCACCTGGAATACTGTGCCCAGTTCTGGAGTCCTCACCTAAGGAAGAACAGGGACAGGCTGGAGACAGTGCAATGTAGGATGACCAAGATGATTCAGAACCCACAGGGTAGATCTTCTGAAGATCACCTCAAGGCACTGAACATATACTCACTGGAGACCAGGTGAGAGAGGGAGGGGGGAATATTATAGACAGGGCTTGAAATATAGCTTTCACACGTTTCTGCAGAAAGGCAATCTCTTTGCAGGGAATGTTATTCTGGCTCCAACATTTCCACCTGGAAATGCAATTCTGTGTTTGGCCGCAATGGCAGTAAGTAAGCAGCAATCTCCAGGTGTGTGCATCATGAGCAGAAATGGGGGGGGGGGCCTGGCTGCGTGAGTGATGCACTGAAATGGGGGACATGCGTCATGCCCTCAAATGGGGAGCCTGCAGCAGTAAAGTTATGTGCGTCGTGCTGAAGTGGGGGTGGGCAGCACTCTGGAGCGCTGAATCCAGGGAGGGCAAGGGAAAATTCTTTCTCTTTTTTAGGCACTGGTAAAGTTCTTAGTCAGGATCACGATTTTCTCTGCTTTGCAACTGGGCATATCATTGCCTGCTATGGGTCCTGGTACTTATCTGAGAGGCCGACATCAGACACAGCTTTTCAGCATGTGCTGCAAGTATGCACACAGGCTGCAGCACCAACTCTGGTGACACAGCCTTCACTGACTGGGCCGTTCTCAGAAATTTCAAGAAACAAAGTAAAAAAAATAAATAAATCAGACAATTTTGAGGTAAAGTTTTTGCTTTTAAAAAGTAGCATTATCACTGCTACCAGACTAGATTAGTCAATAGTAGGTTAAATGCCTGCACTAATTATTTTTTCAAGCTGCCTTGTGTCTAACAACTGTTTAAGCTCACTGTAGCTCCACAGAAAGGCAGTTTGAAGAATTTTTCTTTTGAAACCTACTGTGATGTCAATGTGAAAATCTGCCACAGTGTAAAATGTACATTTCAGTCCCTGTTTGTGACTGAACAGTCACTGACTGCCTCATGTTAAGCAGCAGTGGCTAATACTGCACCAAAAAACATCTGTTATGCTGCTAAGCAGCTTCAAGTTAAAAAAAAAAGAAAAAAAAAAAAGATCTGAGCCTGTCAAGTGACTCCTCTAAGGGAGAGAGTAGGAGGAGGTGTAAAGTACACTTCCATAAGAGCTTACCGTAACAGTAGATCTTCGAGAGGAGCTCTTGCAGCAGGCTATAACCATTAGGACTAACGCCGCAGTCCTTAAGATCCACTGGAAAAATCTTAGCTAGCAGTACCGAGCAGGGGACCGCCCCCTGATGTCGGCTCCACCCCAACATCAGTCACGGTACAAAAGGGGGCAGACCCCGGCTCCACCCCAGTTCCCCAGCCAAGACCTGCGAACAGGCCCTAACGAGTGAAAGAAGCGAAGCCTGTAGATGATGTGTTGAACACCTCACCCGGGGGATGGAGGGCGGGAAAGCAGCACCTGCTGCATGAGCTCCTCTCAAAGATCTACTGTTACAGCAAGTTCTTATGTAACTGTACTATCTTACTTCGAGTGGGAGCTCTTGCAGCAGGCTATAACCATTAGGACTGAATCCCAAGCATTCCCGCGCCAAGGAGGTGCCTAACCCCCGGGAGGAGGTAGGATGGAAAATGCAGACAACACAGCAAATCAGGACAGAAGTCCCTGAAGGACTACCAAGCCGAAACTGGCATGGCATCTGGATGCAATGTCCAGGCTGTAGTGCTTCACAAATATGTGCACAGAATTCCAGGTGGCTGCTGCACAGATGTCTCTTATGGAGACATTCTTCAAGGCAGCAAAGGAAGCCAAGACTCCCCTGGTGGAGTGACCCCTAACCAAACCCAGAAGGGGTTTGTTGTGCTTCTCATAGCAAAATACAATACAGTGGACAAGCCACTTAGAAATGGTCTGTTTAGACACCGGTTTGCCCAAGTGTTGTGGCGCGAAGGCCACAGACAGTTGCTACGATTTACAGTGTGTAGCTGTGAGCTTGAGGTAGTACCTCAGCGCCCTGTGAATGTCCAGTGTGTGTAGGAGAGCTTCTCCCCTATTAGAAGGAGAAGAAAAATAAACTGGAAGGTCAACCGACTAGTTGAGGGTCAACTCCGAGACCACTTTAGAAAGGAACTTAGAATTTGTTCTAAGGGAAACCCTTCCCCTGTGAAAAACCAAATAAGGCTCTTTACACATCAGAGCCTGGAACTCGTAAACTCTTCGAGCTGAGGTAACAGCAACTAAGAAACAAACCTTCCAGGAAAGGTAACGCAGCTCACAATCAGCTGCTGGCTCAAAACAGGGGGAGTGAGCTTCTCCAATACAAACAGGAGGCCCCAGGGAGGGATAGAATCCCTAATGGGAGTTCTCATATGCAGAATACCCCGTAAAAAGGTGCGGGCCACGTTCAGTTGGGCCAAGGTTCTATCCCCCAAGAAGACATGATATGCTGAGATGGCCCACATGTGCACCTTTATCAAAGAGTAGCTCAAGCCTTGCTGGTATAAGGAGAGGAGGTACTGTAATGCTGAGTTCACCAGGCAGGTAAGGGGGTCCAGATGGTGAGATGACATCCATAAGCAAAAACATCTCCACTTCATAGCATAAGTGGAGCGAGTAGAGGGCATCCTCGCTGAGACGAGGACGTCCGCCACCTCCTGGGAGACCCTATACCTGGATTTTGCTACGTCTGCAGGAGCCAAGCATGAAGGTGCAAAGACCTGAGATCTGGATGGACCAGCGTGCCCCAATCCTGGGACAGCAACTGCGAGCATATTGACAGCGGAATTGGAGGTTCCGAGGACAACCGCTGAAGTAGTGGGAACCAAATCTGCCGAGGCCACAATGGGGCGATTAGAATCATCCGAGCCCCCTCGGCCTGTATCTTCAACAGTACTCTCCGAATGAGAGGGAAGGCGTAAAGAAACCTCCCTGCCCGACAAAGGGACAACGCGTCTGGCCAGAAAGCACCAGGCACGAGCTCTCGTGAGCAGAAAGTTGGCAGTTTGGTGTTGCGTGGGGACGCAATGAGGTCCAGCTCTGGACGACCCCATGTGTCGAAGAGCTGGCCACTACTGATTGTAGCAACTCCCACTTGTGCGCCTTGGACTGAGACCTGCTTAGGCTGTCTGCCAAGTTGTTTAGGATGCCTGGAACATGCACTGCAGACAGAGAGATGTGACGCTCCAGCGCCCAGTACCAGACTCTCATTGCCTCCCTGCATAGGGGGTAGGAGTGCGAACCCCCTTGCTTGTTGATGTAAAAGACGACCGCCATGTTGTCCATCTGAACTAGGAGAGAGCCTGAGACAAGGTCCTCTTGGAAGGCATGCAGCACACTGAGGACTGCTCGCATCTCCAGGACATTGCTGTAGAGGTCACGCTCCTCTGGGGTCCAGATCCCTTGCGTTTGGCGGGCCCCTGGGTGCGCCCCCCTTCCCAAATCTGATGCATCCATCGTTAGGGTCTGATTTGGGGGCTCCTGACAGAAAGGGACCCCTTTCTCTAGATTGAGAGGGTCCAGCCACCAAAGTAGTGTCCCCTTGACTGGCTCTGCGATTCTGACCATGTGGTCTAGCTCGTCTGAGCATTGATTCCACTGCACCCTGAGCATCCACTGTGGCATTCTCATGTGGAGGCGGGCCAAAGGTGTGACCGGGATGGCCACCGCCATGTGCCTCAGAAGTCTGAGGAAGGTCCTGGCCTAGACCTGAGGGGTTACTAGGACCGATCCGGCTATCTCCTGCAGGTGATCGCCCCTCTCTGGAGGTAGAAAAGCCATGCCCTGGACTGAGTCCAGGACCGCCCCTATAAAGACGAGCTGGGCTCTGGGAAATACTTTGGAAGGTTCAGGGTGATCCCCACCTCTTGGAATAGAGTATAGGTGTCTCCGAGAGCCTGAAGGAGGTGCATCCTTGACGGGGATGCAAGCAGCCACTCGTCAAGGTAAGGGAAGATGTAATGCCCCTGGCGCCTTAGAGCCACAGCTACCACTGCGAAGCATTTGGTGAAGACTCAAGGAGCGGAGGAGAGGCCGAACGGAAGAATCCGAAACTGATAATGCTCCCCCTGGATGTGGAACCTCAGGTACTTCCTGTGAGGGGGAAAGACCCCGATGTGCATGTAAGCATCTTGCATGTCTAGGGAGCAGAGCCAGTCCCCCTGGTGCGGTAGAGGAATAAGACCTGGAAGGGTCACCATCCTGAACCTTCGGTACTCTAAATAGTTGTTTGAGGAGCCTGAGGTCCAGGATGGGCCGAAGATCTTGTGTCTTTTTTGGAACTAGGAAAAAGTGGGAGTAATATCCCTTTCCCCGCTGCTGCAGAGGAACTGATTCTACCACCCTTTTTCGCAAGAGGGCCTGAATTTCTCCTTCTACAAGGGGTATGTGAGAAGGAGAATATGTTGAGGACCTCAGTGGAGTGTCTGGGGGAATTTCAGTGAACTCCAGCATATGTCCCCTCCTTATAATGTCTAGGACAAACTGGTCCGCTGTAATAGAGCTCCAACCCTTCAGGTGAAGGGAGAAGCGATCCCCTACTGCCTCCCCTGGTACCTCCTCTGGAGGAGGGGGGTCAGGAGAGAGTCACTGGGCAGAACTGGGAGTGGGCAGAGAGGCTTGGGAGGACTTGGGGCCTCGAAAAGGAGTGCCTCTAGGTTGCTGGTTGCCAGCTTTCCTTTTGAAGCCACCTCTCTGGCCCTGTTGGCTTCCACGGGCTTGAGCACCTGAGGGCTTATGAAAAGGCTGGCATCTCGCACATTTCTGGTCCCCTCTGTACATCTACCTGATGGACCAGATAGATTTGCCCAACTCCTGGAGATGAGAGATAAGGGATTCCATCTCCTGCTCAAAAAGGACGGAACCCTGGAACGGGAGGTCCCGAATTCCGGACTGCAAATCCTGGTGAAAGCCTGAGACTCTCAACCAAGCATGGCACCGGAGGCAGACACCTGACGCTGATGCTCTGGCCGCCGTATCTGCAGTGTCATACGAGGCATGGAGGACATGCATGCCTACTACCTCCCCCCATTACACAATGGGGGGGGAGGTAGTAACAACAACAAAAATGGAAAGGGACCTGGGGATAATCATATCAGATGACCTTAAGGTTGGCAAGCAATGTGAGAAGGCGGTAGGAAGGACTGGGGGGAATACTGGGATGTATAGGGAGAGGCATCACCAGCAGAAAACAGGAAGTTGTTATCCCTGTACAGACAGTTGGTGAGACTCCATCTGGAGTACTGCATCCAGTTCTGGAGACCCCATCTCCGCAAGGACATAGACAGGATAGAGGCAGTTCAGAGGAGGGCAACTAAAATGGTGCAGGGTCTGCAAGAGAAGCCATACGAGGAGAGGCTAAAGGAGCTTAATATGTATACCCTTGAGGAAAGGAGGGAGAAGGGGACATGATAGAAACGTTTAAGTACCTCAGTGGAATCAACAAAGTCCAAGAGGGTAGCATCTTTCAGAAAAAGAGATGTGCAAGAACAAGGGGACACAATTTGAAGATAGAGGGGGGACGGCTCAGGGGCAATGTGAGGAAGTATTTTTTCACAGAGAGGGTGGTGGATGCATGGAACAGCCTTCCTGAGGAGGTTGTGGGGTCTAAAACTGTGGGAGAATTCAAGAATGCATGGGGCAGACATAAGGCAATTTTTGTGGGGGGTAGGAAGAAATAGGCTGTTGGTTAAACAGGATCTGCAACTTATCCTCTAGGTAGGGAAATGGGCAGATTAGGTGGGCCAAGCGGTCCTTATCTGCCATCAAAGTCTATGTTTCTATGCCCAGAAGCTCCATCTTTTGTGTGGAGTCTGGTAAGGCATTAGCTAGTTCCTGCCCTCTCTCCCACAACGCATTCTGGTACTGGGCTATATGCGTGAGGAAGTTAAGGGATCTAATGGAGCAGGTGGAGGCAGAGTAGACCTTCTTGCCCACTTGGTCCAAGTAGTGGGATTCTAGGTCAGGAGGCTGGGAGCTGAGGTGCTTAGGCTGTTTAGACTTGTTGTGAGCAGCCGTAATGACTGATCAGTCCGCCTGAGGGTGTTCCGCCAGGAAAGGCTCATCCCTCGGGACTCTACACAGGCTATCTGACTTATTCGGAACAGCCGGGACTGAGGCTGGATGCTTCCAAGTTATCCTGGTGAGATCTTGGAAGGTGTCCACTAAAGGAGGCACCACCAGAGGCTTGGGCTCCTTCTGCCTCAGGTAACAAGCCAGTAAATGGCGTTCAGGATCCAAGTCCTCCGTCTCTCAATCATTGGAGGCCTGGATGTGCCTCATGACATCCATAAAGGTCGGATCGTCAGGAGGCGAGTGGGGCTGGTCCTTCTCCCCCAGGGAACCCCCGACCCCCGAGAGGGATGAGGAAGCAGAAGAAGGAGAAGACGACCTGTTTCTAGGCCTAGAATAGCCTGAGCTGCGTCTAGGACTCCCCCTGTTCAACTGTCGGAAGCTACCGGACTGACGTCGGTCCGAGGACCAACGACAGAGTAATGACCGACATCGGCCTGGGGACTGGCATCGGGAGCGGGCCCGACTGGGAGAGCGGGATCGGCTCCTGGGCTGAGACCAGGACCGACAACGGCTGCCCGATCGAGAAGGGCGCCGATGATGGTCCTCAGACCGGGACCAGGAATGAGCCTTAAGGGCGGGTGAGGCAGCGGCCACTCGGGGGTCTTCTTCGGAGAAAGAGCGGGAAGGCCCCTGGGTTCAAGGTTGCCGGCTGGTAGGGAACCGGTGTCGGGTCCGGCTTCAGTAGAGTCTCTTCTTTTTTTACCTGACTCCACCAAAAGGAGAAGAGTTCATGCAGCTCCTCCTTGTTGAAAACAGTGGCTGCTGTTCCCAGGAATGGACCCGGAGAAGCCGGAGGATCTGGGAGGGCATGAGTGGGGGAGTCCCCTGAAGAGCCCTACGGAGTGGAAGATCTGGGGGGGGTCACTGGAACGTAGTGGGTGCCCCCTCCGCAGGAGTGTCTTTCACTGGAGGAACGTCCACCGGCATCGATGTTGGGCCAGCGCCGGTTTCATCAGAGGTGGTGTCTGGGTGTCTTTATCACCCGGCGGCTTGCCCAAACCTGGCAAAGCCGAGGCCTTCTTGGGCAGGGCCGAGGCTTGCGCCAAAGAGGACTTGGTCACATGAAGCATTAGCACCTTGGGCTTCGCCAGCTTTTCTCCAGATGGTCCCGCCTTGACCGGCATTGGTGTTTTGGCAGGAGGGCTCGCTTTCTTGGTGTCTTTGTGGTGTTCTCCTGAGCCCGAAGAAGAGGCTCTTCTTGGGGGGGAGGCGGCAGGAACAGGAACGATGATGGGACCAGCTATGGTCCTTGTCCCGGAAGCGCCTACGGGGCTTGTCCCGTTGTTTACCCTTCCCCCCCCCCCGAGGTGTGCAGGACATCCATTTGTTTTTCCAAGAGGTAGGCTTTTAGGGCCTTCAGGCATCGAATTCTTGTCCTGCTGATGAAGCCTCTACAAGTGTTGCACACAGCTTTGTCATGGTCTGGACCCAGGCAGAAGATGCACTTGGAGTGGCCGTCTTTTGATGGTATCTGTCGGCCACAAATGCACTTGTTCCTTTTCGGTCCAGAGGAGGAGACTGACAACGGAGACGACATACGCCGCACTGAAGTCGAAAAAGGCAGAACAACAGTCTATTTCCAATGAGAAATCCAAATTTTGAGCTAGAAACTGCTGGATAGCAAAAATTTCCCCAACATGATCGGGTCGCGACAGGGAAAACAACTGGTGTGGAGCCGGGGTCTGCCACCTTTTGTACCGTGACCAACGTCGGGGTGCAGCCAACCAGGGTGGTCCCTGCTGGGTACTGCTAGCTAAGATTTTTCTGGTGGGTCCTATGGCCTGCGATGTTAGTCCTGATGGTCACAGCCTGCTGAAAGAGCTCCCACTCGAAGTAAGAGCTTGTGTTCTAGGAACTTGGGAAGCTGTCATAAACAGAAGTCCCCACCAAAAGCCTTACCCACGATTAGGCTTTTCACAGAAGCCCCCAAATTTTTGTTAAGTCTTTGCACCACTTCAAGTTCTCGTTGTAAACCCTGGCATGAGGCAATATGGCAGATGCTATATACTGCCATTTCATGTGACAGTGCAGCACCGGTCACCGGGGTTATTATTTCTAGCCCTGACAGAGACCTCCAAGTTCCTGAAGGGAATAAACAAGGTGAACTGCAGGGAACTATTTTGCATGAGTGTAGAGTCAAGACCCCAAGGCCACGAGTGGAAACTGGTGCGGGGGATGGTCTAAGAGGGATGTGAGGAAGTTCTGTTTTATGGAAAGGGTGGTGGAGCCGTGGAATAGTCTGCCAGCAGAGGTGGTGGCGCCACGACCACAAATGGTTTAAAGCATGGCTGGGACAGAATGAAGGGTTAAGTGGTTGCTCAGGTTGGTAACAGTGGGGAGGGGGGGAGCGGTAAGGATAAAACACAGTATGGCCAGTAGGTTCCAGGGCAGATGGCAAACTCTGCGCAGACTAGATGGACCTTTGATCCTTTTCTGCCATCACCGTCTATGTTTCGATGTGCTTCGGCAAAATTTAACACCAGGGAAAAGTCTTAAAAATAATTTTAAAAGCATAAAAAATCTAATAGCGTTCAGATGCCAGCCTATTTAAGCAGCATGAGAGAGACCCAAATGACTCTTACAGCACAAGGCCACCAAAGGTCTTAACAAAGTTCAGAATTCACTCAATAAAGAAAACTCTTGTAAGCATGGTCTCCCACCAGTTACTGGAGGAAGTAGGAGAGCTACTTCAACAAGGAGATGTATCAGGATGGCATCCTCCTGAGATTTATGTTGGGCACAGGGTGACACTTCTAGATACAAGACAGAGCGTCCTAAAATAAAAATACAAGCATGGCTGACCACAAGGGACAATGCAGCAGAGAAGCATCATGGGAAAGAACACATGCTTGATGCAGTGGCAAGCTGACCCTTGCATACACCTCTGTGTTCCTGGGAGTGGGACAGAGGGAAAAGTAAGAAAAAGGGCCCTTCCCGCCATTTATTTATGTACGTATGTCACTGATTACCGGGTAGGTGCACTGGTCCGAGGGACCGTTTTCAGGCACGACCTAGGCCATAAAAGATGGCATAGTTAAGCAATAATTTAAGTCACTAGGCACAGGGATGTTACAAGTTAAACAGAGGTCAAGCACATTTTTACATACAGGGAATAATAAAAACAGGAACAAATGGCTTGCAGGCTCAGCTTCTCAGTTCAGCTACTCTGTTCTCCTTCCCCAAGAAAGGCCCTGAAAGGGGCCCCTATGATTGGGGCTCGGAAGTCCTGTCTGGGTAGGAATGTGCCCAGGTACTCAAGAAGGATTAGTGACTTGGGGCTAGTGGTGACCCCTCCCAATATGCAGCTGGCCCTGGGCCCTATGGACAAACAAAAGAAGGTCTGAGAGTGGATGGAAAAAAGTGATACTAGAAAAGGAAACAAAAAAAGAGGATAAAACAATTTCATTTTCTGTGTAGAACAGCCTGTTCTGGATCCCCACCTCGAATTTCAGTTGTTGTCCTCCAGGGTCAATCCTAGAAGCAACACTCTCTGCTATGATCATTCCCAGCCGGGGTATCCGTGGGACGTTGCTGTCTAGGTGGCACTGTACCCCCTCCATCATCGAGGTAAGCAATACTACATAAAAGAGAAAAAAAAATTACATCACACTAAAAATGACAGAAGAATAACACAACACACATACACAATAACAGTATTAAGAGTACCTGCTCTGACGGAACGTAGCAGGGCTTAAAAGAGCAGGTTACTCAACTGGAACTCAATTTCTGCTAGAAATATTAACCCAGAGCCACAAACGCTGCATCATCCTGACTAGAGGAGCTGGCACCTGGAAACTGTCCAATCTGATTCAAACAGTAACTACATGTACACCTCCATTTCTCATGCAAGGTTCCCTTCAACATCAGATCTTTTCTGCTGAAGCATACAACTTGCGTAGTCACACATGGCTGTATACTGGCCGCAACACTCTGACATCTTTCTAAACTGTTTAGCAACAGACCTAAAGAGGAATTCTGTTCTACCAAGATACTACAATGCAGGGTGTCAATGTTGCTATATGCTGATGATCTTGTGCTGGTGTCACTCACCTGTGTGGGATTTCAGAGGAAACGAACTAGACTTCAGGAACTTACTGAACCATGGGGAATAAAAATATATGAAAACAAGTCAAAAACTTTAGCAGCTGGTAAAAATAAAGATCAATTTCCTTGGCTCATTATATATATATATTTTTTAATATTCTCTATTTGGATACCTCCCATTCACTATCCCTCTGAATTTCCCTCTGGAATCCCAGGGTGCCTGGCTTAGCTGGACCCTGTCACCACTGCAGTGGCATATCTCCATGCCGCCCCCGGGGTGCTCTCCTCAGATCACACAGTCCTCGTCAGGCATCTGTCTGCAGGCTCCGGGACCAGTCTTTAATCGGTCCACTGGGCTACATCATCATTTGGGTGGTGGGGCCATTTTTCGTATTCCTTCTAACCCCGCTAATGCACGCACACTAGGGAGGTCCTAGTCATGTGTGCACACAGAGGATGTGAGCCACACTGGATCCTCGTACTGCATCACTGCCTCCCACAATGTCCCTGCTGCACTGCCACCTGTGGTCACCAAGGTGGCAGTACTGCAGCGAGGAAGGTGACCCACCATTCCTAGAGAAGGAACATTTCTTCTGAGACATTCAGTCCCCCCACAATCAGCCCCTGATGATCCAAGCTCACTTTCAAACCTGTTTCATCAGCGTTGCAAGCAGTAGCTCTACCAACGACTGACAGGGGAACCATGACATCCCCAGTGGCCAGGGAGCAGAGGCTGTTGGACGCCTTTCTAGTGCAACAGGTCACCTGGATGTAGTCCTGACTGACAGTGACCTAGTTCGGGAGCTCGAGGTTGGGGACCCACTAGCTGAAAGTGACCATGACACGGTCTGGTCTGTACTAGTCCTGAGAGGTGGGATGGACCACACAAGGACTAGGCTGGTTGACTTTAGAGGGGTAGACTTCAAGCGCATGGGGCACATCCTCAGAGACCACTTGGTTGAGATTAAATAGGACATCAACACAGAAAGTAGGTGGGAAATCATCAGGAGAGGACTACAGAAAGCGACCAGGTCCTGTGTAAGAGTGAGGTGCAAGGGTGGTAGATCTAGGAGGCCATGCTGGTGGACCAAGGAGGTCCAGGAGGCAGTGAGGGAAAAGAGGGCAGCCTACCATAGGTTAAAGAGATTGCGTGGGGTATTGGATAGGGATGAGTGTCTTCGCACAACCAGACAGGTTACCAGGGTGGTGAGGGGGGCCAAGGCAAGGATGGAGCAGAAATTGGCGTAAGGGATAAGGAAGGGAGAAAAAGGGTTCTTCAGGTATATTGGGGAGAGGAGGAGAGTAAAAGGGCAGTTCAGCAGATTGGGGAGGGGTGGGCAGAGGAGGCGGGTGAACAAGCGGAGGTGCTCAATGAATACTTTGCATCAGTTTTCCTTGGGGGGAGGAGGGGGAGTCACAGGCAATAGGGATGCAGAGGAAGGATGGGGCAGGGCCCTTACAAGTTAGGGTACCTCTTGTTGCAGAGAGGGCTGAGGAAACTGATTCATACAGGAGGCGCAGCGCAGGATCTTCTGAGGGGGATGGAAGCGTGGATGGGGAAATTCCTGTGCGTAGGGTATGGGAAGCCCTCCAGTCCCTAAAAAAGGACAAATCCCCAGGTCCTGATGGAATCCATCCGAGGGTGCTGTGGGAATTGGCTGATGACCGGGCCGAACCACTGGCGGCCCTTTTAACACTTCTATAGACAGGGACGTCAAGGATTGAGGGAGGTACACTGCCCATCCAAAAGAGGGATCGAGGAGGAGCGGGGGAACTACAGGTCAGTCAGCCTGACATCAGTAGTGGGCAAACTGATGGAGACCATAGTAAAGGAGAGGCTGGGGGTGTACTTGACGGAACAGGGGTTCCTGGATGATCGCCAGCATGGCTTCGTCCAGGGGAGATCAAACTAACCTTGTGGAGTTCTACAAATGGGTGACGGCAGCACTCAACCAGGGTAGGCCAGTTGATGTCATCTTCCTAGACTTCAGCAAGGCATTTGACTCGGTCCCCCACACTGGTCTGCCAGATAAGTTGGGAAAGATGGGAGTGGGGGCATGGACGGTCAGGTGGATTGGAGGCCGACTATCTGGGCGTACCAAGCAGGTGGCGGTAGGAGGGGTAGTCTCATCCCCCAGGGGAGTCATCAGCAGGGTCCCACAGGGATCACTTCTGGGACCGCTCCTGTTTAAAGCCTACATCTCCGACATCAGGGAGGGCATTAAGAGTGAAATGAGTCTCTTTGCAGATGACTCTAAGCTGGGGGCGGTGGTGGATAGGGAGGAGGGTAGGGTTGCCCTGCAGGAAGACCTGGATGTTCTAGGGTGATGGTCACTTGTCTGGAAGCTAAGGTTCAACACAGCAAAATGCAAGGTGCTTCACCTGGGGCAAGGAAACCCGGGTCAGGTGTACACCCTAGGAGAGGACATACTGCAGGTCTCAAGTGGGGAGAAGGACTTGAGGGTGCTGGTGGATGTCAGAATGAATAACTCGGAACAGTGTTGGAGGGCCGCAGCCAGGGCAAATAGAATGCTGGGCTGTATCACCAGGGGGATCATCTCAAGAAGTAGGGAGGTGATTATACCACTGTACAATTGCCTTGTCAGGCTGCACCTCGAGTATTGCGTGCAGTTTTGGCGCCCGCACCTCAGGAAGGATGTTCAGTGCCTGGAGAGGGTTCAGAGGAGGGCAACTAGGATGATCTGGGGTCTGGGAGATAGGACTTATGAGGAGAGACTTGAGGAGTTCGACCTGTTCTCACTGGAGGAGAGATGGGGGGGGGGCATGATTGAGGTCTTCAAGTGTGTAAAAGGGGTTAATAAGGTATGCTTACATGGGATCTTTCAGAGGAAGGTGGGAGGGCCCACTAGGGGGCATGGTTAGAGGATGCAGGAAGGGGAAACTTGGGGGGAAGGAGGAGGAGGCAATACTTCACTGAGAGGGTGGTGGATCCATGGAATGCACTGCCTGAGGAACTGGTGGAGGTGTTTACGGTGGAAGAGTTCAAGAGAGGCTGGGACAGATACAGGAGAGTGATGAAGAGAAGGGCCGACTGCCTGGGAAGGGGAACCCTGGTTGGGGAAGGGGGGTAGGGAGAGAAATCAGGAGGATGGTTTCGGTGCCCATTAAGGATACTGACTCTCGAGCAGACTCGATAGACCATTGGGCCTACTCTGCTGGCATTTTAGCATGTTACTACCACTGTGCTGATGGCCAGCCATCTTGGCTTATTCATAAAGTCAAATTAAAAAGAGTGAAACATTATTATTACCCTAGGTATGATTACTTCAGATCATCTCAAATGGAACAGTTTTAACAGGGCAAACCTAGGCTCTATGGCCAGCATGGGAGTCTAGGATTTAACGAAAATACGGAGGCAACTGCACAGAGGAAGCATCAAAGCTTACATATCTAAAACCAACTTACAGATGTGTGGAGCAGAACTCTGAGGCTGAGAAGTTACTGAACTACTAGAAAGAGTGCAGAATAAGTTCCTAAGAAGTATGCTCGTGGTATTTTGCTCGGTATCCTCTTTATTACAGCAGAAACAGGAACATCCTTCCCATATTAGAACTGTGGCACAATCTAGAGCATCATTATATTAGGGTGGACTGCTGGACATGCCTAGACATAGACTACCTAAGCAGTGCTATCTAGAAGCTCTGACAAATTCGATGCTCGAAACTAAAGTGTTCCCCTTTGATAAAACAAGCAGTTGTCATTGGTGAATGTTTGCCTATGTGTTCTGAGACTTTATACCCGAGGACTGGAGGAAGGCGGATGTGATTCCCCTTCACAAAAGTGGGACCAAGACACAGGCAGGAAACTACAGACCTGTCAGTCTGACCTCTGTGGTAGGGAAAGTGATGGAGTCACTTCTGAAGGAAAGAATAGTTGAGTACCTAGAGGTCAGTGGAGCACAGGATCCAAGGCAGCATGGGTTCACAGCGGGAAGGTCATGTCAGACCTAATCTAATAGATTTCTTTGACTGGGTGACCAAAGTAGTAGACCAGGAGGGGCTGTGACATGGCCTACCTAGACTTTAGCAAGGCATTTGACACAGTCCCACACAAAAGATTATTAGTCAAATTAACCAGCCTGGGAGTGGGTCCCAGGGTGGTAGCCTGGAAAACATTGGCTGGACAACAGGACACAGAAGGTAATTGTAAATGGAGTCCACTGAAGAAAGGGCTACCAGTGGGTACCGCGAGGGTTCAGTACTTGGGTCCAGTCCTTTTAATGTCTTCATCAGTGACATTGCAGAGGGACTGGAAGGAAAAGTATGCCTTTGCAGATGACACAAAGATCTGCAACAGGGTTGATATACAAGGAGGCATGGAAAGGATGAAAAGGGACTTGGCAAGGTTGGAGGAATGGTCAGACGATGGCAGCTAGGATTCAATGCAAAAAGTGCAAAATAATGCACCTGGGAAACAAGAACCCAGGGAAGAATACACAATGGGTGGGAGGTAGTAACAACAACAAAACAGGAAAGGGACCTGGGGTAATCATATCAGATGACCTTAAGGTTAGCAAGCAATGTGAGAAGGCAGTAGGGAGGGGCCAGTATACTGGGATGTATAGGGAGAGGCATCAGCAGCAGAAAACAGGAAGTTGTTATCCCTCTGTACAGACAGTTGGTGAGACCCCATCTGAATACTGTGTCCAATTCTGGAGACCCCATCTCCGCAAGGACATAGACAGGATAGAGGCAGTCCAGAGGAGGGCAACTAAATGGTGCAGGGTCTGCAAGAGAAGCCGTATGAGGAGAGACTAAAGGAGCTTAATATGTATACCCTTGAGGAAAGAAGGGAGAGGGGAACATGATAGAAACTTTCAAGTACCTCAAGGGAATCAACAAAGTCCAAGAGGTAGCATCTTTCAGAAAAGAGACTTGCAAGAACAAGAGGACACAATTTAAAGATAGAAG
The DNA here is from genome assembly GCA_016271365.2 of Neoceratodus forsteri. NCBI lineage: Eukaryota > Metazoa > Chordata > Ceratodontiformes > Ceratodontidae > Neoceratodus > Neoceratodus forsteri. The sequence continues at coordinate 351,994,452 of JADMNL010000025.1, read as the reverse complement.
GAGGGCGGTTCAGGGCAATGTGAGGAAATATTATTTCACAGAGAGGTAGTGTGGATGCATGGAACAGCCTTCCTGAGGAAGTTGGGTCTAAAACTGTGGGAGAATTCAAGAATGCATGGGACAGACATAAGGCAATTCTTGTGGGAGGCAGGAAGATATAGGCTGTTGGTTAACTAGGATCCGTGCCTCATCCCTAGGTAGGGAATAGCAGACTAGATGGGCCTAGCGGTCCTTATCTGCCGTCAAAGTCTATGTTTCTATGTTTATTGGTGTTGGGGGAGTACTATAAGACACAAGCAAAAGTGATGTAGTCAAAGTATCCAAATCACATCCCCCAAGCCATGCTCAGAGATACCCACAATATTACAGAGCAGTGAGACTGGAACCTCAGTCATTAAGGATGGGTAACATAAACAGCCCTCATCTCTCTGCCTTTCTCACTTATCCAGATACATACACATATACATAGTGTGATGGGGTTGAATATGGCCTTGTCCCAGTTGTTATGGAGAAAGGAGTTAAATGCAAGGATCTGTTCTAGTCTCTCCTTTTCTGTCTTCTCTGTCTGGTTGCGCAACCAGATTTTCTCGTGAGACCTAGGACTTGATCACCCTGATGGTCTTGCAATTCTCTGCCTCTTGCTATCTCTCTACCCTCACTTGCCGTTTTTGTCTCTACCCCCCCTTTGCATATCTGCAGTTATAAAAATATATGTGAATCTTTGTGTAAAACTATGTGAAACTGAGATCCCTTTGTTTAAAACTGTATACAGTTTTACCTTTGAAATAACTGCAAAAAGCTATTTGGAACTCAAGGAGTTAACCTGAGATTCAGTTTTTAAGCCTTTTGCACAGATGTAAACAAGAGGCCTGCTCTGGGTCACAATGTTCTTTTTGCTGCATCTGCTGAAACTGACAAGAACATAGTGTGAGAAGCATGCTGTTTTTTTTAACGAGCTCCTGCACAGATTTATAAAAAGAGCAGCAGTGCTTGTGCAAGAGAGAAACAGACTGAGATTTGAAATTGAGAAGGAAAAGGACTCTGCTTTATGTTTGTATTGCAATTGTAAACAGCTATTCTGAACAATTTTTTTTTTTACTTTACTGTTGTTAATAATAAAACACTTATTGCTAATTTTACAACTGCTCCTGGTTTTCCTATACTTCCTGACCTGTGCATTGACAACAGATGGTGTCAGCCTAAGTGGGATTTATGCCATGCATACTCTAAGCCAGGAGTTTTGTGCATGGGTACTAGATCTGGTACCAGGGAAACACAGAAGAAAGGTATGGATTCTGCAGCAGCAAGCCCAGGAGTGGTTACCAGGAGAATGGCAGCCAAACTAGCAGAGACAGAAGTCCAAGCTGAGACTGCGTAGCTAGCACCAGTTATAGGAAAAGAACAGGCAGTGACGGAACCTGAAAGCCTGACTGTCTTTTTCAAATGGTGGGCTATACATCAAAAAGAGACGGAGAAACAGAGAAGGGGAGATCCACCAACAGGAGCAGCAGAGGAAAGAAGAGATGCAGTGACAGGAACAGCGATGTCTGGATGCCATGAAAGCTATCAAAGGCAGAGGATCTGGCACAGATCCAAATGAGCAACAAAACACAAGCAACTTAAAAGCCATTAAACATACAAAGTTGTGTCCCTCAGATGATATCGAAGCATACCTGACAACTTCTGAAAGGGCTGCCACAGCCTGCCAGTGGCCAAAGCAGCAATGAGCAATCAGACTGGTACCTTACCTGACAGGGAAAGCCCAACTTGCCTACAGCAGTATGGACACTGCACAATCAGAAAACTATGACCTGGTGAAAAGCGAAATCTGCCACTCTTGTGTATAGGGATCACTATCACCCTTTTTCAGTCCTGGGGAACTGTTGTTTCTCTCAGGGATCTGTTAAACAGATTCGCAACAGGTGCAGTCAGTTTGTCGCTGAGCTCCCTCAGAATACGTGAGTGGACTCAGTCCGGACCCATGGCCTTATCCACCTGTCGTTTTTTCAATTCTGTATTTATGGTCTCTTCTGTGAGTAGGCTCGTGCCTATCCCCTTTTCTTAATTTTTATCCCAGTTTGGGATGGGTCCCTTTCCAGGTTCTTCCCTTGTAAATAAAGAGCAAAAGTACTCATTTAAGACTTTAGCCTTTTCTTTGTCTCCCTCCACCCTCTTCCCATCCTTACCTACGAGCCTGACTATGCCTCCCTTATTTTTCCTTCTTTCGCCTATGTACCCGAAGATGGTCTTTTTGCTCCGATTGACTCCCTGCACTATTTCCTCCTTTGTTTGCACCTTTGCAGCTCTGATCATCCTACCTGCCTCCTTCAAGCTAACCTTGTATGTCTCCCTATCATTGTCGCTATTTGAGTCCTTGTATTTTCTGAATTCTCGTCTCTTTTCTCTCACTGCTGCTACTTCTTTTGTGAACCATAGTGGGTTTCTTTTTTTCCTTGCCTTACTGACCAGTTTAGAACATTTCTCAGTTACTTTTGCTAGTGCCTCTTTTATGCCTACCCAACGTTCCTCCACCCCCTCCTGCCTTCTCCTCAAGGATATCCCTAAAGTTTTTTCTCATTTGTGCAAAGTCTGTTCTTCTTAAGTCTAAGACCCTTGTCTTAGAGTGCCTCAATTCTTCGACTGTGTCGACCCTGAACCAGACAGATTTGTAGTCCCTCAACACCAGGTAGCAGCCCACCTCCATCTCCCTTCCCTTGCTGCTATCTGTTGGCACCAAATCCAGGACTGTGTTTTTTCTAGTGGAGTCTGTGACGAGCTGATTTAGTCCAGCACCTCTCAGGGTGTTTATGAAATTTCTGCTTCTAGCTGTAGAAGCAGTGTAGGAATTCCAGTCTGTGTCTGGGAGGTTGAAGTCTCCCATCAATACAACATCCCCTTTGTCTGTCATCTTTAGTATGCTTTCCAGTAGGGCTTTGTCTGCTTCTGCCCTTGTGAGGGAGGTCTATACACTACTCCTAGCCTGAAGGCTGAGCAACTTCCCAGTTTGAGTGTGACCCAGAGGACTTCTGGTTCATCTTAGGTTTCTTGGACCTCCATAGCCTTTATGTCCTCTCTTATATACATGCACCCCCCCGTCCTTTTCTGTCCTTTATGAATACGTTGTAACCAGGGATGGCAATATCCCATACATGGTTCTCGTTGAGCCATGTTTCAGTTATTGCAACCCAGTCCAGTCCCACTTCTGTTACTGAGGCCATGAGTTCCTGGATTTTGTTAGCCAGACTGCAGGCATTAGCCAGCATTGCCCTCCAGCAGCGTGCCTCTTTAGTACCCTTTACATCTGAGCACTGTCTCTCCTGTTCGCCATTCCTGTGCTCAAGCTGTTTATGTGCTTCGACTTGCAGGAGGTGTCTTTACTTGGGTTTGGGGGGGTGGTGACCATGGGCTTGTTTCCTTGGTCCTGTTTGGCCACCACCTCTCTGCCCTCTAGTTTAAACGGTTGGCGAATACGTCAAGTCTTTGTCCTAGCGCCCTTACACCCTCCTTGGTAAGGTGCAGGCTGTCAAATTTAAAATAAGTCCTCTCCCAGAAATTATTCCAGTCGCTGGTGAAGATATATTCCTTTTCCGTGCACCATTTGCACAGCCATGTGTTCAATTCTTTGATTTCTGCTTCCCTAATTTTCCCTGAGCCCTTTCCCTTCTCCCATACTGGGAGTACCTCGGAAAAGGCTAGGGTGGACGAAAAAGAGGTCAGCCTATCCCCTAGTTCAGAGATATGTGCCTTGGACTGTGCCGCTGATTGGCTGGTGATGTCATTTGTCATTATATGAACGACGATGGCCTTGATGTCTCCCTCCCTACGCACAAAGTTCTCTATGCAGGCCTTATCCCTTTCCGCCGTGGCCTCAGGGAGACATCTGACAATTATTTTTGTTTTTTCGGTAGCATTTAAGTGTGATTTGACTCCTCGAATCATGGAGTCCCCCACAATGATTAGCTTTTTTGTTCCAATCGTGGGAGTGTTTGCCCTAGTTGGTTTGTTCTGTCAGTGTGTTTTGTGTGACCGCACACCGATTCTTTGGCCCAAGTGCATGCCTGTTTCTTTACCTGCCTCAGTCACTTGCGAAATCCTAATCTCTTGGTTCGAGGATCAGCCTGGTTCCTTGCATGACTCAGCCAGAGGGGCAAACTGGTTTTGTAACTGGGTAACCATTTCATGCCTATTTCCAGCTTGGCGAGTCCTACTGTGGTGGGCTTTGCCCCTTCCGACCACCTGTCAGCCCCCTGGATGGAGAGTCCTTTGAGGAAGATACCCCTGGAATCAGCCACTGAGGCAGTGAAATGTCTGGGGGAATGAGCATTAATCCCAATGGGAGGCTCCTGACCAGCCAACCTATAGCAGAGGTCAATGCAAGAGGTGATCCACTTTGCGGGTCCATGTCAATTTGTGCTTGTCATTTCGTTCTGAGACAACCAATTCCCGACAACTCGCTCTGGTGACAGTTTGCTCCTGTGACAATCCAACCTCAACAGTTCGCTCCCTGGTGGAGTTAATTAAATTACTGGCTTGCAGGAAACTTTTATTTACTGACAGCCAGCTGTCACGGAGCAAAACGAACCCAGAGTTGCACTTTGATAAGTATGTATTTGTTTCAGATTTTGGTTAATATTAATCATAAAAAGATAAGATTAGTTAGCTCCCACACAATACAATTGGAGTCCATGCTTCGTGTGAAGTCCTCTTGTGTAGCAATGAGGACTTCACTCGAATGTTCTTTCATGCTAGAATATTAAAAACATTCCACATGTTAGAAAATTAAAAATATTCCACATTTGTGCTCCCCCCCACGACAGTAGCCTTCATTACCCAAGAAGCTCTCAATAATGAACATATGAAAAGAACACTGCAAAGTGCAACTAACGTCACGCTCCTTCCCACCCCTGCCTGCCCTCCCAAAAGATCATCCGGCCACACCTCAGTCTTGCTTCAAATTCAGAATTTAAATAAACTGAATTCTCTCACCAAACACTGCCCAGCTCAAATTGGTTACAAATAGCATGTCACGACAACCAGATTCCCATGTTTAATCAGTAGCCATCCTGCACAACAGTTCTCACTTGCTAACCTCCTATACTAACTTAAATTTGAACAGCCCCAAAATAGTACCGTTCTCTCACCAAAGCAGCCCAGGTAAATGAAATCCCTGTCAATTTAATTACTAATATCATTTGTGGCACTTTAATAACCACCGTCCACGTTGGCTGTTTTCACCCCCAACTTTCTGTGTGTTTACTTCACCCCGCAAACCGCAAGTACATGCACATGGAGTTGAACAACAGATGGGCATTAGTGACTGGTAGGACAAACTATCATATAGAACGGCGGGTGGGGAGCTACTTATTTTTTTTTTTTTTAACTTGAACTTTTTTATGAAAAACTTTTGAAACATATGAGTGACCACAAGAAAACAGTTCCAAAACACAATAAAGATGAAGAACAACAATTACAGAACAACAAATTATACAGCCACCCAGAAAAGCAGTGCCAGGTATAAACTAGAATAACCAAGTTCATTTAAAGCTGGTAATTTAATTAACTCCGCCAGGGAGTGAACTGTTGGGCGGGTTCTCACGGGAATGAACTGCCACTACAGCGAGTTGTCAAGAGCCAGTTGTCGTGGAGTGAAATGATAGGAGCGAACTGTTGTGCTCCCCACTTTGCAACTTTCTGCTTTGCTGCCAGTCTGCCAGCTGCAGCTTCAGCGTGGCAATAAACAGCTGTCAAGCCTGAACCGGAATCCCAGCCATATGCTCGCTCTACTTAATAGGAGAACATTCTCTGCAGGTCCAGGGTATGGAGCCTACAGTTAGCCTCCAAAGAGGGTTTGATAAAAGATTCAACTAAGTTAATCACCTGGTTAAGGTGAAACTCCAATACCACCTTCGGAAGAAACTTTGGGTTGGGGCAAAAGATGATCTTGTCCCTCTGGAAGACCAAATAGGGAAGAGTCCACCAAGAGCATCTGGAGCTCCCCAATTCTTCTGGCACACATGATGACCACCAAACAGGCTGTCTGCCATGACAGTTGTGACAACTCACACCTGTGCATCAGCTCAAACGATTTGCTTATGAGCATAGCCAGGACCAGCAGTAAGCCCCACAGTGGAGGTGGATCACGTACTGGAGGGGACAAGTGGTCAAGTCCCTTGAGAAAGCACCCAACCCGCTGGTCCAGTGGCATGGCAGATTAAGGCATCCATGCCTCCCTCCTGCCATGCCAGTGACCCAGGTTCAGGAACACACTCGGGTCACTCGGGGCTCAGCTGGGTGAGGGGAGACTGAGTGTCTGTAGGGCAGCTCTCTTCCCTAGGAGAGGGGATCCCACAACTCACCGCTCAACTGCCATCTGGAGGAATCCCAATGGCAAGCTGTGTGTAGTCTTGCAGTTCAGGGATGGGCTGGCGTATGGAGTGCTGAGGGTGCCTTTGTGGAGGTGCAGCACACAAACTACACTCACTGCACATCCAGCTGAGCCTGGGGAGAAAATCAGGAGGAAAATAAAAATAGAGGATGGGCTTAATGAAGCCCTCCCCGCTAGCATCAGTGGCCCACCTGGTCACAGAGAGTGACTGGCAGGACTCGGGACAGCTGCAAGCTGTGGGACAGGGCTAATACAGTCACCCTGCCTGCCAAAGGAGCGATAAAAACCTATGAGTAAGGGATCCAGAGCCACAAAAGCCCTCAAAAATTGGTTGGACCCGACACATCTTGCTATACGTTGCCGACCACCAAGCCGCACTTGACATGCTGCATGGCGAAATATCCGATACCGACAAATTAAATTTCACCCATCGGTATCTGCCAGTGTTTTTCATCATGATATTTGAGTCAGGTTTCTTTTAAATCAAAGCAGAAACATTGTAGAAGATAGAAATATGGTATACTGTAATATAAATGCAATGATGAAACACCATGAAGTCTGTTCAAAAATTTAGCTGAAAAACCAGCAATTTGGGGAATATTTTCCTACAATAATTGCATATACTGGTCCGTATGATGACAATGAGACTTGTTTTATATGAATAGTCTCAATGCACATAACTGGTACAAATGTTAGACCAATCTGAGCAATACGGAAGATTCTAGATCATATTTGGTAAAATGTCCACTTTTCCAGATTTCTCATATTTTTCATTCATGTCATACTTATTTCAGTGAATTTCACAACTTGTACAAGAGTTGTGACAGAGCAGGCCTCTTGATTATGGTATGGGGGGGGGGGAGAGTTCTTTCCAAAAATGGTGGCCTGCAAAGTACAGCAAGAGGTGTCGGGTCCAACCCCATTCAGGAAGCCTGGATCCCTGACTATATATGGGGGAACAAAAAAGCGCACAACCACCTTCTCCTGGGCTACTTACAGCAAACCGTCCCATTCCTGATAAGCTGAGATGGCTGCCAGGTGCACCTTAAGGGTTGTCGCTCACAGTCCCAACTGGAAAAGGGATCAGAGGTAGTCCAAGATGCTAGCCACCAGGCAGGCAAGAGGATCAAGCTCCTTTCCCTGGCACCAAATGAAAAATCTCTTCCATCTGAAGGCACAGCACCTATGAGCCGACTCCTTTCTGGTTGCCTCCACAACATGGAGGACATCCTTGGACAGACTAAAGGCCTGGAACTCTAGCCGCTCAGGAACCAGGCTATGAGGTACAGGGACTGAAGGTCTGGATGCAGGACTGCCCCCTGAAGTCTGGCCAGCAAGTCTGGGCAGAGAGACAACTGCCACAGAGGCCTGCTGCAGAGGCTGGGGAGATCAGGGTACCAGAACTGCCTTGGCCAGTCTGGAGCTATCAGGATCCTATGAACCTTATCTTTCCTGATTCAGCCTCAGTTTGGCATTCTCCCAGGAGGCAAACAGATCCACCGAGGGTGAGCCCCACCAGGAAAACAGGTGGTTTACCACCTCCTGATGCAGAGACCACTCGTGTGACATCTCATCAACCCTGAGAGCATCCGTCAGCTGACTGTTCTCCCCTTCAATGTGAATCACCAGGAGATCGGCACCCAGGTTGTGCACAAGGGTCCAGATGTGGATAACCTCCTGACACAAGGGAAGGGAGTGTATGCCACCCTGTCTGTTCAGGTAAAATGTCGTGGTTTTGTCCAGCTGGACTTGAATGACTTGACCTCTGATTATAGGAGCAAATTCCATGAGGACCAGCCACACTGCACGGAGCACCAGTAGGATTATGTGGTGACAGGACTCGCTGCGTGACCAGAATCCATGAGTCATGTGGCACCCGGGTGTGCTCCCCACCCTAGCAGAGAGACGTCAGTTGACAGCGTGACTGTTGGCTCGCGGCAGACAAACAGGATTCCTTCCTCCAGATGTTCCAGGACTAGCCACCAATGGACGGCATCCCACATCGGCTGGGTCACCATGACCAGCTGATCCAGATGACCTAGGCACTGGGACCACTGATGGACCAGCTCTCACTGGAGTGGCACATCCACCAGTGGGCCCAACGAATCATGCTGGTGCAAGATGCCATGTACCCAGCAGCCACTGAAAATCCTAGGCAGGGCACAAGAGCCCAGTCTCAAATGTTCTGGCAAGGCTGTAAGATCATGTGCTTGGTTTGTCAGGAGGCAGGCCTTGGCCCGCTGGGAGTCTAGTTCTACCTCAATGAACTTGATCACCTGCTTTGGTACGAGTTCAGACTTGTCCGGGTTGACTAAGAGGCCCAAGTCTCTGCAGATCTGGAGAGCCAGAGCTGTGGATCTCACCATGGTCTCTCTGGATGGACCAGTAATCAGCCAGTCATCCAGGTAAGGGTAAACTCTGACCCTGAGGGGCCGTAGATGGGGCGCCACCACTGCCATGACGTTGGTGAAGACCCTCAGGTCTGAGAAGAGGCTGAATGGCATGACCTGGAACTGATACAGAACCCCTTCTACTCCATACCATAGGTACTGGCTGTGGAACCTGCAGACGGGAATATGAAAGAATGTGTCCTGGAGGTCCAGGGAGCAGAACCACACGTCCTGCTCCAGAAACAGTATAGTTTGGCTCAAAGTGACCATCTGGAACTTGTGCTTCTATATGTACTGGTTGAGACCATGAAGAACCAGTATGGGGTGCCAGCCAGCACCCCATCCATTTCAGGACCAGAAAGTACCTGGACACGTAACCCTGACTGGCCAGGGTGTCCAGGACACAGGCAATGGCTCCTTTCACAAGGAGCTGAGCAATGTCTTCCCTGAGGCTAGACAGTGAGACACCCTGTACTTTCGAGGTGCGTGGCGGCGGTAGGACAGGAGAGCCTCAAGATACAGTTCTCTCAAAGGTGGTCCATCATTAAGGAAGGAATACTGGTTGCCACAGATGAGTGCATTAGGCTAAGGGGGAAGAATACAAGGGCCAAAGCACCCAGCTGGTTCAGCTCTGGGGTTGCCCAGGCAGTAAGGGAAAAGAGGTTGGCCTATCGAAATTCAGGAAGACCAAGAGAGAGGTGGATAGGGAAAATTACCTAAGGTTGGCTAGTGAGGCAAGTAAGGAAGTCCAGCGAACAAAGGCACAGAAGAAGCTGCAGATAGCTAAAGGAATTAAGAAGGGGGAGAAGGCTTTCTTTCGCTATATAAGTGAGAAAAGGGACAAGAAGGAAGGGATTGTTAGGCTTAAAAAAGGGGTGGAGAATAATGGGGGAAAAGCAGAGATACTAATTGAATACTTCTGTTCCATCTTCACCAGGGGGAAGGACGGACCAGTGCCTTCAGGAGGTAAAAGAGGAGCGGGAGGAAAGGAACACAGATGTACTGATAGAGTAGGATAGAGTGAGGGAGGAGCTGTTGGCATTGAAGATGGACAAATCACCAGGCCCAGACAGAGTACATCCAAGGGTACTAAAGGAACTGGCAGAGGAGCTGGCAGGGCCACTGGCAGACCTATTTCATAGTTCACTAGAGTCAAGCATGGTACCGCAGGACTGGAGAACAGCACATGTAGTGCCCCTCCACAAAAGCGGTTCCAAGGATGACCAAGGGAATTACAGACCAGTCAGCCTGACTTCCGTTGTGGGCAAGCTCATGGAGACCATTCTAAAGGAAAGGTTAGTGGAATATCTACAGAAGCACGGTCTCCAGGATGATAGGCAGCATGGTTCATTGGAGGGGGGGGGGGAATCGTGTTAAACAAATCTGATTGACTTCTTTGACTGTGACACTAAGACAGTAGACAGCGGTCAAGCGGTAGAAATCCTCGCGATTTCAGCAAGGCCTTTGACTCTATGCCCCACAAAAGGTTGATCAGGAAGTTGGTGTATCTTGAGGTTGGGGGAAAGATGGCCAGATTGGTGGAAAACTGGCTGAGGGACAGAACCCAGAGGGGGGGATTGTTGGGGGAAGAGTTATCTGGCACCAGAGAGGTAACCAGTGAGGTCCTGCAGGGCTCAGTGCTGGGGCCGGTGTTGTTCAATGTCTTCATCAATGACATTGGAGATGGCATTAAGGGCAAAATGTGCCCATTCGCGGTTGACACCAAACTCTGTCGGAGAGTGGACACAGCTGAAGGGATACAGAACCTACAGGAAGATCTGGAAAAGCTAGGGAGGTGGTCCAAGATCTGGCAGCTTGGCTTCAATACCAAGAAATGCAAAGTTATGCATACTGGAGCCAGGAATCCCAGGACAAAGTACTACCTGGGTGGAGTCCGAGTATTTGCATCAGAGGAGGAGAAGAACATGGGGGTGATGATCACTAGTGACCTGAAGCACGCCACACAGCGCAAGAAAGCAGCAGCAAAGGCAAACAAGATGCTGGGATGCATATCTAGGGGGATCAGTAGGAGAGAGGAGGTTATTCTGCCTTTGTACAGGTCACTGGTAAGGCTGCATCTAGAGTATGGAGTTCAGTACTGGTGCCCAACACCTCAAAAAGGACATTAACCTGCTGCAGAAGGTTCAGAGGAGGGCTATAAAGATGATAGCCGGTCAGCAGAGTAAGGCTTATGAGGAGAGGTTGAAGGCACTGAACACGTACTCCCTGGAAGATGGGGGGACATGATTGGGACATTCAAGTACTTGAAAGGGATAAATAAGGTTGATAAGGAGAGTCTCTTTAAGCAGAATGGCAACCATAACATGAGGGGGCACAGTCTTAAGCTGGAGGGTGGGAGGTTTAGGAGGGAGGTCAGGAAGCACTTCTTCACAGAGACGGTGGTGGAAGCTTGGAATGCGCTGCTGGAAGAGGTCATCTCGTCGAAGACAGTGGGCAGCTTTAAGAGAGGATGAGACAGGCATAAGATGAAGGTAAGGATCAGGGGTAGGGAGGATGGGAGGATTGGGGAGGGAGGGCAGGGACATTAGCTCAAGCTCTGGACCCTGCAGTATGAGCAGACTTGATAGACCAAATGACCTTCTTCTGCTGGCTTCTACGTATATTCATATGTTCTCTGCCACTACATCTAGCACCCAGTTGTCTGTTGTGATAGTGGACCAACATGGCAAGAAGAGACAGGCTCTGAGCTGCAAATCTAGAGACCTGGGTTTGAATCCCACAGCCCCCACTTGCATACTGTGTGACCCTGAGCAAGTCACTTAACTTCCCTGTGCTCCCAGGTCGCACCTGTAAACAAGCTTTCAGCTTAGTGTGTCTCTCCTGGTTAAACAATTGGGAGAAAGAAAAAAAAATACGCAGCCTGCCTCCAATGGCTGCCAATACAGTGGCGGATCACCTTCAAGATCAGTTTGCTGACCTATAAAGCCCTACGATCAGAGACCTAGTGCCCTGCAAGATCTCATACATACTAGCCCTCTGCCTCTCCGATCCACGACAAGGGATTGCTAGAGATTTCCAGGGTCCGTTTAAAGACATCTGGGGCCCGGTCTTTTAGTTTTGTGGCCCCGACCCTGTGGAATTCTCTACCTCGTCGGGTGCGAGACTGCTTGACCATCCAGAGTTTTAAAACTGCATTGAAAGCACATTTATTTAGCCTGGCTTATTTCGGTTCCTAGGCCACCTCTGTAATTTATATAGTTTAAATTGTTGGGTTTGGGGCCAGCCCAGTGGCACTGAGGGTTGAGGCGCTTGACGCCACACCTCGCGCCACACTGGCAACCCAGGTTCGGGAGTGAACTCGGGTGCCGGGAGTCAGCAGGGGAGGGAGAGGATTTAGCGTCCGGTGGACTGCTCTCCTCTCCTGGGGGGAGGGCTGTGGGGAAGTCCGGCATCCTGGTGACCCTCGATGGAGATCAGGGGTACTACAGGATGCAGACTAGCAAGAAGGGGTGAGTGTGGCTGACACCGGCAGGGCCGCCGTGCGCCATGGCGTCATTGCATGTCACGCTCGTGGGGAGGGACTCTGGAAGCAAAAATCCTCCCTTGCACTGCGGAGATGAAGAGGGTACCAGTGGTTCTGCCCACATCCCACCTCCGGCTTCCTCATATCAGAATCCTTCTCAGGCACCACTCGATGCTCAGGTAGGCCTTTGAGTCTGTAAGGTCGCCACGGGAGGGCGAGCCTTCCCGCGAAGGCAAAAAATAGGTTGCTGGGAGACTGTCCTGCCTGGGGTCGGGTGGGAGGAGTTCCGACCAGTGGGAAGTTCAGGCCGGGAGTGAGAGGCAGGACCTGGGTGTGCACCTCGGTAGGATGCCCAGTACAGGGGTGCCATAAATAGAAATGTAAAAAAAAAAATTGCATGGTTTTATCAGCTAATGGTGTTACTGTGTTTTTATGATGTTTATTTTATGTACAAGCGCCTTGGCTGCAGAAAGGTGCTTTTTATAAATAAAATTTTGATTGACCTTTTGAATGGGAAGAGCGGTCGGGGACAGGACAGGTGGAAGGATGATGCCCCCCAGCCCCTTACTGGGAAGGCTTGGTGGGGGCACCGGTAGCTGTTGCCAGAGGGGCACAACCACTCCTGCCCACCCTTTTTGGATCTTGTCCCCTGGACGTCTTGGGGTGCCAAATCTGTAACTGTTTCTGTTGGGGCTGTTGCCAGAGAGCCAGTACTGAAAAGCTAATTTCCTCATCTTCTTCTTTGGATCCCTCTGGGATGAAGTCATCAAGTCTAGGGTGGCACTGGACTTCTCGATCCACGTGAGATGTCCTGCCACCTCACAGCCAAAAGATCAATGCCCAGAAAAGGGACATCCGCCAGCCTCTGTTGGGTGCCCGCCATGAAAGTGGACAAGTACAGCCAGGCCCTGTAACACACGAAGACAGCCAGTGCCACCACATGGACATATGAGTCACCCATGTCAAGGTTGTCTGAAGCTGGTGCATAGCCAACGACTGATCGAGGTCTCAGATGAGCTGCACCACCACCTGCTGCTCTGGGTGGAGGTGGGGGAGGACCATGTCAAACATGCTCATCATAGCCATCATAACAGCATAGCTAGTCTGCCTGAGACCCAAGGTAGTCGCAGTGTACACCTGTTTTGCGGTGTGGTCAACCTTGCGGGACTCCTTGTCTGGGGGTTTATCCACGTTCCCCCGGTGCCCCATTTTACGGAACACTGAGTCAGTAACCAGCCCCTTCATGGAGGGGTGGTCCAAAAACCCTGACAGAAAGTCGGTAGGGACCGCATACTTGTGGACCATATGGGTCGAGGGTGCCAGTCAGGATGCTGCCAAAGCTCCAGGGCCAGTCCCACGACAGCATCAGCCACCAGGAAAGCAACCCTGGAGATGCATCTTGATCCAAGATATCTGTAACAGGGTACGTGGCCCTCTTCTGGAGGGGTTCTAGCTGGACACCGTGGACTCACATATGAGGCAAACTGACATCCTGAACTACATCGATTCTTGGTCAGTGGAAGGCTCAATGACCAAATCCCAGTCAAAGAGTAGAGCCCAAGAGGAGGCCATGGACTTCTAGTCCAAGTCGACTGTGGACTCCTTGGCTTTTGGCAATAACTCGCCCCGAACCTCCCAGGACTTGACACCTGGGGTGATCCTCAACAACCACCAGCCTGTCAAGCCAGGGGCCTAATGGCCGGCTCCTTAAATGGAGCACCAGTTGGCAGCTGTTGGGATGGTGGCTCCACTGTGATCAGTGGAGAGGCAGATGTTAGCAGCACCCATGGAACTGGATATGGTAACCAATGGTGAGTGCCAGGGGAGTATGGGACCTTGGGGTAGAGCCCTACCTTGCCCTGCGATGGCCCACTGCTGCCAGAGGAAGTCTTCATAGCACCAGCACATTTTGCGACAGTGCCTCTCCTCACCCGAGGAAGGCAGACAGTGGTGCTTTCCGGTTAAATGGAATCAACAGCACAAAACCTCGACCACAAGCTCGATCATTACGTGCAGAGACAGGGTTGTCCTACAGCCATCGATATCACGTACAGTCCGAATTCAACAACACTGGCTTGGGAAGACCCGATCTCAGCCAGTGGCTTCTCCCAAACAGGGCTGACCATGGAGACTGACCAAGCCATGTCATCCTGGGTGAGGACCAGGAGTACCAAGGTCTGCGAGACTGATGCCTTAGCCTCATCCCACAGCAGGTCGACTGGACTGAGAAAAATCTCAGCTGGCTGGGTGACTGGAGTCGAGGTCAACTGTCTCATCAGCAAGGCCGAAGAGCCCGCACTCTGCCCGACCTGCCACTCGATTGAAGGGTGCTTGGCCTTCGTCAAGTGGTCAGGCAAGTCAAGAGACAGGGAAGACCAAGATCTCTCTCTGCCTCATGACCAGTGGCAGTGAGAAGACAGCTTGGATTTTGTAGACTTAGTCGTCAACCAGAAGCTGTGGAGGACTGGGCTCTCCCCTATGGTCTAGAGGGACTGGCACAATTCATGGAACTGGCCCAAGAAGGCCCCTCCAATGCTGGAACCAGCCAGGAACAGTGTCAAGACCAAGGAGGTGCCCACCGTGTTCACCACCATGTCCGCTTCAAGGTTGGCAAGCTAAACTGTAGACCCAGCAGCCATCAAGGCCTTTTTGCCACCCTCTGAGTGGTCCTTCAGATCCTGTTCAGAAGGTCGGCCCATAGTAAGGCACAGCTTCCTGTCCTTGAGGAACTCAGGGAGTATAGAGGCAAACATTGCACTCAACCACATCATGTTACCCACCCAGGCAGTACATGCACGTGTCATGCGGATCAGTGATTAACATTTTTTGGTGGCAATGGACCCAAAACTTAAATCCGGGCTTCTTGAGATCCGTTGTAGCAATGAAACGGAGTCCAGGAACCTGCTAAATACATGCTTTCAACTTCAGAAACTTCGACTAACAGTTTGCCCATGGCACAGAGAAATTCCCTAGCGGAGCACGAAGGAGGTACCTATTCTTCAGGCGGAAAGAAAGATCTGACATGGCCAGCCCAGTGGCGCTGAGGGTTGAGGCACTAGACGCCACACCTTGCGCCATGCCGGTGACCCGGGTTCGGGAACAAACCCGGACTGCCAGGGGTCGGCAAAGGAGAGAGAGAGAATTGAGCATCCGAAGGACTGCTCTCCTCTCTCGGGGAGGGAGGGATAGCTGTCCTGCGCACTGATGCCTCTAGCGACATCTGGGGGAGATATGGGTTGCGGCGAGCTGTCGTCACAGAGTCAGCGGGAAGGAGAAAACCAGGAAAGCGGGCTGGCAGGCTCCATGATAGGCCTGTCAGTGCCCATCCCGACACCGTAATCTGGATTTGTGTTCCGGGGTAGGAGGCAGCTCTCACCCAGCCCCTGTTATGGGAGGGCAACCGTGGGGATCACGGGAGAGAAGGGCGGGAAAGGCGGGGCCTGAGACAGAGTTCCCTATGAAGGAGGGTACGGGGCCACCTGCCAGGCTCCCCGGAGGGGTAAAAATCAATAATTAAAAAAAAGAAAGATCTGATATCACAGTGTGGAATCGGGGGATATATCCGCCCGGATGGTGGGAGTAGCTTAGTTTGCAAACATTCCAGCCAATCATCGCCTTCCAGTGGAACTGCCAGTGTGCAGATAGTGTACCATATCCACACCCCTGGAAACATAAACTTCACAAAACATAGGGGGGAGGGCACCAACTACCACCTAGGACAGACGTGCTTTGTTTTGGCTTTGCACTAGGCGCCCATAAAAGTATTATAAATTTGTCATTTTGAAACCATAAAAGTGATTCTAGTAAGCTGCTGTGTTTTATTAATCCTACCACTTATCCATCTTCCTTTTTGGTCCTCAAAGACACGGGGAACCCGAGGAAAACAGCACCAGATGGTAGGGGTGGGGAGGGGAGAGAGCCCACCAATCTCAGGGCCCAGCAGTGGTGATGCAGGCAGATCGGCTATGAAATACAGGTTACTCACCTGTAACAGGAGTTCTAGGAATGGTATATGTTGTTCATCCACACTCATTGGCAGGTATCCTTGCCGCTTTAAATCTTGCCGGAAGGTCTTCAAGCTTGCTCCTCCCACCCACCCGGGTGGTATAACTCTCGGCTCCGCCCCATGACGCCAGATCTGGCCCGCTGGAAGCTCAGGTTGTGCGTCGAGCCGGGAGGTCGGGTGGGTGTGTGGATGAACAACATATACCATTCCTAGAACTCCTGTTACAGGTGAGTAACCTGTATTTCTAGGACATGGACATGTTGTTCATCCACACTCATTGGCAGACTCCTAGCAGTTCTCCGGAGGAGGGAGGCAAGACGACACCCCAATACTTACTTGGGAAAGAGAGACTGGAGAACCGAGGCCCCAAAACCAGCATCCCGGCGTGACTCAAGGTCGATGTGGTAATGGGTAATGAAGGTGTTTGCTGACTTCCAGGTAGCAGCCCTGCAGATTTCCTGGATAGGGACGTCCCTGGAAGCAGCCACCGTTGCAGCAGTATGGCAGGTAGAATGAGCTCTTATCCTCTGGGAGGCTCCATGCCGCCAACTTATAGCAGAGATCTATGCAGGAGGTTACCCACCTGCTTATCGTCCGCTTGGCTGCAGGTCTGCCAGATCGCGGCTTCAGCGTGGTGACAAACAGCTGGCGAACCTCTCCCGAATTTCAGCCGTCGCTCCTTATAATAAGCGGCGCCTTCTAGGGTCCAGAGTATGGAGCCTATATTGAGCCTCCGAGTGTGATTGGGGTAGAACACCGGCAGAGTCAACACCTGGTTAAGGTGAAACTCCGACACCACCTTCGGAAGGAATTTCGGTGGGGCGAGGACAACCTTGTCCCTGTGGAAGACCAGGTAAGGAGACTCGATGGAAAGCGCCTGGAGCTCTCCCATCCTTCTGGCTGACGTGATAGCCACCAAGAAGGCGGTCTTCCACGACAGGTGAGAGAGAGCACACCTGTGCATAGGTTCGAATGGCTTGCCCATGAGCTTTGCCAGTACCAGCAGTAGATCCACGGAGGTGGGGTTCCCGCACTGGAGGAGAAATGTGATCAAGGCCTTTGAAAAGCCCAGACCACCTTCTCCTCGCCACCGACTGCTTCCGGCCCGCCCGGTGGCAGAGATGGCTGCAGGTGCACCCTAGGGTAATCGACCTAAGCCCTTGACTGGAAAGGACCATAAATAGTCCAAGATGCTTGCCAAGGAACAGGAGGAAGGGTCAAGCCCTTGCCTGACACCAAATGGAAACCTTTTCCATTTGAAGGCATAGCATTTTCTGGTGGGACTCCTTCAGGGCGCCTCAACTACATTGAGGACCTCGTCGGAAAGACCCAAGGCCTGGAACTCTAGCAGCTCAGGAACCAGGCCGTCAGGTGCAGGGATTGAAGGTCCGGATGGAACACCTTCCCTGATTGACTGAGAGCAGGTCGGGCGAGCTGGAAGCTGCCGCGAATCCTGGAGCTGAGACTGAGAGGATCTGGGTACCAGAACTGGCGAGGCCAGTCTGGGGCTATCAGAATCACCTGCGCCTTGTCCTCCTCGCCTTGAGAAGCACCTTGTGGATCAAGGGAAATGGGGAAAGCGTAAGGGGCCGGTCCACTGCCGAGAAGGCATCCCCTGCAGCGAGCCCTGCTGAGAGGCGGGCATGGAACAGACTCAGCTGCGTTCTCCTGGAGGCAAACAGGTCCACCTGAGGTGTGCCCCAATGGGAGAACAGATGCTGTACTACCTCCGGCAGGAGAGACCACTCGTGGGATGCAGCCCCTATCCGGCTCAGGGCATCGGCCAGGGTGTTGGAGGCTCCTGCCACGTGAATGGCTAGGAGATCCGCCTCCAGGCTGCGCCGGTGACCAAATGCGAGAGCTTCCTTGCATAGAAGCATGGGCGCGTCCCGCCCTGGCGGTTTAGATAGTACATGGTCGTGGTATTGTCCGTCTGGACTCGGACCACTTGACCCCGGAGGAACGGAGCAAAGGCGGTGAGAGCTAGGCGGACCGCTCGGAGCTCCAGCAGGTTGATGTGGCATCGGGACTCCCGCGGGGACCAGAGGCCATGAGCCCGTGTTCCCCAGATGGGCACCCCAACCCATCAGAGAGGCATCGGTCGATGAGAGAGACGCTGGCTCGAGGGCGGACGAGCAGGATGCCCTCCTGCAAATGATCTGGAATGGTCCACCACTGGAGGCGTTCCACATCCCCTGTGTCACCGACACAAGCTGGTCAAGGATCGCAGCGTTGTGACCACTGGCTGGCCAGTCCCCACTGAAGGGACGCATGTTCCAGCGGGCCCAATGGACCACGCTGGTGCAGGCCATATGAGACCCAGGAGGCGCAAGGAAGTCCGGGCAGAGCGAATTGCCCAACCAGAAATGATCGGGCAAGGAGGAAAGAACCTCGGCCCTGTCCACGGGAGCAGCTCTGGCTCGAAGAGTCGAGCTGCGCCCGATGAATAGAATCACCTGCTTGACTCGAGTTCCGACTTGGCCTCGTTGATAAGGAGGCCCAGTTGAGAACAGACCTGGAGGGCCAGATCTCTGGACCACTCCGCCTCCTTCCTGGAGGAGCTGCTATCAGCCAGTCGTCCAGGTAAGTACACCGGACCCCTCGGCGCAGAGAATGCTGTCACCACAGCCATGCATTTGGTGAAGACCCTGGGAGCTGGAGACAAGCCGAAGGGCATGGCTTGGAACTCGAAGAGGGATCCTTCCGCTCGAGGCGAAGGAATCTCTGGTGAGACAGACGGATGGGGCGTGAAAAAGCGCGTCCTGCAGGTCCAGAGAACAGAACCACATGCCGCGTTCAAGGATGGTATTATCTGAGCCAAGTGACCATCCTGAAGGTTGAGACCTTAGGAACTTGTTTGAGTCGTGTGGGTCGAGAATGGGCGCCAGCCCCGTCCGTTCGGAACCAGGAAGTACCTGGACACAAACCCTGGGTCTGAAGGAGGGTCCACCACCTCTCTTACCACCTCCTTCTGGAGGAGGAGGCGATGTCGGCTCGACGAGCGCCAGTGAGGCTGGGGATCCCGAAGCCCCCGAGGCGGCGGCTCTGAAGGGTGGTGCCTGCTCGAGTTCCAGAGGCAGGCCTCTTCCACCACCTCCAAGACCCACCTGTCCGTGGTAACAGCGGACCAGGCGGAGCAGGAGTGCGAGCCGTCCCCCAGGGGACCAGGGGTAGGTGGCGGGAATGGGGCGACACCCTCAGCCGTCACTGGGCAGGCTTGGAAGAGGGACGGCGCGGGACCTCCTGGGCCCTTCCTCCTGCCTCCTGTTAGAGGAAGCCGGCGGCTTGGGTTTGGGATGCCAAGGCAGCCTGCTGGCCTGGCGTTAACTGGGCAGGCGCCGAGGCTGAAGGACGAAAGGGCTTAGGCTGTGGTTTGGCCTTTGTCCTTCTGAGCGGAAGAGACCGAGTCCAAGGTGGCATTGGACTTCTCGATCCTCTGCAGGTGACCTTCCACCCAGGGCAAGAGGTCAGTCCCAAAAAGGAACATCCGCCAACTTGTGCTGGGTATCCGAGTAAGGTGGATATCCTCAGCCAAGCCATGACGCACATAGCCACTGCGGCCGCCACCGATCTGGCACATGAGTCCCCTATATCAAAGCAGTCTGGAGCTGCTGTTTGGCCACTACCCTGCCCTGGTCCCCCTGCTTAACCGTAGTCTGCAGATCGGGCGGGAAGATGAGGAGATGACCTCATCCAGGGAGCCCAACAGGGCATGAGAAAAATGTGCCATGAGGGCGGCCGAACTGGCCTGAGCCGAGAGAGGGCATGGCGTAGACTTTTAGCCCGACATGGTCAATTTCTTGGACTCCTTGTCAGGAGGTTTGTCCACATCCTGGCGTTGCAGCCGCGCAGAACGCTGTCGGTAACCAACCCTCAGCAGAGGGTGTTCCGAAAAACGGACAAGGAACAGTGGGACCGCATACTTCCTGGCCATCCTGGCCGAAGGCGCAGGGGCAGGAAGCAGGGCGCTGCCAAAGCTCCAGTGCGGACCCACTATGGCCTCGGCCACGGAAGAGCCTCCGTCGGAGAATCCCTCGGTCCAGAATCTCCGTGAGGATACCTGGCCCGTTTGAAAGCGGGTTCGAGCTCCATCCCGGTAGACTCCGAGATGAGCGAAGCAGTCTAGGAAGGACGACGGGCTATCGTCCATTGACTGACCTCCTGAAGACTCCAAGTCCAGTCGCTTGGAGAAAGGAGGAATCATCTTCGGACTCGGAAGAGTCCTCGAAAAACTGCCTCTGGCCTGAGCCACCTTCACCTGCGAGGTCGGTCGGAGTGAGGGTAACTGACAACCGATGGGGTAGACCTTAGCCGACCGAAATCCTTGGGCCGGGCCCCAGTGGTGGCTGTGGGGGCGGAGGTTCCACCGAATCGGTGGAACAGCTGGTTTGGCGAACAACGGCCTGGGTATAGGCTCCTCGGATAAGTCGGGGTTGTGTCGGCCGTTCGGTGACAGCCACTTAATGGCGGGGAAGGCGGCGAGGGTCGGCTTATTCCCGGCCAGGAGAGCTGTTGCAACATAAGGTCCTCGTACCGTCGGCGTAATTCATGATGCCTCCCCTCATCCGAGGAGGAGGAGAGACGGCCAGCGACGCCGCTTACAGCGGTGCCGAGACCGAGACCGCCTATGCGGTGGGATCGGCTGGACGCGAAGAGGTCGAGACCGAGACTCCAGTTTTCTGAGGTCGGTCGAGGGGAGGTGTCGGCCGGAACGGCACTCCTCGGCTCGGATGGTCCATCCGAGGGCTCGAACCGGAGGCACAGGCGAGCCCAGGATCCTCAACTCCTCCCGGGGAACAGGGAGAGAATCTCGGCTGCTAAAGGCGACAGCCCGTCCAATGGGTCGAGAAAAATCTCGACTTCATCGGTGGGAGTCTCGGTCAACTGACCTGGCGGGGACACCGTGAGGCCAGTGGCGGCAAGCCTTGATGCGACCGAAGCCCGACGGTCGGCGGCCGGGAGAGGGACCTTTCCCGCTCCCAAGAGCGCGACGGAGGGACTTACCCTGTCCCTCTTTTGGACCGAGAATAAGGTCCAGCAGGCACGAGCCCTTCTCCTTTAGTGGAGAGGGACAGACAAGCTCATAAAAGAAGCGTGTAGGAAGAACCCAGAGATAAAATGCCGCGGCCGAGGAAGATACGGCCCGCGCCTCCTCTTCGAGGCGACCATCCGCTCGAGCGATCCGCCCGAGCCGCCGCCACGGACACCGCCAACCGGGCCTCCTTGGACTTCACGGAGAAGCGCTTCTCAAGACGGCCCAGTTGCAATCGGAGCAACCACGGTCTTCGAGGGCGTGGGCGAGAAAGATGAGCTTACAGGTCGCAAGCCTGCGGGTCGTGCTCAAGGCCTAAGCAGTAGACACCGCGTGGGTGTGGATCCGTCGAGACATCTTCTACCCGCATGGGCATCTCCGAAATCCGAGTCGATTTGTCCGCCAGCGGCCGCGAGGATAGAAGACTAAGTCTTTTGCAAAATTTATTTTAAATCCATAAGCGGAGAAATAGGAACCAGTCACAAGCGCGAAGGCGTTAAGGAGGGAACCTGAGCTGGCGGTGGGAAGATCTGGCGTCATGGGGGCGGGCCGAGGTTATACCACCCGGGTGGGTGGGAGGAGCAAGCTTGAAGACCTTCCGGCAAGATTTAAAGCGGCAAGGATACCTGCCAATGAGTGTGGATGAACAACATATCCATGTCCCTAGAACAATGATATTCTCCGGGTCATGCAAGTGTTGGATCGAAAGCAAAACTAATCAATCTGAAAGTTTCAGACTTCCAAGGCTGGCTGCAGAACTGTAAGGTACAGTCAGTGGTGGCTTTACAGGAAGCCAAGAAGGCAGCTGAGGCTGCATGGCGAGCCTTGACAACATCACTGGGACTACTTAAAGAAAACAAGGTTCTCTGTTTTCGTCTAGAGGCATTAGAAAACTATGCAGACTCAAGTAATATTCAAATCTTGGGGCTGCCAGCAGTGGTGGAAGGGGACTCTCCCCATGAGTTTATCTGAGACTGGCTGGCCCATAATCTGAAACTCGACCCACCTCCAGCATTACAGGGATGCTCCCGTATAACCACCCCTCCCCCTGCCCTGAAAAAGACAAGACACTGACAACACACCCCATACCCTGTTTGCTACTTTGGGGGGTATGCATGAGAGGGATCATACCCTAGAAGCTGGTCAAAATATGGGCCTGCTGGAAACAAGTAAGTAATTGTTTATTTTTTAAGCACCCAATCCCAGAGGCTCTGGGGAAAATGAAGGGGACAAGCTATCCATTTACCCCATCCTCAGTTTTCCCCACACAGAACAGGTGGAAATGGTTTGATGTAGTGTAGAACAAACTTTAACCCTCACAATAAATCATGGCTTGCAATACCCAGCCAGACTGAGCATAATATAAGCAGGGAAACATTATGTGTTTGGGGGCCCCAGGAGGGGTCTGGCCAGGTGTTCTGCTAATTCAGTTTTAGTGGGAGTCAAATACTTCCATGAGTCAAAATCTGGAAGTCATTCCAATTTTTGGAAGTCAAAATACTTCGCAAATCCCACAATTTGAATGCCAATATTCTAGGAAGGATCACTCTATGGATGTTAATACAAATATTAGCGGTAAAATATAATTTCTTAGTTTCTGTCCTTTCAGTTCTGGAAGCTGTCCAGTTTTGCTTTTTACATTTGGAAGTCACTGACTTCCTCTCCCATTATTTTGGAAGTTTTTGCCTTATGTTTTGGAGTCAGATACTCTCAAAATGGATTTAACTGAAGTCCTGCTTCTGGCCAAGATAAAGGTGAACCCTGGCTCACAGGAGGCTCTGGAGGAGACTGCAGACAGCGGAACTTCAGGAATGTGTATGATAACTCTAACCCATGCGAGTTGGGTCAGGTAAATGGGAGAGGGAGAGAGACGGCTGTGATGGGGTTTATGTGGGGGCTATATGCGTCATGCTACAGGGGTATATCTCCTCACAACAAGGCATCGCTGAACACTGTTAATGCCCATTTTCCTGTGGGCACACTTGTGAAATGCATTTCTGAGCAATATGGCACTGCCCACATGGTTAGTTCGATGAGCCTTTCCTACCTCCCCTAACTCTTGCAATAGCATGTTGAACTGTATTATGACACCATGTTTTATAACATACTCAACTGACCTTACACAGTTTTCAATGTAGTAGACTTTTATATGTTGGGTTCTGAAGTTTACTTACACATGGTGAATTGAAAAGTTGTTTTTTTCTCTTCACCTCTCATGTTTTAAGAGCATTGTGGTGGCTCTCAACTATGTAGTCTTGCCTTTACCCATATGAATTTGAATATGTTTACTTTCTCCACAGAGGTCCACAGGAGTACATGAAACACAGGACTCTGTAAGGGTTTCTGTGCAGGGTGCGGAATATGAAGCACAGTTTATATGTTGCTTACCTTGCTCTTTCTTGGGACAACATGGTTTGTAAATATGGTCTATGATGTACTATGATACATGTATGTTAGCAGACGGTCAGTACTTTGCTGTGGTGGGCGAAGGCTATGTGAAAGGGAAATACTGAGATTGTTATAAATAATGGACTTTATCCTGTTATCCTCCCCAACAAGGTATCAGCCTAACACTCAGACAACATACCTTAATGTAAGAATTTTTATTTGGTAACAATTCACTATTGTATTCCATGACTGTTGTGGTGTAAAGGTTTGTAAGTTCTGTACTTACAAAACTAATAAAAAGAATTTACAAAATAATAATGAAAAGGTACTAATACCAATTGTCACATAACATACACTGCTGCTTTAAATTAATGTTCTAGTTTCAGTTCTTAGCATATCCTGAATGTGTTTCAGCCAGTCAGAAGACTCAATTTCCCTACAAATTTGTTTTAGTATGTTATAGGGATGTGTTCATTTATAGTTTATAGTGGGGTATTTATTATACTTTTCTGCAGAGGGGAAGTAAGGCACACCTAACAAATCCAAAATTAGCATGCTCAAACCATTTATGTTGCTTCACACACTAGAATTTACATTTCTTCTGAGGGCACTGCTGGGTTGTGGCAAACAACAAACAATCCAAAAGAACCAGCGTACACCCCAACCCCCAACACACAACATAGCACATTTAAACTTTCCACTGCCAAAATTAGCTAGATTTACTTTAAGCTCCATGTGAGGAGTGGGTCCTCTTAGTTTCAGACTGGAATTCCAACGTGAGCATGCTAAATCACCAACGTCAAGGTGGGACCCTTGATTTAGTCCCTAACTTTCCAATGCCTCAATGGCTAATGTGTCAAATTGGCCTCTTTTATACACTGTGCTCCCATCAAGGATTTTACACAGGTGTTCAAAGGCACACCTAAGCAAACTTTTCAACTACAATATTCCTCTGAACATTTGTTTCTGCATTTCCACTGAGGTGTGTATTTAACGGCATATATGCATGTTGGGAACTATGAGCTGATGAAAGCAGACAGGCATACTGGGTATTGTTTCCAAGGCATTACAAATTATATGTTGATCTGAAAAGCCCCGAATTTGCATAAATACTCTGAATTGCTTGCTCTAGCCAGTTCTGAAACTGTGACATTTCAAACGGCTACGACAGGAAAACAATCAAGTTGGGACGGCTTTATTCGGTCCAAGTTACACTTGCATCAGTATACCTCCCTCCGGGGAGCACAACCCAAAGGGCACAAAAATTTTTAGACAAACTTTTGTTGGAAGCTGAAGGTCATTGCATAATTGGAGGGGACCTCAATGTAACATTGAATATAAATCTAGATACCTCTGCTCCCTCTAAGTACAGGGCCTCAGCACTTCAAAAATATCTAAAACATACTCTCCCTACATTGGGTTTGACAGATATTTGGAGGCATTTCTTCCCCTCTGTTAGGGCACATACACACTACGCCCCCAAAACAAACACTTTGGCACGGCTGGACTATTTTTTGTCCACTGATTTGGAATCTATTAAGAGATATTTCAACTGGGGCCTCTATTCTGTCAGACCATGTTCCCTTATTCTTAAAAACAGAGGTTCCAAAGCCACAAAAACAGGCATTTTGGAGGCTGAATTTACTTCACCTCCAAGATCCAGATTTTCTGCAGCTAATTAAAAAACAGATCCCACTCATACTGAAGGAAAATACCCCTTCTAATACATCAGAGGCTACTGAATGGGATACACTTAAAACAGTCTTGAGGGGAGACATTATAAAATATTCGGTGCAACAAAAAAGAAAAAAAGAACTCTTAGGGAAACAACTGGAGGAAACTCTGGCTAAATTATAGGAACAACTTTATCAGGGGGATTTGACAGTTAAACCTCACATACTGGCTACCAAACAACAACTTCAAAGATTGGCAGATCAAAAAATAGAACAATTATACTATTTAAAAATTAATACACAGGAAGGGGGGCTCCAGAGGAGCCAGAAATCTGGTCAGACGCCTGAGAGGCGCTAGACAGCGGGTGATGGTTACTAAACTATTTGATTTAAAACTAAACGACTATTGCTTCAGCCTAAGGAAATTAGGCAGGCAATGGCGGATTTTTATCGTACTCTGTATACAGAGGAAAATCCTCCCTCTCCCCAACAGATAGCGGAATACTTGCGAGCTTCTCCATTGCCGTGTCTCTCTGCACAACAGGCAGAGGCACTTCTTCGCCCTGTTACAGGAGAAGAAATTACAGATACCCTTAAACTAAATCTCAGAAAGCCCCGGGTCCAGACAGGTATCCTAATGAATTTTATAGGAAATTTCAGAAGTTACTCCTTCCTGTACTGCTGCCGGTATTTCGGAAGACACGAGGGGGGGGGGTCCAACCCTCCTCTTGGAAGTATGCTGAAACTGCAGCAATCCCTAAACCTGGAAAAGATCTTACTTCAATGTCTTCCTATCGTCCGATTTCAAAATTAAACTGCGATTACAAAATCTTTATGTCAATCCTAACGCATAGGATAGATACATGTTTACCCCAGCTTGTCAATCCAGATCAAGTGGGATTCATTAGGAGACATCAAGCCCATGATGCAGTACGTAGGGTACTCCTGCTCACTGATTATGCTATAAATAGAGAAATACCCTTAGTGCTTCTTGGATTAGATGCTGAGAAGGCTTTTGATAGGGTGTTGTGGCCCTTTTTATGGGCCACACTGAAGCAGTTTGCTTTCCCGGACAGATTTATCTCCCAAATTCAGGCCATGTACTGCTCGCCAGTGGCCTGTCTTAAGTTAGATGGATCCCTCTCCCCCCCTTTCACTCTATTTAGGGGAACCAGACAAGGTTGCCCACTTTCCCCTTTACTTTTTGCCCTATATTTGGAACCCCTAACTGCTAATATCAGAAAACAAGCTAACATAGAGGGGATCCCACTTGGGGGGTAGGACATATAAGCTTACTCTTTTTGTGGATGACATCTTGCTATCCCTAACTTCACCTGAAACCTCTGTGCCAGCAGTCTGGGATCAATTGGAATTATTTAGTAAAGTTTCAGGGTATCAGGTAAATAGTCTTAAGACAGAAGTACTCAACTTCTCATTCTCTCCCTCTCATAATCTGAAAACTACACTCCCATTCAGATGGCATAGAGTAGAGCTGCGTTATTTGGGTATTAAAATACCCTCTAATATGATACATCTGGAGTTGGTGAACTTTGAACCTATTTCCCAGCAAACTGCGGCAGATTTATCTAAATGGTCACAGTTATATCTGGGAATTCTTAATCGTGCAGAAACTATACAACAAAATATTCTGCCTTGGCTACTTTTTTATTTACAAACCTTTCCAATCATACTCTCTAAGGCATACTTTAGACTGTGGGATAAATTCATCTCTAGATTCATTTGGGGAGGGGGGATACTACAAGTGAAATTTAATCTACTACAGGGCCCAAGGACACAAGGAGGGCTTAGCATACCTAACTTAAAAAACTATGCTACAGCAGCACAAATTCATATAGCCCTCTTACATGCCTCCGCCCATTATACGGCGCATTGGAAAGATACAGAGGTAACCATAAATGGAATGGAACCATTCTACCCATATTTAGTGGGAAATCCCCCAAAATGTGTACCCATTATGCAATTCTTAAAAATCACAAGAGAATTCCTTAAATCCTGGAGGTATTTAACTAGATATATTCTCACCACATCGGAAAAATATTACCTGATGGCTATGGCATATGACCTAGATTTATGCACAATTCAATTAAGTAAATTATTAAGGGAATGGGAACAATATTCTTTAAGCTTCATTTTCCAGTTGGTGGGCCCTTTGGGCATCTATTCTTTTTCCCCACCTACAGTCCCTATAGAAACTACCTTCAAAACACAACTCGACTTATTTAAGACTTAGAGGAAGGCTCTCTCCTCTGGAAGACTCATTAGTTAAAATAGCAGAATCCCCCTCGAGGTTGGTTTCGCTTATCACCCTCCACTTGAAGGGCGAAACCTCAGAGCATATTATAAGCAATCTTTATAAGGCGTTACAGTTTTATAAGCAGGATAACCTGGAGATGGTCAGACAGAGGTGGGTTAAGGACACAGATTCCCAGGTTGAAGCAGAGAGATGGCAACAAGCGACCCTCCCTTACTATAAAATCACTACCACAACTTATTGGAGGGGAGTCTGCATGGAAAGTCAGAGTACGCTTTTTCAAGACTCCGGATGTTTCAGCTAAAATACAAGGGCCAGAATGGGGATTTTGCTGGAGAAAATGTGGTTGTGCAAGAGCAAGTAATGCACACATATTTTGGTACTGCCCTTTGCTTAATCAATACTGGAAAGATATTATATCAGAACTACCAGCTATATTCGATATATTTTTTTTTATTTTTTATTTTTTATACTTTTTGCGCCCCCTCCTCTTTTAACCACTGTGTCATCCGCCCGGTCACGGATCCCCCTGCTGCGGCATCCCCGTCTAAGTTGTACTCCCGGTACCCCCTGGATTACCCCCCAGGGCGGAGACGTGGCACCCCAGCCCTTAGGTGCCACGTTCGACGGGATAGGGCGGGAGTCAGGCTTTTTTTATTTTTTGAGGAGCCTATGGCAGCCCGAGGGACGGGCATCATTAAGGCGGCGGGAGGAAGGCTGAGTTTTTTTCCCCTTTAGAGGGGCGGGAGCGTGCAATGACACCTGTGTCCGTCCTGCCCCTTAGTAAGCTTGTTGTCCTGTATGCGAGAGGTTCTCCTGGTCTCCACCAGGTGTCCCTCATGCATCGGCAACAGCCCGCGCCCTCCCCTGGTGAAGGAGAGCAGTCGTGGGCCGCTCGATCCTTCCCCCCCCGGCCGGCCCTCCGGTGACCTGAGTCCGTTCCCGAACCCAGGTCGCCGGCGTCGCAAGCGGGAAATCCAACCGCTGCACCAGCAGGCCGGCTATATTCAATATATTAGAATGGTGCACAACATCTGTTATCCTGATGGCCACCCCTCCCTCTGGAATTAAAATAAATTGGAAACAGTATAAAGTACACTTAGGATTAGATCAAATAGTGTTTGAACCCACAAGATTCAATAATATACTGAATCTAATACTGACAAATATCAGAGAAGGTATAGAAACACCTACCATAATGGCTCCATTAGGTGATAGTGATCACTCTGCGATCAAATGGTCCATAAATTATTATAAAAAAGATTCCAAAGGCATAACTAAATTCCAAAATTATAATAGAACAAATTATGAGACTAGCAAAGCCTACTTAATGAAATGGAATTGGAAAGAAGATCTATATGTTTATCATTTAATGAGATTTGTAATAGTACAAAAGAAAAAACTGATTATTGTGTATCCGAGTGGGTTCCCATTAGCACAAAATACATTCATAAGAAAAGGCTGCCACCTTGGTATTCCACATCTATTAAAAGATTAGTATTGGCTAAAAAAAAAAAAAGCCTTCAATAAATATAATAAAAATAAATCTGATCATAATTGGTCAAAATTTATACAAAAGGCAAAAAAAACTAAATATGCCATAAGGAAGGCTAACAAAGATCTAGAGTACAAATTAGCAAGCACTCAGACTTATAACAAAAATAAGTTCTTCAATTACATTGGTTCCCTTAAATCTACAGCAAACACAACTGGACCACTAAAAATTAATGCTGAAATAATAAGTGAAGAGCAGTTAATGGCTAACAACTTCAATCGATATTTTGCTAGTATTTTCAAAAAAAAAGGATATACCATCCAATAATAATTGCATTTCTTTAGATCCTGTAGTTACCTTTACTGTTGCGGACACCTATTCAGCTATTAATTCATTTAAATCTTCTACGTCGTTTGGACCTGATAATATTCCCTCTATATTTTTTAAAGAGGTTTCATATGAACTAGCGGGCGTATTGACATGACTCTTTAATGAATCAATAGCTAAAGGCGTTGTCATCAAAGAATGGAAAGTTGCCCTAGTTATTCCAATACACAAGCGTGATTCTAAGCAAGAAATGAACCATTACAGACCTATAAGCTTGACTTCTTGTATGTGTAAAATAATGGAAAAACTAATACCTCAAAAGATCAGCACACATATTTTGGATAAAGGGCTTTCAGATATCTCACAGTATGGTTTTCAATCAGGTAGATCATGTCATACTAACTTAATAAATATATTTGAACCTATCAGTGAGGCATTGGATCAGGGTTTCCCAGTGGATGTCATTTATCTGGACTTTGAGAAAGTCTTCGATTCTGTGTCTCGCAAAACCTTAATTGACTGTTTAATAAAAATGGATTTAAACAAACATAGAGTTGATTGGATTTTGCTATGGTTAACTGACAGAGGACAGCAGGTTAGCCTGCGTGGGTATAAGCCTACATGGACTGAGATTACAAGCGGTGTGCCTCAGGGCTCGGTCCTAGGCCCAATCTTATTTAACACCTTAATAGCTAGTATGAGCTCTACGGATGGAATCTGGCTAACAAAGTATGCTGATGATGCCAACTTGGGAGGTATTGTAAATGATATGACCTCTGCTCTAAAATTACAGGACAACCTGAAATTAATTTCAGACTGGGCCACCTCGCATACACTAAACTTCAACTATGCAAAATGCAAAATTATGCGTTTTGGGAAAAATAATATGTGTTTCAATTATGTTATTAATGATCATCTACTAAGTAAAACTAGCTCTGAAAAAGATCTAGGGGTTATTATCTCAAATAACTAAAATTTTCTGAACACTTAAATGATTCAGTTAAAAAGTGTATTCGTTTAACTAGTTGTATACTGAAAAACATAAAAAGTAGGGAGCCAGCTATATTAATTCCATTATACACCAGTATTGTGAGATCAAATTTTGATTATTGTTCCTCATTCTGTGCTCCCACTTTAATTTGAGATAGACAATCGAGGGAAACAGTTCAAAGAAGATTTACTAAGCACATCACTGGTATGTGCCCCCTATCTTACTATGAAAGATTAAAAAAATTAAAGCTCTACTCTATGGAATATCGTTCCTTGAGAGGAGACCTATGTTTACTCTACAGAGCTATGAAGGATGAATTTTTGTTTGAAGCCATTTATCTAGACTGGCACCCTTCAGCTTGTTTAACTAGATCGTATAATCTGAAATTAAAGGCCAATACAAATAGGACCTCAAAGAGAAATCATTTCTTTACGCAGAGGATAATCCCAATATGGAACTCCCTCCCACATGAAGTTGTGCATAGTGATAATTTAACACAATTTAAATTGAAGCTTGACTTGTACATGGATGAACTAAAATATGAATTCCACCTAGAGTAGGTGGCGTGATCAAAATGGGCTTGTCCTTCAATCACGTACTCTTCCTATGAACCTATGTGGTAACTCTCCTAATTTTGATTGCAAAAACAGTACTCACTAGGCTCTGGCTCACTGATGAGCTCCCTACCAAGGAGGCGTGGAAAAGACTCACCTATGAGGTACTGTATATAATTTAGAGCGTACTTCAGCTAGACTAAATAATAGGAAAAGAAGTTTTAAAAATAAATGGAGGCTTTGGACCTCTCAGCAATTGGAGCATTCTCCTGAATTTATTCCATGAGGAAGCCAGGTTCTCGGGGTAACTTATTTCAGCACATCCTGATTCAAATTTATAAGTTAAGTAAGTTTCTGCTAATGAAAGGGTGCTCAGAATTAGTAA
Organism: Neoceratodus forsteri; assembly: GCA_016271365.2. Lineage (NCBI taxonomy): Eukaryota > Metazoa > Chordata > Ceratodontiformes > Ceratodontidae > Neoceratodus > Neoceratodus forsteri. The sequence goes on along the minus strand of JADMNL010000025.1, from coordinate 351,963,070 downwards.
CAACAGTAATTAAGGAACAATATGATGATTAGACTATGTGGGTTTGGGATTTTGTGTCTTTGGTTGTTTAATTTGGTGGGTTAATTGTTATTTTAAATTTGGGGCGGGATTTTTAGTCTTGGTTAGAGTAAGAGGTCATTATCTTGCTTCATGTTGAAAGATGGGGATATTTATTATTAACCCCCCCCCCTGTTGTACGCTATTCATCCTCCACCCTTCATGCCCTTCGCCCCTTTCCCCCCTCCTTTAGCTTTTTCAGTCTATCAGCGCCTGTCGGGCCTTGGGAATTGCCCGTAAGAGGATGGGGGAGGGGTGGGGGCATGAACAGTGGAGGATGGTCGAGAGAGCACTCGATCGGGATTGTTAAGCCAGAAGACGCCCTGGGGCGGAAATGGAGAGTCTGAGCGGGGTTCCTTGTTTGACCCCCCATACCGAGGCACCATCATTAGTAATGATGGGCTGGTGGCCGGGGCATCCCAGGGGCTCTGTCCAACTTGGGCGGTGTTATGCAATGCCAGATCTGTTGTGAACAAGACTGCTATCATAGCGGACTTGGTGAGTACAGCAGATCTGGCTTGCATCACCGAAACCTGGCTGGATGGTAATGCTGGCCCCGTACTTGAGGCGGCAGTTCCGGCCGGGTATTCGGTGATTCACCGTCCGAGACTGGACCGCACGGGAGAGGGGGTTGCAGTCTGTTTCAAGACCGAATTGAGTCTTACCAGTGTGCCAGTTGAGGAGACCAGATCATTCAAATGTGTCGTTGTGGCAGATGGGAGGCTATAGACTGGCACAGTCTACGTCACCGGAGCGGCTATTCCTTAAAGAGTAGCGGACTTCATCGTTGACCTGGTATTGGAGTCCCCAGGTTGATGGTGCTGGTGACTTCAATGCCTGGATCGACGATGAACTCTCGCAATTTGGACAGCACTTCCTCCAATTGATGAATTCATTGGGCCTCTCACAGGTGGTTACCTCTGCCACTCATAAATGCGGCCATTCCCTTGATCTGGTCTTCCTCCTGGGGATGGAGGCCTCCGGCGTGGGGGTGGAACCCGTCGGATGGTTGGACCATCACACTGTGAGATTCAATTCTGGCACCCCCCCCCCCGTGTAGACCAACCCCTGTGTAGACGGAGAAGTACCGCTCTTTTCGGGATGTGACTCCCAATGGTCTAACTGCGGCACTTGACCTATCAGAACTCCTGTGATATGCACGGATCCAGAGGTTTGGGTTCTGGCCTATAATAAGGCCTACCTCTGCTCTAGGATTCCACTGCACCATTTCGTTCATCCTCTTCCTTCGCCCCTCGGTCCCCATGGTCTCGATGAGGACCTGAGGGAGATGCAGCGTTTAGGACGCAGGTTAGAGAGAGATGTTGGCGGAAATCCCTCTTGAATGCAGACCATCTTAGATTGCTAGAGCATTATCAACTCTATCAGTCAGCAATTGCCCGTAAGAAGGCAGTGTTCCTGTCCGGGGGAAATTGTTGCCACACAGAACCGACCGGCTCAGCTCTTTCGAACCGTGGACAGACTGTGCAACCCAGCCTGTCTACAGGTTCGTAGAGCTTTTTCACAATTTCAGTGTGACGAGCTTGCTCGGTTCTTTGCAGATAAGGTGGAAGACATTAGGGTGGAGACCCATGCAACACTCTCTATGGAAGGGCGTGAACCAGTCCTTGGTAGCTTTCCTCCGTTCCTGGAATCTCTTCAAAGGCGGATATCAAGATGTGATGAGGATTGTCCAAGGTATCACGCACTACATGCTGTAGTTTAGACCTCGGCCCCAGACCTGATTATGGGCTGTGGGGAGATTATCATCCGGTTCTAGCGAGGATATCTGATGCTCCTTAGACTCTGGTGAGTATCCCAGCTCCCTGAAGGAGGCTGTGGTGATATCAGTGTTGAAGAAGACTTCTTTGGACCCCGACTCCCTCGCTAACTACAGACCTATCTCAAACCTTCCCTTTGTTGGGAAGGTAATTGAGAAAGTAGTGGCTACTCAGTTGGACAACCATTTGACCATCCATAGCATCTACGATCCTCTCCAATCTGGTTTTAGAAAGAGGCATAGCACCGAGACTGCGCTGGTTCGGGTGCTCAATGATCTCCTGATGGCAAGAGACCAGAAAAAACGGTCCATTTTGGTCCTGTTGGATCTGTCATCAGCACTTGACATTGTAGACCATGGGGTACTGCTTGAGTGTTTGAAAAACATCTGTGGGCTTTCAGGTTTGGTCCACAGATGGTTTATGTCTTTCCTCACTGGTAGAACACAGAGAGTGGTGTTGGGGGTATTTTCCTCCGACCCTATCTCTCTGTCCTGTGGGGTGCCTCAGGGCTCAGTGCTATCCCCCATGTTGTTTGCGGTGTACATGCTTCCCCTCAGAGACATTGTAAGACGGTATGGGCTGGAGTTTCATTGTTATGCCGATGATACCCAGCTCTACCTGTCTTTTGCACCCGACCAGAATGGAGCACTCTCGGTGTTTAATAATTGTCTCAATGAAATCCAAGGATGGATGAGGTCCAGCTGGCTGAAGCTGAATTCTGGAAAGACGGAGGTGATGGTCGTGGATCCTGGTCACCGGATAGGGGGGTGGGGGACAAACCATCCCTCAGGTTTATTCCTGGGGGCGGTTGAGCTTCCTATCTCTGAACAGGTGCGTGACCTGGGGGGTAATTCTTGACGACCGGCTGACACTGCGTGTGCAAGTGTCGGCTGTCGTTAAGCTATCCTTTTATCATCTTAGGAATATCGCTAGTATCAAGCACCTTGTTCCGTCCGGAGACCTATCTACATTGATCCACGCCTTTGTGACCTCGCGCTTGGACTACTGCAATTCCCTTTACTTTGGGCTTCCAGGGGTTGATATCCGCTGCTTGCAGCTGGTGCAGAACTCCGCAGCCTGGTTGTTAACTGGGACGCCTTGTGCCTCCCATATTACCCCGGTGCTGCGGGGCCTGCACTGGCTGCCGGTTCAGTGGCGGATCTCCTTTAAAGTCGGTTTGCTGACTTACAAAGCCCTGCACGGTCTGGGCCCTGACCACCTGAAAGAGCTCCTGGTCCCTTACATCCCGGAGAGACCGCTCCGCTCAGCCAACAAGGGGTTGCTAGACATTCCGAGGGTAGTTCTGAAATCTTCTGGTGCCCAGGCCTTCGTATTTGCAGCACTGACCCTCTGGAATTCTCTACCCCGTTGGATTAGAGAGTGCACAATGGTGGGGGGCTTTAAACAAGCTTTGAAATCCTTTCTGTGGAGAAAAGCGTTTGGGGAGGATATTGAACTGATCTGATTTTATTATTTATTATGAGGCTGATATTTATTTTATTGATTTTTATGATGTGTTATTTGGATGCATTTTAAAGACTGTTCTGCGCCTTGATTTTCTGAAAGGCGCATTAAAAATAAAGATTATTATTATTATTCACTTGGCAATTACTGGTTTAAGATGCTAAATTTAACTGCATTGGAAAATGAAAGGACTGTTTTCTTTTTAAAAAACCCAGACAAGTTTCAGTTACCAAACACATTATTTATATTATGTACTGGATGTCTATGGAGTATTTCCTTGTATTACACAATGTATGGCTATGCTGTCTGTAAAACCAAAAATCTAAATTTAAAAAAAAAAAAGGAGGAAAACAATCAAGTTTAAAAATGTTATAACATGGGTTGGCAGGCTGGCCCGTTGGCACAGCAGTTGGATTTCTGCTTGCGACGCCGGCGACCAAGGGGAGAAGGATCGAGCGTCCTATGGACTGCTCTCTTTCTCCAGGGGAAGGGTGTGGTGTGCTCCCAGTGCATGAAGGACCTCTAGCGGAGGCCAGGGGCACCTCAAGCGACCGGCACCTACAGGACTCAAGGCGGGCGGATGCTAAGCGCCATTGCATGTTCCGCCTCCCCCGCCACAGGAGGGAAAAAAAATGAAGCCTGCCCGCTGTCTCAATGATGCCTGCCCCCAGCTGCAATCAGCTCCCCAGGCCGACTCCTGCCCTATCCCGTCATTCGTGGCACCTTTGGACCGGGTGCCATGACCCGGACCTGGGAAGCAAGACAGGGGGTCTCAGGAGTATGGCTAATGTGGGGAAAGCCACAGCCGAGGGATCCATGGCCGGGCAGAAAGCCGGCAGCATGGCGGGCACCAGAAAATAGTAAATAATAACATGGGTTGGCAGAAACGTGCAACCCAATTGGTCAAGTTGTTTTGTGTGGCGGTAGATTAAATCCCCTATTTAATCCATGGTTCCACGGAGCGACTCCTGTAAACCAGCATCAGCACTCCATCTGTGCTGCAGTAAGCAGAACAGAATGGCAGCCACTGCACACTGCTGAAGCGGGAGACGCAACTTAACATATTGGTGTGGCAAAATGAGAAATCATAAATAAAGAAATCCTCCCGATGTTGCCAGTAGAAGTGTCCTCATTGTTGGTTTGTTGCGTCTGAGGTGAATGACAGTGTGGGCTGTCTCACAGAGAGACACGGGAGACAGAAAGCAGGAGGGAGTGCGCCCCCCCCCCCGGCAAACTCTGCTGTTGTCATACCAGGGGGTGGGAGATTATATGCAATATCTGTGAGAGCTGATTTATCAGCAGCAGCTGAGGATGTTACTACAGGATTGCTATATCAGTGGCCTGGGAGACAGCTTAAAGTACTGGCAGTAGTGACAGTGGATCAGAGATATGCAAGCAGCTGTACTGTATATGGGAGAGAGCTCCGACCCGCTATCAGTGATTGCGACGCCACACCATTCACCACCAAGCTGCTTCATCCTTCATCTGTTGGTTACCTGAACCCTGGCAGATCCCAGTGAAGGCAATGGTTACTTGCTTGTCCAGCTGCAGGTCTGTGCAACACATGTCCCGCACAGAAATGTAAGCAGCAATAGCAGCAGTTGCAGCTGGCAGCTTTTCATAGGGACCATTGGGCAATGGACACTTGGGGATTCTGACCTCATTTGGTGTGTTCTGGAAACCACAGTGCCAGCTATCCCCCCCACCCTACACGGAGGCCAAAGCAAAAGCAGATGTCTATGTGCTGCTTCACTGTGGGCCCCCCCCCCCAGCAACAGAGCAGGCCACGAAACGGAATCTTGAGAGAGAGAGACAGACAGACAGACACAACCAGACGTCACAGAGAGAGCTCTACCCATCTGCTACATGGAGCCCAGAGCGTGAGAGAAATGATAGTGGTATGTGCTGGTTCTGTTTGTCCACCCACCCCCGAGAGAGCAAGCAGAGAAACGTGGTGCAGAGAGAGTGAAACAGAGACAAACACATACTGACAGGAAGATTGGGACATGTAGTGCAGAATTCCTGCAGTGTTGTCTGTCTCTTTCTCGCACTGTCCTCTCTTTGTGTGTGTATTTTTAGAAATTGTCCGGAGTCTTGAGAGCGACAACAGCCAGACATTGCACAAAGAGCTCTACCCATGTGCCACATGGAGCCTGGAGAGACACATGATAGCGGTATGTGCTGGTTCCGTTTGCCCCCACCCCCGAGACAGCGAGCAGGGAAATGCAGTGCAGAGAGCATGAAAGAGAGAGACACACACACTGACAGGGAGATCGGGACACGTAGTGCAGAATTCCTGCAGTGTTGTCTCTCTCACTTTGTGTGTATTTTTAGGAATTGTTCCCATTCACTCCATTTTGCAGGGGAGACAGCAACACCGTGAGGAGACACAGAGAGGAAGGAAAGTGAGGGATAGGGCACCTGCATAAGTGACTATCTGCTGAGTTCAATTCAACCCCCCCCCCGGACCAACTCTGTCCCCCCCAGCACCCACATATGAATGTTATGCTCAACAAATGTGAGAAATCATAGTTATGGTATATTTCTTGCATCTGTGTGTTCATAACATTCTGGAAATATGCAGTTCTTGTAGGGGACTACTTTTCTACTTGGCAGGATACAGTGACATTTCTTCTTTTGTAAGAGAAATAAAACACTTTCTCTTAATTTCTTTCAGTTTTGCACTGAACCCATGTTATAAGTGCAATAACCCACTCCAGGGTATGGTGTTATTGGGGATTAATCAACACCCCGGGTGCTGTGAGGACACTCGGCCTATGGCTTTGTGCCTCACAATGCACCTGGGGTGCTGATTAATCCCCAATAACACCACACTCTGTTGCGAGTTATTGCTTACTTCTCCTTGTCTTCTAAAAACATTCTGTTAGGCCACGGTTTCTCAAATGGTGAGGCCAGCCTCTCTGGGGAGGCCCTATCGTGTTCCAGGGAGGCCCAGGCAAGTCTGAAAAAGTATTGTATTTAAATTCTGAGTTTTAGCTATGATGTGGCACACTGAAAGAGGATAACAGTAGGCAACTTTATGTATTTATTTATATATTAATACATCCCCCGGAGCCACTCGTGAGATAAGAGTGGTTTCATACGCGTTCTGCTCGAAAGAGAACAGCAAAGCTGAGCTGTTGTGGCTTGAGCAGAATGCAAGCAAAATCACTCTTACACAAAACGAGTGGCGATGGGGGACATATTAATATATTATAGATCGACAGAGTGCTCTATTATTATTATCTTAACTGTCTCAGAATGTGCCTGTTTCCAGGGCAACTGCATGTGATACATACTTCACACAATAAGAATTTCTCATGCACAGGGGAAAGGAGCGCTCTGATTGGTCGGGAATGCTCTCTCGATCTATAATACAAATCGGTGATCAGGAAAGGCACATTGAGCCAAGGCTTATTCCAAGTGTACCCAGGGAAGGGTGAGGAGTGAATACAGTTCAAAAGGTAACTGCAAAACAGTCAAGCAATACAAAATGAACAATAGCGCAAACAACTAGGAACAAAGAACAAATAATAAGAGGTAACAATTGTTCAATTAGACTGGTGGCAAACAGCCCAAACACAATGGTTAAGCAGAGAGGTACCAGGAGCAAGAGCAGGAGTGAACAAAAGGATCCCTGAGAAGTTGTAAAAGAGTGGGGTGGGGGGGGCAGAGGTGGGTAGGAAACTTATTCCAGATAGAGGGGAAACAGACAGAGAAAGCAGTCTGATCAATGAAGGTCTTGCAAGAAGAGGTAACATCATTTTGAGAGTCAAAATAGTGATGCAAGTACGCTAGCCATAGGAGGGCAGTTACCGGGGGGTGGAGTAACTACTCAAAGGAGTTTCATTTTATTCCTGATGTACTGTGCAAAGTATGCTAGTTTACTATGGGGAGGCCTAAGTTTATTTCAATATTTTGGGGAGGTTCAACATCTTTTCCATGGCTTGGGGGAGGCTCAGTATGACAATGTCTGAGAACTAATGTGTTAGGCACTTTCCCTTTTAAGCTTTATTTCAGTCTCTTGGCCAATAGGTTTCAAAGAAGGAAAGTACAAAGGGTGGGGCCTCTCACACTGAAAAGAAGTGCATGTACCTTGGAGTGTAAATGTAGTACAGTGGAAACCGGTTATAGAAGACTCAATGGTATTAAACAAAACTGTCCGCTAGCCCCAATGTCCACCACAGACGGAGACAGTCGAATAGTACTGTGCTGTACCACAGTGTAACTCAATCGGAGACCGCTCCGGTAACACTGCGGTACAGTACTTTAGTGCTACAGAGCTTATTTTTGTTTTTTTTAGCTGTGCTGGCTGTGTAGTAGTGCTTTTGTGACTGGGTAAGACGGTAAAATACTGTTAAAATCAAAACTACTATTTTCTTTCTTTAATGTCTTCACAATTTTTTCTAGGTTTTAAAGAAGGTTTTGCTATTTGGTTGAAAAATGGAATTTGCATTCTGAGGTTATTTGGCAGCAAAATAGCAATCTATCTCACGCCTCAGTTTATGAAGTTGAGGATGGCATACTGCTTGACATCATTAACACACTGGGAAGTAAAGTTAAAGGGAGAGTCCCCTCAACCTATTTTCTGTATACCTGTGTAGTTTGTAGGCATGAAGAATGATTCCCTCTCTTGGATTCCCCTTAATTTAAATATAAATGAGGTTGCTTCACTCTGTTTTGCCCTGGTGTAAAAACCTGCTTGTTTTCATTGCAAAGGTCATGACCTCACTTTTGCAGGGCATCATGGGAGTGGACGCGTACATGCAAAATCCAGTAGAAGTTAAGACTCCAATTCAGCTCTGTTACACGTCTTGTGAAGTCCCTGTATTCTCTAAAAGCATTTCTTTCTAACTCAGATACACTTTAAACTACAGAAAACAGCAGGGCACTTACTATGCCTTGAAAAGTTTCATGGCCAGCATAAGACAAGAACATAGGGACTGCAGAGGACAAAAACATCACTGACTAATACAGTATAAATACAGCAGGCTTTAGCACTAAAGCATCATAAAATTCCAGGAAGCCTTACATGAGTCAGGTCATGACCTTTGCAGCGGAGTCAAGCAGGTTTTCACACCAGACTTAAGTACCTTCATTTACATTTAAAATCCTGAAGAAACTAGGAGGGTGCAATAGAGGCAATCATTGTTCATGCCTACAAACTACACAGGTAAACAGAATAAAAGGCTGAGGGGATCTTCCCTTTAAAATAACAGCGTGGTATATAAAATGCAGCAAGCACTGGTGCCCTTGTCCCTCTGTCACAGCAGATGACGTTAGTAAGTTTGGGATGGTAAATCAGTGCAGGACATGCTGCACTCACAGACTTGATGTCCCAGTACTGAAGACAAACTGTCAGTAATGCAGCATGTGCAGGAATTCACCGAGTGCTAAGGGCATGAGTTGTAAATGTGCTCAGCTTTGCTTATCACAACCGATGATGTCCAGTCAGGCAGTGCCTGGCTCAGTGGTGCACCAGCAGCCCTGCTCCCACTCACTCACTCACTCACTCACTTTCAAAGAGCATCAGCACTCCTGCATGAAACATTCCAGCCCATCTCAGTTTAATTCAGTAAACTACAACCAGTGAAAGACGACGACAGTGCTAAGTAAACTGGAGTACATGATCTGAAAACCGTGCAGTTATTAATATGAGTCGGACAGAGCAGGACACACTCAAGAGCTAGTCTCCATCCTACCCTGACTGGAAGCACCTCTGAAAGACCAGAGTTCGGGCCGGCACACTGGCACAGCAGTAGAGCTACCAGTCGTGACACCTGCAACCCAGGTTTGGGAACATGCTTGGGTTGTAGAAGAGCCGGCCAGGGGAGGAGGACTGAGCATCCCACAGGATAGTCTCCTCCTCCGGGGGGCGGGGGCGGGGGGGATTACTGGACAACTGCCAGCTGGGTGATCACAGGTGGCGGTGCAGGTAGGAGTCCAGTTATGGGGATGGGGATAGGGATTGCGGATTGGCTAAATGGACATGCAAGCTATGCGTGATCGTGTCCATAAGCCAGCGTCCCTGGAACAGGAAAAAAAAATAAAAATAAAAAGTGGCCCAGTCCTATGATGGTTCCTGGTGGCCCGTAGACCCTGCACCCACCAACCTTGGCACAAAAACAAACACACAACCAAACACCTCACAACAGTGCAATAAACACCACCCCGGCAACAAACATCACAAACATAACCCCTCACCCCACCCCACCCGGCTGGCAGACCTTGTTTCAAAGAGGCTCAGCGCTGGACACAAGGTGCGGAAAGGGACTGGCAGTCCATCTCTGTTATTTAGTTATTTATTTGTTAACCGGGTAGGTGCACTGATCCAGTGGACCGTTTTCAAGCACAACTCGGGCCATGAAGATGGCACATATAAATACATACAAATTACATGACTTAAGAATGGTGCAGGTGTCAACACATAACTCAAAAATACAATAAAGATGCTTTGTACACAAGGCATACAAGAACGTACAAAATACATCGGAAATGCCAGATATACAAATGAAGTACAAATACCATACAGACCAAGGAATGCAGTCACAATAAATAAGTGCAATATCGAACAAGTAACAAGCAAGTGCAAACTGAATGGAGGTAAGGTCAGAACAGTCTATGGTGCACCCTTTCAGAGGAAGGGGCGTGCATGGATGAGGACTTGCATCCGTAAGTCATCCGGATGAGCAGGAACATTTGGTTTCTGACAACAGCCAGGCTTTGAGGTGAGTTTTAAAAGTAAGGGGTGAGTCAAGTGAATGGAGGGAAACGGGGAGTTTATTCCACAGGTTGGGTGCCTCAAAGGACAGGGTTTTGCTTCCCAGAACAGTGGAAATCCTGGGAACTTCCAGAGGTGGGACAGAGGATTCACAGAGGCACCTGGGACTGACTCTGTGTTTGAGCAGGGATGCATAAGGTGACACCTTACCACCTCTAATGGCGTTATCAAATATGCAGCCAAGGGCATAGTCATGTCGTCTTTATAGTGGGAGCCACCTTAGGGACCAGTATGAGGTGCAGTGATGCATGGAGTAGGGTGACAAGAGTGCGTACCTACAGATACTGTTGAGGACAGTGGTAAGCCTGGTGCACAGAGAGGAGGAAACATGGGAGTAGATCACAGCACAGTATTCCAATTGGGGAGAAGGTGGCCTTGGGCAATGATTAGACGTGCCTCAGAGGTCAGGTAGTGTTCGAGTTTAAAACCAGCCCCTAGTTTCTGGCTGACCCATTGCACTGTGTTGTTAATATGCTCTGAGAAAATAAGGGAGGGGTCTAGGGTGACGCCAAGGTATTTAAAACAGGGAACATTCTTGGGGGGGGCCTTTGGGTGTGAGTACTATGAGGGAGGAACTAGATTTGGTGAGATTTAAAAGGTAAGGTTTGAAACCAAGGAGCATGGCTTTAGTTTTTTTCTCACTGACTAGGAGCTTGTTGGACAGAAACCATTTATGGGCTGCTCCATAGTTCAGGGTAAGGGTGGTAGATAGAGTTGCTAGGGATTTGTCACTGTGACATAATACAAGATCATCAGCGTACAGTAAGGCCTCATATGAAAGGCTATAAGCAGGAAGGGAATTTATAAAGAGGAAAAACAGTAGAGGGCCCAGGATGCAGCCCTGGGGAACTCCAGTGGAAACTGACATGGCCGGGAGGTGGTTGTACCGATGTTTACAGATTGGGATCTGCCCGCAAGATAGCTCTGGAACCACATTGAAGTCTCAGTCGAGCAACCAAGGTGCAGGAGTTTAGTGTGGAGAAGGGTGTGGTCGACAAGGCTGAAGGCCTTTGTCAAGTCTATGAATACTGCACCAGTGGCATTCCCCGTGTCCATGTTCCTGAGGACGTGGTTGGTAAAGTGGGCCAAGACTGAAGTGGTGCTATGGTGTTTCCAGAACCTGTGTTGTTGAGGGCAAAGCAGGTTGTATTTTCTTATATGTTCGGAGAGCTGGTGGTGGACAATTTTTTCCAGGCGTTTGCTCAGCGGGGTAGGATGGAGATAGGCCTGTAACTGTTGGGGGATGGGGCGGTCACCAGCCTTAAAAACTCAGACAACCTTGGTGTTCTTCCATGAGGCAGGCATGGTTGATGTGGTCAGTGCTAAGTTTTTTGTTTTTTTTATTAATGCTTTTTGCCCCTGTATCTCCAGATAAAACCCTGGCCAACCCGCCGCTCTTCCGCCCCCATGGAGCCTTGGCTTATCCCCTGGGTGGGAGAAGGGAGCGGCCAGCTTCACCCCTCTACCTATCCAGTCGTCGGGCGGGTCTGCAACAATTGCTTGGAGATTGTCCGGGGCTGAGAATTTTCTTGAGTTTCTGGTTCAGGAGATGTGGCATGCACAGACACAACAGCGTAACTGCACGTGTCCTCACGCCTCCCAGCCTCAACCGTTGGACCCCTGGTAAGTCGTTCCCATGGTCACCAGTGAGCACTACACTGGGAGGCACGTTCCTCCCTCCCTCCCCTGGAGATGGAGAGTGTGCAGCCGCTGCTCGATCTATCCCCCCCCAGCCAGCACTCCAACCACCTGAGCTCATTCCCGAACCCTGGTTGCTGGCATGGCAAGTGGTAACACTACCGCTGCACCAGCAGGCCGGGTGGTCAGTGCTAAGTTAAAGATAAAGGTAATTGGTTGGGGATGCAAGGGGCAATGAGCTTAAGAAAGGAGGGACAGAGTCCATTGCTACCAGGGCTGCCCCTGTATGGGAGGCTCATGATAAGACTGAGAGTATCCCTGTGGGAGATGGCTATGAAGTAGAAGGGAGGGTGAAAAGCACCATCGTGGGAGGAGTGCTTGGACTGGTCACCTGGGCTGAGTGGGTGATGGGTAGGTAGTTTATTTAGGTAGGCAGAGAGGTCAGTAAATTTTGTGTTGAAGGCGTGGGCGGCATCGGGGATCAGTTAAGAGGTCTGTGGGAGAGCTAAGGTGTATGATAGGGCTGTGGGTCCAAGGGTTTAACACGGAGACAATGGTGGTAAGCGATGGGGGTTTCAGAGGTTGTCCTTCTGCAGGTTGTGGTAGCATTTCTTTTTCAGGGACTTGGTGGTTTATTTGCATTTATTACAGAAGTGTCTATAATCGTTCCAAGGGAAGGGGGAGGGGGAGGTTTAAAGGCAGCCCACTTTCTGTCTGTCTCTTTCATGACAGCGAGTAGCTCTTTGGAGGTCCAGTGAGTGTAACCGCCTCTCACTCTGCGGGCAGTAAGTGGGAAGTGCTGGTCCTGGATCTGAAGGAGGGCATCAGTAAAGAAGCCAACTGATGAGGTCACATCCATTAGGGTGTGGAGAGTTTGCCAGTTCACCACCCGTCCTTGAACAGGCTAGAGGTGTCAGTACAGTTGAAGTTTCTAAAGGACAGATATTTTTTTTTTGGGGGTGGGGAGCTTAGTTTTGATGGACCAAATTATGTATGTGGGGGAGTGGTTGCTAATTGAGTCTGACAAGATCCCTGCTTGAAGTACCTTGTCCTCCCTGTTAGTTGCCACCCAGTACAGTAATGAGTGGTTTTGCGTACGGGGGTTGTGTCTGCTGGGGATGGAGACTGTTTTCACAAGGTTGTACTGCTTTAGTTGTATCCCTGAAAGGAGGGAGTTGTCCCAGTCCTGACAGGTGGTGCATTAGGCCGGGGATGCCCCCTTTGGGAGGGTTGTAGCAGCACCCAATGTGGATCTTTTTATTTGATCCCAGTCTCATTTCTGCAATGAGCCATTCACAGGGGGATGTAAGGTCAGAGTAGAGGACAGTGGTGACAGAGAGGTTTGCAGAAGTACAGTGACTCTTCTTTTTACTGGGTCTGTTGTGGCGTAGCAAGGAGTAACAATGCAGGTGGTACGTCGCATCAGGGATCTGTGGCTTGAGCCATGTTTCCGTTAGACCAAGGACATTTGGCTTGTAGAGGAACACCTAGGCTTCAAGGTCGAAAAATTTGGCTGGGAGGCTGCATATGTTTAAGTGTGCGACCTTTGAGCCGAAGGAGCTTGCCCATGCATCATTGGAATGGGTGATGGGGATGTTTGTAGGGCCAGGGTTGCTCTCAACATCACCTGCCAATAAGCAACAGAGATGAGAGGTCAGTATGTGTGGAGCAATGGGGAAGGCGATAGTGTGAGGGAGTATAAAAGAAATCAGGAGGCAGCGTTCACGGTTAGAGAGGAGAGGAGAGCAAAGAGGAGTGGGCCAAGGAAAGTTAACACCCATTGATGCTTCTTGAGGGAAAGTACAACGGGCCTATGGAGGTGTGCAAAAGAGGATAGGTTCTCTTGATCAGAGGTTAGCACTGTAGCACAGAATTAACTGTTGAGAAGTGCAGACTCAGAGAGACTTTCTTACAAGGTGCACCCCCCCCCCCAATAAATACTAACAGCCTGTGATGAGTAGAGTATCCAACACAATACTCCCCAGCAGAGAAGGAATAAAGTCAGCAACACAGAGTGAAAACACATGGGGGAGGGGGCCCAAGTAAACCCTAAATAACAAGTTAAGTTAAAAAAAGAAATACAGGACTTCGTTGACATCACGCGCATGGAAGCTGCCTGAGCCTTTAGCTCCATCTCCAAGGTTTTAAAAGTACTAATTTTCAACTTATCATTACGGCTCCTCCTACTGTTTGATGCCTTTTTTCCTTGATTTTTTAACTGTTTTGGTTCCCTGGTAGTGAGAGTACCAGTGAGCCCTGTTATTATTTTCTCCTCGGCTGTGGGAGGGCTGGGGGAAATTTATGTTATTGTTTGTTTTGAATATCCTGTGAGAGGGGGTTGTTTTATTACTCTTCCCCTTCCTTGGCTGTGAGAGGGGTGTGGGAGAGGGAGTATTTTATTTTATATTTTGATGTTTTATTTTATCCCGTGAAAGGGGATTGTGTGATTGTTTTATTTTTTAGTTTTATTTTTTCTTTCAGGATTTGAAGGTTATCTTATAGTGGGAGGGGGTAGTCTATTTGATTTATTATGGTAAGGACTGATATTTAAGTTATTTATGTTTTGGGGGTTTTAGTTCTGTTTACAGTATCGCCTTGTGATTTGGGAAATTTGGAGTTCTGTGCTTTCCCATTATTTTAATAGTGTTATTGAAATGTGCCTACTTGCCCCTCCTGTCCTGTGCTATTCGGCCTCCGCTCTCCGTGCCCTCCGCCCTTTCTCCTCTCCCCCCGCCTGCTTTTACCTATCAACACTGTCGGGCGTTGGGGATTGCTCATGGGGGGATCAGGAGGGTGGGGGATTGCAGACAGTGGAGTGAGTGAGGTTCTCCCTTAGGGTGGTTAGGCCCAGAAAGGCGCCCTGGGGCGAAATGGTACCTGGAACATGGTGATTCCGTTCTGGTTCCCATACCCAAGGGCACCTCCAGAGCAAGTAGTTGGGACAGCTCACCAACCTCGTCCAACTCGGGCGCTGTTATGCAATGCCAGATCTGTCTGCAACAAGACTGGTCTTATTGCAGACTTTGTTGCTAGGGCAGATCTGGTTTGCATTACCGAGACCTGGTTGGATGGGAATGCGGCCCCCGTTTTTAGAGGCCGCTGTTCCCATGGGGTACTCAGTTGTACATCGCCCAAGATTTGACCGCGGGGGAAGGGGGGGGTTGCGGTCTGTTTCAAGACCGAATTGGGCCTAACGGGTATACCAGTTGAGGAGGCCAGATCATTTGAGTGTACCGTGGTAGCTGGTGTTGGGTGCAGGATTGCCCTCATTTACCGTCCACCAGGTGATGAGAAGCTATTCCTGCAGAAAATAGCAGACTTCGCCGCCGACATGGTTTTGGAGTCGCCCAGACTGATGGTTCTGGGTGACTTCAATGCCTGAGTCGACGACGAATTCTCACTTTTTGGTCAACATTTCCTCCAGGTGATGACATCTCTGGGCTTCACACAGGTTGTTTCCTCAGCTACACACAAGGGAGGTCACTCTCTTGATCTGGTCTTCCTCCTGGTGATCGAGGCCTCCGATTTAGTGGTGGAACCAGTCGGTTGGTCTGATCACTACTCAGTTGGGTTTAATTTTGCGGCCCCCCTGGGTAGGTCAGCCCCTGTGGAGTTGGTCAGGTACTGCCCTTTGCGGGATGTGGTCCCTGAAGACCTGATGTTATTGACCTCTCGTTGTTGGACGAGTCTTGCACAGATCCCGAGCAGTTGGTTGTGGCCTATAATGGGGCCATATCTTCAGCCCTCGATCTGATTGTTCCAATCCGAGTTCGCCCCCTTCCGCATTGCCCTGGAGCCCCGTGGTTTGATGGGGCTCTGACACAGTTGCAGAAATTGGGGCGTAGGTTAGAGCGTCGTTGGAGGAAGACTGCCACTGATGCCGACCACCGTATTTTGCTAGAGTATTATAAACTCTACCGAACAGAAATTTCCCATAAGAAGGCAGAATTGTTGTCCAGGGAAATTTCTGTCGCACGGAACCGACCGGCTCAGCTCTTCAGAACAGTTGACAGGTTGTGCAACCCAGCCTGTCGGCAGCCCCATCGAGTTTTTACACAAATTGACTGTGATGAGATCGCTCACTTCTTTGCGAATAAGGTTGACGACATCAGGAGGGAGTGCCACCAACTTCACTCTAAGGGGGTTGCTGTTGATCGGTGCTCTGTCACAGAGCCCGGAGTTTCCTGGAGTACCTTTGACCTGCCGGATTTCATAGACATCATGAGGATTGTCCAGGAGATGCGTCCCACGTGCTATAGTTTAGACCCAGGCCCTACTTCCCTGATTTTGGGTTGAAGTGAGATCATTGGCCCAGTCTTAGCTCGGATTGTCCGGTACTCTCTAGACATGGGTGAGTTCCCCAGCTCCCTGAAGGAGGGGATGGTGATCCCCCTTCTGAAAAAAGCTTCTTTAGACCCGGAGAACCTAGCAAACTACAGGCCTATCTCTAACCTCCCTTTTGTGGGGAAGGTTAATGAGAAAGTTGTGGCTGCTCAACTGGATAACCATTTAACCATCCATAATTTATTCGAACCTCTCCAATCGGGTTTTCGTAAGAGGCATAGTACTGAGACTGCTCTGGTTCGGGTGCTCAATGATCTCTTGATGGCGAGAGATCGGAGACACCGTTCTATCTTGGTTCTCCTGGATCTATCATTGCCTTTGATACTGTGGATCATGGGGTTCTGCTTGAACGCCTGAGGTTCATCTGTGGGCTGTCGGGTACAGTCCTCAGATGGTTTTCATCTTTCCTCACTGGGAGAACGCAGAGAGTGGTCTCGGGTTTGTTTCCATCCGGGGCTTTCTCTCTGCCTTGTGGGGTACCACAGGGTTCAGTGCTGTCCCCCATGTTATTCGCAGTATATATGCTACCCCTCTGAGACATTGTAAGACAGTATGAGCTGAGGTTTCATTGCTATGCTGATGATACCCAGCTCTACCTGTCTTTTGCGCCTGACCAGGTTGGTGCTATCTCGGTACTGAACAGCTGCCTCGCAGAAATCCAAGACTGGATGAATTCCAGCGGTCTAAAGTTGAACCCAGGAAAGACTGAGGTTTTGGTTGTGGACCCGGGTCATAGGGTAGAGGGGTTGAGGACTGGGCTCCCTTCCGGTTTAGTCCTGGGGAGGCCCAGATTCTCACCTCTGAACGGCTGCGTAACCTCAGAGTGGTGCTTGACGATGGCCTGACTCTTCGTCATCAGGTATCGGCAGTTGTCAAGCTGGCCTTTTTCCATCTTAGGAACACTGCCAGAATTAGGCACCTTGTTCCATCCAGTGACCTGCCTGTTTTGGTCGATGCCTTTGTGACATCGCGCCTTGATTATTGCAACTCCCTTTATCTAGGGCTTTCTGGGGTTGATATTCACCGCTTACAGCTAGTGCAGAACAAGGCAGCACGTTTGTTGACTGGGGCATCTAGAAGATCTCATATTACCCCAGTGCTGCACACTCTGCACTGGCTGCCAATACAGTGGCGGATCACCTTTAAAGTAGGTCTATTGACTTACAAAGACCTACACAGATCAGGTCCTGATTACTTGAAAGAGCTCCTGGTTCCTTACACCCCTGTGCGACAGCTCCGTTCAGCTGACGATGGGCTGCTGGAGATTCCAAGGCTTAACTTAAAGTCATCTGGTGCGTGTGCCTTTGGGTTTGCGACACCTACCCTCTGGAATTCTTTGCCCCGTCAGCTCCGGGAGTGCAGGACAGTAGGGAGTTTTAAGCAGGCACTTAAAGACTTTTTTATGGGGGAAGGCATTTCCTGTATTGTTCTGATTTTATATTGCATGTATTTGTACAAGTGTTTTGTTTTATGAATACTGTACAGCGCTTTGAAATTCGAAAGGCGCTTAACCAAATACATTTGATTATTATTATTATTACTTAATTTTGGGCTAATCTTATCTGAAATGCTGCAAAGATGCCTAGACAAAAACCAGATAATTCAAAATCGCCGCCAGACCTCGCAAATCCCGACGGATTGCACTCTGATAGCAATGGCTCGCAGATCTCGAGCTGTGGCGAACCCTTCAAAGCTGACTTTGCTGGGGTGCCCAATATCACTAGACAGATGGATACTGTGCTACAAGAGCTAAGGAATTTATGGAAAGAGACAAGATCCACTTTGGTTGCCCTGCGAACCGATGTGGGTAAAATAGAGAAAAGGCTGGATAGCCTCGAGGAACAGGCCACAAGCACCGACTCCCGTGTGGACACAGCTGAATGCGCCATTATCCAGCTACACCAGAATCTGCTGGGGTTGCAGGAGAGGGCTGACGATGCAGAGGCTCGGAGCTGCAGGAATAATCCGAGGGTTACAGGTTTCCTAGAGGGATCGGAGGCCAATAGCCCCATCCAGTTTATGCAGCAATTTTTCAAAACAAGGCTGAACCTTCTGCATAGCTGCTCCTTTGAGATGGACCGTGTCCACTGCACGCTAGGCCCCCAGTCACCAAACTGCCCACATGCTATCCTGATACGGTTCCTGCGATTTCAAGAAAAGGAGATGGTTCTGCACAGGTCCTGGCAACAGGGGGCTCTAATCTTTCAGGAGCAGCGAATATACATGGATAATGACTACCCACCGGCTATCGCAGCAAGACACAGCGCTTACACCCCCATACTGAAGAAGCTAAAAGAAGCAAAAACTAAGTTCAGAACCCCCTACCCCTTGAAGCTTGTGGTACAACTCCTGGATAGTCCTAAAATCTTCGACAACGCGGAAGAGGCTACCCAGGAACTTTCTAAGCTTGGTATCGAAGTTACACTGGGCCAGAAGCCACCCAGTACCTCCTTGGTGACCAAACTGGCGCAGAAGGCCTGGAGTAGAGTGCCACCGAGGGAGCAACATCGTAGGGAGGGCACCTCGGCTATTCAACAGATAGTGGCAAGACTGAGACAGCAAACTGTGGCCACGCTCGAGACCGCATCACCCATTCAAGTAGTGAAATGGATGGATTTAAGGGACTTAATGACCATTTTGTCTCTTTCCCTACAGGTAAGCTGGTTATGTTTTCCCCCATAAACTAAGGTCTCCATTGCGACTGCTGGGCCCCTTGCCCTCCACTGAATGCCCCCCCGTAGGGCTGCACTCTTACCGTAGAGCCTCTCTGTGCGGCATGGATCAGCCTGCTCTGCGTAGTCGTGGGCCCCGGTGGACCTGCTTGGGGAGGTTATTCTCCAGGTGGGCTCTCTGTTGGGGGGGAGGAGAAGGGGTTGAGGGGTGGGGACTGGGCTGGTTGCGAGGGAGGGGGAAAACAGGCAGGCAATTTATCTGGCCTCCCTGCGGCCATGGTAATAGCGAGGATAATAGTCAGGTCGGTGGCACCTGCCGTACGCAGCTACAGCACCACATGTAGCTCCCACCTGCTGTGAAATATAGGTTGATCCTCTGTGCAGGCTGCTTGTTACCCGCATGCCGAGTGGGATGGAGGGGGCAGGAGATCACAGAGGCATGGGGCCGGCCTATGGCCGTGCCCGGCCGAGATATTGGACTGGATTCCCCCCTTGTGGGCTGATGATGCGGAGGGCGGTTGTGTGGGGGGACGTGACCCCTATTTGCTTTTTTTTTAGGTGCTGATTCTGGTTGCCCACCCTGCTGTACCCCCCAATGCTGTACCTGGGGGAGCGGGAGGGATGGGGTGCGCTGGTCTCACATTTTGACCCTTTCCCTTCCCCATAGGCAGCGTGGAGTTATGCATTAATGGTACCACAGACTAACACAGGGTACTTCAGTAGCCTAGTAAAGGCCTTTACTTTACAACCAACAGTTGACGAACTGTACTATTCCGGTTAAACAGTTTTTTCTTATAACCTTGGTGAAACCAAGGCATGACAATGGCCCCTCCCCCCGAGACGTTTATGTCGGGTCCTCCTTTTAGACGGACCAAGCCAAAATTTGGCACGTTCTGGGGAATGGTGGCTCTACGACTCCCAGCCCCATGGAAGCCTCCTGTAGTTCAGCATGGCAGGACTCTGCTTTAGGTCGTTACACTTAGTTTTTTCTCCCTATAGTTCAATGTTAGAGGGTGGTTTTTCTCCCTATAGTTCGATGTTAGAGGGTGTTTTTTTCTCCCTACAGTTCGATGTTAGAGGGTGGTTTTTCTCCCTCACCCCCACCACAGGCAGTCACGTTTTCACACGACAGGCTCTGGACAGGGTTGAATTTTTGGACCGGAGCCGTAGAATTCCATCATGTCATCGGAGTTCCCAAATTGCAAGTAAACCATTACACATCTTTTCTTTAAATGTGAATGGATTGGGTAGCCCTGTCAAGAGATCACAAATGATTTCGTCATTTAAAAAGAGTCAAACTGGGATTGTATTTGTACAGGAAATGCACATGACTCCTAATGAGCATGGGAAGCTTGCCAGAGGGGATTTGCTCAGGTTTTCCTCCTCCTTGACTGGGGGAGGGTGAGGTGCCATACTGGTCTCTGGTCACACCCCTTTTCAGGTCACCCAGGAATGGGCAGACTCAGAAGGTCAACTGATAATTGTCCAGGGGTTATTACAGGATGAAGAGGTAACCCTGGCTAATGCCCACTTTCCCCCAGGGTCAAATATATTGACCATTCGATATCTCCTGAATAAAACAGTGCAACGGACCAAGGGTACCCTAATACTTGCAGGCGACTTTAACACTGCACCTAGTCCCAATCTGGACTCCACTGGTATGGCCAGGGGCAAGCAACCCGCCTCCCATAAATTCTTTAAGTGCTTTGTTCAAGAGGTGGGCTGGCTAGATATGTGGCGAACTTAGGGACAGAAGGTACTCATGTTATTCAGCTGCACATTGTACATATACCAGGATTGCTATACACAAAAAGAAAGCTTTGGTGTTCTAGGAGAGGCAACTACGGGGGATATTGCACAATCTGCCCATGCCCTCGTGATTACATCCTGGGAGCCAGGGCTCGAGAGATGAAATACCTTTTGGAGATTGAACCCAATCCACCTTAAAAGTGAGTCCTTCCGGGAGTTCCTGGATGATAAAATATAGGAGATACTGGAGGACAACTCTAACCCGGAGATTGCCTCGTCCATTAGATGAGACACCCTGAGGACGGTCCTTCGAGGCCACCTAATACAACACACAACAACCCTGGTGAGGCAACGCAGGGAAAGACAGTCCCAGCTGGAGCAGACTGTTCACTTTCTCCAAAGTGCACATCAACAGGGCGACCTGTCCGTTAATGCCCAACTTAAACAGACTAAACAGGAGCTGGACGCGCTGTGTAATCAGCGTACAAAAATTGCCCTTGCTTTTTTAAGGCAGAGATACGGAGAAATTGGCCCCTGGGCCTCTCGGCTCCTAGCCTTTCGCTTGCGCAAACAGTGCTGGCTCTCCACCATTGCAGCCATTGGGGACCCTGACACTGGCACCCTTCACACGGGACTGGGACATATCTCCCAGGCTTTCTGTGATTACTGTAAGAACATATATACCCCAGACCACCCTTCAGACCCTAATGCCATTGATGCCTTTCTTTCTCAGAGGCTCAGAGGTAATGTAAGGAAGTATTTTTTCACAGAGAGGGTTGTGGATGCATGGAACGGCCTTCCGGAGGAGGTTGTGAAGTCAAAAACAGTGGTTGAATTCAAGCATGCATGGGACAGCCATAAGGCAATTCTAGGGGTTGGGGGTAGAAAGAAGTAGGCTGCTGGTTAACTAGGATCTGCAGCTTATCCATTTGGTAGGGAAATGGGCAGACTGGGTGGGCCAAGCGGTCCTTATCTGCCGTCAAATTCTATGTGTCTCCATTGGGACTTCCCAGGCTTACTGGGGACCAATAGATGGGGCTGATCTCCCCCCTATATCCAACATGGAACTACTAACAGCTATCTCCCAATCTAAGACCATGAAGGCCCCTGGCCCGGACGGGTATGGCACAGAGTTTTATAAGTGCACAACACAGTGGGTTGGCCTACTCCTTCTTCAAGTATACAATGAAATTCTGCGGGGTCTGGGTGACCCCTCCCCCCCCCCCCAGTTGGTCTTACGCTGCAGTATCCATCATTCCCAAACCAGACAAGGATCCCCTACTGTGTAACTCATACCACCCAATCTCAGTCCTAAATGTAGATTATAAACTCCTTATGTCTATCCTGGCCAAGCGCCTGGATAATGTTCTCCCCTCCCTAATCAACCTGGTTCAGATGGGTTTTGTAAGCTCCAGATCCACAACCGATCATACCAGGAGGGCACTTCACCCGGTCCAGGAGATGCAATCCCACAGGGCCCCCATTGTCCTTCTCAGCCTAGATGTTGAGAAGGCATTCAATAGGGTTTTGTGGCCCTTTCTGTTTGCCACAATGTCTAAAATGGGATTTCCTGTTCCCCTTATTTCCATGGTTAAGGCGTTATACTCCTCCCCCCAGGCCTGTGTTAAGGTTTCCGACCACCACTCAGCATACTTCCCCTTGTTCAGGGGCCCTCGTTAGGGTTGCCCTTTGTCCCCTGGACTATTTGCTATCTTTATTGAGCCTCTGGCCAAGCCATTAGAAGTTGCCCTCGAATAAATGGGATCCAGATGGAGGGGATGGAGCATCGCATTGCTCTATATGCTGACAATGTACTACTGTTTCTTGCCACTCCCTCTGTCGGTCCCAGCTGTTTTTTAAATTTTGGAGGACTCTGATACCTGTTCGGGGTACAAACACAATACCTCTAAAACGGATGCCCTGACATTTAACTTTACCCTTTCACCAACAGTTACGCAGCAATTCCCGTTCTGATGGGACTTAGAAAAACTGAAATATCTGGGAGTTTATCTCTCACACAATCCTAGGAGAGCAGCGTGAAACAACTATGACCCATTCTGTGCCCAGCTCCGGGCAGACCTGGCCAGGTGGAATGTCCTCCCACTGAATCTCCTTCAGAGGATGGAGGTTGTCCGGATGGTGATTTTGCCTCGGGTCCTTTACCTCTTTTAAAATGTGCCAATCCACATCCCAACTAAGACATTCCAAGTGTGGAATAAGGCCATCATGGGGTTTATATGGGCAGGGAAACGCCCAAGAATAAAGACCTCTGTTCTCTTTCTTCCTAGACAACAGGGGGGGCTTGCTCTCCTCAATCTTAAATGATATAACTGGGCCTCACATCTACCCTTTATTACTATTTGTTTTATGAGAGCTAGCCCTGTCCTTTGGAGAGAAATAGAGGAAGGGCTCCTACCATTTAATACTCTAGTCAGGGCAACCCTATACCAATCCCCCAAAACCTGAAGAACCCTGGCCCATGGATAACATGCTTAAAACCTGGCACACAATCCACAGACACATCTCCCTTTCCCCATATTTGCTTTTTCTATGCCAGATAGCCCTCCTGGAGGACTTTCTTCCGGCCTGTCTGGACCACTCATTTGTTTCATGGGAGCGTCTCCACCTCTCATCTCTTCCGCAGCTTTTAACTAGGAATGCCTTTAAATCCTTCACAGAGCTCAGTCAGACCTATGGTCTGAGGCAATCAAACTTTTATAGGTTCCTGCAGTTGAGACACTTTTTCTACTCCCTCCAACTAGGGCTACGAAACTGTGAACACAAGGCTACGAAACACTGTGAACTTCCCTCCCCTAATAGCCTTATTACAGAAATCCTTTAACTCCACAGAGATGCCCCATGCCATCTCTGCTTTTTATCAAGCCCTCAGGGAGACGAAGGGTGCAAACACTGAGGGGACACGTGAGAAGTGGAGCACAGAGCTAGGCTTGGATATCACCACACAACAATGGGATAAGGGCCGCCTTCTGTTTTCCAAACTTACCTCTTCACATTGCTGGAGATTGTTTTCATGGCAACTGATGATCAGATACTTTCGACCCCCAGTAATAACCGCTCACTTTTTAACCACCAGATCAGCAGCATGCTGGCACCGGTGTGGGGAGTTACAGGCGCACCACACCCATGTATTCTGGTCATGCCCTAGCATACAGTCGTAGCTGGCCTCCTTACAGTCAGAGTTGGAAGAACTATTGGGGCGCCCACTTATTCTAACAGCTGGTCTCTTTATGTTGCATGTGCTCCCCCGAGAGCTTGGGGACCCTCATACAAGTTATCTTCTGGGAGTAGCCCGACTGGCGGCTAAAAAGCCTTAATTAGGCACTGGCTCTCAACCCAGATCCCCACGATATTAGACTGGAGAGAAACAGTAAATGGTATTTATAGATCAGAGAGAATCTCTTATCATTTGAATGATCGACTCGAGTTATGTACCCAGAAACGGACTAGATGGATTTTATATATAAAATGGCTAAGGACTCTACCTTTGTTCCTTAGGAACACTAATCCCATTTGAAACATAGAGGGTGCAACACTTCTGCCAGGAATGTGGGTGATGCCTCTCCCGAAAAGGGTGCTGGAGGCTGGAGGGGGCGGGGCCTTGACTGCAGCTATGAATTTGAAGCAGATAGGAAGGTTTTTTTTTTTTCTGTTCTTCTTTTTGTTCTTCCCAGTCTGTACTTGATTTCCCCTGTTGGTGCAGGGGCACGACTCTTTGTAATACCTGCATGCTCTGGAATTGCTATTCAGATGTCCTGTGTATGTAAATACATATGTAACAAATGAATTTCTGACTGCCAATACCCTGTACCCTGTCTATATGAAAAGTTAATAAAAATTACAATTAAAAAAAAGAAGAAATACATAACTACAGATAACTTTTACCAACTCAAGACCCTCCCAAATGTACATACAAACGTGCAGCCCCTAGTAAATCACAAAGAAAGAGAAAAGTTTGGACATGAAAGGCCAGCTACCTCAATCATGTCCAGAGGTACTGCCGCCTCAGGTACAATGAAGCCTAAACTATGGTGAGGCAGCTTGTACACAGAGAGCCTGTTACCTACCCTCACTCACCCACCACTCACTACCTTCATGTGTGAGTTACACAAGGCTTAGGTTTTATAGCAGGGCAACTCGTCCAGCAGCAATACAAATAAAACTACCTTGGGCTAGCTGATAAGCAGGACTTTGGAATACCAGATGGGAACAATTATAATTCCCACATCAACCTCTATCAGTGGTGCCACCCCTCCTCTTCCTTTGCTCACCCATACTCCTCCTCACTCCATGCTGCCTGTTGCCATTTTCCAGTTTCCTGGTCCACCGAGCTGCGAAGTGTGAGCACAGCAGCACAAGGCTAGATCTCTGGCAGCTTCGTGCCACCGGGTTTTGTTGGGTTATTTTTGCTTAGGGCGCTGCACAAACCAATAATTTGACATGTCCCATACACCAACACGGGGGCACTGACAGAGTAACACACCACCATTGCTCCTCGAACACAGGGCAGACAGCAGGTAGGGGCCAGAAGTAATTAGAAGGTGGAGTGCCGAACAAACAAATCACCATTGCTCCTTGACCCCAGGCAAACAGTATGCGGAAGCTGAGAAGAGAGGGGGAAGAAGTAATTGAGAGCGGCGATGGAGAAACACACCGCCATTTGTTCCTTGACCCCACGGCAAGCAACGGGGCAGAAGCTGAGAAAGGAGTGGCAAGAAGTAATGGAGAGGGGTGCCAACAGAGAAACACACCACCACTGCTCCTCGACCTCAGGATAGGCAAAGGGCAGAAACTAAAAAAGGAGAGATAAGAAGTAATCAGGAAGGAGGTGTCAATAAAGAAACACACCGCCACTGCTCCTCGACCTCAGGATAGGCAAAGAGCAGAAACTAAAAAGGGAGAGCCGAGAAGTAATCAGGAAGGAGGTGTCAATAAAGAAATACACCACCATTGCTCCTCGACCCCAGGGTGAGGGGGACGAGGAGCAGGCTGAGGATGATGGTGCTCAGCTGGCTGTTGGGTGGCATCTTCTCGAAGAAAGGATGCAGCTGTCTCCTTTTAACTACATAAATTTTCCGCCCAACAGCCAGGCTGAACCCTGCCACGAGCAGCCTGCTTCTCATTGGGCTGTCACTTGTGAGCCTCCTACAGCATGAGCTGCATTGGATGCTACACCTACTCATCTGCTGCTCTCCTGGGCAGCCACAACATGTTCGCTTCATGCATGCGCATGCAAGCAAACATAAAAAGTGAGAGATACACTATACCAAATAGGCTTGAGGCAAAACTGGAAAAATTGGATGATAATCCCAATTTATTTTCCTATAAAGGTTTTTATCCTCTGGAGCCAGATCCCGGGACTTCTCAGCCATGTTCCCGGACACCTCAAACTGGGGGCTACTTCCTCAGTGGATCCCCACCTCCACAGCACATAGTCCAGAATGCCTTACCAGTTGGAGTGGAAGGGCGAGTCCAGGTGTACGGGTGCGGCTTCATGGAGCCTGGTCTGCTCAGTTTCTTCCATATTATTCCACTAGGTGCCTGTGGCAACATGGAGGATGCATGCACATGGAGGTATGCACACGTTCAGGAACTGCGGCCCCCTCCACCATTCCTTTGCCTACGTCTGCCTCCTGTATGTTGGCGCTGACATCGGGCCTCCACCTGGTGGCAGCCAAGAGACAGGAAGGCCCAGTACCCCAAGCCAAGAGAGAAGAGCTGCCAGGTGACTCCTCAATCTTCTCTCGGCCGACCCCAGGCGATCCGAGCCCGTTCCCAACTTGTATTGTCAGTGTGGTGAGAGGTAAGATGCCTGACAGTGCCTCTGCCCTCTGTGCCATCAGGCAGCTAGATAATCCCAATGTTGGTAGTTGATACTGACAGAAAACTTCAAAACTAGAACTCGCAATGTCCATACCCAAGAGGATAAGGCAACTGTGCATGGCTCAGATGTAGCCCTTGTTCATCCTAGAATTAAATGCCACTTTAATTGAGAGGCTCAACTTGATATTCTTGTAAACCCAACATTGAGAATAGGTCTAACCAGAGATAAGAGCGAATGAAAACTGCAGTCATATTAGGCAGGTATCAAAACATACCATTTGATGAAATATTTTGCCACTGTACATGTGATGATCTGGTCTTCCTTTTATATAACAAACCTAGGTAGACCTTCCTCAGTCCTGTTTTTAAGGAGTTGCACATGGACCCCATTTCATTATTAATTTACCTTCTTGTCGCTCAAGAAAAAAAAGAGTTACAAAGGGGGTTGCAAATTTTTCTCGGCAAGCAGACTTAAAGGTAATATAACAAAGAAAATGGTTCCTCTTAGTAACAGTATCAGTAGTAATACCTGATAGCAAGAAATGCACATCCTTTATTGTAACTTAGTCCTGACAACCTAAATGGTTCCCTAAACCTGGTACATTCTTAGTGATTTTTGACAATGGTTTTATCTAATTTTTTTGACTCATCTACAGCTGAGGTTTATTCTAGGGCTGAAGTCATAATCCTTGGCGTGTGACATCAGTAATTTCCACAGCAACAGACTGTGATGACGCAAGCAGGGTATTATGACTTACAGTTCCTGAAGAGACCCAGCTGTAAGTGAAATGTAAGGGACAAAGATCCAGTTTCCATGCAGATGTACCTAAAACAGTTTTTCTAAGGTTCCGGGGGAGGGGGGGTCAGGACTCTGAAGGTAAATGACAGGAGTCAAACTGTTAAACATCACATACCTTATTATTGAGTCCTCCAGATTTAGTTTTCTTTAGTCATCTGCTCTGCCGGTGTCCTGGTCACTGCATCTGAAGCTGCAGCCCCAGGACCCTGTGTAATGATGTAATGCTAGGTGGATGAGCTGCAGCAAAACCATCAATTCAGTAGCGCTGACAATACTGTGGGCACACGATTCACGGGCACCCTCCAGTTGCCACTTAAAAGAGGGATCCCTCAGCGGCAACAGAACTGAAAGGTGGGAGTTAAAATTCTCCAAATGCTGCTACCAGGAACATTGCTAGACTAAAAAGGCTCTTCCCCAGTCCCCGCAGCTCCCAGCTCTGCCTGTGGTGACTGTAGGGCTGGAGGGAGGGAGTGCTTCTAGTCGACGGCTCTGCTGCCAGTTCTGCCTTTGCGTGGTAACAATTTTTTTTAATGATTAAATAGATGACAAAAATTATTTTACCTCTGGGGAACCTAAATCGCTCCCCAATGGTTCTCTGTTTCTCAGAGGGTAAATCTTGAAAAACTCCTTTACTAACAAGCATTTGTCAATGCCGAATGTTTGCTTGCTTGTAGTGGCATTGGGAGTGTGTGAGGGTTAAAGATGCATTCGGCACATTGGGCAAGTCTGAGCTTACCTGGGATTTATTATGGAAAGAAATAAGATACTGAAGAATGAGAAGATAGCTGTATTTGTATTTTACAAAGGACTATATCTCTGTTTATGCACACCTTGGATTACTAATACTCAGTTTACAACTACATCTCGTTCTGAATTTCAGTTGTAATTCTGAAACATTTCTGCAGAATTTCTGAAGTTCCACAAATGGTACCGCAAGCAAAATTTGAAAACATCATCTAACTCACAGTGCCATTATACACTGCACAACCATCTGTGTCAATGCATTTGAAGTGAGACTGCCAGCTTTTTTGAAACATTTCCGATTAATACTTACCTCTCCCAGAGGAACCGCATGTGATGTATCTATATGCACACATTATTATTTATATTCAGTCCCAAATGTTTTACAGAATGAAAATTACACGTAAAGCATTATTTATTTATTTTCCCATCAAATATTCTCATCCAATCATGAACCTAGGTCTCCTATATGCGAAGTCATACATTTCAGCACGCAGGTTGGGGGAGGGTTTATTTAAAGGAACTTTTGCCTGGGCGCTTGATTACTGTTTTGTTGTGGTGTTAGCGCTGCAGCTTCCGCCTCCTTCCATCTCTGTACACCACTCAGTACTGATTGTGTGTTACAGAATGTTGCACAATGGCTGATAGCATATTATAGTTTAGGGTTTTTTTTTGGGGGGGGGGCAGCATAGTAGAGATAACAACTCCCCCTGTAGCATGCTGCATCCATTCCCTGGAGTCTGCCATAGCTAAAGAGTCATGGAAGTTTCATAACTTTATGCCACCATGTGCAACCAATAACCCCTGCACCCAAAGAAAACAAAAACAAGATACAGATACATACATACATACATATATGTGCATATCTGTGGTAAGAGTCTCGATCCAAAATACTGTAGTTTTCACTTTGGTGCTGTTTTTATGTATTAAATTTACACATGTAATGTGATTTCTTCATCATATTGCATGGTGTACTGATTTGAGCACAGCTTTGGGAAGTCTGAGATCCAAGTTCAAATCCCACAAGAGCCACAAGTTACTGTGTTGACCATCAGCAAGTCACTCAACCTCCAAAGGTTCAGTTCTGTCAACTGTACAAATGGGCAAAATATATTACATCTCCCTCAGGTGTTCCTACAGAAATACAGTCTTTAAAAAAAATGCCTTTTAAAAGTACCTTGTTTTCAATGTCATAACAGCTAGGACAATTGTTTTTTGTAAATATTTTTATTAGAGAAGAATATACAGTTTTTACATCATTTGACAGTCAGTCCATTATTCATATTAAAAAAAAAAGAAGAGAATAAACTATTTCATTCACCATGCAGAGATATCAAATCATTGACATTGACAGGCCATCCCACAGTTCTCTACATAACTTTCCTATGTCGGTGATCTCAGTCTATATGATCTTCTGTTCCTTCACCCAGATCTATTACTATTCCTGTTTTAAGTTCCCTACCCCCATCCCACTAAAAAGGCCTATCCCAGTCACCCACATCACCTCCTCTCTAATTATAATTGTATCTAACCAACCAAGTCCAGACTGGGACCAAAGCCCCTATATCACGGATTGAGCAGTCAAGCAGGGGCGGTGCTCTCTCAGGGAACAAAGTGAGGGTCCTTAGTCATAACAAATATAACCCATCTCCTCCACTTTAGGGAGAAAAGTTCTGCCTGATTATTTAGGTTATGAGTTAGTTTTTCGGATCTATATATATCGTGTACTATCTCCCTCCATCCCGAAAGAGTAGGTGGTTCAACCGTAAGCCAGAGCCTAGTGATAGCTTTTATCGCTGCAAGGAGAAGTATATTCAGAAGATAATGGGTGTGGGGATCCCGCAGCCCCAGTGGGACACAATGAAGGACAAAAAGACTACCCTCATAGGGAAGTCTAAACCCCAGGAGGTCCTCTAGTTCCCTGAATAGAGCCAACAAAAAGGGTTGTAGTTTTGGGCATGACCAGAAAACATGGGAATGGTGTGCTGCAGCCTCACCACACATGCGCCAGCACACTGCGGAGTGGGTGGCCCCATAGTGCGAGGTTATTACCAGAGTTTGGAAATATCTTATTAACACTTGCCATGAAAATAGCCTCCAAGCACAGGAGCATATAGTTTTTGATACCATACGCCAGAGAGCTACCCATTGTTGGGGTGTGATTTGGGAACCTAGTTCCTCATTTCACTTTTCCCTAATCCCAGATGTGTCCCCCCCCTGCTGTTTCCAGCAGAGATTTATATATTACTGAAACCACCTGTGGTATTCCCTGGCCAATAAGTATTTGCTGGACCACTCGAATCACCTGGGGGTGCGCCTCAGCGGTACGGACCCTGAGGGGCAGGGACTCAAAGTAGTGCCGTAGTTGCAAATATCGAAAAATGTCAGACTGTCGTATATGGAATTCCTGACTAATGGTCTGAAATTCTTTGAGGTTGGGGCCCGTCTGCAGCTGCGGGAGCCGCGAAAGATGAGTGTGTCTCCAGCTCCGGAAGGTTTGGTCCAAAAAGGCCGGGGGGAAATCCTCCAGTAGATCTATCGGATAGAGCATAACCAGGAAAGGCACGATCCCCAAAGTCCTCCGCATCGCCCACCAGACCCGGGCCTGGTGCATCACCCAAGGGCCCCAGGTAGGTCGGGCCACCCGAGGTGGTATTTTATGTAAGATCACCTTCTGGTATTCCCGGTCAGGGAGCAAGCCCTCCTCAATCTCCCTCCACCGAGCCGGGGTGATACCAATCAGGTGGTGCAATATAAAGGAAAGGTGGGTCGCCCAGTAATAAAACTTTAGATTTGGAAGAGCCAGTCCTCCTTTCTCCTTAGGGAGGAAAAGAATCCCCTGTCTGATTCTTGGTCACCTACCAGCCCATGTAAACCTCATCAGAACCTTATTCCAGACTTTAAAAAGGCTGTTCGGGAGACTGAGAGGTACATTCTGAAACAGATACAGAGCTCCCAGTAAAGTTACCATTCGGACTGCTTCAATACGCTGGAGCGTATTCACTGGGAGAATGCTCCATCTCTCAAAATCTTGTTTCATCTGAGCTGTAAAGGGGTAATAATTGTTATTCAATGCCTCCTGTGCCTGATGCGAGAGATAAATTCCCAGATATTTCATCTTGGTGAAGTCCCAGCAAAAAGGGTACCTTGCTTTTAATTGTTTCAGAGGGGGTAAAATGGAAGGTGAGAGCATCCGTTTTATTGGTATTCAGTTTCTACCCTGAGTGTGCACCAAATTCTTCTAAGAGACGAAAAACAGAGGGAATTGAGTGTTCGGGTTTAGTGAGGAAGAGCAGGACATCGTCCTCGTACAAAGCTACCCGGTGTTCTGTCCCATCTATTCTCACTCCCGAAATCTCAGAAGATCCCTAATTGCCTGGGCTAGAGGTTCAATAAAGTTGGCAAAAAGGCCTGGGGATAGAGGACAGCCTTGATGCGTTCCCCTGCATAGGGGGAAAATAGTCCGAGTGATGTCCAGATGTTTTAACACATGCCTTGGGGGATGCATAAATCTTCCTCAGAATGGCTATAATGGGCCCCGGAAATCCCAAAGCTGCCATTGTGGCAAACAGAAATGACCATGAGACCCAATCAAACGCCTTCTCAGCGTCTAAGCTGAGAAGGACCGCTGAATCCCGCCACGATTGCATCGCATGGACCAAGTGTATTGCTCTCCAAGTGTTATTTGATGTGGTCCTGGAGCTTATAAATCCTGTTTGGTCGAGACCAAACAGAGTCGGCAATATGGGGTCCAAGCGAGCAGCCAGGATGGACATAAAAAATTTGTAGTCCGAATTAAGAACCGATATCGGTCTGTACGAACCACAGAGTAGGGGATCCTTCCCTGGTTTAGGAATGACGGAGACTGTAGCATACTCCCAGCTGGGCGGGAGCGATTCACCTGAGAGAACCTCGTTAAACATTGGCACCAGTAACTTACTCAATAGCTGAGCTGAGTTTTTATAAAACTCAGCCCAGTAGCCATCGGGGCCAGGGGCTTTCTGGGTCTTAGACTTAGCAATGACCAGCTTCAGTTCCTCCAGCGATATAGGTCTCATCAGGTGGTTTTGCCGCACAGGGTCGAGTGTAGGCAGCTTCAGAGACGCCAAAAAGGACTCCGTCCACACCGGGTCCACCATGTGCTCCGGTGTATACAAGGTTTTGTAATATTTGCAAAAGGCTTGTGATATGTTTTTAAATT
The DNA here is from genome assembly GCA_016271365.2 of Neoceratodus forsteri. NCBI lineage: Eukaryota > Metazoa > Chordata > Ceratodontiformes > Ceratodontidae > Neoceratodus > Neoceratodus forsteri. Next base: position 351,931,005 of record JADMNL010000025.1, on the reverse strand, counting down.
TAGTATGACATTCTCCCGTCTCTGGGTCTCTTATCATTGCTATTGTAGATAATTTACGGTGTTGGCGGAGTCGGTAAGCCAGCAGACGAGAGGCTCGAGGTCCGACCTCACCGTATCTCTGCCGAAGGTATGCAAAGGCCACCTCTGTTTGTTGCGGACACAAGGAGTCCAGACTGTTCTTAGTCTGCTTTATCTGAGGGAGAACCGAGGCATCCCCTTGCTGATGGGCCATCTGAAGGAACCGAAGTGTTTGTTCCAGCTGTAGCTGCTTTTCCGTTCGTGTCTTCGCTAGCCCGACTGAGTACTTTATTAAGTGACGTCTCAGTACCACTTTTAAAGTATCCCACAAGGTGGTTAATGGGGTCTCCGGATTGGAGTTGTCCCAAATAATTTCTGCTATTTTATCTGAAAGGAACTCTCCTTAAACCGTTCACTTTTTAAATGCATCGGGTTAAATCTCCATCCAGTATTTCGCCTCTCCAGACCCAGATCCCACTGGGTGATAAGCGGGGCATGATCTGAATGAGCTATAGGACCCATTGTAGCCTTGACCAGAAGCCGAACCGCTCCTTTTGGGTGTAACAGTGGTCGATTCTCGTATATGTCGCATGGACTGCAGAGTAACACGTGTAACCCCTGTCCCTAGGGTGTAAGGTACACCAGATATCTAGACACCCCACCCCTTCTATAAATCGCTTAAAGAATTTATGCGAGGCCTGTTGCATTGTAAGTCGGGGTTTAGAGGTGTCCAAAACCTGGTTTGGAGCAATATTAAAATCACCTGCCAAGATCAAGGTCCCCCCTCGTCATCTGGATTATTTTATCCAGCAAGAAATGGATAGTTGGGGAATTCGAGGCCGGGGGGAGGTAGATGTTGGCCAGGGTCAATTCTTGCTCAAATAAATTCCCTTGGACTATCACTAATCTATCGGCCGGGTCACTCCACTCTTTAACTTTCCGAAACGGAAGAAGCGAGGAGACTAGTATGGCAACACCTCTTTTCCTTTTCTCTGGCATAGCTGAGGAAAAGACCTGTGAGTAGCCCCTTCCTCCGAGCTTTCCATGTTCCGCTGTGGATAAGTGGGTTTCCTGCCAGTAAACTATGTCCGCTTTTGCCTTCCTGGATAGCGTTATCATTCTGGACCTCTTAACTGGACTGCTCAAACCATTTACATTCAATGAGTATACTTTTAAATGTTTATGAGCCATTTATCTCTCTGTAGAAATATTTCTACCTCTGAACATAGCCTTACAATCTTCTGGTGAAATAGTTTTGTTACTAATATATTTACCATCAAGTCTAAACTGTAATTTTTCTTCTGGATCTTGTTCTTCTCTATTATATCAGATAACCTTCGCATAACATTGCAAACGCCCACATAACTACCCTGTGGGCTAAACTGTATTGTTTTAACTAAACCAGTTTCAAAGGCTAGCCTAATGCCAGCCAGACTACCCCACGGGCTTCTCCAAATCCCCAAACCGTCCTGATGCCCAGGGAGCCTTAAACTCAACCTGAACCTTCTAGGTTCCCCGAACATCCCTGGACGCCGGGAGAGCCCTTGGGGGGTACATCTCCCATCCTGTACCTCTTCATACGGTGAAACTTGGGGTGATGTGGGAGTCTTTGCTGTTCTCTGCAAAACTTCAAGTGAAAATATAACTATATACAGCACCCTGCACGACGTCAGGGCGTACCAATATGATAAGGGGGGAAGCATCCGGGTCATATGAGCCGGGCGCTCCTCTCCCCTCGCACTGTATCTGGAATGACTTCCAAGGGCTGCTGACGATGATGGATCAGCAGTGAGGCAACTGCCTAAACGCAGTATGTGGGGAATCCCCCAACTATTAAGCTGGGGGTGGGGGTCCCCCCACTCTAGGGAAATATCCCTGAAACGAGCTTGCCTCTAAATCAGCGGGAGCAAATCTAGGCTATTCTGCCCCATGATCCCCAGCCAGGCCAGCATAGATATCACACGTAAATGGAATCGCCTATTTAATGTACCACATGTAATGTAATGCCGGAGATCCATCAGGAGTTGACCTAAAGAGAACATGAGGAAGATCCACCCGGAGGTAACCCCTACACAGGAACCCGCATCAGCAAGGGACTAACAGTCTCCGTACGGAGCCGTACACCTCCAGCCGGCAGGTCATCCCCCGAGGCCAACCAGCCCCCGGCCCATGCAAAGCGCCAGGCAGCCATCCCCCCATCCCAACTGGAGTCGCACATACTCCTATCCAGGAGGGAGGTGAGAGTCCCATCCATTTAGTCAAACAGTAAGGATCAGTCCGTTTGTAAGCAGGAGGACTGTTGAAATACTCGGTCCGCGGCATTACTTACATTATGCATCGGAAGAGCACTGAAGTGTAAAGTCCAAACCTTATTGGTCGCATCCATATTCCAACCCCCTCCAGCTCCACCACACCTCCCATCTGAAGCGACATTTCCAATACAGTACATTGCCCGATCATTACAACCGCTGGCAGTTCCCTCTCTGGACTTTGCATTACAGTCATCAGTGCCTGCGCCCTGTTCCAGCAGGGCATGCGCCCCCCCCAGGTCATAGCGAAAGGCAACACCCGCCTCGTGCCAGCCAGGGAGATGTCAGACATTCTTAGCATTAGAAAAGAGCTGGACACGGGTGGGTCCGAACATTCATGCCTTGAAAGCATGAGGAACCAGATCATGGTGGGTGTTCAGATGCCGGAAAGCAGGGAGGGGCACCACGTATCCCCATCCGAACCAGTAGTGTTGCTAGCTGTAGCCCAGCTTCACATAGAGACCATGGTCCCCTCTCATGCAACCATCCAGTAACATTTACCACCCATTCCCCCCTCCCCCAGTCACACAAAGGAGAAAACCTCACATTCCCCCTTCCCCTCGCCCTCATATATATTACTCACTGCGTGCACTAACAGAGAACTGTAATAAAATTGTTGGTATGATTCTTCTCTGCTCATTCACATGTGCATTAGTCCAAATTTTCTTGTAGTGTCCGGAGCGCAAGGTGAGGGGGAAGGAGACACCCGGGGGGGGGTCAAAGGGAAAAGGGAGAGAGAGGGCCCCCCGCCTGAAGAATCATCCCGAAACCACAGCAAACAGTATATCCATTGTGAGTTCATGTATTCGCCGAATCTTGTTGCACGACTTTCTGAGCAGCTCCTTGGGAATCCACCTGCAGAGGCGCCGCCTTCCTATCGATCCTGGAGGGGTCACCATACCTTCTCAGTAGCGCTGAAACGTCTGCTCGTAAGTTTGTGCATGAGGCTCTCTGTAGCGAACCAGGCCCTGAAGCCCCCTTCTGCGACACAGCCCAGGCTGAAGCCAGTAAGTCCCTCTCTAGCTTTTCCTTGGTGAGGGAAGGGGAGACAATCCCCTGAGCACTCAGGAATGAAGAGGCTGCCAGTAAATCTGAAAAGACTACATGGCCTGAGTCTGTGGAAACTTTCAGCCTCGCAGGGAATAAAATCTGGGCTTTAATGTTTTTAGCCCAGAGCTGTTTTACTATCGGCCATAGGACCTTCCTAGCCTCCTAAACTGCTGTGGTATGGTCATTGTCCAGGGTAACTCGGAAGCCAGAGTAACTCAACTGGCCCTTCTGCCAGGCTCTCCGGAGCAATTCTTCCTTTACCTTATAGGATGTGATCTTAGCGACTATCAAGTGAGGCTTTACCTCTGGATTAGTGGGTTTGGGAAGAAGGGCTCTATGTGCTTGGTCCCTGTCTATTCTGAATTCTGCAGGCAGCTCCAGAATTTCCCTCAATAAAACCTGAAGGAAGGCCATCATAGTGGGGTATTTGTCTTCCAGGCCCTCTGGGACCCCATAGATCCGGAGGTTCTGCCGCTGACTTCTACCTTCCAGATCATCCAAGCGGTGAGTGAGCTCACGGTCCCATGCCAACAGATATAGGATCAAATGGTCCTGGCGATCTGACTGTTCGGCAACTTGAGCTGAGCACAATTCCAGCTGATCCGTTTTGTGACTGATGTTATTGATGTCCGCTTTAAGTTCGGCCAGGGACTGGTCGATTTTGATAACTGTATGGGCCGTTTGCTGAATTGTGGCCACCAGCTCTCCTTGTGGGCCCTCCTCACGCGGGTTGACCTGAAGAAAATTGAGAGGCACTTCAGAAGAATCCGAGGCATCGCCTTGCTCCTCGCGCACCAGGGATCGCAATTTTTGAGCCTGGGTAAGCTGGAGTCTTCCTGACCTGTTTTTCTTATTTTTGGCCGGCGAAGACATTCTACTTGTGGCGATTTGTTAAGTTTTAAACCGGCTGAGGAACGGAGCTCTGGGGCTAGGCAGCAATCGCTTCGCTGACGTCGCTAGGACAATTGTAAATCTAATCAGGGCTACCAGGTCTACAAGGATTCCTGTATCTTGCAAGTATATGGAGCCAGCTACATGATAATTGGTTATAGGGAAACAGAGTAATCTGCTAGGAAATTATGTAATGTATAGGAAGACACAAGAAAGTTGCCTTGGAGTTTTATGGGAAATGCCAGATTAGCCTGGGACCACTGCCTAATTACAAAAAGAAAAAAATATAGGTTTACCACTTTTAATTATTTAATACAACTGTGGCTTGCAATGGAGCAGCTAGCAAATAACTTGATTATACACTGCCTGTTGCTACATCAGTATGTTTTTCTATACAGCAATGCCACTTCATCTTGTTCAAGCAGGCGGACACACAAAGTTTTCTCCCACTATTCAAATCAACAGCTGGCAATTTATGGGGCCAGTCTGTTTTAGAGAGAAGGCAGAGAAATGATGGCGAGTGAACCTGGGCCATAAATTTGTGGTCTTGATTTACGCTACAGTCCATTTGCAGCTCACTCCTTTTAAGAGTCACACACACACACACACACACACTTTAAGTAAACATACGTTGTCATTCAGCAGGCAGTTAGCAGCATTTAGGCAGATGGGAGGAGCTTGGCGGGACCACACACACAATTCCTAGACCACAGAAGGACCAGATGTCACTGGCTTTGTAAGCAATAGGCGCACTAATTATAGGAATATTATTGCTGCTAAAATACTTCTTGAGAAGAAAAGTTATGAGTTGGTAAGGAAACCGAATCGGGCTCACCTGGCTGCTTTGTGTGGAATGCATACATGTACATTGCTCCCAAAAAACAGCATTCTAGTCATTTTTAGTTTTTTAAACATTAGTTTTGTTATATATACTGAGATCATTTTTATTTTCTTAAAAATACTAATGACATAAGGACTCTAGGTGGGGTGAGAACAGTAGTGCTTTCCTGAGTTATTTTGCAATTGTGGAGATATGTCAGCGCACTATTATTTATTTATTTTTCAAAGTATTTTACCAGGAAAGACAAACCGAGCTGATAACGGTTAGTTTCCAGATACAACCTGGGGAACTTTGTGTTCTTTTGTCGGGAGGTGGGAGGATCAGAAAATACAGGTTACTCACCTGTAACAGGAGTTCTAGGAATGGTATATGTTGTTCATCCACACTGTCTAGCAGGTTCCTTGCCGCTTTAAATCTTGCCGGAAGGTCTTCAAGCGGGCTCCTCCCATCCACCTGGGTGGTAAAACTCTCGGCTCCGCCCCATGACGCCAGATCTAGCCCGCTGGAAGCCAGGTTGTGCGTCGAAGCCGGGGAGGTCGGGTGGGTCATGTGGATGAACAACATACCATTCCTAGAACTCCTGTTACAGGTGAGTAACCTGTATTTCTAGGACATGGATAGTTGTTCATCCACACTGTCTGGCAGACTCCTAGCAGTTCTCCGGGAGGAGGGAGGCAAGGCGCACACCCCCTACTTAGGGAAAAGAGACTGGAGAACCAAGGCCCCAAAACCAGCATCCCAGTGTGACTCAAGGTCGATGTGGTAGTGGGTGATGAAGGTATGTGCTGACTTCCAGGTAGCAGCCCTGCAGATTTCCTGAAACATAGAAACATAGACTTTGACGGCAGATAAGGGCCGCAAGGCCCATCTAGTCTGCCCATTTCCCTACCTACAGGATAGGCCGCAGATCCTAGTTAACCAACAGCCTATATCTTCCTGCCCCCCACAAGAATTTCCTTATGTCTGTCCCATGCATTCTTCAATTCACCCACAGTTTTAGACCCCACAACTTCCTCAGGAAGGCTGTTCCATGCATCCACTACCTCTCAGTGAAATAATACTTCCTCACATTGCCCCTGAACCGCTCTCCTCTATCTTTAAATTGTGTCCCCTTGTTCTTGCAAGTCTCTTTTCTGAAAGATGCTACCCTCTTGGACTTTGTTGATTCCCTTGAGGTACTTGAAAGTTTCTATCATGTCCCCTCTTCTTCTTCCTCAAGGGTATACATATTAAGCTCCTTTAGTCTCTCCTCATACGGCTTCTCTTGCAGACCCTGCACCATTTTAGTTGCCCTCCTCTGGACTGCCTCTATCCTGTCTATGTCCTTATGGAGATGGGGTCTCCAGAACTGGACACAGTATTCCAGATGGGGTCTCACCAACTGTCTGTACAGAGGGATAACAGCTTCCTGTTTCTGCTGCTGATGCCTCTCTCTATACATCCCAGTATACCCCCGCCCTCCCTACTGCCTTCTCACATTGCTTGCTAACCTTAAGGTCATCTGATATGATTACCCCAGGTCCCTTTCCTGTTTTGTTGTTGTTACTACCTCCCACCCATTGTATTCTTCCCTGGGTTCTTGTTTCCCAGGTGCATTATTTGCACTTTTGCATTGAATCTAGCTGCCATCGCTCTGACCATTCCTCCAACCTTGCCAAGTCCCTTTTCATCCTTTCCACGCCTCCTTGTGTATCAACCCTGTTGCAGATCTTTGTGTCATCTGCAAAAGGCATACTTTTCTTTCAGTCCCTCTGCAATGTCACTGATGAAGACATTAAAAGGACTGGACCCAATCTGAACCCTCTGGTGCCCCACTGGTAACCGCCCTTTCTTCAGAGTGGACTCCATTTACAATTACCTTCTGTGTCCTGTTGTCCAGCCAATGTTTTACCCAGGCTACCACCCTGGGACCCTCCCAGGCTGGTTAATTTGACTAATAATATTTTGTGGTGGACTGTGTCAAATGCCTTACAAAGTCTAGGGTAGGCCACCACAGCTCCTCCCTGGTTACTACTTTGTCACTCAGTCAAAGAAATCTATTAGATTGGCCTGACATGACCTCTGGCGTGAACCCATGTTGCCTTGGATCCTGTGCTCCACTGACCCTAGGTACCTTGTTCTTTCCTTCAGAAGTGACTCCATCACTTTCCTACCACAGAGGTCAGACTAGTCTGTGTTCTGCCCTGTCTAGTCCCACTTTTGTGAAGGGGAACACATCCTTCCTCCAGTCCTCGGTACCACTATCCTCCCATGATTTATTAAAAAGAGTAGCCAGTGGTTCACTAGTTCCTTCTTAATTTTTAGAATTTGGGTGAATTTCATCAGGATCCATTGCTTGTCCACCTTCGGTTTTAGGAGTTCTGCAGAACCCTTTCTTCGTAAAGATTGGGATCGACTTTATCAAGAGTGCTTCTGTTAATTGGATTAGCACTTCCTCCTCTTTAGAATACTGAGCAGAAATATTCGTTCAGGCTTCTGCTTTTTCACTGTCCCCTGCCCACCCACTGGCTCATTCTATTCAGCCTCACTATCCCTCCTTGTCTTTCACGCTGATGTACTCATAAAAGGTTTTATCCCCTTCAACTGAGTTGGCTATCTTTCCTGTTTGCCTTTGTTATTCTGACTTCTCCTGCTTCTTTTCTGCCTTAACTGGTACAGCTCTCTGTCCTGCTCCTTCTGTGTTTCCTTATACTCCGGAATACTATTTTTCTTCCTGACTTACAGCCACCTCTTTAGAACCATAGTGCTTTTTCTTTCGCTTTGATTTGTTTATTTGCTTTACACAAAGGCTTGTTGCCCTGTGATGGCAGTTTTGATAATTCCCCATTGTTGCCCACACCTCCTTCTATCCTGTTTGCTAGTGCTTTCTGAGGCATCTCCCATCTTGCCAAAGTCAGTCCTCCTAAAGTCCAGTACCCTCACTTTTGTATGTTTTGACTTCAGTAGTCGGAGTTTAACGTGAACCACACTGTTTGATGGTCACTTGTCCCCAGATGGCAACCCACTTTCTAGATCTGAGATCCTCTCACTGCCCCGCTTGAGGTCTGAGGTCTAAGATTGCTCCCTCCGCAGTGGGTTCCAAACTAGCTGTCTAATGCCTGCCACCTGTAGGGCGCCAAGAATGGCCCTGTTTTGGATGTGGCTGCAGCAAAATGTGCTGTCCAGTTAAAATGTGGCACATTCAGGTCTCCCATCAACAGTATCTCCCTTTCTGCCATTCTAAGAATGCCTTCCATCATATCCTGTCCATTCCTTCCCTGACATGGGGTCTGTACACAACCCCTGTGCGGATTGTGGTGCCTCTTAGTCCAGGGTGACCCACAGTGCCTCCCTTCCTCTCCCTGTTTACTCTTTTGTTCAGTTGCTTTTATCCCTCCTTACATAGAGCGCTACCTCCCCCTCTTCTCCCCTGCCTGTCTCTCCTGTAGTTATGTACCCTTGGCATGTTAACATCCCAGTCATGGTTCCTTTCTGTACCATGTTTCTCGTGACTGCTACAATATCCAGGTATCCCTCTTCCATTAAGGCCACTCAGCTGTAGGGAGCTTGTTGTCCAGACTACGGGCATTGGTACCATTACCTCCATTTCCTGATGGCCTCACTTCCTTTGCTCCCATCCCTGTCCTTCTTGCCTATTTGTCTTCCATTTACCCTGCCCTTCTCCCTACTCGCACACCTCCATGCTGGTGTTTGCCACACTTACTACCGTGATTGTTTGGGGGTCTGATTTTCCTCTTGCCTTTTCCAGTGCCTCCTCCTCGACTAGTTTAAAGCTTGCCAATGAAGCATTTAAACCTATCACTCAGATCCTGGTTCCTCCCGGACAGATGCAGCCCATCATGCCAGTATAGGCTTGCATCACCCAGGTGGACCCCCAGTCCCCACTGAAGCCAAATCCCTGAACTCCACACCAGTTTTTCAACCACTGATTGAATCCCATGGTACGGAACCCCTAGCCTCCTATGCCATAGATGGGCAGCACCTCGGAAGGTGGTTACCGCATGCTACATTTGACTAAGGCCCTCCCCAATTCCACAAACTCTTCTCTGCACTTTTATCCTTTCTCTTGGTGGTCATTTGTCCCTAGGTGGACAATGACATCCAGCTCCCTACCCTGTGCAGCTGCTCCGGCAATCCTGAGGATTCGCTCCCTGTCCCTACAAGCCATGGCTCCAAGCCATGGCCTCCTGGATAGGGACATCCCCTGGAGCCAGCTACTGATGCATGGTATGGCGGTAGAATGAGCTCTATCCTTGGGAGGCTTCATGCCCACCAACCTATAGCAGAGATCTATGCAGGAGGTGACCCACCTGCCTATCGCCTGCTTGGCTGCAGGTCTGCTGGTGCAGCTTCACGTGGGTGATGCACAGCTAGCTAATCTCTCCCGGAACTTCAGCCGCCTACTCCTTATAATAAGCGGGCCTTCTAGGGTCCAAAGTAGGAGCCCATTTTCGCCTCCCGAGGTGTGATTGTAGAGAACACTGCAGAGTCAACACCTGGTTAAGGTGAAACTCTGACACCACTTTCGGAAGGAATTTCAGGTGTGTGGCGCAGGACAACCTTTGTCCCTGTGGAAGACCAGATAAGGAGACTCATGCGAAAGTGCCTGGAGTTCTCCCATCCTTCTGGCTGACGAGGCCACCAAGAAGGCGGTATTCCATGACAGGTGGGAGATATCGCACCTGTGCATTGATTAGAATGGCTTGCCCATGAGCTTGGCCAATACCAGCAGTAGATCCCACGGACGTGGAGGTTCTCGCACTGAAGGGGAAATGTGATCAAGGCCTTTGAAAAAGTGCCAGACCACCTTCTCCTGCGCCACCGACTACTTCCCGGCCCGCGCCCGGTAAGCAGAGATGGCTGCCAGGTGCACCTTAAGGGTCGTCAACCTAAGCCCTAACTGAGACAGGGACCACAGGTAGTCCAGAATGCTTGCCAGGGAACAGGAGGAAGGGTCCAGGCCCTTGCCCTGACACCAAGTGGAAAATCTCTTCCATTTGAAGGCATAGCATTTTTTGGTCGACTCCTTACGGGACGCCTCAACGACGTTGAGGACCTCGCTGAAAGACCTAAGGCCTGGAAATCTAATCCGCCAGGAACCAGGCTGTTGGGGTGCAGGGATTGAAGGTCCGGATGGAATACCTTCCCTGATTGACGGAGATCAGGTCCGTATGGCTGGAAGCCGCCTGGAGCCTGGAGCTGAGACTGAGGAGATCTAGATACCTACAACTGACAGGGCCAGTCTGGGGCTAGTAGATCACCTGCGCCTTGTCCCTCCTTGCCTTGAGAAGCATTTTATGGATCAAGGGAAATGGGGGAAAGGCGTAGAAGAGGCCCGGGGTCCACAGCCTCGAGAAGGCATCATCCTGCAGCGAGCCCTGCTGAGGGGGCCGGGCATGAAACAGTCTCAGCTTCGCATTCTTCCTGGAGGCAAACAGGTCTGCCTGAGGCATGCCCCAGTGGGAGAAGAGATCTTGTACTACCTCCGGCAGGAGAAACCACTCATGAGACGAAGCCCCTATCCGGCTTAGGGCATCGGCCAGGGTGTTGGAGGCTCCTGCCACATGAATGGCTAGGAGATCCGCCTCCAGGCTGCGCACGAGAGACCATATGTGGACAGCTTCCTTGCATAAAGGCATGGAGCATGTCCCGCCCTGGCGGTTTAGGTAGTACATGGTCGTGGTATTGTCCATCTGGACCTGAACCACTTGACCCCGTAGAAACAGAGCGAAGGCGGTGAGAGCTAGACGGACCGCCTGGAGCTCCAGCAGGTTGATATGGTATCGGGACTCCCGAGGGACCAGAGGCCGGCGCTCTGTGCTCCCCCAGATGGGCACCCCTAATCCATCAGAGATGCATCGTCGATAGTGAGACCGCTGTTCGGGCAGACAAATGGGATGCCTCTCCTGCAGATGCCGGAACGGGTCCACCACTGGAGAGCGTCCACATCTCCTGGGTCACTGTCACCAACTGATCCAACGGATCGCAGCTGTGACCACTGGCTGGCCAGTCCTCACTGAGGGGACGATACCAGTGGGCCCAATGGACCACGCTGGTGCAGGCCGCCATGAGGCCCAGGAGGCACAGGAAGTCCCAGGCAGGGCGCAATTGCCCAACCAGAAATGATTGAGCAAAGGAGGAAAGAACCTCGGCTCCTGTCCGCCGGGAGCCGAGCTCTGGCTTGAAGAGAACAAGCCTGCCCCGATGAAGTGTGTATCACCTGCTTCGCACGAGTTCACTCTGGCCTCGCTGATGAGGAGGCCAATCTGAGAGCAAACCTGGAGGGCCAGATCTCTGGACCACTCCACCTCCGCTCTGGAGGGGGCTGCAATCAGCCAGTGGTCCAGGTAGGGGTACACCCGGACCCTTCGGCGCCGCAGGAATGCTATCACCACTGCCATGCATTTGGTGAAGACCCTGGGAGCTAGAGAGAGGCCGAAGGGCATGGCCCGGAACTCGTAAAGAGATCCCTCCGCTCTAAAGTGGAGGAATCTCTGGTGAGACGGATGGATTGGGACGTGAAAGAATGCGTCCTGGAGGTCCAGGGAACAGAACCACATGCCTCGTTCCAAGGATGGGATTATCTGCGGCAGAGTGACCATCCTGAAGGTCTGAGACCTTAGGAACCTGTTTAGGTCATGCAGGTCGAGAATGGGGCGCCAGCCCCCCGTCCGTTTTGGGACCAGGAAGTACCTGGACACAAACGCCAGGTCTGGAGGAGGATCCACCACCTTCCTGATCACCCCTTTTTTGAGAAGCAGGGCAATATCGGCTCGGCGGGCTGACAGCGAGGCTTCGGACCCCGTGGCCCCCCGGGGAGCGACGGCTTGAAAAGGAGGGGTCTGCTCGAATTCCAGAGGCAGGCCCTTTCCCACCACCTCCAATACCCAACAGTCCGTGGTGATAGTGGACCAGGCAGAAAGGAAGTGGCGGAGCCGTCCCCCCCATGGGAGGAACCCAGGGAAGGGTGACGAGGTTGGGGGCGACACCCCTCAACCCATCACTGGGCAGGCTTGGAGGAGGGACCGGCCGAGGGACCTCCTGGGCCTTTACTCCCTGCTTCCTATTGGAGGAAGCCGCGGACTTGGGTTTGAGATGCCAAGCGTGAGCCTGCTGGCCCTGGCGCTGGTGCTGTTGGGCCGGACGTGCCGCAGGCGCAGAAGGACGAAAGGGCTTGTGCTGCTGCTGACGTCGGCCTTTGTCCTTCTGGGCAGAGGTGACAGAGTCCAGAGTGGCATTGACTTTTCGATCCGCTGGAGGTGTCCTCCACCCAGGGTCAAGAGGTTGGTCCCCAAGAAGGGGACGCCCACAAACTTGTGCTGGGTATCCGCGCGTGGAAGGTGGATATCCTCAGCCATGCCCCGCGTGCATGGCCACTGCAGCCGCCACTGACCTGCAGGACAGGAATCACCTATGTCCAGAGCAGTCTGAAGTTGCTGTCGCCACCGCCTCCTACCCTGGTCCCACACTCTGCCGGACTGTGGTCTGCAGGTCGGCCGGAGATGAGGGATCACCTCATCCAGGGAGCCCATGAGGGCGTGAGAGAAGGTGCCATCAGCACGGCCAAGCTGGCCTGTCGGAGGCCGAGGGAGGATGCAGCATACACCTTGCACCCGGCATAGTCCAACTTTTTGGACTCCTTGTTGGGGGGGCTTGTCCACGTCCCGAGCGTTTCCGGAACGCTGGAAAACGCTGTAGGTAACTAACCCCTCGGCAGAGGGGTGCTCCGAGAAACCAGGCAAAGAGTCGTAGGGACCGTGATACTTCCTGGCCATCCTGGCCGAGGGCGCAGGACAGGAAGCAGGCCACTGCCAAAGCTCCAAGGCTGGGCCGACAATGGCCTCAGCCACAGGGAAGGCCTCCGTGGGTGAATCCCCTTGGTCCAGTATCTCCATCAGGGGATACTTGGCCCGTTTAGACACGGGCTCGATCTGCATCCCGGTGGACTCCGAGATGAGCCAAAGCAAACCCATGAAGGACAATGGGCTATCGTCCAGTGACTGGCCCCATGAGGACTCCAGGTCGAGCTGCCTGGAGAACAGAGAGGAGTCATCGTCGGACTCCGAAGAGTCCGCGAAGAGCTGCCTACAGCCTGAGCCACCCTCCACCTGCCGAGGACGGTCGGAAGTGAGGGTGACCGACAACCTGTGGGGCAGGCCATTACCCGACCGAGAATCTTTGGTCGTTGCCCCAGACATCGGTTGTGGAGGTGGAGGTTCCACCACAATCGGTGGGGCAGCAAGTTCCGGACGAACAACTGGCCCAGAAATGGGCATCTCGACTGCAGCGAGCGGTTGCTTCGGCCGTTCAGGTGACAGCCACTTGATGGCCGGGGGATGCGTTGGTGTCGACTTACTCCCAGACAACATTAACTGCTGCCACATAAGCTCCTTGTAGCACTGACGCAATTTGCGTCAAAGCCTTTCCTCTTCCGAGGAGGAAGATGAGGAGGAGCGGCATCCCCGCTTACTTCGGTGCCGAGACCGAGACCACCGATGTCGGCGGGATCGGCCTGACCGAGATGAGGTCCAAGACAGAGACCCTCGGTGCAACCGAGGGTGGGCCTGGAAGGGGCGGGGACACCCACTCTTCCCTCGGCTTGACACTTTTAACCGGACTGCCAACCCAAGGCGCAGGCAGATCCTCGGCTCCACCGGGGAACCGGCGAAGAAGGGTTGTCGGTTTACCAATCGACAACCCGCCCAACGGGTCGAGGAATATCTCGACTGCATCGACGGGTGTCTCGGCAGGCTGGCCTGACAGGGACGCCATGAAGCCAGCGGCCTGAGCCGCAACCTCAACCAAAGTCGAAGGTCGGCTGTCCGGGGAAGGAGACTCTCCGCTTCCCATGAACACCGACGGTGGGATTCTACCTTTGAATCCTCTTCTTGGACCAAGAGGAATGTCCCGATGGCCCCTCACCCTCGTGGAAAGGGACTGACACAGCTCCTTGAACGAAGCCGAATACGAGGAACTAAAAGAGAGTGGGATAAATGCCGCGACCGAGAGGGAGGAAGATGCGGCCTGGGCCTCCTCCTCCTCGAGGGCGATCATATGCTTGAGCTGCTCAGCCAAGCCAGCCGTCGCGGACACCGCCTAACGAGCCTCTTTGGATTTTACCGGCGGGTAACGCTTCTCGGGGTGCCCGAGCTTCAATCGGGCTGCGCAATCCTGCAGGACATTGGCCGAAAAGGAATGACACAACTCGCAGGCCTGCGGGTCATGGTCTAGGCCGAGGCAGTAGACACACGTGGAATGCGGATCCATCCTGGACATCTTCTGCCCGCAAGGGCACCTCCGAAAGCCGGGAATCGATTTGTCCATCGCAGTCATGAGGGATACTGAAGACCGAAGTCTAGAAAACTTTAGAACGGGTTTCGGACGAACCGAAGAGTTAGGATCCAGTCTAAAACGCAGAGCGCTAAGGAGGGAACCTGAGCTTCCAAGCGGTAAGGAAGATCTAGCGTCATGGGGCGGAGCCGAGAGTTTTACCACCCGGGTGGGTGGGAGGAGCCAGCTTGAAGACCTTCCGGCAAGATTTAAAGCGGCAAGGAACCTGTCAGACAGTATGGATGAACAACATATCCATGTCCCTAGAATTCAGAGGTAGCTAATAAAGTAATAAAAACAAGGTGCTCTCAGACTGTTTTCACTGGTCACAAAAATGTCCTTTTAAGACAATTTTAAAATACTTAATCAATGAGCTCTTATACATGTTTTACAAGTGGGATAATTGCGAATTTACAGTTTGTGGGCGGTAGTCTCCGATCCTATGGCCAGCAGCCCCGGTCTCATGGCCAGAAGCCATCGAAAGTGGAGTTTACGGCCACCAGCCCTGGACTGTGGGGTTGTTAGTCCCAATGCCTTTTCATTGAGATTGAAGGATACCATTTGTAGAAGTCAGTGGAATAAATAAATGAGCTTGGGTGGGGAAGAGGGATGACTTAAAACCAAACGGGGGTCTTTCTTGAGAGAGATTGTGTAACCAGAAGTTCAGGGCCTTCTGGGGGGACCACTGCCTGATTGATTTGCTGGCTGAGCCCAGCTGGTATAACAGAAGCACTTGGGGTCCTCAGGTATAGGTTTACCCCCTCCCTCTTTCCGTTCTCAATAAGGAAGCAAGCTGTGTTCCCCAGCTTGCCGATAACTGGGGGGGGGGGGACTGTGACACTCAGATAGCTGGTTCTCATTAATCTATGATTTTTGCAATATAAAAATGTACTATTGAGTGTCTCTCATGAGACATGCTGAAACAGCCCATGGAATGCACCCCCCCCCCAGGTTTTAGCTACAAGGTGTTACCTGGAAGGCCAGGAGATAATTACAGGCTAGAAGGGGCCTAAATTAAGCATCTCTTGTTTATCTAGCTTAATTGTAGCTTGCCAGCTGACAGGATAGAAAATATCCATTTTAAGACGTTCAGAGGAGAAAACCAGGTTATGTCACACTGGTGCGAAGTCATAAATGTTCCTTTGATGTCTGTAAAAGCAGGATGTTGCTCATGGATGAAAGAAGGACTTAGAAATTAACCTTATTTAATTCACCTTCTGAGTGATGACACCCTGATTGTATAATTTGTAATAAACAGAGGAGGAGCTGGGTGACATCATGGAGAAGGCAGGGTCAAGACAGTGTTTTAGTTATGCTGTGAGTGACCTGTAAACACACACGTTTGGACTCTCTTGACAACAACATCTGTCTATCAGCACTATTAGAATAGATACATTGAATATAGAAGTCTAACTGTCTGGTGGTAGGAATTTTGCACTTTTTTTTAACCCTTGTTCTTTTAAATGATTGTATGTTTTGTGATATATGGTTCTGTATTTATATTTTACATTTCTGTATCTATTTTGAAGTAAACCTCTACTTTAGAGACTACTTGGTGTGCCTTTGAAATTCTTTTTCTTGATAACTGAAGCACACATAGCTAAAGTTGACACTGTACAAAGCTTACTGGTTTTACCAAACTGGGAAAAGGTAAGAGTTTATTCTGAGGTCTTTAATAGAGTTTTAAGGGTTCATTTTGTACGCCTGGTTAGGTGCCCATAGGCGAAAGATATCTGGCCCCCCCGAAGAGCAGAATTATCTGAGCCTGTACATTGGGTACACTAACAAGAGGTTCACAGTTTGAATCCCTCCAGAACTTGAGACCAAAGTTTGATTCAAACCCACAAAACAGACAGGAGGGATACCCTGTTTCTGTTTCCTGTTCACAAGACTGCGCTCGGAGGTTGGCACTGTGGGAGCAGAGGGCCTGACCTGCTGAGTGGATTTGTGACAGGGACTACAGATTTAATCCCCCTTCCATGCCCTATTTGTTTCACTCTGAGTCTGGGGTGCCTGTCTGTCCTAATATCGGACTCATTGCTCTCTGTGGGCAGCCCCTGTATGACTGGAGGGTGCGTGGATGACAGAAAACAGATACTTCTCGGGTTTGGAATGTTTGAAACAGCCAGCCCGGGTCAGCTGGAGATCCTGGTTCTAGAATGGAGTCCGTTCTGCCAGTTCCAGGTGGATCAGTGACGGTGATGTGAAGCAGCAGCCGGGGCCTGGGACTAGTGGGTATAGTACTGGGGGTTATTTCCCATGATGGAACGTTCCTGCTAATCCCTGAGACAGCGTACTCGCTCCCTCACTCGCGGTGATCAGGACGTGCCTGCAGTCTCAACCCTTCTGTTACTGAAATTTGGGACACTGGCCATCAAAATGTGCGACACCACACATTGTCAAACATGGAGATATGCACTCAGAACCATGTGGAAAGTGCAATGCCTTTATTTGTGTAAAGTTTAGTTTTGCTATACAGGAACAGATCATAGCGTATGTTTGCTTTGTAGTCTGGGTTCATGGTTCGAGGCAGCACCTTCTCAGTGTAAGAGGGGATAATTCAGAGGGCTTAAATGAGGAATGTCCCTTAATATGGGACAGCTGGAAGGTATGGATCAGGACACGTCCCTTAGTGACTGCATGGGGTACACACCGTTAAACACCGCATTGTCTATTTTTAGTACCTAACAATGTTGTTGTTAATTATCTTTGTTGTCTGGAATACATCTGTATACTTTCTCTGTTCCCTTTCACTGGGACATTCATGAAAACGAGATGTGCAGCTCATGAGTTTTCCTGTCGGATAAAATTAGATAAAAATAAGTCATCTCTTCACACACACACACACACACCCCGAAATAATACTCAGGACATAACTCTAAATGTGTGTAGTATTGCTGCGAATCTTGAATGATTCTATTTTTGAGTTTGGCTCCAAAACGGGTTTCATGAGCTCAAGGAAGGCTGCGTGAGTTTTGGGGAGTTTTACGGGGTACTTCAGGAATGTTTGGCTTTTTCACACTTTGGCGGTTTGGGGGTATTTTAGGAGAAGGCTTGCTCTCACATAGGGATTATGGAATATCTCAGGGCGAACAAGTTGTTTCAGGGTTTTTAGTTTTCTTCCTCCATCAGCGGTGCTAATGGGGTTAAGGACTAATCTTGCCGATGTGAGAGCCCCTTTGTTTTCCCAAATTCGGAGTAAATCCGAGGACTCGCTGAACATCAGGATTTGGCCTAATAGCATAGATTCCTGCAGCCTGAAGAGGTTATTCCAAAATGAAACACTGCAAATTACACTATAATTCCCCAAAATGGGTGTGCAGAATTTTTTTTAACTGTTAAACTTCTACAGGGGGAAAATGTTATCTGAAAGAAGATACAAACCTGAGAAGCCATTCCAACCCGAGTCAAAAGTGATTCCAAGAGAGGAAAGTACAGTTACGTAAGAACTTACCGTAACAGTAGATCTTCGAGAACAGCTCTTGCAGCAGGTTACACCATTAGGACTGAAGCCGGCAGGCGTCAGGACCCAACGGAAAAATTCTAGCTAGCTATCTTCAGTGGGGACCGCCCCCGACGTCGGTCCCGCCTCCAACGTCAGACGTAGTATATAAGGGGGCGGTCCTGCCAGATTCCCCAGTTCTCCCGCCGGAGACTTCCGGCCGTAGGCTGACATAGAAATGGGAGACCGAGGATCCACTGTCAGAAGACAGAAGGGTATAAATCCCTGTTCAGAAAGGCTGAGCCATGCCTCCTCCAAGGGGGATGGTGGGCGGGAAGGTACCTGCTGCAAGAGCTGTTCTCAAAGATCTACTGTTACGGTAAGTTCTTACGTAACTGTACTATCTTACTTCGAGACACAGCTCTTGCAGCAGGTTACACCATTAGGACTGATTCCCAAGCAGTAGCGCTTGCAAACACTCTGGGAGGAGGAGACTAGAAGGAACATTCCAGGTCCTGAATCTAGGACAGGAGACTCTGTAGCACAGCTAGGCGGAAGCCTGCTCTTCGCCGTGAAGGCGATGTCTAGGCTATAATGCCTGATAAAGGTATGTACAGAGCTCCAAGTGGCTGCCAGCACAAATGGCAGAAGTGGAGCGTTTCATAGTGCTGCAAAGGGTAGCCACACCCCTAGTGGAATGGCCCCGGACTGATCCCGGGCGGGCTTTGGTTTGATATCATAACAGTATGAGATACACTGGACAAGCCAGCTAGACAGGGACTGTTTGGATACTGGTTGGCCCATCATCCTTTCAGAAAAGGAAATGAAAAGTTGTCTGATTTCATTAAGCTGCTTAGTTCTGTTCAGGTAGTACCTCAAGCTGCGTGAACATCCAGGTGTGGAGCAGCGCCTCTCCTCTATTAGAATAGTTCGGAAGTAGACTGGCAGGTCAATATCCTGATTGAGAGTGAGTGTGGAAACCACCTTAGGCAAGAATTTAGGATTCGTCCTCAGGGATACTCTGTCCCGGTGGAAAATTAAATAAGGCTCTTTGCACATGAGAGCATGAAGCTCAGAAACTCTTCTCGCTGACGTAACAGCAACCAAAAACAACGTTTTCCACGACAGAAAATGCAGCTCGCAATCCGCGGCAGGTTCAAAGGGGGGGAGCGTGAGGTGCTCCAAGACAAAGAGCAAATCCCATGGAGGCACAGGGTCCTTAATGGGCGGCCTAAGGTGTAACACCCCTCTTAAGAATTCCCGACAGGCATCTAATTGTGCCACTGTGCGCTGTCCCACCGGGAGGTGATAAGCTGAAATGGCACAGAGGTGCACCTTAATAGAGGAGTAGGCGAGACCCGAACGGAAAAGGGAGAGCAGGTACTCTAGCACCGCCTTCACCGGACAACCAAAAGGGGAAAGGTCGCGTGCTTGTGACCATAAACAAAAATGGCGCCATTTCATGGCATACGTCGCATGCATTGCCGGTTCTCTGGCTGCAGAAAGAACTTCCGCAACCTCTTGCGAGACCCCGTGTCGCAAGATGGCTATGTCTCTAGGAGCCATGCATGCAGGTTCAGTGAGCGTAAGTCCGGGTGGACCAGTGAACCCTCCTCCTGAGACAAGAGATGGGAGCTGAATGGCAACGGGAGCGGAGGTTCTCGGGATAGCTGTATCAGAAAAGGAAACCAGATCTGTCTGGGCCAAAAAGGGGCCACCAGGATCATTGTTGCATGCTCCCTGCGCAGTTTGAGAAGAACTCTCTGGATCAACGGGAAGGGAGGAAACGTAGAGGAATCTGTCCGCCCAGGAGAGGGACAACGCGTCTCGCCAGAAAACACCAGGCCCTGGATCTAGCAAGCAAAAATTGGGCAGTTTTGCGTTGGATGGGGAAGCGAACAAGTCCAATTCTGGAGTTCCTCATCAAGAAACAGATCCTCTGCTACTCTCCTGAAGAAGATCCCACTCGTGGACTCTGGCTTGGGAGCGACTCAGACCGCCTGCAATTGTGTTGTCCACCCCGGAACATGTACTGTGATCAGGTTCGCACTGGGTGTCGGATTACCCAATCCCACACCCTCATGGCCTCCTGTAAAGGGGTAAGAGGTGCGCCTCCTTGTTTGTTGAGGTAATACATCACCGCCGTGTTGTCTGTCTGAAGCAGGAGAGTACTCGGTGGGATCTCTGACTGAAAAGCCTGCTGGGCATAGAGGACCGCCCTCATCTCTAGGACGTTGATATGGAGGTGAGCCTCCTGAGGGGTCCACGTTCCCTGGGACTTCACCCCATCCAAGTGTGCTCCCCACCCTAGACCTGAGGCATCTGTGGTGAGGATTACCTCCGGGGACGGTGCTACAAACGGGACGCCCGTAGAGAGTGTCCCTGGGTCTAGCCACCACTGCCAGTCTCGAATCACGGTATTCGTGATTCTGACCGGATGCTGCATGTGGTCTTGCCTTTGGTCCCATTGCACTTTGAGCATCCACTGAGTTACCCACATGTGGAGCCTTGCGAAAGGGACAGTAGGAATGGCCGCAGCCATGTGTCCGAGCAAGCGGAGGACTGACCTGGCTGGGACGGTCTTGTTCGACGACAGCTCCCTGATGAGGGATCTGATGCGCTCCGCTCTGTCGTCTGGAAGAAATGCTCTTCCCTGGACGGTGTCCAGTACTGCGCCTATAAACTGCAGCTTCTTCGACGGTACCAGAAGAGACTTCTCGTGGTTGATTAAGATACCCAGAGATCGAAACAGGTCCTGGGTGCTCTGGATCGCCTGTAATAACGCCTTTCTGGAGGCGCCATGAGAAGCCAATCGTCCAGGTAATGGGAACACATAATGGCCTGTCTCTTAGAGATGCTGCCATGACTGCCATGCATTTGGTAAAGACCCTGCGCCGATGACAGCCCGAATGGAAGGGCTCGAACTGAAGGTGATGGCTCGAGAAACTCAAGCGCAGGAACCTTCGCGCTGGTATGGGGATGTGCAGGTAAGCTGCCCTGCATGTCTAGAGACGCTAAAAGGCGCCCCTGTTTCAGCATGGGAATAAGACCCGAAGAGTTACCATGCGGAATCTTTGTAGGCGATCGACAAATTGAGGTCGCTGAGGTCCAGAATCGGACGGAGGTCCTGTCTGTCTTTGGAACCAGGAAGAAGTGGAATAGTATCCGTGTCTCTCTGGTTCTCTGGGACGACTTCATCGCTTCCTTTGTAGAAGTGCGAGCACTTCTTGCATGATCAATGACTTGTGCTGACCCGGGTACCGGGAGAGCAACGGAGGCCTCGAGGGTGGCTTTTCCGCGAATTCTATAAAGTGGCCTCTTCCGACCAACTGTAGGTGGTTATAGTCTGCCATCCCAGCAGGAAATTCGCAATGCGACCCCCGACCATGACGTCCCGTTGATCCTGAGGGGCGGGGGCCGGGAAGGAGTCAGGCTGCGGCGGCTGAGGATCCCGCTGGCTGGACCGGCTTAGGAGTGCGCTGGCTTCGACCTGCGGGTTGTTTTCCCTGGGCTCTGCGAAAACCGGAGCCCCTCTGTTGTGGAACGGGGCGGGACTGCTGTCTCTGCGTCTGTCCACAAAATCGGCTTTGGTTCCTACGAAAGGAACTAAGCTTGGGTCGGTACATGGCCTGAACCGACCTCACCGCCTTCCCGGCCTCTTGGAGTTTGGTAATTATCTTCTCTGAGGGTTTACCAAACAAAACTTCTCCCCCGAATGGGGCGTCCATGATGTTTTTCTGAACATCCGGGGTAAAACCGGAGACACAGAGCCAAGAGTGCCTCCAGAGGCATACGCCTGAAGCTGCTGCTCGGGCTGAGGAGTCCGCGGAGTCGTACGTGGCTCGTAGCACCGGGGTTCCCACGTCCAAACCCGTACGGAGGAGCTGCAACATCTCCTCCTTCTGCTCACCTTCTGGCAATTTCTCAGCCGCATCCAGACCCTGCTCCCACAAGGCATTCTGGAACTGCACCATGTGAGTCAAGTAATTCAGGGATCTGATGGCGCAGGTAGCGGAAGCATACGTGTGCCTACCCATGGCGTCCTGCTGTTTGGACTCTGGGTCCGGTGGCAGGGTGCTCAAATGTTGCGGTCTCTGGGACTGGTCATGAGAGGCTGTTACGACCAGAGAGTCGGCCTGAGGATGCTGAGTCAAGTACTGGTCTTCTCTGGGAGCCTTGTACAAGCGGTCAGCTTTCTTTGGCATCACCGGGAGCGAATGTGGACGCTTCCACGCAGCCTAGGTGACGTCCACAAAAGTGTCTACCAAGGGTGGCACCACCACAGGCTTGGGGTCCTTCTGCCGAAGATACTTCGCAAGGCGTAGCCTCTCGGGGTCTAACTCTTCCGCATCCCATCCCATGTTCTCTTGTATGTGTCTCATGATATCCGAGAACGAAGGGTCATCCGGAGGAGACTTAGGCAGGTCACGTGGGTCCGGAGAAGGGATGGAGAGGGGAGATGGGGATCTGGATGTTGAAAACTCTGATCCCGTGTCCTCCGTCGAAGGCGAACGGCGGCGTCTCCTGGGTCTCTTGGGACTGGGTGACCTAGAAGAGAATCTGGACGGAGGTCTCCTTTTATCTGGTCTCCACCTTGGAGGGGTCCTGGGCTCCCGGGGAGGAGGTAACCGGCCTGCTGACCCGGATGGAGAAAGGGGTGCAGGAACCGGAGGAGCAACCGGTGTAGGAGGAGAAGGAAGCGGAGGTGGAGTGGGGACCATGTCCTTTTTGATGGTGTCCCACCAGTAAGTGAAGAGTTCCTTCACCTCTGAAAAGGAAAGGCCCGACGACGGCCCGGGTGCCGGTGGACGGTCGTCGGGTCCCGGCGTCGGTTCCACAGGGGGCTCGGGTTGTGGCGAGGGTTCCCTGGGAGTCTCAACAGGACCGGGGTCACCCGTCTGGTCCTCGGGCTGAGTTAACTCCTCCTCCATGATGGTCTCCTGACCGGCATTGGTCGGAGGCATCAGTGTCCTCTTCTCTGTTGGAACGGGCGCCGGTCCCCCTACCGGCGTCCGGTGGTGAGTTGGCCTGGCCGGCGACGGTCTCCTGATGGACGACGGCTCTGGGGACCTGTGGCGAGAAGCCGACGTCGGACGAACCGGCGTCGGGTCCAACGGCCTCTTGAGTGAGGTGAGCTCCTTGGTCTTCCGCTGGAGAGGAGGAGGCAAGGAGGCAGACCTGACGTCTGGTTCAGGATGGCAGGAACCCGACTTGTGATGGTGATGACGGTCCCCTGACTACGCCAGGGCCTTGGAGGAAGAAGAAGGCCTGGGAGTCTTGGCTTGGGAAGAGGAGCCTGAAGATTTTCTCACCGCAGCAGGGGGAGGCTGAGAGCTGGCCCGGGAAGGAGAGCGGTCGGACCTGGAGCTGGAGCTGCGCGAGTCGGAGGCTCTAGAAGGGGACCTGGAAGGGGCCTTCTCCCTATGCTTTCCAGCATGCTTGTGGGTCTTCTGTGAAGAATCCCCCTTGGAAGCCATGGACTTGAGTTGTTCCTCGAGCAGGAACGCCTGGAGGGCCTTCTGGCGACGGATCCAGGTTCTGCTGTTGAAACCCTGGCAAAAGGTGCAGGACCGGGTGTCGTGGTCTGGGCCTAGGCACCGGACACAGGCTGAGTGCGGATCCTTGAACGGGATCTGCTTCCCACAGGCGCACTTCGAGGAGTGACTGGAGGTCGGAGAGGACATCAGAGAAAAGGCTGATTGAAGAGAACGAATTTCCCGTAGGAAAAAACTTTACCACGCCTCGCGCGCTAGAAACTGAACCGAAGGGTCGACATGCAAGTCGACGGCGGAAAGAATCTGGGAATTAAGCGGACCGCCCCCTTATATACTACGCCTGATGTCGGAGGCAGGACCGACATCGGGGGGCGGTCCCCGCTGAAGATAGCTAGCTAGAATTTTTCCGTGGGGTCCTGACGCCTGCCGGCTTCAGTCCTAATGGTGTAACCTGCTGCAAGAGCTGTGTCTCGAAGTAAGATCTGAATGTTACCCCCCCCAAACGGGACGGGATACAAGTAATGCCACCACACCATAACAGCCTAAATGAAAACAAGTTCAGCTCTCCTGATCAGATGCACGAAGTTGGGGCATTTGTAAGACTCAGAAAAGTGATTCACTCTGGCTCTACTTGAAGTGTATTCAATTAATGCAGTTTCTTCTTGTCCTTAGAGCTGTGCCCCACAGCCGCTCCATGTTTGCGGTCTACGGTCCCCTTAGATATGTGGCCACAATCCCTCCCTGCAATCATATATGAGGTCTTATTGACCCCTTATATTTATGGTTCACAACCACCTCCATGCCCTTATATTTGTGGACCATGGTTCCTTAAATATGTGTGCCCCAGCCCCCGCACCCACCCATATGTAGGTCAAAAGACCCTTTATATTTGTGAATCATAACCCTTCCATGCCCTTGTATCTGTGGCCCAGTACCACCATGCTAATATTTGTGGCACAGGGCCCCCTACTCAACGTCAACATGAATTGCTTGTTTAGCAAAAATGTATCAATAAATGTAGCAGCTCGGTGCCGATAGGCAGAGGTGTTAAGGATTTTCTATTAGTCATATATAAGTAGTGTCAGTGGCTCAGTAAGTAGCACACTGCCTCTGAGGCCGGGAGATGAGAGGGCTGTGGGTTCAGTTCCCACATCAGGCACTTGGGTTAATATCCCAGTACTGACACTGTAGTGCAGCATGAGAGGGGTGCTGCACTTCTGAGGTGCCGCCTTTCGGATGAGACATTAAACCGAGGTCCCATCTGCCTGGATTGGTGGTAGTTCAGGTGGATGTCAAAGATCCCATGGCACTTATCGAAAAGAGTAGGGGTATGTTTATTAAAAGCAAACTCATATATACAATACTCAATTACAAAGAAAATACATAGGTGTATAAATCATGAAAACTGAAAGCATAAGCAGGTCTGAAAGAAAACTAAGTACAATAGAGTTAATTCAAAAAAAAAATCCCAGTATCGTTCCCATATGTTCCTCTTCAAGATTTTCCTTTCTCCTTCTTTCAATCGATCAAGATAAAGTAGTATCCTTCTGAATAAGTTCGGAAGTTAGACGCCATTGCTGAAATAAAACCACATCTGACCTGCCATACCCAATATAGAATCACAATTGCTATAATATTCAGGGTGCTCAAATTACATCTCACCAGGACTCTGGAAATAAACCGAAGAATAGGGCTCTTGATCCCACTGACACCAGACCTTATCCCAAAATGAGCTTCCATAAAACCAAAATGCAAAATAAAAGGGCAAGAAAAATATAGATGAGTCATTGTTTCCGTGAGTTCTACACATGATTCTCGGAAACAGTTTCTATCCATTAGCTGCTTATGCTTTGATTCCTCGACATTAATTTTACCATGTGCACTTAACCATGCAATATCCCACATTGTTACTGGGATATGGGGATCCATGAGGTGCTACTCAATCTGAGTTGTTCTATAGGTGTGAAACCTGGAATACATCTACTTTAAACTGGATTCTACTATCTCTAAATACAATTGTTTCCGAGATAATTCTTTAATCATAGAAGTCGAAATGTTCCATATTTTTAGCATATCAAATACCATTCCCCAGTCTGTCGATAGGACATATTTCCTTTTATTTTTGTGCAAAAATTTCCCACTATTCCATTCTTGAAAAATATCTTTAATAGATATATATGCTAAACGAATCCAAGTTTGAATAGAGTCTTGGACCAAGGGTTTTAAGTTGGTTGTAAAAAAAAGTGTATACAATTGGATGAATCATAGAGACCCCTCCTTTCCGATAGGGTTGTAATAGAACATTCCGTCGAATAGGATTAAGGCGGCTTCCCCAGAAACATGAAAAAAAGTGAGTTAAAAGAGGTACAAAAAAACATTTAGGTATTGGGAAAATATGTGCTATATGCAAAAATATGGGCAGTAAACATGTTTTAATCAAAAAAATACGCTTTTTTCCCCCAAAGACCACTTATGCCATTTACTTTTTCCCTACCGGTATTCAGAGCAATTTCCCAATTATATTTGGCTGCATCTGGGACTCCAAAATACACTCCTAATAACTTATGTGGAGAGTCTACTACCTTGATTCCTCGAATGGAAACCACAGTAGCAATAGAAAGGGTCAAGTTAAAACACACACTTTTCTGCAGATTTAAACTCGACCCAATAACTGACAAAAAAACTGGTAAGACATCACTTAATAAATGACCTTCCGCAGTGTTTGGTACTAAAACACAAAGATCATCTGCATAACAAATTATTTTAGAATAAATGCCCGAAAGACCTGAAAATCCCTGAGATTGATGAAGTAGTCGAATAATAGGGTCCAACGCTATCACAAACAATAAAGGACTCAGAGGGCATCCTTGCCTCACTCCTCTACATATATAACAAGGGGGTCCTAGTCTCCCATTAATATACGGCCTGACATAGGCTAAAGAATAACATAAAACAATCCAATTTATAAAAATTGGTGGAAATCCATAACTTTTAAGGGTTAACCAAATAAATTCCTGAAAAATACTATCAAAGGCTTTAGACAGATCAAAATTAAATAAATATCCTTTTAAGGAACCATGATAACCTTGAGAAAATAATTCTCTAATTAGTAATACGGCATCATGAATGGATCTACCAGAAATTGAACAATATTGGAACGGTGAAAGCAGAGAAGGCAAATATTTAGAAATCCTATTCCCTAACAACTTGGCAAAAATTTTGTAGTCTGTATTTAACAATGTAATAGGCCTCCAATTCCTCAAATCCTGTCTATCTCCTTTTTTGTACAAAAATAACATTAATCCTTCGTACATCTGATCTGTCAATCGATCCTCCTGTAAGAAACCATTAAATACAGCTACTAACTGACATGGTATAAGTTTCCATAAAAACTTATAAATCTCTGCCGACAAACCATCAGAGCCAGGAGCTACTTTATCCCGGAGACCTAAAATAACATCTTTAACTTCTTCAAAAGAGAAGGGCTTTATAAGCCCTTCTTGTTGTGATGTTGTTAATGTAGGTATATTTAATATTTGTAATAACATCGTCATATCTGTTGTAACAACCTCCGGGGTGTCAAATGTGTGCTGTATAAATTTTGTGACACATGCCATAAGTTTTTCTTGCCCTTTTACAACTTGGCCCTGTTCATCCAATAATTGATATATTTGTTTGCCACCGATTTTTCCAGTATCGACCCCAAGGGGTTTAAATTGACTCTGAGTCCCAGTCGTTTTAAATTTTTGTTCAAAAAGTATGGATTTTTGCCTGTCATACTGCACTTTAGCCTAAGCGGTTTTAACTTCTTTTACACGGGCAGAATGATCCAAACCATATAAATGAGATTCTGTGAATAATGTCAACAATTCTGTTCGTAGACGCTTAGAGGTATGATGTCTTTCATCAGCTAAGGATCTAGCATAAGATTTAAAATATGAGATCACATATAATTTAGTATCATTCCACCAGTCTATAATGGAATCATATATAGTAACTACTGTAAGACGGTCTGTGATTAACTCTGTAAACCCTTGAATAAATGCAGGAAGTAACAACAAAGACGAGTTAACTCTCCACACCCCAGGGCCCTGTGACAACACATCTTCTAGTTGAATTTGTATTCCTAGTAAATGATGGTCAGAAGTTGCCATTGGTATTGTAAGATCTTTTACTGTGCCAGTGGTTTGTGAACATAACCAAAAATCAATCCTTGAGTACAATTTCCCTTTCATAAAGGTAGGCCGCGAGGACTGGGCAAAGACATCCACTAAATTTAGTTCTGCAATAAGACTACGTAAAGCATGAGTGTCACAATAAGTTTTTCTACCTGAAGGGATTTCTAAACTAGTATTAAAATCTCCACCCCATAGAATAATTCGATTTGTACATAAAAAAGGTTTAATTTGACGCAAAAGCTGAATCTTGGCAGCTTTCTGTTGTGGTGCATAAATATTTATGAGTCTATAAGGAAACCCGTGCCATATAAGATCTAAAAAAAAAACTCTGCTCGGTATTAAATCCACACTCTTTTGTAAAATGAAGTTAGAGGTAGTAAAACAAAAACCAACACCAGAACAAAGGTCTTGTCCTAATGACCAATATGACGGTCCTAAACCCCATTCCCTCGAAGCCATTGTTATCTCTTCTGCTGTATATAACCGAATATCTTGTAAAAAATAAACATCATAGGCCAGGCTACGTAGTGCCGAAAAAGTTGCTATTCGTCTATATTTTGAACGAATACTATTTACATTTAAACTAGCAAGACGTATGGCTGACATGAACAAAACCAAGAGAAAAGGAAGAAATCTTTGTATAGATAACCACCTCATTTCTTTTTTTTCATTCTAGTAGACTTCTTTTTCGAAATAGTCCCAGAACTATCAGCTAAAGGTAATGATGCGGAGGTCGACATGGAAGGAATAGTAAGAGATAAATTCTCTGATTCTCCATCTTCTTCCTCCATGGCCTCACCCCAACTTTGTAGGGGTTCATACGGGTTAGATAGTGGGATGGATACAGCATTTACCTGTTTGGTAAAGCGAAGTCTCCGAGCAACTGGTGGGGCCGGGATGAAGTTTCCCCATGCTCCTCATCACCTTTTGGGTTACTAGAAACACCCGCTAACTCTTCTAAGGAGGGTTGTTCTACAATTTCAGAAATGTCAGAGGGGTCAAGGGAAATAAGGGATGTAGGGGGTTCAGGAAGTTTAGGAGGTTCAGGGGCTGCAGGAGGTTCGGGCAATTCAGGGGCATTCAGAACAGATATTTGTTCTGTAGACTTGAGAGCTGGTAACCTTTCAGTGGAGGTAGTGAAGGAAGGAAGTTTTTCTTTATTTTTAACAGGTGGTATTGAATCTTGTGGGGGGTCTCTATAGCAGAGGATTTAGCAATATAAGCATCATGTTCTTCGTAGCTTGCAGTGTTATGTGCCGCCCATGGGCAGGCTATGAACACATGTGAAGTATCACCGCATAAATTGCAAGTGGGAGGAACTGTACAAGCCAACACAGTATGACCTATCATACCGCATGAAGTACATTTCAATTTATCACAGTCAGAGCTCAAATGGGACAATGAGCCACATCTATAACATGATCTCGGCTGCCCTGGGTAAAACAATATACCACGGTCTCGACCCAAGAAAAAACAATTAGGAAGATGCTGAATGCCAAACTCATTAATTTTAAGCTGCACAGTAAATTTCAACCCTCCCGTCCAAAACCCATTTTCATCAATTAAAGCATGTGGTGTACCAGTAACTGTGCAACGCTGTTCCAACCAATACAATATATCTAAAACATTTACTCCTTCATTTCTAAAAAGGACAGTAATGATTTTTGCAGTAGGCCTAGTAATGGGAATAACCACAAAATGCTTCCAAACAGGGTCAACGCGTGCATTATAGTAAGCAGACCAAAATTTGTCTAACAATGCAGCAGTATGAAAAGAAATATCAAAGTTAGAGTCTCCTGAAGAATGTATTAGAGCATACACTTCTGAGGGTTTAAGCTTTAAGGATTGTATTATTAATGTCTTTCCCACAAAGTTCCGGTCTGGAGGAAGGTCCATATCCCCCTTATAATGTATACGTGCTACAGATCTTTTCCTCATTGGGACCTCTGACTGTTTGAAAAGAGAAGCATAGCTGACTGGTTTAATAGCAGGCTTAACTGCAGGAAGAGTAGTAACTGGGCTCTGTAAAGCATTGACAACGTTCATGTCTTTTTGAAAGTACTGACCTTCCGACTGTGGTGTTAGTCCAATGGTCTGGTCCAGAGACGGAACGATGTTCATTTCTGCAGGGGTCTGGAGTGTAGAGTTTGATTCCTCCGACGATTCAGACAGGCCTCCACGCCGAGAGTCAGAAGCTAGCAGCGGAAGTGACGCGGTATTTTGGTCCGTCATTGAAAAATGTTCTCCCGTTGCACTCACTGTGTCCGAACGGTCCGCCTGTCGTTCCAATCCTTTCCCAGGCAAGGGAAAATTAGGATCTGGTATCCATGCAGTCGGAGTCCTAATCCAGCCTGCTTTTTCCAGCGCTTGCTCAGGGGACCATGTAGAAAGACGAGCCAAAAGGGGAATAGGTCCTCATCGTGTACTGCCTGCCGCATCTTGTTTCATTGGGGCCATAATCGCATTAACGCTGCTTCGCTTTTACTGTACTATAGAGGTTGTTTGACCATTCTCTGGTCGCTTCCTTTTTTTCTCTTCCTCAAGTACGAGAATTTGGTCACCATCTGGCTCTTCCTGAGTGTCGTTTGTTTCTACTAAAGACGTCTCCATCGCAGGTATTTCAGTTTTATCACATTCTACAATATTAGCGACTGTTAGGGGTTTCTCTGAAGTCTTGTTCTGTTCTTGCAGTCCAGCACTCCACAACTCTGTCCTCTCCAACGGTTGAGACATACTGAGGCTGATTCAGATGTCTCATGGGAAGGGTCCCCCACCCATCAGAGTAGGGGAACTTCCCCGGTGTCCTGGCCAAATTTCCCTCATTCACTAAAAAATACCACCAACAGCTTAATCCGGTTCAAGGTCAGTTGGCATTCATCTGTATCCCCCTCCCCCGGGTTGTGCCTGAAAATAGGCAGGATTTGTCTAGTGCACTTATCCGGTCAACAAAAACTAAATAAATAAATAATAAATATCTGTTTACTAGTCATTTCTGAGGATTTGTGATTTGCTTATTAGTGAAACGTGATTATTTGTAGATTTCATTTTCTTGGTGATGTATTAATATTAGTGGGTTTCTGTTTATTAGTGAGGTCTGATTATATGATATTTCTGTATTATTAGTCCCGTTTCTATTTTGAGACTTCTGTATATTCTGTTTATTTGAGATTTTTGCATATTGGCTAGTTCTGTTTCGGATTTCTGTGTATTATACGTTTCCTGTGTATTAGTCATGTCTGCTTATGATTTCTGTTTTTTTTTTTCTTATTTCTGTGTGCTGGTTATGCATATGTTTGCCTTTATTTATTGACTGATTCACTGAATTTTCTTTTCCGGGTGGGCCTGCTGAAATCAAAAGTCCTTTTATTTATTTTATTTATTTATTTAAATCTACGATTACATAATACCTTTGCGCCGAGGCTCTTTTACAAAGGTTCCACGTCAGAAGAAAGGACAATACAGTCTATGAAATTACAGAGTAAGACAGTCATAATGCCTAGTGGTTATAACAACTTGATTTCAAGTACAAGTAACAGGACATATTACAATATCAATAGGAGGTGTATTACAACATAAGTGAGGGGAAAGGGAGAGAGTGGGGTGGAATTGAGTATTGCAGCCTAGAGGGCTTTGTCAGGATAAAATATTTGAGTATAAGATTGAGCAAGGGAAAGAGTAGGGGATAGAGAAGCGCAAAGAGCAGGGTTAGCATGGACAGCGGTGGGTATGGGAGCTGCCAAAATGATGGTGCTCAGCTAAGGCAGTCGCAGGTACTAGAATCTACCAGAGATTTGTGGAGCTTCTTTTTGAAGGCGCCCAGAGTTGGCGAGGCATTGATGTCACTGGCAAGGTTATTGAGCCAGCTGGGGGCCCTGTCAGAGAAAGACCTCTGACCTTGAGTGGTTAATGAGGGATTCGCAGTAGCTGTGGTTTTGGGCTCCTGGTGTTGCAGTTGTTTACTCTGGTTTTAAGAAGGGAGCAGACCCCTGGAGAGGGCACTGCCCATCGTTATTTTCTTGGCCGTGATGCAGGTTTGATACTGAATTCAGTTTTTTTAATTGAATTTATCTGCGATTCATTACTGTGATCTATAATTGTAGATCACGCTGCTGGAAACTGTTTCCGATGTTGATGCAACTTTCTTCAGTGTAAAGTAAGGGTTGGGGGGGAAAGGAGATAAGGTGCATAAATTAATAGAATTGCATTTCATTGTTTAGAATGACGATTTGAGGGGTATCGGGAGAATTGTCTGGTCGCTGTGTCCTGTTGCCATGTTGCCAGTTTGTAGGGTTGGGGGTTGCTGTATTTATTTCTGCGTTTGAGGTTGACGGCTAGCTCTTTTTTTGGGGGGATGGGGGAGGCTGCGTGCATAGGGATTTCTGTATCGGGACTGTGGTGCCTTTTTTGATCTGTTCCCCAGAGTTACAACTTAGTATCATAGAGGCTCCAATCTGCATTTAGGGCCGGTGTCTTAAGCATCTGGTTGGGCAGAAAGATGACCATTTAAGGTGAGAGGGCAGCTTCGCAACATACCTTTTTTTCTTCGGGGGGGGTTAAAGGCCAGCAAACCACACAGGTGCAACAAAAAACAAACTTGCAAACCATCCAGTGTCAGAAATCAAACAATCACAACAATGATAATGAGACAGCAGATAAATCGTGTGACATCTCAAGGCACATATGAAGACGTTCAGAATTTACCCTAGAAAATGATATGCCTTCCTTCCCAAGTGGCATTGTTGTGCAGAAATCCCACTGTCTACATCATGTCAAGTCCAGTCTGTTAGGGGGAACGGAGTTGTCTATGACAGCTGTTCCAGTGCAGTGCCGACATGTAGGCACTTTGCATACTGCCGACGGCAGTGTATGCAAATTGCCTACACATTACCACCGCTGACTGTAGCTGTGTTTTGCTTGAAACTGTACGCCACTGCATCTGAACTGCTGTCATAGACAGCCCGGACACTTACTGGTGTGGTGAGGCCATGCCTTCAACATGGAGCAGTGCATTGGAAGTGAGGTGGCACACCTACGAAATTTTGTATGGTGACACTATGATTCTTGCACATGCGTGCAAGTAAACATAATAATGAACACAATAGGATGAAGCAGAAAGAATTGGGGGGATGTTGTGTAATTGAGTTCTGCTGATATTAAATGTGACTCTTTGCTGGTGACTGGACCCCTAGGACATTAGGGACAGCATTAGCAAATACCCGAAGTCTACCATCAAAAAGTTGTAAATTACTAATCCATCTACCAGGTTATGCCTTAGGCCAGATCCTCCTAACCTGGCCAGCTGGGAGGATTAATTATGAAACCTCTACAAGATGGAGAAACTTACAGCATATTTACAAAAGTTTGAGTACAAATGCCAGAAAAGATGGACTCCATGACTACTCTGGCATGGGTAGCTTAGAAGTTGGTCCAAAGGTGGTAAACTGGATAAGAAATTGGTTAGGGGATAGGCAAACGGAGGGTGGTGGTACCCTGAGCTCACTCTGAGGAAGGGAGGGTGAGCAGCAGGGTGCCTTGAGGATTAGTGCTGGGATCTGTTCTCTTTAATGTCTTTATAAATGACACTGCAAAGGAGCTGGAAGGGGAGGTCTACCTCTTGGCGGATGACACCAAAATCTGCAATAGGGTGGACACTCGGGGTGGCAGTATGTGGAAAGGATTAGCAGAGACCTGAGAAAAGTCAAGGGTATGGCAGCTGAATTTCAATGTGAAAAAGTACAAAATAATGCACTTTAGGACACAGAAACCCAGGGGTGGAGTACAAAATGGATAGAGTGATACTGATGACCACCAAGCAGGAAAGAGACCTGGGGGTAATCATACTGGATGACCTAAAGGTGGCCATGCAGTACAATAAGGCAGTAGAGAGGGCTAGTGGGATGTTGGGGTGCACAGCGAGGGGTACCACTAGTAGAGAGAGGGAGATGGTTTTGTTTCTCTATAGAATGCTGGTAAGACCCAACCTAGAGCATTGTGTCCAGTTCTGAAGGCCACATCTCTGGAAGGACATTTACAAAGTGGAGGTAGTCCAGAGGAGAGCAACTAAAATGGTGCATGGTCTGCATCAAAAGCCCTACAAGGAGAGACTAAAGGACCTCAATATGTATACACCCTGGAACAGAGGAGGAAGGGGGTATGATAGGAGACCCTTAAATACCTCACGGGGGGTAAATAAGGCACAGGAGGGAAGTATTTTTCAGAAGAAAAGGCGTTCAAGAACAAGGGGACATGCTCTGAAGCTGGGGGGGTAGGTTCAGGAGGGATGCGAGGAGGTACTTCTTCACAGAAAGAGTGGTGGATTCCCGGAACATCCTTCCAGCAGAGGTGGTGGGCGCGAAAACAATGGTGGGGTTCAAAAATGCATGGGATAAGCACAAGGGAATCATAATAGAAAGGAAGTGCAAGAGGGAGAAAGAACTGTAGATCAGGCATGGTCTGCAGTAATAGTGTAGGTGGGGAGAAACTGGCAGACTGGATGGGCCAAGTGGTCTTTATCTGCCATCAAATTTTATGTTTCTATGTTATTGCACATTACGACACGCAGAAAAGACATCATCCTATAAATCTTGGGAGAGGTGCAGTTAATAGCTGGGGGGAGGGGATGGCTGGGGGGCCCCAGTTCTGGGGGTTCTAGCCTTACCCTCCACCAGTACGCACATTAATAAGCTCTCTGTGTAACCTGCCCTGGACCCACTTGTATAACTCTAGATCTCTTCTATGCTATGTGATTCCATTTCCTCTTTATGTCGAACAAAAACCTTCATTAAAATTTAAGTTTAAAAAAAAAAATTACTAATCCACCTGCGGTTCGCGGTTCTCATACCCTAAGAATGCACGACACCACTCTTACAACCACAATAATGTAATATATTTTTTTTAAAAAACCTTTGCTGAACAGTCACGATTCCAGGGCAGTTGCATTTGAGACAATCTTCACAGAAAAAGTGTCTCACATCCAGAGGAAAGAGCACTCCGAATGGTTGGAAGCACTCCCTCAATGTGTAATGTTTGTTGTGATATTGAGTGCATGCCAGTGATTGCCACCCAAGATGGGGGTTATGTGGTTCTGTTTACACTTCTAAGCAAGAGGGTCGACTGTGACTCTTTGTACACAGTGGAATTTGGTGAATGGAGAATTGAGGTTCACCATTTTACATCAGACACAGTGGGGTTTGCTCACCTTGTCTGTGTCCTTGTATGTCAGCTTCCTTCAGGTGAGCCAGGGAGATCAGGATGGCTTTGCTGATGTAAAGCTGCTGTTCTATGGGAGAGTGCTTCACTGCACTGCTGTTACCCCACGTTCCCAGAAGATCCTTCAGAACCTAGGATTTAAAGAACAATAAATTCAGTAACAGTGCAGAACAATTATTTATCTGAAACATATTTTTACAGGTATACCAAGAACAACTCATAGGATACACTTCATGGAACCATGAAAACTGTCTTGAACTGATTGGCAATAAAAACAGATGCTTGTCCACCATTTTTGATTTCATTTGCACCAACACCTACTCAGCAAACACCTGTACGGGGGCCGGGGGGGTGTACAACTCAGCACATTAGTGCAGAAAAAAATTTCTGAGTACTTTTTATTGAAACACAGTATATTGAAGGGGTGTGGTCAGCTGACACCATGGCAAGACGTGTGTTTGAGCTCAAGAAAACATTTGTCTAAACAGACAAAATTATTTATCTATTTTTATAATCTTTCGTGACCTATCTGTGAATACAACTAAATCTTGTTGCTGGCTTGTGCATCCAAGTGACTTTTCACCTCTAAGTATGGGCAACCCAAGGAAAAAAATGGCAGACAGGGGTAGCAAGTGAGGCCCAGAACAAAGCCGTCTAGCAGTGGAGTGAAAAGAACCTCGCAGATGGATTCTCTTAATACGGAGCCAACGCTTCCATGATGATTTTCAGGTTGTCAAGGTAATGGATTGCAGATTAATAGCCCTCGATCAGAATTTGGTCGATAAGCAGGGGAAACTACAAGCTTGTGAGCAGCAAGGCCCGTCGCAATCACTGAGGCTAAAGAGGCGGCCGGTATGGTGGGTAAATCAATGGCAGTTATGTCAGGACTCAAAAGAAAATTAAGTTCCCCGGTCCAGACTTGAAAATGTTGAGAACCAAGTGTAGGTGGCAAAGTTACAGATCATGGGCGTGCCTGAGAATATGAAGGAGTGTGGTGGTGGTGGTGGGCAACAATATTTTTACAAAAACTGACTTACACTTAACTTTACACTTTCTCCTTCATCAACTGTAATTAAGGCATACAAAAATCATCCCACAGTGGGCCCTTGATAGTTCTGAAGGTGCAAAGACTTTGCTGGCTTTCTTGGCAGAGCCTGTGGACAAACACAGGGTTCCTGAAGCAATGAGAAGAGAGGGACCAATTACTGTATGTCAGACAATGGCTTAAAAATATCCTCATTTCCTGGCCTTCGCTTTGCTACATGGTTGCACTGAATGGCATTTGATGCCATCTGTACCACCCTAAGAGAGTTGGCGGTATCACACAGCTTGCAGTTCCCAGCAAAACTGAAAACCACCTACTCATTAAGACTTGCATTTGAGGAAGGGGAACTATTGGTGACAATTAATAAAGACGCTGGACCGCAGGAAGAATTTGCAGAGGAGGACAACAATTGAGAACTCTGAACACGGTAAACCTTTTTTGGTTATCTTGAAGGTAACTGGTATAGCATGGGAGAGGAAAGTCAGAGCAAATTGGGTTTAAATTATATAGTTCAATAATAGTTGTATTTCAGTATATAAATCTGTGATTAATCCTTTTAATATGCGCTTGTCTTTATGAACTATTCTTTACGACTCTTAAAATGGCTCCAACCTCATATACATTCGTCACTCCTCCCCCTTACTATGCTTGCTGGGTGGGGACTAGTTCTTTATTGAAAGCACCACACAGAACACTCCAGAAAAAGTAGGATGAAGCAAGGGACAAAACACAAGGAGGGAACAAAAAGATGCCGCATTTCATGGAAGGTCATGCACACAAATGTCCGCAGTCTGAGAAAGATGATCCCATATCTGGTGGCTGCAATGACGGAGGCTGATCTGGACATAGTGGTGATAACCAAAACATGGTACACCAGCAGCCACAGCTGGGATAGAAGTGTACCGGGTTATGCCCTGTTCAGAAAAGATAGGGAGGGTAAAAGGGGGGGAGGGGTTGCCCTCTACGTCAAAGAGAGCATGAAGGCGACTGAAATTCAAAACAGTCATGAGCAAACGAAGAGGTTTGGGTCACCCTTGAGCCAGGCAATGGAACAGCCATTCGCACAGGGGTCATTTACAGACCCCTGGCTCAGTCCAAGGAAACAGACATGCAGCTGCTAGAAGACACATGAAATGGCAGCGAAGGGGGAGGTACTGCTAATGGGAGACTTTTAACATGCTGGAGGCAGACTGGTCCATCCCAGCAGGGGCCTCAGCTAGGACAAAGGACTTTGTGGACTCCCCTGAGGGAGCTGGCCTTAGGCAACTGGTTGAGGAACCTACCAGGGACCGGGCAATCCTGGATCTGATGCTTACCAATGGGGACAAGGTAGCAGATCTTAGGGTGGAAGGTCAGTTATGGTCCAGCAACCACAACATATTGTGGTTCAAAGTGGACACAGGGATCCATTCAACCCATAGGAAGGCAAGAATCTTAGACTTTAGAAGGGTGAACTTTACCAGTATGGGACTACAGCTAAAAGAAACCCTGGAAAAGAGGGAGATAGGCGGGGATGTTGAGGTGAAATGGGCATACATCAAGGAGGCTATAGTGGAGGTAATAGAACAATGTGTTAGGTCAATAGACAAGAGTAAAAGGAGAAGAAAACCACTTTGGTTCTCAGGGGGCTGGCAGAAAAAGTAAGGGCCAAGAGGCTAGCCTTCAGGAAGTACAAGGGGACACAAAGGGATGATGACAAGGAAACGTACCAGAAGTGTCAGAGAGGCAGGAAAGGCAGTGAGGAGCGCTAAAGCGCGAATGGAGGAGAGAATAGCTCAATCGGTTAAAGAAAGAGGTAAAACATTCTTCAGGTACCTTAGCAAGTGAAGGAATGCAAAGCGGGAGTAGCAAAGCTCAGAGGGGCCAGGGGGAGATAGTGGAGGGAGACGGGGAAAACGCAGCAATCCAGAACAAATATTTCTGTTCAGTTTTCATGGTGGAAGGGGATGGGCAGGGCCCGCAGCTGGACTTCAAGGAAGTTAAGGATAAGGAGATAAACACCAGTCCATTCACAGAGGAGAGAGTCCTAGAACTGGTGAAGCTAAAAGTGGAAAAAGCCGTGAGTCCAAATGGCATACATCACAGGGTTCTAAAGGAACTGAGGACAGAACTGGCAGCCCTTCTGGCAGCCCTGTTTAGTGAGTCCTTCGATGCTGGAGTGGTCCCAGTGGACTGAAGAAGGGCAAACGTGGTCCCTCTTCACAAGAGCGGTAGTAAAGAAGAAGTGGGGAACTAGAGACCAGTTAGTCTAACCTCTGTAGTAGGAAAGATAATGGAGAAACTCCTTAAGGAAAGGATAGTGGAACACCTGGAAGTCAATGGACTGGTGGATCCCAGGCAACATGGGTTCTCTACAGGATGATCCTGTCAAACTGATCTGATAAGACTTCTTCGACTGGGTGACAAAGGCAGTAGATTGGGGGGCGGTAGATATTGCCTATCTCGATTTCAGCAAAGCTTCTGATATGGTCCCACATAGGAGACTGGTCAACAAGCAAGGTAGCCTGGGGTTGGGATGCAACCTGGTAAACTGGACTGGAAACTGGTTAAGGGACAGAACACAGAGGGTAGAGGTGAATGGAACCCAATCAGACGAAAGGGAGATGACCAGAGGGGTACTTCAGGGGTCAGTTCTGGGGACAGTCCTTTTCAATGTCTTAATCAGTGACACTGTAGATGGACTGGAGGGAAAGGTTTGCCTGTTTGCCGACTACACCAAGATCTGCAACAGGGTGGATACTCAGGAGGGGGTGGAAAGGATGAGAAGAGACTAGGAACTGCAGGAGAGATGGTCAGGGGCATGGCAGCTAAAGTTTAACGCAAAGAAGTGCACAATTATGCATGTGGGGAGCAGGAACCCTGGGGCAAACTACAGGTTGGGGGGGAGCTGCTGACAGTAACTAAGGAGGAGAGGGACTTGGGGGTCATAATCACAGATCACTTGAAGGTCGCTAGGCAGACGGCAAAGGCGGTGGGAAAGGTCAGTGGGATGTTGGGGTGTAGTGGAAGGAGAATCAGAAGCCGAAGAAGGGAGGTAATTAGTTCCACTGTACAAGACCCTGGTGAGACCTCACCTTGAATACTGTGTACAGTTCTGGAGACACACCTTTGAAAGGACACTGACAAAATAGAGATGGTGCAGAGTAAGGGGTCCAAAATGGTGAAGGGAACACATCACAAGCCTTATGAGGAGAGAGTGAGGGACCTCAATTTGTACATGCTAACAAAAGAGGGAGAGAGGTGACATGATAGAAACATTCAAGTACCTCAAGGGCATTAACACGGTGGAAGGGGACAACATATTCCAGATTAATAGCATAGTGCCAGGACAAGAGGACACAACATGAGACTGAGGGGTGGTCGCACAAGGGGAAATGTCAGGAAGTTCTTTTTTTACAGAAAGGGTGGTGGATGCATGGAATAGCCTGCCCCAGGAGGTGGTGACAGCCCATACAGTGGCAGGCTTCAAACGTACATGGGACAGAAGAAAAAATTACTCACCTTAGTAATTATATTTCTTCTAAAGGAGTCTTGCTGCATTCTAACAATTGCAGTGATTCCCAACCTTTGAACTGCCCCGGAGAAATACAGGTTACTCACCTGTAACAGGAGTTCTAGGAATGGTATATGTTGTTCATCCACACTGTCTGGCAGGTTCCTTGCCGCTTTAAATCTTGCCGGAAGGTCTTCAAGCTGGCTCCTCCCACCCACCCGGGTGGTAAAACTCTCTGCTCTGCCCCATGATGCCAGATCTAGCCCGCTGGAAGCCAGGTTGTCGTCGAAGCCGGGGAGGCGGGTGGGTCGTGTGGATGAACAACATATACCATTCCTAGAACTCCTGTTACAGGTGAGTAACCTGTATTTCTAGGGACATGGATATGTTGTTCAATTCACACTGTCTGGCAGACTCCTAGCAGTTCTCCGGGAGGAGGGAGGCAAGGCGACACCCCCTACTTAGGGAATAATGACTGGAGAACCGAGGCCCAAAAACCAGCATCCCGGCATGACTCAAGTTCGATGTGGTAGTGGGTAATGAAGGTGTGTGCTGACTTCCCAGTAGCAGCCCTGCAGATTTCCTGGATAGGGACGTCCCTAGAAACAGCCACCGATGCAGCGGTATGACAGGTAGAATGAGCTCTTATCCCTCTGGGAGGCTCCATGCCCACCAACCTATAGCAGAGATCTATGCAGGAGGTGACCCACCTGCCTATCATCCGCTTGGCTGCAGGTCTGCCAGGTGCGGCTTCAGCGTAGGTGACAAACAGCTGGTGAACCTCTCCCTGAACTTCAGCCGTCCGCTTCTTGTAATGCTAGCGCCTTAGGGTGCAAAGTATGAGCCTATATTCGGCCTCCGAGGTGTGACTGGGGTAGAACACCGGCAGAGTCAACACCTGGTTAAGGTGAAACTCCGACACCACCTTTGGAAGGAATTTCGGGTGGGGGCACAGGACAACCTTGTCCCTGTGGGAGACCAGATAAGGAGACTTGATGGAAAGCACCTGGAGCTCTCCCATCCTTCTGGCTGACGTGATAGTCACCAAGAAGGCGGTTTTCCACGACAGGTGAGAGATGTCACACCTGTGCATCAGTTCGAATGGCTTGCCCAAGAGCTTAGCCAATACCAGCAGTAGATCCCACGGAGGTGGAGGTTCTCGCACCGGAGGGGATATGTGATCAAGGCCTTTGAAAAAGCACCCGACCACCTTCTCCTGCGCCACTGACTGCTTCCCGGCCTGCGCCCGGCAAGCATAGATGGCTGCCAGGTGCATCTTAAGGGTCGTCGACCGAAGCCCTTGCTGAGAAAGGGACCATAGGTAGTCCAGAATGCTTGCCAAGGAGCAGGAGGAAGGGTCCAGGCCCTTGCCTTGACACCAAATGGAGACTTTCTTCCATTTAAAGGCATAGCATTTTCTGGTCGTCTCCTTACGGGAAGCCTCAACAACGTTGAGGACCTTGTCAGAAAGACCCAAGGCCTGTAACTCTAGCCGCTCAGGAACCAGGCCGTCAGATGCAGGGATTGAAGGTCCGGATGGAATACCTTCCCCTGATTGACTGAGATCAGGTCCAGGTGGGCTGGAAGCCGGTTCGGGAGCCTGGAGCTGAGACTGAGGAGATCTGGATACCAGAACTGGCGGGGCCAGTCTGGGGCTACCAGAATCTCCTGCGCCTTGTCCCTCCTCGCCTTGAGGAGCACCTTGTGGATCAAGGAAAATGTAGGAAAGGCGTAGAAGAGGCCCAGGGTCCACGGCCTCGAGAAGGCATCCCCCTGCAGCGAGCCCTGCTGAGGGGGGCGGGCATGAAACAGTCTCAGCTTCGCATACTCCATGGAGGCAAACAGGTCCATCTGAGGCATGCCCCAGTGGGAGAACAGATCTTGTACTACCTCCGGCAGGAGAGACCACTTGTGGGACGCAGCTCCTATCCAGCTTAGGGCATCGGCCAGAATGTTGGAGGCTCCTGCCACATGGATGGCAAGGAGATCCGCCTCCAGGCTGCGCATGAGGGACCAAATGCGGAGAGCTTCCCTGCACAGAGGCATGGAGCGGGTCCCGCCCTGGTGGTTTAGGAAGTACATGGTCATGATATTGTCCATCTGGACCTAGACCACTTGACCTCGTACAAACGGAGCGAAGGCGGTGAGGGCTAGACAAACCGCTCGAAGCTCCAGCAGGTTGATGTGGCATCGGGACTCCCGAGGGGACCAGAGGCTGTGCGCTCTGTGCTACCCAGATGGGCACCCCAACCAATCAGAGAAGCATCGGTCGGTAGAGAGACCGTCGGCTCGGGGCGGACAAACGGGATGCCCCCCTGCAGATGAGCTGCAACGGTCCACCACTGGAGAGCGTCCCCCATCTCCTGAGTCACTGTCACTGGCTGATCCAAAGGATCGGAGTGCTGTGACCACTGGCTGGCCAGTCCCCATTGTAGGGGACGCATGTTCCAACGGGCCCAATGGACCACGCTGGTGTAGGCCGCCATGAGGTCCAGGAGGCACAGGAAGTCCCGGGCAAGGCACAATTGCCCAACCTGAAATGACTGGGCAAAGGAGGAAAGAACCTCGGCCCTGCCCACTGGGAGCCATGCTCTGGCTCACAGATAGTCGAGCTCTGCCCCAATGAACTGGATCACCTGCTTTAGCACGAGTTCCGACTTGGCTTCGTTGATAAGGAGGACTTGAGAGCAAACCTGGAGGGTCAGATCCCTGGACCGCTCCACCTCCATTCTGGAGGAGGCTGCAATCAGCCAGTCATCCAGGTAGGGGTACACCCGGACCCTTCAGCGTCACAGGAATGCTGTCACCACTGCCATGCATTTGGTGAAGACCCTGGGAGCTAGAGAAAGGCCGAAGGGCATGGCCCGGAACTCGTAGAAAGACCTCTCTGCCCTGAAGCGGAGGAATCGCTGGTGGGACGGACGGATTGGGATGTGAAAGAACATATCCTGGAGGTCCAGATAACACAACCACATGCCTCGTTCCAAGGATGGAATGATCTGAGCCAGAGTGACCATCCTGAAGGTTCGAGACCTTAGGAACCTGTTCAGGTTGTGCAGGTCTAGAATGGGGGCGCCAGCCCCCCATCCGTTTCGGGACCAGGAAGTACCTGGACACAAACCCTGGGTCTGGTGGAGGATCCGCCATGTTCCTGATCACCTCCTTTTCAAGGAGCAGGGCAATGTCGGCTCAACGAGCCAACAGGGAGGCTGTGGACCCAGCAGCCCCCCGTGGGGCGACGGCTCGGAAGGGCGGGGCCTGCTCGAACTCCAGAGGCAGACCTTTTCCTACCACCTCCAACACCCAGCGGTCCGTGGTGATAGCGGACCAGGCGGAAAGGAAGTGCCCACAGGGGGAACTCAGGGGGGAGCAACGAGGCTGGGGGAGACACCCCCTCAACCCGTCACTGGGCAGGCTTGGAGGAAGGACCGGCCGAGGGACCTCCTGGGCCTTTTCCTGCCTGCTTCCTGTTGGAGGAAGCTGCAGGCTTGGCTTTGGGGTGCCAAGCGCGAGCCTGCTGACCCTGATGCTGGTGTTGCTGGGCCGGACATGCCGCAGGGGCAGAAAGTCAAAAGGACTTATGTTGCTGACGACGGCCCTTTTTCCGAGTCCAAGGTGGCGCTGGACTTTTCGATCCTCTGGAGGTGGCCTTCCACTCCAGGGCCGAACAGGTCGGTCCCCAAGAAGGGGACGTCCGCCAATTTGTGCTGGGTACCCGCCGTAAAGGTGGATATCCTCAGCCAGGCTCTGCGACGCATGACCACTGTGGCCGCCACTAGCCCATGAGGGCATGGGAGAAGTGCACCATCAGTACGGCCGAGCTGGCCTGACGGAGGCCGAGGGAGGACGCAGCGTATACCTTTCGCCCGGCATAGTCCAGCTTTTTGGACTCCTTGTCGGGGGGCTTATCCACATCCCTAGCATTTCCAGAGCACTGGAAAACGCTATCGGTGACCAACCCCTCTGCAGAGGGGTGTTCCGAAAAACCGGACAGAGAGCCAGTAGGGACCGCATACTTCCTGGCCATCTTGGCCGAAGGTGCAGGAAAGGAAACCGGCCGCTGCCAAAGCTCCAAGGCTGGGCCAACAATGGCTTCAGCCACGGAAAAGGCCTCTGTGGGAGAATCCTCGTCCAGTATCTCCGTGAGGGATACTGGCTACTGGATACTGGCTCGAGCTGCATACCGTGGACTCCGAGATGAGCCGAAGTAGACCCATGAACGATGATGGACTCTCGTCCATCGACTGCCCCCGGAGGACTCCAGGTCAAGGGGCCTAGAAAACAGGGAGGAGTCATCATCAGACTCTGAGGAGTCTGCAAAGAGCTGCCTGGGGCCTGAGCCACCCTCCACCTGCTGAGGATGGTCAGGAGTGAGAGTGACCGACAACCGTTGGGGCAGACCCTGACCTGACCAAGAGTCCTTGGTCGGCGCCCCTGATTTCGGTTGTGGAGGCAGAGGTTCCACCACAATCTGTGGGGCAGCTGGTTTCGGCCGAACAACTGGCCCAGGCTTGGGCACCTCGACCACCGCGAGGGGTTGTTTCGGCCTTTCAGGTGACAGCCACTTAATGACCGGGAAGGCGATGGCATTGGCTT
Organism: Neoceratodus forsteri; assembly: GCA_016271365.2. NCBI lineage: Eukaryota > Metazoa > Chordata > Ceratodontiformes > Ceratodontidae > Neoceratodus > Neoceratodus forsteri. The sequence continues at coordinate 351,887,108 of JADMNL010000025.1, read as the reverse complement.
GTTCCCAGACAAAAGGAGCTGCTGCCACATTAAGTCCTCGTGAAGGCCGACACAATTTGCGCCAAGCCGCCTTCTTCTGAGGAGGAAGACGAGGATGAGCGGGCGCCCTGCTTTCCTGGGTGCTGAGACCAAGACCACCGATGTAGTGGGATCGGCTGGACCGAGACGAGGTCTGAGACCGAGACCCTTGGTGTTTCCGAGGGTGGGTCTGGGAGGGGGCGGAGGACACCGGCTCCTCCCTCGGCTTGGGAGCCTTAACCAGGGACTCCGGCACAGGAGGTGCAGCCAAGTCCTCGGTTTCCACCTGGGGAACCGGTGATGAAGGGTTGTCGGCTTCACCAGTCGACAGCTCGTCCGATGGGTCGAGAAAAATCTCGACCGCGTCGTCGGGTGTCTTGGCCAGCTGACCTGACGGGGACACCGTGAAGTCAGCAGCCTTAGCCGCAACCTCGACCGAAGTCGAGTGTCGACTGTCCGGGGAAGGGAACCTCTCCCGCTCCCACGAATGTCGACGGTGGAACTTACCCTTCGAGTCCTTCTTTTCTGACCGAGAAGAGTGTCCTGATGGCCCCTTACCCTTCGTGGAGAGGGATTGGCAAAGCTCCTTAAAAGAAGCTGTGTAGGAGGATCCCAAAGAGAGCGGGATAAATGCGACTGAGGAAGATGAGGATGCGGCCTGGGCCGCCTCCTCCTCGAGGGCGATCATCTGCTCGAGTTGCTCGGCCCAGCCAGCTGCCATGGACACCGCCCAATGGGCCTCCTTGGACTTCACCGGTGGATAACGTTTCTCGGGGCGCCCAAGTTGTAGCCGGGCAGCGTGATCTTCAAGGACATTGCGCGAAAAAGACCTGTACAACTCGCAGGCCTGTGGGTCGTGGTCAAGCCCGAGGCAGCACACGCACGTGGAGTGCGGATCCGTCCTGGACATCTTCTGCCCGCATGGGCACCACCGAAAACCGGGAGTCGATTTGTCCATCGCAGCCGTGAAGGAAGAATTTGACCGAAGTCTTGAAAACTTTAAAATTATTTTCGGGTGAACCGAAGAGTTAGGATCCAGTCTATACGCAGAGCGTTAAGGAGGGAACCTGAGCTTCCAAGCAGTAAGGAAGATCTAGAGTCATGGGGCAGAGCCGAGAGTTTTACCACCCGGGTGGGTGGGAGGAGCTATCTTGAAGACCTTCCGGCAAGATTTAAAGCGGCAAGGAACCTGCCAGACAGTGTGGATGAACAACATATCCATGTCCCTAGAACCAAGGGTTAACTTTCCATGCAGGGCATGGAACACTGAGCTCGAGCTCGGTTGAAGTCTTTGTCTGGAGTGTTTTGAACTCAAACAGTCAGATTCTTACGAGCCCAACTAAACTAAAAATTCTATGTGGAAATTGTAAAAATTCTACTAGCCAACTGGCTGAAAAGGTTTGGATTCCCAAGGAAGACTCAAGTCAGGAAACCCAAAACCTAAACCCAACGTACTCAAAAAAATAATAATAAATAAGCACCCAAACAAAAGGGCAGAGGGTGCCAGCAAATACACCCCTTGGGTGCAACACTGCACCTGCCCACCCACTTCCCAAAAACATGTTCTGAGAGGGGAGGTAGGGAGGGAGGTCAGAATACAGCAAGACTCCATTAGAAGAAACATAATTAGTAAGGTGAGTAATTTTTTCTTCAAACAACATGAAGTCTTGCTGTATTCTGACAATTGCAGACTACCAAGCAGTAACTCCAAGGAGGAGGGACAGAACCTACTTTGGGAATAGGCTCTGAAGTACTGCTGTGCCAAACTGAGCATCATTCCTAGCCTGGATATCCAGAGAGTAATGCTTGGTAAAGGTATGGACTGTTTTCCAGGTGGCTGCTTGACAAATTTCTAGCAGAGGAATATCCCTGGCAGCAGCCAGGGAAGCAGCTGTACCTCTGGTGGAATGAGCCCTCAGGCCTGAGGGTGGAGTTCTTCCCAGTTTTTCATAGCAGAACTGTATACCACACACAATCCACATGGCAATAGATCGTTTGGTGGCAGGTTTGCCCTTTCCCACTTCTCCATAAGTGAGGAACAACTGGAGGGAGTCAAACCTGTGACCCTTGGTACGCTCTATGTAGTAACTAAGGGCTCTTTTGACATCTAAACTGTGTAGCCTCCTCTCTCCTGAAGAAGAATGATCAGTGAAGAAAACAGGGAGAGACACTGACTGGTTTAAATGGAAGTCTGAAACCACTTTGGGCAAGAACCTTCTGTTGGTTCTAAGGACCACTTTATCCCAATGAAAGGAGATAAAATCAGATTCCACTGACAGGGCTTGCAATTCACTGATACGCCTGGCAGAGGTAATGGCTACCAAAAACATAGTTTTCTAAGTCAAGTACTTAAGCTTTGCTGAAGACATAGGCTCAAAGAGGGGTTGCATAAGCTAAGCAATGCAAACATTCAGATCCCAGGCAGGGGCAGGGTCTCTAAAAGGGGGATTGGTGTGAAACAATCCTTTAAAAAATTTACAGAACACAGGATGGGAAGATAGTGAGGAAGGCTTCCCCACAGACAAAAATGCAGAAACAGCTGGTAAGTGTACCTTGAGAGTAGCTGGTCTGAGGCCTAGGCCATTAAGATGGACCATATAATCCAGAACCGTAGGCAATTCAGCAGTGTCTGAAGAAATATTCTTCTTAGAACACCAAATGCTGAATCTTTTCCATTTGGACTTGTAAGTCTTTCTGGTGGAGGGCTTTCGAGAAGCCTTGAGGATGTCCAGAACCCCTTGGGAAAGATGCAGATCTGCAAACTCTAACTCTTCAAGAGCAATGCCTTGAGATTGAGAGACTGAAGATTGGGGTAACAAATCCTCCCCTGAGAGGATGTTAACAGGTTGTAATTCCTGGGAAGAGACAGGGGAAGATGGACTGCAAGGGACAGCAACAGGGAGTACCAGGGCTGTCTGGCCCAATCTGGAGCAACCAGAATCACCTTGCAAGGTTGACACCTTATTTTGACTAAAACTTTGAACAGGAGTGGGAAGGGGGGAAAGGCATACAGAAACTTCCCTTCCCAATTCAGAATCAGGGCATCCAGGGGGACTGAGCCCAAGACTGGAGGTCTGCAACAAAAGACAGGGAGCTGCTGATTGTCTGGGGCTGCAAAGAGATCTATCTCTGGAGTGCCCCACCTTGAAAAAATCACTTTCAACACCGGATGGTCCAGGGACCATTCATGATGGCCCTGAGAAATCCTGCTCAGTGCATCTGCTTGTCCTTGCCTGGAAGGTGAACTGCTACAAGAGAGGCTTGCAAGGAATAAGCCAGGACCACAACTTCGTGGCTTCTGTGCACAAGGCCGTGGACCGAGTGCCTCCCTGCTTGTTGATGTACCATATGGTGGTAGTGTTGTCTGTTCTGACTTGAACCACCTTGTTCTGAACTGACTGTGAGAATGCTTTTAGAGCTAGGAAAAAATGCCCTGAGCTCTAGAAGATTGATGTAGAGAAGGGATTCTTGGGGGGACCACAGGCCCTGGGCAGTGAGGGACCCCAGGTGGGCTCCCTAGCCCAGAAGAGAAGCATCCGTGGTAAGGACCACTGAACAAGGCTGAGCAACAAAAGGAACACCTTGCCTTAAACTGTCCTGATCCTGCCACCACTGGAGGGCCTGGATCAAGGTCGGAGTTACTGGAATCAGTTTGGTAAGGGAGTCCTTTCTCTGAGACCAATAAGCTCTCAGGTGGAACTGAATATCACTCATCTGCAATCTTGCCCCTTGGACCACTGCTGTTGAAGCTGCCATGTGGCCCAAGAGCTGGAGGAAATGCCTTGCTGGTTGAGATACCCGAAGGCTGAAGGAAGAAGCTAGCTCCATAAGAACCCGTGCCCTTTCTAGGGGAAGAAAGGCTCTTACACTGAGTGTGTCCAGTTCTGCCCCATAAAGGTAAGGAGCTGGACTGGTTCGAGAACTGACTTGGGAAGGTTGAGAAGAAATCCTAGAGAAGTGAGCACTTGCTGGGTCACTTGCAGGTGAGACTTGACTTGGTCTGGAGACTGACCCACTAATAGCCATCGTCCAGATAAGGACATATGGAAATCTTTTGCCTTCTTAGAAAGGCAACTACTACTGCCAGGCACTTTGTGAAAACCCTTGGGGCCGAGGTTAGGCCAAAGGGCACTGCTCTGAACTGATAATGGCCTGAGGGCAACTCGAACCTGAGGTACTTTCTGTGAGAGCACCTGATGGGAATGTGAAAGTAGGCATCTTTGAGGTCCAGGGAGGCTAACCAGTCCCCTGGCCTTAGAGAGGGAAGGATTTTATTTTATTTTATTTATTTTTATTTATTTAGCTTTTGTTGACCGGGTAAGTGCACTAGACAAATCCTGCCTATTTTCAGGCACGACCCGGGGGAGGAGGATACGGATGAATGCCAACTGACCTAGAACTAGATTAAGCTGTTGGTGGTATTTTTTTAGTGAATGAGGGAAATTTGGCCAGGACACCGGGGAAATTCCCCTACTCTTTTCGATAAGTGCCATGGGATCTTTAACATCCACCTGAACTACCACCAATCCAGGCAGATGGGACCTCGGTTTAACGTCTCATCCGAAAGACGGCACCTCAGAAGTGCAGCATACCTCTCATGCTACACTACAGTGTCAGTACTGGGATATTAACCCAAGTGCCAGATGTGGGAACTGAACCCACAGCCCTCTGATCTCCTGGCCTCAGAGGTGAGTGTGCTACCTACTGAGCCACTGACACTAAACACTTAGTCTCCTAACACTATACCTCTACTATTGGGATTATTCCCAGTTATCATCTTGAACTTTGGTTTTAAAAGATGTTTGTTCAGATATCTTAGGTCTAGGATGGGTTGCCACTCCCCTGTCTTTTTGGGGGTCAGGAAGTACCTGGAGTATAGTCCTTTGCCCCAGTGTAGGGTAGGTACTCTCTCTATAGCTCTTAAAGCTAGGAGAGAAGAAACCTCTGCCTCTAGGGTAAGGGTTTCCTAAAGATTTGCAGGTGGAAAAGATCTGGCTCTCATGTTTGGAAATTTTCTGAAGCTGAGAACCAGTCCCTGGCTTACTACTTCCAGGACCCACTTGTCTGATGCAATAGACATCCAGTCCTGGACAAAGTAAGCCAGCCTGCCTCCTACTGGAATAGGACAGTCGACCCGGGCAGACCCATCAGGGTGTCTGCTTGGCAGGGGCTTTAGGCTGAGGGGTGGATGCAGGCCTGCTCATCCCCCCTTCTACCTCTCCCTCTGAAGAACCCCCTCTGCGAAAAGGAAGACGAGGCCTGTGCTTGGTAAAAAGGCCTTTGAAAAGGCCTGCCCCTAGACTGCTGCCTTTGAGGAGTTGCCTGCCTTTCCTTGGCCTGAGCACTCCTATAAGTGGTCCTGTACTCGTCCATTTTCTTCATGTAATTCTCTGTCTGCTCCCCAAACAGAGAATTACCCACTACAGGAAAATCCATGGCCTTAGCCTGGGTGTCCTGCGAGAGGCTAGTACATCTGAGCCAAGCTATCCTCCAAAGAGCCACAGATGTAGCCATGACTCTTGATGAGACATCATTAGAGTCCACAGCAGCATGAAATTGCACCTTAGATGCCTCAATCCCATCTGCAGTCACTGCCTCCAGCTCCTTGGCTAGCTGGGGGAAGGCCTGTTTAGCCAGTGCCAGTACAGTGTCCCACCTGGACTTCTGGTACCTAGCAGTATAGGCCATGTAATTCGCCTGCCTGAGTCCCAAAGAAGATGCCATGTACTGCTTCTTTGCCATGGCATCAATCTTCCTGGAGTCTTTGTCAGTGGGGTGTGAAGCCAAGGGAATATTTGCCTTGTCACAGGCAGCAGCCTGCACTACCCCAACATGGCTGCATTGCTGATATAAGAACTCCGTGTCTGAGCCTGAGAGTGTATACCTCTTGTCCATTCTTTTATCCACAGGAGGTATAGTGTTAGGAGACTAAGATATTTTGTGTCTGTTTCTCAAAAGATTTATGGAGGGGAACAGACAGACTCCTGGACTCTGGGATATCCATCATCTCTACATAATCAGGCTCTTCTTGATCTTCCACAGCCTCCTCCATAGGAAGCTGGAGGGTTTCAGCTTCTTTTCTGTAAAACATAAAGTGGGAAGGGGACTCAGAAAGCCTATGAGGGGGAACACCTGATGGTCTGTCTGGGGAGATGTCCGGTTCCACAGGCACATCCAGACCTTCACTTACATCATAATCCTCAAATTCCCCTTCTTCTTCTTCAAACTCCGGTTCATAAAAATCTTCAAGGGTATACTCTTGAACCGGGGGAACCAACCGAACCGAGCCCCTGCCAGAAGGAGCCGGATCGGTCGGAACCGGATGGAGCGATTCCACAATCTGAATCGCCCTGGCTATCTCTTCGGTGGTCGGAACATGAACCTCTGATCCGAACTGGTCGATTCATCTTTTCGCTTTCTTTTTGTTGGAACCGATCCCTCAGAATCGGCTCTCCTTTTGCCCGAAGAAGTATCTCCCTGGTCAGAGGGCACTCCTTCTGGTTCGGTCGAAACCGAACCAGGCTGGCCATCCGGGTCAGTGGACTTCTCAGCCTCCCTTTCTCTCAGTCTACCTAATCTCTTCTCAAGGGTAGATTTGGGAAAATTTTTACATATTTCGCAGTCTGAATTGAGGTGGTCCAACCCCAGACAATAAACACAGGTTGTGTGGGGATCGGCCTTGGCAAAGACCTCCCCACACTCACTGCAGTGTTGAAACCCAGTGGGCCCATTTTTTTTCTTGGGTTTCTCAGACATGGCCAACCTAACCAAACGTACCCTTTTTGGCAACCGCCAGGCAAGACTCCCTTATCGGTTCCTAACCATGTCACGGGTATTGGAAAAAAATGGTTAAAACACAGGTTTTTTTTTTTAGAACCGATAAGAACCGGTAACCACACACTACATACAGCAAAATTCACAATCAAATGGTCGGTTCAGCCGAACCGACCGCACTTTTACAAGTTCTACACAGAAATATAGAACAATTCCTATCTGGTACTCATGGCACCACAGACAGAGACTGAACAGACTATGCGGATACTTTATTTCGGTTTAAACCACCGAAAAACTGAAAACTTTAACCGACTTCGAACCGAGCTGAAGGAGAACTCTCCAGAGCAACCATTCAGTGAGGCGGAGTAGAGAATCTGACGGTTTGAGTTCAAAACACTCCAGACAGGGACTTCAACCGAGCTCGAGCTCAGCGTTCCAAGCCCTGCATGGAAAGTTAACCCTTAGTTCTCCGGGGCAGTTCAAAGGTTGGGAATCACTGCAATTGTCAGAATACGGCAAGACTTCATGTTGTTTGAAACAAAGGAATAACAGAAAGGAAGAAAAAGCTAAAGCCAATGACCAGATGGGGTCACTGGACGTTTCATAAGGCAGCTTAAACGGGCAGACAGGATGAGCCTAGCAGTCCTTATCTGCCAACAGCATCTATGTATCTATGAAATGATTGGGCACTAGGATGTATTTTGTTTATGGGGGCTAGAGGGAATATCTAGTACTTAAAAGTTTCTACTTCAAGGTTCCTGTAGTTATTGCTTTTTTTTGTTTGTTTCTTTCAGTTGTATTTTTCCTCCTGTGGTAGGTCCCCCGGTCATCAGCCAACCTACTGGAACTCGGGGGCTTATAGCGCCTTGTGCGCGACGGCGGAACCCCAGAGCCCAGCCCAGAGGCGTCAACCTAGGGTGGCTCCCGGTTTCCTCCGCTTTCTCCCCTAAGTGCCTGAACCCCAAGATCCCGGAAGCGGTGACGCATGTGCATGGAGGCGCACATGTACATCGCCGCTCCAGTACCAGCCTCTTCTGCCCTCCCTCGGCCTAGCGCCGGCACTCCTCAGAGCGACACCTCCACTCCGGCCTCCACCAGGGGGTGGCCATACTCCGAAGAAGTGAGATACTCCCTCCCAAGGCAGAGAGCTGCCAGCCACTCACATCCCCCCTCCAAGACTCGTTCCCGAACGTGGGTTGTTGGCATGGCGCGAGGTGTGGCATGCAGTGCCTCCGCCTTCTGCACCACTGGGCCGGCCAAGTTATTGTTTGTTAGGGGAACAAGCTGGCAAATAGTAACTCGGAGGAGCCAATGTCCGGCTTATCAGAGCCGCTCGCACCAGCAGGCCGCGAAACCACAGCTTTACTGTGAGCGGAGGCCTCCACAAGCCCGGAAGTGCCCAAAGGGCCCGAGCGCAAGCCAGATGGGTGGGCTGACGCCATCTTAGAAGCCTCTAAGGTGGCCGTCGTTCCCCAGGGAGTGGGGGGGACGTTACCTGTGTCATGGAGACTCCAGAGGAAGTCACGGTGGGAGAGAAGCCCTTGTCCCGGTGCTTTTCTTAATCCTTTTTCTTGCGATGGCCTTCAGGGGAAGTGCACACCTGCGGAAGCTTTTTCAATTCTTTCTCCATCGAGCTCATTTTCTTTTTCAAAATGTGAGCCTCCAGGGACTGCTGCCGCCTTCTCCGGGTGGCCGCGTTAAAAGCTAAGACAGTACTGGCACTTCTCCACCGGATGGTCGGGGCCTAGGCAAAAAAGGCACAGGGAATGGCTGTCCTTGTACGGAAGTTGGGTGCCGCACGAGTCACACTTGTTTTTGTGCTCGGAGGGTGTAGGGGACGACATACACCGACGAATACCTGATGGATAAGAAGAAAAAAATCGAAAATACTCGGTTAAAATACCGACAAAGGAGTCTGACGAGCAGGGAACTTTTCCGCGAGGCGCTGGCATGAGCTAACAGCGGGAAAGAACTGGAAGGCAGGTGTGAGGGACCGCCCCCTTTATACCGACGTCTCCTGACGTCGGTCATCTGACATGGGGGCGGTCCCTCGCCAGAGACTGCCAGCTAGAAATTTTTCCATGGGGTCCTGCCACCTACCGACGTCAGTTCTATATGTAATTACCTACTGCAACAGCCCTCTCGAAGTAAGATCTGGGTTTTCCTGATAGTCTTGACTTTTTTATTAGATGTCACACACTGCCAGAAATAAGCAAGCTGTACTAAATGGAACAGCTTTTACTTTGTTAAATGTTTTGCTGAATGCAACTCAATTGGTATATCGGAGGTAATGAACAATAACTGCAATCCCTCTTTACTGCAGATCAATGCAGAAGATGCATGCCGGTTTGCCAGTACAGTGCTAGCCGCTACTGCTTGTGATGCTGACGACCCAGGTTTGGAAGTGAGCCTGGACTGTCAGAGGGCTGGCCAGTGGGAGGAGATGCAAGCATCCGATGGGCAAGTCACCTCCTCCAGGGCAGGTGGGAGCAGGCAACCAGCAACAGGCACGCCTGGGAGCCTCATCAGCACTGGTATTAGAGGGTTAGTTGGGAGCTGGCACGCTGCTCACGGGAGCATGCATGGCATGACATGCCTGGACATTACTGCATGTCCATCCTTTCCACTGGGAACCTAACAAGAAGGAAAACCCCGGAGTCTTGCAGCACCATGATGCCGGGAATACTCAGGTCACCTGTCTGGATGACATCCGCCTGCCTGATGGTGAGCAACACGGTGGATCTCGATCTCCTTCCCCCAGCCCCCTGAGAGGAGACCTACCTTGGAGGCAAGCCATGAGACCAGTTCACCACCAGGCAAAGTCTGGAGGGATGCCGAGTCAGGGTGCAGGGGAGATACTGAGCAGATAAGGGGTACATCTCTGCAGGGACATGGAGAATAAAGAGAATTAAAAAAAATACGGAAGATGGATTTATGACAGATATCTTGTATTAAGGGGAGTTTGCACCATCAATTTTAACCTTGTTTTCCTCATTAAAATTGATGTGTAACTCCAAGGAATTTCTTGTTGTATGTGACACCACTGGAAATAAGATGTCTCATCTCAGCTGCGTTACCCTGGCTAAAGAAACAGTAAAATAAAAATAAATGGTGTGGTCCAGCAGCCTCTTCGAAACCTGTCTAAACCTGAACACTCCTCTCTGGTGCCCTCAGTAGATGAAGTTTTACTTGAGATTTGGAGTCAAATGGTTAAAAATTGGGAAGATTGTTCCTAACAACAGATGCAGCTGCATAAAAGGATCATCCTTCAAATGAGGACGGATAAGGTATTCCAAAATAAAGAGGGCTTCAACACAAGCAAGATGAACTGGATGATCCTCAAACTTCAATCAGCACATCCTTACATGAAAGGTAATCACTAATCACAACCTGAAGGAACTCAAATGCCAGACTTGAGTTAGTAGGAATTTATTTATTTATTTAGGAAATTGGAATTACAACCCTTTGAGTCATACACTCGTTTTCAAAGCCCCACATCGGAGAATGTATCAAAGATGGCCAGTAATCATCATTCTTTGAGCCAATCCTCACTAAAACGGAACTGATGGGGGCAGAGCTTGCTGCTACCAAGACTACACACACATCTCAGAAGCTCCTGATCCTCAGCTAGATTTATTATTAAAATGAAGATCAAAATTGGCATTTAACCAGTTCTGCAATCTGATATATTAGCGGGAGAGGGCTGGAGTCTAGATATTAAGCATTTGTGTTTTCTGTAACTGTGACTGGGAGAATAGTTCGTCCAGATGGTCCAGCATCTCGAGATGCTGGTAAAAAGAAGGCTGCAGGAGGCCCAAATGTGGACAGAGCAGCTGTGCGTAACATAACCTCTGTAGCAGGACAGCCAACATTACAAACTGTCCTGAATGCGGTGAAACCTTTGGACGTTTGGATGCAGGAATTCAAATAAAAAATGGATACCTATAACACAAGGGTTATCTCTTTAGAATCTCACGCAGACATCCATGAAGTGACTCAGAAAGATGCAACGGCATTTGCGGAGAGGCTCTGACTACAACAGCTCACAAGATGAGAGAAAACAAGCATCTGCACCTCCACTTAAAACATCCTGAAAAGCAAACTAGAGTGGGAAATACATGGCTCTTGGGACTCTCGGAAGAGCGCGAGATTTCTGACCTGGTTTAATATGCAATCTCCTTATTGTTGGAAACTGTGCACCTTCCTGAACCTGCTTGGGTGCTCCGAGCATATTGTATCATGTCTCAGCGGCGTCAAGACCAAGAGACTAGCCTGCCCACTTTGTTGCTGGTGAATACCAGCTCTGCAGTAAGGGACAGAATCATGACGACAGCAAGAGCAGTGGGACAGATCCCGTTACCAATGGGGGAGCAGCTTCTTCTGTTCTCAGATTTAAGTTTCACCACTCACCAGCATCAGAAGGTCTTCAACGTTATAAAAGCGAGTCTCTGCAAACTGCGTGTGATCTACATCCTATCAGTATGATTACTTAGCTCGTGGTGACACACTTCATTAATTTTTTTTTTCTTTAGGGTTGTATTACCAGCATGAGCTGCCTATAATACATAATTATGTTTCCAGTTTGATGGTGATGCAAAGGTTTTTAGATCTATTTAGTTTTACTGTAATCCTGCTGAGGGGGGTATTGCTTTATTAAAAGCACTAAGGATATCATTCGGGTTACAGTCTGAGATCAAACAAATGTTACTAAGTTTGGGACTATTGATGTAGTTATTCAGTAACATTTTAATGAAATCTATTTTGCTGTTTCTGAATACACTCTGTAATTGGTATGTTTCACCCAATATGCCTTTTCATGCAATTCACTGTTACTCTTAAACTGCAGTTCAGCAGGGCAAATTACCCACTCAGAAATGCTAAAATGGTAAAAAGAAAATGTATATATAGCAACCTTACCTGGATCAGTAAATGCCGCCGACCACTGTCCATTGCCAAGTATCCCAAGAGGTTTTGCAGGACTTCTGTCTACAACAATCAGAACAAAGGTATTAGAAGGTTCAGCATAAGGCTTACAGCAATTACAAAATGTTTTTTAGCTTATATAATGTATTTACCCAGAACTACCAAACTAAAATGTAACATCAGATTTTCAGTGGGGACCTACTGCTTCCCACTTGTACAGCTGGGAGGAACTTCAAATGAGTTTGTCACTTCGGAAGGAACTTTGAAAAACATAATATTTAGACTCAAGTAAACTTGTATTCTATATACTCCCTCCATTTCTCTTACCTTTGTTCTTCATTACCAGCTTAATTTACATGGGAACAGGAGTTTGTCCTGCTTCATCCTTGGCTGAATTCATAATTCTCAGTTTGTGACATTACTGTCTGTTGCTGAAGGAATAATGATGTCACAAACACAGAATTAGGACACCAGCAAGGAAGTAACATCAGAAGCAGATCAACTCATAGAAACAGAACCACAGACAATGACGACAGAGAAAGTTCAATGGTCCATCCAGTCTGCCCGAGTTCCCTATTTAGCCCCGCAACCTACTGTCCCTCCAGGGTCCTGGCCCTCCCCATCCTTCCCCCAGTTCCCCTCCCAGCTTCTGCCACCCCGAGCAATCACTATACCCTTTATTCGATCCAAATTGTGCTTGAACCCACAAACAGCTTAAGCACCCACCACTTCTGCAGGAAGACTGTTTTTACGGCTCCTCCACCACTTCAGTAAAATAATACTTCTTCATGTCCCTTCTGAGCCTCCCTCCTGTTAGTTTCCATTCATGTTCACGTGACCGTGAACTAGTATTCAAGCTACATTATTTCCCGGCAGTTCACCTTATTACTTTCCTTTAGAAACCTGAAGGTCTCTATCACATCTCCCCTCTCCCTTCTGGTGTCCAATGAGTACATGTTCAGTGTCCTGAGATGCTCATCATAGCACCTGCCCTGCTGGCTCTGAATCACTTTTTTTACCCTGCACTGCACCGTCTCCAGCCTATCTCTATCCTTCCTAGGGTGAGGACTCCAGAACTGGGCACAGTACTCCAAGTGTGGCCTCACTAAGGATCTATATCAGGGAAGAATTACCTCTTCCCTTTTGCTATCAATATCTCTCCCAATACATCCCAGCATCCTACTCGCTTTGCTATATGCCTTGTTGCACTAAAGTGATTGTTTGAGGAAATCACTGATGATAACTCCAAGGGCCTGTTCGTCAGCCATAATGCCAAGTTTCACCCACCCATCCAGTACTCTGTCCTGGGGTTATTCCCTAAGTGCATTACTTTGCACTTTTTGGCACTGAATCTCAATTGCCAAACCTCAGACCACCCCTCTGGCTTTCATACATCACTCTGCATTTACCCGATTCCCTTGTCACTATCCACCCTCCCACAGAGCTTAATGTCATCTGCGAAGAGACACAGCCTGCCCCGGATACCACCACCAATGTCGCTGATGAACTTACTGAAGTAGATTGGTCCCAGAACAGATCCCTGTGGTACCCCACTCATGACCTTCCTCTTTGCTGACTTGACCTCATTGACTACAACCCTATGCTGCTTCCCCTTTAGCCAGTTACCTACCCAGTTTATGATGACCTTAGGTCCCCTACCTTCTTCAGCAACCATCTGTAAGGCATAGAGTCGACAGCTTTGCTGAAAATCGAAGTACAGCATATCCACAGCATCGCGCCTATCAAATTCCCTCGTCACCCAAAGAAAAAGTAAAGTTACATAACTTACCATAACAATATATCTTCAAGAGAGGTTCCTGCAGTAGGTCATAACCATTAGGACTGCACCCCCTGGCGTCAGGACCACACGGCAAACTTTTGCTAGCAATGTCTGGCGGGGGACCGCCCATCCAATGTCACATAGGCAACATCAGCAAGACCCTATATAGTGGGCGGTCCCTGCGCCCGCCTTCCAGTTCTCCCGCTGGAGACCCAGAGTGGGTGCGACAGGAGACGCGGATAATATTCCTGGAGCCCAATCCAGAATAGCCTGCAAGAGCATGCAGAAAACTGGGGGAAGGAGGGTGGGAAAAAGGTGACCTACTGCAGGAACTTCGCTTGAAGATCTACTGTTAAAGAGTGACTTCTGCCCTCCCCGGAAGAGGTTTACTGTACTTTTGGTAACAGAAATGGATGCACTTGGCCAACTATTTGGACAAGAACTGCTTAGAGACTGCTGACCCCAGAGTCTTGGGGGCAAAAGACACAAACAACTGATCTGATTTACGGACATCCTTGGTCCTGTTAATATAGTAACATAAAATCATATGCACATCTAATGTGTGCAGGAGAGCCTCACCCCTATTTGAATAAGTAGGGTAGGCCGGCCCAGTGGCGCTGAGGGCTGAGGCGCTGGACGCCTTACCTCGTGGCACGCCGGTGACCCAGGTTCGGGAATGAGCTCGGGTCGCCGGAGGTCGGCAAGCGGGGAGGGCAGAACTGGACTGAGCTGCCAACAGGCAGGCTCTCCTCTCCGGGGAGGGGATGCGGCACCCCTTGGCCAATGGTAACCCCTAGTGGAGGCTGGGAGTGGCACAGGCTAGAGGGGGCCGGGCGTTAGGCCATGGGGTGAGGGAAAGGAGTCGTAACCGGGGCCGTAGGGCGCATGCGCACCTCCACGCGCATGTGCTCCTACTCCTGGGGCTCCTGGGTGATAACCGGAGGCAGAAAAATGCCGGCAGCAGCAGGATGAGGACCGACTCCCCACAGGCTCCGCTCCCAGGCCGGGTATAAGGTAAGCACCGGGTATTCCGGGGGACGGGGCTGGGGGGGTTGGTCGGAATGGGGCGTCCGACCGGAGGACAAAAATAAAGATGAGATAAAAAAGAATAAATACGGTAGTACACCAGCAGATCAACAGTTTGATTTAAGGTGACCTCAGAAACCACCTTGGGAAGAAACCTAGGATTTGTGCACAGAGTTGCACGATCTCTGTGAAAAATTAAATAAGGTTCCTTACACACCAGGGCCTGAAGCTCAGAAATTCTCCAAGCAGAAGTAACTGCAACTAAAAAAGGCACTTTTCAGGACAAACAGTGCATCTCACAGCTTACTGCTGGTTCAAAAGGGGGCAACGTAAGCTTCTCCAGAATAAAATTCAAATCCCATGGGGGGGGCAGGGTTGCAGATAGGGGGTTTCAAGTGGAGGATCCCTTTCAGGAAGGTTTTGGAGACCTCCAATTGAGCAAGCGTTTTCCAGTCCACCAATGTGACAGGCAGAGATAGCGGACAAGTGGACTTTCAACGAAGACGCGAAGAGTAGCTGAGTCCTGAGTCAGACAGGTGCAAGAGGTACTCCATCACCTGGGGTACCGGGCAAGAAAAGGGGTCCCACCCCATCGAGGCCGCCCAAATGGAAAACTGTTTCCACTTCATGGCATAAGCAAATCTAGTGGAAGGCTTCCTGGGCTCCACCAGAACTTGGGCGACTCTCTCAGAGACTCCAAAGCGTGAAAGCGTGACGCGATTTTGTCTGAAGGAGCCATGCATGAAGGTGTAGGAACCTGAGGCCTGGATGCACCAGTCTGCCCTGATCCTGCATTAACAGGTCGTGCTGAAGAGGTAGAGGTTCTGGGGGTTCCACAGCCAGCTGCTGCAGGAGTAGATACCAGATCTACCTGGGCCAGAGGGGGTCAATCAGCAACATTTGAGCCTCTTCTGCCTGAAGCTTCAGCAGAACTCTGAAGAATGAGAAAAGAAGGGAAGGCATAAAAATACCTCCCTGTCCAACAGAGAGATAATGCATCTAGCCAGATAACACCAGGCCCTTGAACAAGCGAGCAAAACTTGTTAAGTTTTGCGTTGTATGGGGAGGTGAAGAGATCTACCTCTGGATGCCCCCAGCGGTGGAACAGCCTTTCCAGAATCTCGATGGTGTGCCCTCTTGCTATGAGTTGTATGATCCAGGAATCTGACGTGATACCCTGCCACTCTGCGAGGTGAAGGGCAAATCTTCCCCCACTGGTTTCACACTGCTGGGAGGTGGAGGTGGGTGAGGACTGTAGGAGTCAGGAGGCAGAGGAGCGGGAGGGAAGGTTTCTTCCTGTGGCTTGCTGGGTCTTGGAGGCAGGGGAGAGGTAATGGTGGACCCTGATGCTCTCTTTTTGGTGAAGGGTTGCTTGCTCTGCCACTTCTGCTGGCGCTGAAAGGGCTGTTTAGACTTGGAGCCCCCCCAATACATGGACCTGAGAGACCTCAGGGCCTGTCTGCTGTCCTGAAGGCCCATTATTATATCCTTAGTGTTTCCCACAAAGAGGATGGAGCCTCGAAAGGGGGCATCTTGTATGGCTGCCTGTATGTCTTGAGAAAGCCCAGAAATACACAGCCAGGCGTGATGCCTAAGGCAGAGTGCCGTGGCAGAGGAGCAAGCTACTGCATCTATGGCATTGTAAGTGGCTCTCAGTGCATGTCTACATGAGATCTTTGACAATGCAGTGCCTTGGTGAGTTACACCTTAAGGTCCAAGTCCTCCACGGTCTCAAGCCTAGCCATAGTAGCCTTTTGATAGGACACCATGTGTGCTATGTAAATGCATAGACCTTGTGCCCAAACTGATCTAACTGCCTCGACTCCTTATCAGAAGAGGAGGTACTCATACGTTTGTGTTTGGGTTTGGAAGTATGATCATGAGCTGCAGCTATCACAACAGAATCTGCCTTGGGTTGAGAGCACAGATAGGATGTGCCCTCTAGTGTGTGATAGGTCCAGTCCGCCTTTTTGGGGACGGCCGGGATTGAGTTAGGTAACTGCCAAATGATGGAGGTAACATCCTCATGAGGGGAAGTCCAAGGAGGAATCAGAATGGGTGACACCTCTTCCAGGTCTAGGTGCTCTGCGAGGCACTTGCGTTTAGAGTCTTGCTCCTCTGCACACCATCTGTTGGCCGATACAGAGGAGTTCAGTGAAGGAGGGTCCTCGGGAGGCAACATGGGTGACTCCTTACCCTTAGCACCCATGATTTCAAACTGCTCTCCGGAAGACGAAGCAGAAGAGTCCTCCTCATACTCCAAGGACTCCCCTCTGTCAGGGGTCCTGGCTCTGGTTAATATGACTTCCTGAGTAGCCCCTCCTGAAATGTGCACCATGGCAAAATGGCTTGACCTATGAGAACCCATGGATGACAAGGAACAGGGGGTGGGGGTAGTCTCTTGTCCAAGTCTGATACCAACTGGGATCTGGCCTCCTGCCACCAGGTCTGAAACATGGCCTGGATGTCCTGCTGAAGTTGAGGCAGAGGAGGAGGCTGATAGTAAGGGAGACCCATCTCTGAATACTGAGGGGAAGGGTACCCTGGCACCTGAAACGGGGAAAGAGCATAGCCCGGCGCCTGGTACCCAGGATAGTAACCGTGGTTGAAAGGTGCTGATGTCAGGCCAGATGTTGGGTAACCTGGCATCGGAAAGACCGGGTATTGCGGGTAGCCCAAAGGGGGACCTTGGGGACGCCATGCTGATCCAGAGGAGGTCCCTGAGGCCTCGAAGGGTGGGGCGAGGTGGAAAGACCTTGAACAGGGTCAGGCGCCAGATAAGCTGACGTCAGGACATCTGGCTTCAGGGTTGGCATTGGGTTGGCTGGCGTGAGGGGCAGCCGTAGGGGTCCTGACAGAGGCTCCGACAGGAGGCTACCAAAAAGGTCCGATGGGGCACCAGGTGTCAGAGGCACGGTGCCTGGCAGAGGGACACCCAGCGTTGGGGTGAAAGTAGAGCCCGATAGGGAAGGAAGGTTCCTGGGAGTCGGCGTGGGGACGGACATTAGATTCATGGGGAAAGGATCCGTGGGAGTCTCAGGAGGTACCTGCACTGGAGTGGGGGAAGGATGAACCACATCCAGGGGACCCACTTCCCCCTTCATCCCGGTTTGAGGGCTGGCCAGGGGAAGTCAGCGAGCTCGGCCGGGTGTCAGGTGATCCAGCGTTAGCCCCCAATGGGCGAGCTTTGACCCGGCAGAGGGCGAGGCCCCGACCAGGTTATCGGCTAGTACCGTGCGGGTTCCCTCTGGGTGGGAAGCCGTCTTACAGACGACTGGGCGGGCTCTGGAAGAACCGGAGTCCGGCTTGCCGGTGAAGACTGTGTGACCGCCGGAGGCCCCGGCGGGCGACTTATCGGTCGAGGATCCAGGTTTGGAGCCTGTTTTAATGGGCTTGAAGGTACAAGAGGTACCTGGAGAACCCGTGGAAGAGGCCTGGACTGTCACCAGGGAAAGTGGCGGAGGAGCGACCTTGTCTGTTGGGGAGACTGTGGTCTTGGGCCCGGCAGCCTTGCTGGAGGAGACCCGCTCCCAGTTCTCCAGGCACTCCCACTCCCGGTGATTCTCTTTTTGTGCTCCAAAGAGGGTGAAGAAGTGGATACCCTCATCTTTTGCATCTCCTGCTCTAAGGTGGCCATCCTGGACTTAAAAAGATGGGCTTCCAGGGTCTGCTGCCTGCTTTAGCGCATGGCTGGTTGAAGGGCTTGCAATCCGGACAGGCCTCAGTGTCGTGTCCTGGGCCTAGGCAGATGAGGCAGAGCTTATGGCCATCCTTGTGAGGTATCCGCGTGCTGCATCTCTCACACTTCTTCTTCGTCTTCAGAGTCTTGGGTGGAAAAGACATAAAACTGAAGAAAATGAACTATTTTTGGAAGAAAATAAAGGATATACTTAAACAAAATGGCGATTAACTGCTGCAACGTTCACCACGAGGTCCTTGCACAGATGGACGGCAGGAAAGAACTGGAAGGTGGGCGCGGGGACCGCTCACTATACAGGGTCACGCCGACATCGGCCACATGACATTGGGTGGGTGGGCCCCTGCCAGACATTGCTAGCAAAAGTCTGCCGTGTAGTCATGACGACAGGGGGCACAGTCCTAATGGTTATGACCTACTGTAGGAACCCTCTTGAAGTAAGATCTACCAGGTTAGTCTGACCTCCCTGCCACGAATCCATGCTGTTCACTATCCTGGAGCACATTTCTCCCCAAGTAGTCCATAAGGTCTCTTTGACCAGTGACTCCATCAGCTTCCCTACAACAGGGGTAAGACTGACAAGTCTGCAGTCCCCCACATATTCTTTCTCCCTCCATGGACTAGAACTATATTCGTCACCCTCCAATCCTTCGGAACTACCCTTATCCTTAAGACAGCTGCAGAACAGACCTATCAGGGGGTCAGCCAATTCTGCTGCCAGCTGCCTGAGTTAACTCAGATGCAGCCAATCTGGTCCCAGGGCCTTACCTGTTTTTAGTGCTGCCAGCCCTTCCTGGATCCTTAGGGGCAAGGATCTTCTATGGCTGCAGTGCATGTTACGGTATAAATTCTGACCTATACTACTTTATGCTATTTTAGTGTGTCTTTATTCCCTTTTCTTGTAAGACGCCCTTTTTCCTATTTTGAGTCTGTTTTAGCAGTATTTTGACATTTGAAATAATTAAAAAGAGCACTCCTGTTATTAACGGCCATCCCTCAGGCTTTCTTCATTACTCTCGGCTGTTTTTGAACACACTTTAACAGCACTTTTCTTGTGACTCAGGTGAACTAGGATGCAACAGACACAGCTCAGTAACTTTATGGAACAATGAGTTCTCAACATGAGTTGCAAACAATGATGAAAATCTGGAGAAACCAATATTAAACGGACCGCTATTTTTTCAGTATTTCAAATGTTAAAAAGTGTTAAAGCAGAACCAAAACAGGAAAAAAGGGCATCTCAAGACAAGAGAGCAAAGGGCTCTAAATATTAAAGCATATATTGTAGGTCAAAAATATTCACTATAACATACACTGCTGCTTTAACCTACCAATGAAGAACACAAGACATACAAATACAGAAAACTCTTTAAAATATAAGCTGCACAGTGCCCAGCTATTAAGTTTTTTAGTCTTCCCAAAAGTGACAACATCGAGGAGAACAGCAGACAAGTTCAGTGTCACACAGTGAGGGATACAGTGGATGTGACTGGATATCCTGGGTCAAAGCTCAGTGCTTGAACCACAAGACAGGACTGCCTACTCCTGCGAAGACAGTAACAGATTGCAAGTTTTTTTACAAAGTTATTTATGTTGCCGGACAGCCTCCCCCCCCCCGACCCAAGCCACCTCCCAGCCCTGACATCCCACTTAAAAGGTGTCAGCGTGCCTCGGTTGGTAGCTCATTTGGCTCAGGGCCAGAAGGTCATGGTTTCTTCTAATTCCACACAGGGATCGGGCTCGTAAACACTGACCCCTGAGTGCAGTACTGAGGGATGCCGTACTGTCAGGGTGCGTTGTCCTTTGAATGAGACATTAAACTGAGGTCCCGGTCTGCCTGTTCTACTGGTTCTTCAGGTGAACATTATAGATCCTATGGCACTTCTCAAAAAGAGTAGGGGAACATTTTATTAGAATGACAAAAAAAAATCCATTATTATACATATACAATTTTCAAGAAAATTAAACTCAACCATAATCATTGTAGTAATTCCTAGTATATACAGACAAAGAGGGAAAAAGGTTGGGGGAAAAGAGGAGCGAAATAAAAGGGAAGGGAAGAAAAGCACAAATTAACGATAGTCTTAAAGTTTGTTGGCATTTCTGTGTTATATTCCAAACCCTGTTATTTCATAAATTTCTAAGCAGTTTATACTTTATTTCTATTTTATTAAAATGGAGAAAGCCTTCCACCATCGGAATACTTTGTTGGATTCATGCTGAGCTTTATCTTTCTAACAGACTGCATTCATAGCGCGAGACACCAAAATAAGAAGATATCATTTTTTGATATAAAACCCACTGGCATCTTGCTTGACACAAATAAAATTTCAAACAACAGAAAAAAATGGCTATTGTTCCATCAAAATATTTTGAGCATGAATGTGGATAGTTACATAATGTTAAGGATTCATAGTTTAGGCTATTTAGCCACTGGAGTTTCCATTTATTTGCCAGGAAGGGCCGCAGGCTTTTTACGTAAGAGCAGTGGAAAAGAAAGTGATTCATTGACTCATCCTGAGCTATACAGGCGTTATGGGGCAAGTGCGTTCCTCCTCAGCCTTATGCTTACAGTTCTCTCTAATATTTAGTCTGCCGTACATGGACAGCCGAAGGACTTCCCACATATATGGAGGGATTCTGTCATTGTTCAATGTTTTTAATACCCAGTCGCTAAGGTGTGGTGGGCAGTTTTAAAGCCTGGTTCCTCCGGGTATATTTTCGCTAACACTACATTATATAATTGGGGACCAGAGACGAAAGTACCTGAGATTTCGTTAGGTCCCATTTATACAGTTTCTGAGCAATGGGTTTAAAATATTCTGGGGGAAGCTTTTGGTGGTGCACTATCCCAGCCTTGGAGATATCTAGAGAGATTATTCTGAATCCACTTACAGTGTAGAGACTCAGAAGATGAAAGACTGATTTTCACTGTTTGAGAAATAAAGTGTGTATGAAAGAAAATAACAGGATCCACCATCCCAAGGCCCCCTGTGATTTTGACAGGTAAGTAAAGCATCGTTTTATAGGGTTTAACCTGCTTCCCCACAACATGGAGAAAAAACTGCTGTAAATGAGTGTTTCTACACAGGTTGGGAGGGGAAATATCATACCTATATAAAGCAATGTAGGTATTAAGAATCATTTTATAATCTGGACCCTTTTTATTCTGGACAGCTTCCAGTTCTTCTACCTCTGTACCTTGCCTTCCACCGTCTGCAGAACCCTATCCCAATTTTGTAGAGAGGAGTTTTGATGGCCAAACATTATTCCAAGTATTTTGATGGGGTCAGAGGAGATCTGAATACCTGAGACACTCGTGGGGGGGGGGGGGGTTATCTTGACAAGAAAAGCCCTTTACTTTTCTCATGATTTATTTTAGAGTTCGAAACCCTATTATATGCATCAAAGGACTCCACAGATCTTTCAATGTATGTATGGTCAGACAAAAATAGGCATATGTCACCTGCATAAGCTTGCTGGCACCCCTGCCCCGATGCCAGCCACTTTCACCCCACACTGCAGCCCCCCGGGGTAATCCGGTGTGTTCTTTTGCTGGAAGGGTCCCCCTCCTCTGAGGGAGATAGGCACTGGTGGGGGATGACCAGCACACTCTACATTTCACCCTGGGTGCTGCTGAGGTGGATCTTGGGCCGCATCGGGGATTCGGCAGCAACGGAGGCCGGCAACTGTCATCCAGCCAGCCATGCAGTATTTTTTCTTGTTTGCTCCCCGAGGGCATGGTGTGCCACAAATGGCAAGGCATAGACCGGCATTCACCACACCCCTTCTAGGTCTTTGGGACCCAGTGCATTGTCATACTCCCAGCCTCCGCCAGGAGTCAGCAAGCGCTGGGTCCGTACTTCACCTCCCCGACAGAAGGCAAGCAGCGTCTGCAGACGAAGCCTTCTCTTCCTCGCCGCCCTCCAGCTCCACAGGTCCTTTCCTAAACCTGGTCGCTGGCGCCACAAGCGGACATCCAACCGCTATGCCGATGGGCTGACATAAGCTTGTATTTTAATTAAATCTCCCCTGCTGTTTCTGTTGAGTCCTGTCCATTCTGTTAAATCCGTTACTTTTCTAATTAGCGGAACAAGGGAAAAGATATATAAGAGGGGGCTCAGGGGACATCCCTGCCTTACCCATGTGACTACCTTAACGTTTTGAGTGACATGGCCTACGATTATGGGAATTACAGTAGCTGACGCATATCATTTTTGAAGCCATTTTATAAACTCTTCAGGTATTCCATAATGTTGTGGGGTCTGAAATAAAAAAGGGTGATACACCCTATCGAAAGTTGTGGACTGGTCCACAGATACTAAACATCTTGATTTGGTTTGAAGGGTAGTATTATATAGTACATGATTATCATAAGGGCGTGTTGAATTTTCGTGTTGGGAATGCCACAGTATTAAGCAGGGGAAGTAAGTAAGAGAGTCAGCTACCTTTCTCAATCTGTTATTCAAAACCTGAGACAACAATTTAAAATCTGAATTTAATAATGATATAGGTCTCCAATTTTCAATTTGACATTTATCTCCTGTCTTATATAAGTATATTAAGAACCCTGCCATGAAAGAGAGTGGGATTTCACTGGAATGTATGAAAAAATTAAATAAACATTCTAGACATTGTGCAAATTCAAAAGGAAAGGCCTTATATAATTCGTATGAAAGCCCATCCGGGCCTGGAGAAATTCCTTGTTTTAGGGTTTTTATAACACATTCAATTTCTTCGGCTGTGATAAGGCTTGGATTCCTTTCGGGAGGGTGGGTTTCTGTATTTGTTGTAGGTAGTTTTTAATGGTGAGTAAATATGGAGGGGCTGCCATGTTGTGGGAATATAAATGGTACTGAATAATCTTATGAAGGCCTTTTATTGTAGTTACCTTACTTCCATCTGAATCAGATAGAGAATTTAAAAAAGGGATGTCGTTCCTTTTTTTTGCAGGCCTCATAAGGGTCCCCTACTGGGGATTTCTGTGTTCCATACTGAAACATAGCCCTCACAGTTTTAGCTCTATCATATTGGACTTCCTGCATTTCTCTTTTTATGTTTTCTATCTGAAGGGAATAGTCAGATTTTTGTGAATACGAAAGGGTGTACAAGTTCTGTAACTGGTTCCTGAGTTGCAGATATCTGAAGATGTTTCTGTTTTGAATATTTTTTCCATACTTCTGAAACCAGTTCCTGAGGTCTGACTTTGTATCTTCCCATCACATCCCTATGTTGTCATATAGAAAATCTACGGATTTCCTTGCCCATAATAATTTTGATATTTATTTTATTACTAAGGGGTCTGACAGGTGTTTAGTTTCCATTTCATATCTTGTCTACTACTATTAACTTTCAGAAAGGATATCTTTATAAGTGAATGGCCCGAAAATTCTACTGGTAGAAGGGGAAAAAATTGACACGGGGAGATCTTTAGAAGTGAAAAACTGATCTAGGGTGGAGGTGAACTTTCCATGTTTAAAAGTAAATCTATAGCCTAAATCAGACAAAGGGTTGCAATGGGTTTGATTTGCTAACTGGATGCATTTTTGTAGGGCGTTAGAATCACAGTAAACTTTTTTAAAAGGACTACTTTTTGCTGGTAGATCACAGTTAAAATCTCCTCCTAAAATTATACTGGTCTTGGTTACTAGGAATGGTTGTATTGCTAATATGAGGCCCACTCTCTCTGCTTTGGTTTGTGGTCCATATATTGCGATAATTCTGTATAAGTCATCTTTCCATCTCCCATCCAAAATCAACAGTCGTCCTGGAATGAGGTCAATTAACTTTACCAGGGAGAAGGAGTAAGAATGAAATAAAATCCCAATCCCGTCTGCCTTGTCTGGGCCAAAGGACCAATAAGAAGGACACCAGGTTCATTCAGATTGGAACAAACTGACCCAATCTGATGAAAAGACCCATGTTTCCTGTAAGAGAGAAATATCTAAACATTGTTCATGGATACAAGAAAAGACTGCTCGTCTCTTTGGAGGATTTAAAAGGCTATGAACATTCAAGGACCCTACAGATAAGGAAACCATGATAATTTATTTATTGTTTTCTCCCCCTTTGTATCCCACTGTGTCATTACTAGTCCAGATGTCCTGATCTTAGGATTCCATCTCCCCTAGTTCCATGTCAATGTCTCCCCAGGCAGGTACTAAAATGGCAAAGGGGTTCTCTAATTCTAGATCCATTTTACCAGATGGTTGTTGGTGGGGGAGGGGGTTGGTTTTGAACTGCTAAGGGTTCTTATTTTCGGGAGGGGGGAAGGTGCAATCTGTTTGAGGGAGGAGGCATTAGGTTCCCTACTGGGTCCTTCTATCCATTCTTGGTAGCAGACCGGGGTAAGGAGCTCTATCTGTGATAAATTAGTTTCTTTGTTTCCCTTCCATTCCTTGGTGGAGAGTCTCCCTGAATCTCCAAGGTATCCCCTTTGGGAGTCCTACTAGGTAGAGTGGGAGGGGGTGGGGGTTCCTTAGTCAGGGGTTCTTGTCTAGGACCTTCTGCGGCATCCAGTGCTTGTTGGATTAATAACTCAGGGCTGTTGCAGGAGGCCATGTTTTTTGCTGCCAAGGGACACTCTGAAAAAACATGACCGTCTCCTCACAAAGATCGCATTTGGTGTGATTTGCGCATTGATGACTTGTATGGCCTATTCCCCACAGTTCTCACATCTAGGCTTATCACAAACGCTAGACAGATGGGTTCTAGCTCCACACCGGTAGCATGCTCAGGGCTGCCCAGCATAAAAATAAACCCCTCTATCTCTCCCCAACAAAAAGGAATTTGGAACGTTCTATACCAGATTCGGACTTTCAGTTTTACCTTGTATTTCCACCCATCCACCCAAAACTATTCTGAGTCCAGAATAGCTTCGGGGGCACTAAGAACCTGGCATTTCTGGGACAACCAATATGTGATATCGTCTACATGGACCCCCTCACTCCTAAACATAATGATTATAAACTTGATTAGGCTTTGTGAGCAGGATTACCAAAAAGGGGGACCACAGGGGGGAAAATTTCACCAGACTGTACCTTTCCCAAAATAAATCGAATGCATATGAAGACCGAAAACTGACATAATTGTCTTCCCCATGGCCAGGTGGTGTTGAGGCGCCGGACACCACATCTCGCGGCACGCTGGTGACCCGGGTTCAGACGCAAGCCCGGGTTGTCAGGGGTCAACAGGGGAGGATAGGATTGAGCATCCGGAGGACTGCTCTCCTATCCTGGGGAGGGATGTGGGGACACCCGGGGGCACTGCCAGAGTTGGTGCAACGGAGGGAGGAGTGCAGCGGACATCATTACATCAGTGCTTGACATCACTGCATGTCTGCACTTCTGGGGAATAAAGTCGGTGGAAAATGGCAGCACCTGTCTGCTGCAGCTTGATGTACGCTCCTGAGGTCCGGCTCAGGCTGGCATCAAGACCAGGACTGGTATTGGGTCCAGGCCTGGCGTGGGGACTGAGGGGGGGTCCCTTTCACGGGTACAGCTGCATATGCCAGCTGGACCAAGCAGATGTGTCCCATGGTCGTCGGGGGAAGCAAGCGGTGACTGGATAAGGCAGGTTAGTGGCTGCGGAGGAGATAAACAGAAAGAAAGAAAAAATAATTGTCTTCCCCAGAGATACTGATGAAGGCAAATACTTCTCTGGGTGAAAAATGGACAGAGTCCTTTAAGAGAGATTTTCCTACAAAGTGTCTGTCCTGCCTCATTTCCAGCCCCCCTTTATATCTGATCAGGACTGCATTCCTCCAGGGCGCTGATTCTTTGTGTATTTTTTTTAAACAAGTCAGATAACAGGGTTTTTTGAGGTAAAGGGTCATTCTGCTGGGTACTGGTAGTACCAAGGTCAAGATTTTCTGTTGGAAGCTCCTTTTCAGCAGATTCCAAGGTTCCAATGAGCTGGGGGGGCAGGTTTCTGCTCCTCAGCCTCTGGGGGTTCCTGCTGTTCCACCAAAGAATTCGGGTTTTTGTCCATGTTTGTCTTTTGGAGAAGAGGTAGAATTTACTTCATTTGAAATGATTTGTTTGATGCCTGGGACAACAGGGTGCCATTCAATGTTTGTTTGGGAAAAATTTGTACTGGGATCCCAAGCTGGGTCAGGAAGCCAACTGCCATTAGGCATTTTTGTCCATCCTGCGTCAGACAGGGCCTTCTCTGGTGACCGTTTGTCAAAAGGATCCATGTTCATAGGAGAGAGAGAGAGAGAGAGAGAAAAGGCAGACTGAAGTGCAGCTGATGTGGTTTTGGTTTGAGAGGCTGTCAGAGGGCTTTCTGTTACTAAGTTTCTGTGTGCCAGAATAAGGGCTGTGCGTTATTGTTTAGTCATCTCTGAAATTCGTTTTGAGTGGAGGCCCCCTTGCAGAGAAAGAAAATACAGTGGCATCTGGACGACTGTGAGAGCTGGTTTGGAAAATAACATTGTTATTTGAGTTTGTGCTTTGTATCTCCGGAAAATCGCTGGGTTTTGTTTCGTTATGTGCAGATACTTGACAAATGTCAGACCCCTGGAACGCAGGGGAATGAGGCATAGCTTCCTTTACCACAGACTGTTTGACTCTCGCTTCTGAAATTATACTTGTCAACAATTTGGGTATAGCCTAGATACCAACATTTTGCTCCCCACTGCTAATCTTCTCCGTTGGCTTTTGGTATGCGCTACTCTCAGCGCTTCCACTGCCAGCCATATCATTGCTTCCAATTTCAAAGAAAGGAGAGGGATTTACCTGCGGTGCATCACCGGGCGAGACATTGGGTCTGGCAGCATCCTTTATGGGGTATGCCCCCCGACAGCGACACCAAAACAGCAACCTAACAACCTGTCGAGAAAATCGACAGGTTGCTGACAGGTCGCTGTGTTAGTGTGCCCGACACAAGGGCACACTGTCTCCTGGTCCTGCACCCCCTCCCCGAATCAACTCCAACTGGAGTTCAGAATCCTAAATATGGGGAGTGAGGGGGCAGAGCACATGGGGCGATGAAAAAACAGACCGGGAGACACACTGGAATTATGTCAACCACAACTTGCGGTTAACATAATTCCTGTCGATGAGATGCTAGTCGACAAAACTGTTGTCGAACTGGCATCGTAGAGCCCCTTTATGGTTGGTGTGTCATTGGGCCCTTTCAAAGGCCTGTCAGAGGAGCCACGCCCCTTGTCAAACTCGGACTCAGGCGCTAGTTGTTGCATTTCAGTTTGTAGTGATTCCTTAGTGTGTTTATGTCTCAGTTCCCCTGCCAATATTTCCTGTAGCAAGTCATTTCACCAGTCCTTATTGTCTTCTCTCAAATCCCCGCTTTCAACAGGGTTCTCGATTTTACTCAAATCCTCTGTGGAAACGAAAATCTCTCCATCTTCATCAGGTTTAGAGGTGCAAAAAACATTTTCATTAACTACTTCTTCACTCATGACCTCTTGTGGAGCCAGATCAGGGGAGGAGGTCGTCTCCCCTGTCCCCAAGACATCCAGCTCCTCCAACAGCTCAGGCAGAGTGGCCATTCTGGAGCGGCCAGCAATTCCCCTAAAGGTGAGCAGGGGCATTTCCCCTCTGCCCTGGCCAAATTTCCTCCGTTCACTAAAAAATGCCACCAACAGCTTAATCTGGTTCAATATCATCAGTCAGTCTGCATTTGTGTCACTCCACTCCACTCCACTCCACTCCACCCACCCACAGGATGAGGTTGAAAATAGGCAGAATTGTCTAGCCCTCCTTTCCTGGTCACCAAAAACCAACTAAATAAACAAATAAATAAAAAGCTATTCCCCTAAGCTGCAAGGATCCAGTGGGGACAAAGGGCCTCAAGAGTAGCAACATCATCGCCCTCGCATCTGCTATCATTCTACTGACCGTTTCCTCCTGAGAGTCCCTGTGACATGCCCAATACCAGTCAGCACTGCAATCTTCATCTTGTGTGTGCACACAGTGTAACCCAGTAGAGGAACACTCTCCAATGCACCACACAGGCAGGCTGCTATGCTAGTTAAGCAATAAGACACATCAGTGTGTGTGTGTGTTGAACAGATATTACCGCACACCCAGGGGCGTAGTAAGGCACAAGGCCCTGCCGAGTGCCTTCAGCCCCTGGACGTGCGGTAATATCTGTTCAACACACACCCTGGAGTGTTTTACTGTGCTTACAAAACGGGAATCTTTTTAAAAAAGATTTTTGCTCCTACAAAATAGCACATCTGTAAGCAGCAAAAGGCAATTTTTATCAGAACTTCTGATAAAATAGTCCTTCCACCAGCAAGAAAATGACGTCATGGTTTTGCCAGGCAGGAACCCACCACCACCACCACACACACACACACAGACCCCCTCGGGTTTGGGAAGAACCTGGTATATTTTTTGTGACTGTGCTGGACTGTGAAGTGGTTTTCTTTTAAATGATGCAGGACTGAGCAGCGTTCTCTCCTGAGCACTGTTGCTGAGCGAGCCGGAAGTGCTTGTTGTTCGGTGGAGTTTTTGCAATTACTGGTGAGCTTTCTGGAGTTAAATAATAAGTAAAAAAAACACTTAAAACCAACAGATTTTTTAAGGACGAGGTGTTTCTGTTGTTTTAAGTCACACAGGACTGCAGGACTGAGCGCTCCCTTCTTTCCGTGACACAGCAAGGGTTGTTGACGGATGAACGAACAGATTGAAACTGTGTGTCTCACGTCTGTCCGTCGCAGCTACACTGCATCAGGAACTGCTTTTGGCTTACATACCTGAATGGCACAATGATTATTAAACAAAAGGCTGCAATTCAAATTCAAGAGCGAGTGGCTCCAACACTTTGGTGAACTGCCACAGTGCTAAAACAATAGCGGCCTTTAAAAAATGAACGTTCCATGCTTAGCTCTGAACATTCCATTTAGGGGCACTGATTTCTTTGCCTGTACTTTTTTTATTCTGTGTGTACTACAGATATTACACTGGTTTTCTAGCCAATCACTGAGCTTATTTTTTCATGCCCATTTCATAAGGGCACACAGATCCATTCTTCCTGGACTGCAACAGGCTTCCAAGTGACACCGCTTCTTCAGCCCTGGCCTGCCCCATTACTATAATCCAAGTCTGCTCCTGAAACTGGGTCACTCTACCACAGCAGCATCAGGCACTCCGCATCCGTCCTTTATTACTATTAATATTAATTATTTCAGATTCAATCAAAGTTAAGGGATTGCTTACGCAAGACAGCTTCTTACAGCCATTAAAAAACTGTCCCACCTCAGATTTTGAAAAAGTAGAATGTTACGCTTTGAAAGGGAGCAAGCTTTTAAAAAAAAAAAATCTGAATTTGTTTTACTTTTAAATTGTCGGAAAATGTAATTTATAATTTATTTATAATATTCAATTCTTCTTTATTGTTTGACAAGTTGTGCCACTGCAATACAAACAGAACATACCTTCAATGTACATAAATTACACATCACCTTAAAAGTTTTTTAAAACAGGTCTCAGACAAAACTAAATATTAGCCAACAATAAAGTGCATCAGCATTTACAATCTTGTTCTATAACAGGTTACCTAGGGACTTCCTCCGCAGTATTCCAGTGCAGTTTAGTGTATTCTACCATTTAAAAAATGAAATTACTTTCTCCAGAATATATGCAGTTTTATTGTTGAGAAGTATCTCTGTCATTCTGTCATTTCCATGGGTTACAAATCAAATCTCTCAAAATATCCCAGAGGTACTGTATCTTATATTTATTATATAGGGGGCATAAAATTAAAAGGTAGACTACACCATCTTCTCCATAACCACAACAGCATCTGCCACTGGAATGAAACTTCTTTTCCCCAAACTTTTTTTTAATCTCTCACTACTGTTATATTCAAATCTAGATTTGGTTAACATTTTTCTTTGTTCCGGACTTTTAATTAACTGAAGATAACTTTTTTTTTTTTTTGCTTTATTTCTCTATTCTCCTTCCTGTCCCCGGTGTCCCCCTCCTTCCGACTGCACATATCCCCGTAGCCCCCTTTCAGGATCTGCCCCTAGAGTGCCATTACCTCCCCCTCTCCTGCACAGCGGGGTCTGTCCTAGGTGGACTCTCTGGATGGGGCAGTCTTCATCTAGGGACACAGAGGACTACCATTTTCCGCTTTTCTCCCCACTTCCCGCCCCCTGGGATGCCGGCACACAAGGCCCGTATGTCTAGAGAGCGGCGATGTTGCTGATGCACGCCTCAAGCGCCTAACGATGTCCCCCTCCCCCGACTCGGTAGCGGAGCCTCAACCCCAGCACGCGTGCTCCCACTGGCATACTCAGGGTTGAGAATCCCCCGTGAGGAGAGCATCCGTTGGGACGCCCAATCCTTCCTCCCCACGGCCGACCCCCGACGACCCGAGTCCGTTCCCAAACCCGGGTCGCCGGCAGATAACTTTTGAATCTTAACTCTTCCTTATTTAAAGGGACACTGTCAACCCCACTTAGGTCTCAAAGTATCCCAGGTTTAAAAAACATATTTTATGATTGATAACATTCTGTAAAGATTGCTGATATAGCTGGTAGTTTGGTTTTGATTCATTTTCCTTTTAAAAAGTGAAAAACAGACTGCCCACTGTACTGGTGTTACCACACCAAAACATGTTTCTTTACATTCCTTGATCAGCTCCACCTGCATCTTTTCTGGACTTGGAAACACCCCCAACACAGTCTAGCCACTTGTGATACAGTGGGAGTTTAGGAGGCAACTGCCTCATGAGTGACTGCACTGTTTGGGTGTGTTTATAATGCCCAGGAAGATCGCAGTAAGAACAGATCCAGGACTGTAAACAGAAACAAAGTTGTTTATAAATATACATTGCCATGCATTTTAGTTCTACTAAACAAAGAAGCAGACAAAACAAACAGCAACATTAATGAAGCTTAAGGAAGGTAAGTAATCATAAAAATAAGTTTTACACTAGAAATAATATGATGAAAAGCAGGTTGACAGTGTCCCTTTAAGGCCAACCATCTACTTGTTTTAAACAGTGGGACTGTTTTATGTTCCTTTTGTCTAAATATATCCCTTAATCTATTTTAATTAATATTTGGATCTCCCTAAACGGTTTAGTATCTGTTACACAATCAAGCGGTCCATAGGGTTTTACCCACTGTTCTAAAATTCTCATCATGGGAAATGTAACGTTTTCATCTCTGCATCTTACTTCCTCATCTAGACACTTCCAGGGTAATCTAGTTGTTTCCATACTATAAACCTTACGCCAATAAGTAATGCCCCTTTCTTGAATTAAACACTGAAGGGGAGTTGTCCCAATTCAGCTCTCACTAAAGTAGACAGCGCTCCCTGAGGTAAATCTAAAAGTCATTTGTAGAAAATATTTAATAATTTCTCTGTCTTATTTGTACTATTTGGCCCCCAAATTTCTGAACCACAAAGGACTTGCATTCTTAAACATAGAAACATAGAATTTGTCGGCAGATAAGGACCGCTTGGCCCACCCAATCTGCCCATTTCCCTACCTACTGGATAAGCTGCAGATCCTAGTTAACCAGCAGCCTACTTCTTCCTACCCCCACCCCCCAGAACTGCCTTATGACTATCCCATGCATGCTTGAATTCCACCACTGATTTTGACTCCACAACCTCCTCCGAAGGCCGTTCCATGCATCCACAACCCTCTCTGTGAAAAAATACTTCCTTAAATTACCTCTGAGCCGCCCCTCTATCTTCAAATTGTGCCCTTGTTCTTGCACACCTCTTTTTTTGAAAGATACTACCCTCTTGGACTTTGTTGATTCCCTTGAGGTACTTGAAAGTTTCTATCATGTCCCCCCTCTCCCTCCTTTCCTCGAGGCTATACATATTAAGCTCCTTAAGTCTCTCTTCATATGTCTTCCGGTGCAGACCCTGCACCATTTTAGTTGCCCTCCTCTGGACAGCTTCCATCCTGTCTATGTCTTTTGGAGATTGGGTCTCCAGAACTGCACACAGTACTCCAGATGGGGTCTCACCAGCTGTCTGTACAGAGGATAATAACTTCCTGTTTTCTACTGGTGATGCCTCTCCCTATGCATCCCAGTATCCCCAACCCTCCTTGCTGCCCTCTCACATTGCTTACCCATCTTTAGGTCATCTGATATAACTACCCCAGGTCCCTCTCCATTTTGTTGTTGTTAGTATCTCACCCCCATTGTGTACTCTTCCCCTGGGTTTTTGTTTCCCAGGTGCATTACTTGCACTTCTAGCACTGAATCTAAGCTGCCATACATTTGACCATTCCTCTAACCTTGCCAAGTCCCTTCTCATCCTTTCCACCCCACCCTGTGCATCAACTCTGTTGCAGATCTTAGTGTCATCTGCAAAGAGACATATTTTTCCTTCCAGTCCTTCTGCAGTATGGTTTATAAAGACATTGAAGAGGACGGTCCTAATACTGAACCCTCCGGTGCCCCACTAGTAACCCTCCTTTCTTCTGAGTGGACTCCATTTACTATTACTCTCTGTGTCCTATTCTCCAGCCAATTCTTTACCCAGGCTGTCATCTTGGGACCCACTCCCAGGCTGGCTAACTTGTATATTAATCTTTTGTGGGACTGTGTCAAATGCCTTGCTAAAGTCTAGGTAGGCCATGTCCACAGCCCTCCCTGATCTACTACTTTGGTCACCCAGTCAAAGAAATCTATCAGATTCGTCTGGCATGACCTTCCGCTGTGAATCCATTCTGCCTTGGGTCCTGTGCCCTCTGGCCTCTAGATACTCGACAATTCTTTCCTTTAGAAGTGATTCCATCATTTCCCTATCACTGAGGTTAAACTAACAGGTCTATAGTTTCCTGCTTCTGCCTTGCTCCCACTTTTGTGAAGAGGAATCACATCTGCCCTCCTCCAGTCCTCGGGTACCACCCCATCCTCCCATGATTTGTTAAAAAGGGTAGTCAGTGGTGTCACTAGTTCTACCCTTAGTTCTTTTAGAATTCTGGGATGAATCCCATCAGGCCCCATTGCTTTGTCCACCTTCAGTTTTAAGAGTTCTTTCAGAACCCTTTCTTCTGTAAATGGGCCCGTATCAACTTCTGTATCCAGCGTGTTACTACTGTTTGTTTTATGTACCTCCCCCTCTTCCTTTGTAAATACTGAGCAAAAATATTTGTTTAGTATCTCTGCCTTTTCACAGTCTCCTCTGCCCACCCTCCCTCCCCTTTATTAAGCCTCACTATCCTCCCTGTGTGTCTTCCTTCGCCCCGATGTACCTATAAAGGTTTTATCCCTTTTAACTGAGTTGGCTATCTTTTCCTCGGTTTGGGCCTTTGCTGTTCTGACTGCCTTCCCAGCCTCCTTTTGCTTTAACTGATACAGTTCTCTGTCCTGCTCCTTCTGCGATTCCTTGTACTTCCTGAATGCTTTCTTTTCTCTTGAACCTTCACTGCCACTTCCTTTGAGAACCATAGTGGTTTCTTACATCGTCTTGTTTTGTTTATTTGCTTCACACAAAGGCTCGTTACCTCTGTGATGGCAGTTTTTATTATTCCCCATTGTTCTTCCACCCCTCCTTCCTGCCCATTTGCTAGTGCATTCCTTAGAACTCACCCATTTTGGCAAAGTCAGTCCTCCTAAAGTCCAGTACTTTTGTCTTTGTATGGCTTGACTCTATTGCTGTGTTTATTGTAGAACCATACTGTTCGATGGTGCGCTAGTTCCCAGATGGCTACCCACTTCTACATCTGTAATCCTCTCTCCATCTCCATTTGAGAGAATCAAGTCTAATATTGCTCCCTCTCGAGTGGGCTCCAGTACTAGTTGTCTAAGGCATGCCCCCTGTAGGGCATCTAGAATAACTACCTCTTCGAAGTGGCAGCTGCAACTACACTCCAGTTAACATCTGGCATATTCAGATCACCCATCAGCAATATCTCCCCTTTTCTGCCATTGTAAGTATACTTTCTATCATTTCCTGTCCATGTCCTCCCCTGGAGGGCTGTACTCTAACCCCTGTGCGTATTGTGTGCCATTGCCTGTCTCAAATTTACCCACAGTGCTTCTTCTCCTCCTGTTTACCCTTTTGTTCTGTTGCTTTTATTCCTTCCCTTACTAAATAACTACTCCTCCTCCTCTTTTACCCTCCCTGTCCCTCCTGTAGACAGTGTATCCTGGTATGTTTATGTCCCAGTCATGGTTTTGTGTACCATGTTTCTGTGACTGCCACGATATCCAGATGTTCCTCCTCCATCAAGGCCACTAATTCAGGAAGCTTGTTACCCAGACTACGGGCATTGGTACTCATTGCTCTCCATTTTTTGATGGCTTTACCTTCTGTTGCAGCATCCCCCACTGACCGTTCTACCTCAGTCTTTTCTCATTCAGTACCCTGTTTTGTAGGGAGAGGCTGGGATTTTCCTGCTGCTTGTCAGTGCCTCCCCCTTTGACTAGTTTAAAAGCTTGCCAATGAAGCATTTAAACCGATTGCTCAAAAGACTTGTTCCCTTCCTGGACAGATGCAGACCATCCTGCCAGTATAGGCTGGTGTCCCTCAAGGTGGAACCCCAGTCCCCAATGAAGCCAAACCCCTGTGCTCCGCACCATTTTTTCAACCATTCATTAAACTGCATGGTGCCAACTGCCCTCGCCTCCCCCATGCTTTTGACAGGCAGCACCTCTGAGAAGGATACTGTGTGCTACTCGTCTTAGGTCCCTCCCCAACTCTGCAATGTCCTCCTGCACTGCTCTAATCTCATGATGAGCCAAGTCATTTGTCCCTAGGTGGACAATTACGTCCAGCTCGGAATCCCTTGCAGCTGTTCTCGTGATCCTGATCTTGTTTTTACATTTACAATTTTTAACATACCTTTCACTGAACTTCCATCAAATTTATGTTCAAAGCCAAATATTATTTATAAGTTAACTGGCGCAAAGTGATAAGCCTCTTATGCTATGAATGTCATATCATGCAACCTGCACAAGATTTATTTGAAATTTCTCCAGCAGGGGTAACCCCATGTGATGCAGCATCTCGTTTTCATGGGGGTCCCAGGAAAGGCAGCAGACAGAATTATAACTTAGCACAGCTGAAAGTACAGTTACATAAGAACTTACCGTAACAGTAGATCTTCCGAGAGGAGCTCTTGCAACAGGCTATAACCATTAGGACTAACGCCGCAGTCCTTAGGACCCACTGGAAAAATCTTAGCTAGCAATACCCAGCAGGGACCGCCGCCTGACGTCGGCTCCACCCCGACGTCAGTCATGCTACAAAAGGGGGCGGCCCCCAGCTCCACCTCAGTTCCCCCACCAAGACCCACGAACGGATCTCAGCGAGAAAACCAGGCAAAGCCTGTCCTAGACATGCTGAAAGATTCTCCTGGGGAATGGAGGGCGGGAAAGCAGTGCCTGCTGCAAGAGCTCCTCTCGAAGATCTACTGTTATGGTAAGTTCTTACGTAACTGTACTATCTTACTTTGAGGGGGAGCTCTTGCAGCAGGTTATTACTATTAGGACACAATCCCAAACAGTCCCGCACCAAGGAGGTGACTAGTCCCGGGAGGTAGGATGACAGATAAAAAAGATGGTGAAGCCTGTGGCTGGAATCAGCAAACTAGGACAAGAGTCCTTGAAGAACTGCCAGGCCAAAACAGACTCGGCACCTGGAAGCAATGTCCAAACTATAATGCCACACACAAGTGTGCACTGAATTCCAAGTAGCAGCTGCACAGTTTCTCCAGCACAAAAAGGAGATCCCAGGGAGGAATAGGATCCCTGATGGGAGATCGTAGGTGCAGAATGCCCCGTAAAAAGGTGCAGGCCACGTCCAACTGAGCCAGGGTCCTGTCTCCGAACAGGACATGATAAGCATAGATGGCCCACATGTGCACCTTTATGGACGAATAACTCAGGCCTTGCTGATATAAGGAGAGGAGATATTGTAATGCTGAGTTCACCGGGTAGGAAAGGGATGGTGGGATGAAGCCCAAAGGCAGAACGGCTTCCACTTCATGGCATAAGTGGAGCGGGTCTTTGGCTTCCTCGCAGAAACGAGAATGTCCGCCACCTCCTGAGTGACCCCATACCTGGATGTGACTATGTCCGCAGAAGCCAAGCATGAAGGTGTAGGGACCGGAGATCTGGATACACCAGCCTGTCCCAGTCTTGGGATAGCAGTTGTGAGCATATTGGCAGTGGAACT
The DNA here is from genome assembly GCA_016271365.2 of Neoceratodus forsteri. Taxonomy (NCBI): domain Eukaryota; kingdom Metazoa; phylum Chordata; order Ceratodontiformes; family Ceratodontidae; genus Neoceratodus; species Neoceratodus forsteri. The sequence goes on along the minus strand of JADMNL010000025.1, from coordinate 351,850,762 downwards.
GGAGGTTCTGAGGACAACTACTGAAGTAGTGGGAACCAAATCTGCTGGGGCCACAGCGTGGCAATCAGAATTATTCAAACCCCCTCGGCCTGTACCTTCAGCAACACTCGCTGAAGGAGAGGGAAGGGAGGGAAGGTGTAAAGAAACCTCCCTGCCCAACAAAGGGACAATGCGTCTGGCCAGAAAACACCAGGCACGTGCTCTCATGAGCAGAAAACTGGCAGTATGGCACTGCATGGAGATGCAAAGAGGTCCAGCTCTGGATGACCCCATGTGTCGAACAGCTGGTCCACTAGGGACTGTAGCAGCTCCCACTCGTGCGCCTTGGACTGAGACCTGCTGAGGCTGCCTGCCAAGTAATTTTAGGCACCTGGAACATGGACGGCGGACAGCAAAATGTGATGCTCCAGCACCTAATACCAGACTCTCATCACCTCCCTGCACAAGGGGTAAGAGTGAGTTCCCCCTTGCTTGTTGATGTAAAATTCAACCGCCATGTTGTCTGTCTGTATGAGAAGAGAGCCTGGCATGAGGTCCTCCTGAAAGGCCCTTAGGGCGTTGAGGACCGCCAGCATTTCCAGAACACTGATGTGGAAGATGTGCTCCTCCGAAGTCCAGACACCCTGAGTCTGGTGATCCCTGAGGTGCGCCCCCCCAGCCCAAATCGGAGACATCTGTTGTCAGAGTCCAACTTGGGGGCTCCTGTCGAAAGGGGATTCCTTTGTTGAGAGTTAAAGGGTCCAACTACCAACATAGGGTCCTCCTGCCCGGCTCTGAGATCCAGACAACATGGTCTACACAGTCGGAGCTCTGGTTCCACTGCACACTGAGCATCCACGGTGGGACCCTCATGTGTAGGAGGGCCAAGGGAACTACCGGGATGGCCGCCGCCATGTGCCCCAGAAGTCTGAGGAAGGTCCTGGCTGGGACCCATGGGGTTACTAGGACCGAACTGGCCACCTCTCTCAGGCGATCTTCTCTTTCTCAAGGAAGAAAGGCCATGCCCTGGACTGAATCCAGGACCACCCCTATAAAGGTGAGCCTTTGGCTGGGCTATAGCAAAGACTTTGGTAGATTCAGGGTGATCCCCACCTCTCGGAACAAACTATAAGTGTCTGCAAGAGCTCGAAGCAGGCTCTCTCTCGACGGGGCTGCTAAGAGCCAGTCGTCGAGGTACGGAAAGACGTAATGTCCCCTGCGCCTTACAGCCACAGCTACCAACATTTGGTGACGACTCGAGGAGCAGAGGAGAGGCCAAATAGAAGAACCCGGAACTAATAATACTCCCCCTGGAAGTAGAACCTCAGAACATTCCTGTGCGGGGAAGGGGGGAGACCCCAATGTGCATGTAAGCATCTTGCATGTCCAGGAAACAGAGCCAGTCTCCCTGATGCAGCAAAGGAATGAGACTTGGAAGGGTCACCATCCTGAACCTTCAGTATTCTATTATATGTTTAGAGAGCTGAGGTACAGGATGGGCCGAAGATCTTACGTCTTCTTTGGAACCCGGAAAAAATGGAAGTAATATCCCTATCCTCGCTGTCGAAGAGGAACTAGCTCTATTGCCTTTTTCTGCAAAAGGGCCTTGATTTCTCCTTCTGTAAGAGGAATGTGAGAAGGAGGGTATCACGAGGACTTTGGTGCAGTTTCTTGAGGGATCTGGGAGAACTTCAGCGTGTGACCTCTCCTTATGATGTCTAATACCCACTGGTCTGATGTGACAGAGCGCCATCCCTCCAGATGGAGGGAGAAGCGATCCCTTACTGCCTCCTCTGAAGCCTCCACTGGAGGAGGGGGGTCAGTGACGAGTCATTTGGCAGAGCCGGAGGTGGGGAGAGAGGTGTGGGAGGACTTGGGGCCTTGAAAAGGTGCGCCACCAGGCTGCTGGTTGCCGTCCTTCCTTTTGAAGCCACCTTTCTGTCCCCAGTTGTTACCACGGGTGTGTTGGCCTGAGGATTTACAAAATGGCTGCTTCCGGAAGCGTCTTTGGTCCCCCTTATACATCTGGCGGACGGACCAAATGGACTTGCCCGACTCCTGGAGACAAGAGATCAAAGCCTCGGTCTCCTGCCCAAAGAGGATGGAACGGGAGGTCCCTGATTCCGGATTGCAGATCGTTCTGAAAGCCGGAGCATCTCAGCCACACGTGGTGATGAAGGTAGACCCCTGACTCTGCCACCCTAGCCGCTGTATCCGAAGTGTCATACGAGGCACACAGAACATGCATGCCTACGTCCGAGCCCGATTTCAATACATCCAGAAGTTCCATTTTTTGTGCGGAATCTGGAAATGCACTGACAAGCTCCTGTCCCTTCTTCCAGAGCGCATTTTGGTACTGGACCATAAGCGTGAGGAAATTAAGGGAACAGATGGAGCAGGCAGAGGCGGAATATATTTTCTTGCCCACCTTCCAAGAAACAGGATTCCTGGTTGGGAGGCTGGGAGCTTAGATGCTTTGGCTGCTTTGACTTGTCATGAGCAGCCGCAATCACTGTGGAATCCGCCTGAGAGTTTTCCGCCATAAAAGGCTCGTTCCTGGGGGCCCTGTGTAGCCGATCCGACTTCTTGGGAATAGCCAGCACTGAGGCTGAATGCTTCCAAGTTGTCCTGGTAAGGTCTTGGAAGGTGTCGACCAGAGGAGGCACCACAAGGGGTTTGGGCTCCTTCTGCCTCAGGTCACAAACCAGTCTTCAGCGTTCTGGATCCAGGTCCTCTGTCTCCCATTCGTTAGTGGCCTGGATAGGCCTCATAACGTCCATGAAGGTGGGATTGTCTGGAGGAGAACGGGGTAGATCCCTGTCATCAGGAGATCCCCTAACTCCTGAAAATGAAGAGGAAGAGGAGGAAGACCTGCTCCTGGTCCTCGAGGTGTCCGAACTACATTTACAGGGACCACCCTCAGTAGAACGTCGGTGACTCCTAGACCAACATCGGTCCTGAGACCGACAATAGAGTAGGGACCGACGCCTGTCCTGGGACCAGCGTCAGCTACGGGAACAAGCCTGCCTAGAGGAAGACCTGTGGCGGCTGCGGGATATTCTCCTGGGCTTAGACCGACGATGGCTGACTGACCTCGAGTGGTGCCATCTACGGTCTCCAGACCGTGACCGCTAATGTTTAGCCAAGGGGGAGCAAGGTACAGAGGACGCACGCTGGTCCTCAGGGGTTTCGGCTAGTGAGCTGATGGGCAAACCCCCAGGCTCCTGGTTGTCTGGGTGGTCTGGAACCGGTGCCAGTTCCGGTTGAGGTGGAGGTATGTCTTTGTGGACCTGGCTCCACAAAAACGAGAAATGTTCTCCCAGCTCCTCCTTACTGAAACAAGATGCTGCCGCCCCCTGTGGGGGGATCGGAGAAGTTGGGGGCTCCAGAAGGCACGCGGGGAGGAACCGGAGGATGAGCCCTCTGGAGTAGAGGCCCTAGGGGCCAGCGCCATTACCCTGACTGGCACCAGCGCAACGGTAGCCCTGTTGGCTGCAGACACTTTGACCCTCGCCGATATCTTAGCCAGAGCCGGATCTGACGTGGCCAACTTAGGAGGGTGGGACCCAGAGGGGGGCCTTAGCCTTGGGGTCCCGGTCCTTGCCAGGTGGCTTAGTGAAGCCATAGTCAGGGTCTTCTTTGGCAAGGCCAAGGCTTGTGCCGAGGAAGAGACTTTAGTCGACTCTGCTGGGACGAAGGACACGGCGGAGTGGCCTTTGACTTAGACGGCTTAGAAGTAGAAGCAGCTCTCGACGGTACTGACGCCGGTGTTTTGGCAGGAGTTTCAGGCCTCAATTTCTCTCCATGCCTGGCATGCTTAGAGCGGTCAGACCCGTCTGAGCCAGAGGAAGAGGCCTTCCTGTGGGAAGAGCGGGATCCTGAGCGGTGATGGGACTGGATAAGATCCTTGTCGCAGGACTTTTTCGGCTTTTCCCGGCTTTTGCCCTTGTCCCCAGGCAAAGATTGCAGGATGTCCATCCTTTGTTCAAGCAGGTGGGCTTTCAAGGCCTTCAGGCATCTAATCCTCATCCTGCTAGTAAAGCCTTGACAAATCTCGCAGGTCTTGAGGTCGTGGTCTGGTCCCAGGCAGAAGACATACTGGCTGTGGCCGTCCTTGGATGGAATTTGGTGGCCACAGGTGCACTTCATCTTCTTGGGACAGGAGGAGGAGGAGACCAATGACGGCGATGACATGCGACAGTAGTGAAGATGAGAGGAGAGAACGACCTGCAGAAAGGAACGAATGTGGAGAAAAAAACGCTATGAATTTGATAAAAAAAAAAAAAAAAAAAACCCAGAACATTTGTTGGAACTGCTGTGAAGAATCACTAAGAACTTCCCAATGAGGGTGGGTCGTGGCAGGAAAGAACTGAGATGGAGCCGGGGTTCGCCCCCTTTTGTAGCATGACCAACGTTGGGGTGGAGCCGACGTCAGGGGGGCGGTCCCCGCTGGGTACTGCTAGCTAAGTTTTTTCCAGTAAGTCCTAAGGCCTGCAGCAATAGTCCTAATAGTAATAGCCTGCTGCAAGAGCTCCTCCTCGAAGTAAGATCAGCAGTTACATACAATACACTAATATAGTGTAGAAATACAATGTGACAGCAAACAAGACATAATTAATTTCAGGAAGACCTAAGTGGAATAACAGTAGTATGGAAAATTGGGCCTTAAATGTATCATGACTGTGATAGGATGCGGGTGACACTGGAGCAAGACAAGTACAAGGAGTTCTTAAGTGGTGGGAGGGACTTGTTTTGAACGCTTGTAGGCTGGGACATTCCTAAGCCGAGGAGAGAGCTCATTCAAGGAATCTGGGGCAGAATACGAAAAGGCCTTTTGGTCAGAATCATGCTTAATTCTTGAAGGTGAAAAGCTGAGCACTGCAGATCAGTGGAGTGAGCAGGATTTCCCGACTGCGCAACGCAATTTAAAGCAGCAGCACAATCAAATTGGGCAAAACATTTGACCCTAGCTTTTTTCACTACAAAAGATTCTAGATATCTTTCAGTTTTATTTGATGGTAAAATGTTCTCATTCCACCAACATTTTTTATGTTTTATAAATGTTTTCATTTATTTTTTCTCATTCCACCAAAATTTGAATATTTTATAAATGTTTTAATTTTTTTTTCCTCAAGAAAAAAAAAAGATGGCCGCCTCACTTGAATTTGGTTAGTGTTGAGAAAGTGTATAAAATAAAAAAAATAAAAAAAAGCTCATGGAGCGCAGTCATTATTAATTATAGCTGAAACTAGCTTTTTGGGAAAACATTTTTATTGCACTGCTGCTGCAAGAGGTAATCAGGTGCTCACCTATGTACACAGTTACAAATCAGAGAAAAGCAGTTATAGTCGCATCTGCCTGAGGGACTTAGCCAGTTCAGCTTCTCGAAGAGAGCACAGTGATGGATGGCCAACTCCCATGAACCTGCACAGCTTGATATACAGATAATCTGGGACTGGAAGAGTGGATCAGTTCATTGATCAGGAGTCCACCTGCATTATCACATGCATACTGAGGCAACGCCTGGTCCTGAAGAGAAAGCTTGTCTCGCCCCGCAGTAGCTGGGATGTGATCCATATGCTTGCTGTAGGACAGTGAGGAACTGAGCCATACCCCCAGATATTTAAAAACACTGGGTTGCGAAGTGGGGTTGCTTCCTAGTGTTTTGACATCAAGACGTTTTACTGAACACACCTGCATACTCTTGGTGCCAAATACCACTGCCTTACTTTCGGATGCATTTAGGATCAGGGGACTGTTACAGAACCAGCAGATCATCATACTGAAGTCAGACTGGAGGACTGCCTTGACCAGGGATATGGATGGTGCACTGTAGTAAAGGACAGTATTGCCTGGAAGATACATAGATACATACAATTGCTGGCAGATAAGGACCAATATGGTCCACCTAGTCTGCCCCATGATACTCGTATCTACTGAGTATCCCCTTGCCCCCCTCTGATTGTTACCTGACTGCCCCTTGACCCCCCTCTGTTAAGTCAACCCCACCCCACCCCCACACTCTCAGGATCCCCTTGCATCTGTCCCGAGCATGCTTAAAACCAGAGACAGTTTCAGCCCTTACTACCTCGCCTGGCAGCCCATTCCAGGCATTCACCACCCTCTCCGTGAAAAATTACTTTCTTATAGTTCCCCTAAATTTTTCTTCCTCCAGCTTCATGACATGACCCCTAGTTGTTGACCCCTTTTTCCTCTGAAATAAGCTTCCCTCCTGTACCGTTAAACCCCTTTAGATATCTGAAAGTCTCAATCATGTCCCCCTTCTCCCTCCTTTCCTCCAGGGAATATATATTTAGATCCCTCAGGCTGTCCTCATATGCCCTCCCATGCAGCCCATGAATCATTCTGGTGGCCATCTTTTGGACAGCCTCCACCCTCACAACATCCTTTTTCAGATGTGGTCTCCAGAACTTGATGCAGTACTCAAGGTGAGGCCTGACCAACATCTTATACAGGGGCACAACTGACCTCCCTTCTTCTGCTAACAATACCCTTCCCTATGCACCCCAGCATTCTGTTAGCCTTCCCAACCACCTTTTGGCATTGACTTGTCACCTTGAGGTCAGCCGTGATGATGACACCTAGGTCCCCCTCCTGCTCTGTGACTATTTCTCCCCCCCCCCCGAGCACATATTTTGCCCTAGGGTTCCTATGCCCTAAGTGCATAATTTTACACTGCTCCTCACTGAACCCCAGTCTCCAAACCTTGGACCACTGCTCCAGCTTTTTAAGGTCCTCCCTCATCCTGTCAACACCCTCCGGTGTCTCCTCCTTGTTACAAATCTTCATGTCATCTGTGAACAAGCACACCTTCCCCTCCAGCCCTACCACAATGTCTCCAATGGAGACACTGAATAGGATCGGGCCCAAGATGACGCCTCCCCCTATGCCTCAGGAGATCAATTAAAAAAATTGAGAATAGGAAATGGCCAAGTTTGGAGTACTCCCATCTTAATGCCAGCTTGAGCCGAGTTAATATCTTGTATGAACACTAACTGCCATGGCCACTCAAGTAGTTCTCAAATCACTTAATTGATGATAGGCTGACAACTAAATTCCTGAGTTCCTGTTAGAGAAATACATGCTCAACCAAGTCAAAGGCCTTGGAGAGATCTGTGAAGATGGCCCCTGTAAGAAGACCATTATCCATGACTGAGTGCAAATGGGTAGAATGCTCTTCCTGAAGCCAGATTACAAGGAGAGTAGGTGGTGCTAGCTAAGATAATGAGCTGTGAATGGACACACTTCTCAAGAACCTTGGAGGGAACAAGGAGGGTGGATATGGGTCATATTAGCCCCCCTCCCAGAGATACACACACACCCCTCTCAACCTCTTGCCTCATAAATCAGAGACAAGGCTTAATAAAATCAGTGACAAAGACCCCAAATCAGGGACACATCTTAAACATTTTCAATATTCACTCAGAAAGCTGATAGAATAAGAGGATTAGTGCAAGATGCATTTTCTGAAGAAGAACAAGGCTATAACTGTAATATTTGAAATTATTTTGTGCTTACAATTCCCACTGCTGAGTTGCAAAAACATGAATTTTACAAGGAACACAGGAAAATTCTGAGGCAAAATCGAGGACATCCCTGAAAATCGGGGACAGTTGAGAGGTATCACACACACACACACACACACACACACACACACTCTCTCTCTCTCTTTGTGGAGAGGAACAACTCTTGCTCACTTTTAGCCAAACAGTATCTTGACTGAAGTAAGGGACAGATTTATCAGTGCAGCAACAAGGATGCAGATCAAAACACAGCAAGACGAGGACGCTTGGATCCAGGGAGTCCGCACAAAGTACCTTTGCCTATTGACTGCCCACAGGCCAGACAGCACTTTACTGATTTCTGGAGGAGTAATATGCCTGAAGATAAAGGGTGGTAGGCTGGGAATACTGGGCCCTAAGATATCTGACAAGTGACGATCCAGGGAAAGGACTAAGGGATCCATAAGCTTAGCAGCAATACTCAGATTTGTACGTAAGCATTAAAACAATTAATATCCGGAAGATGATCCATCCCAAACAGGTTTCTAACTCCAGATCAGAATTTAATTGAGAGATGCTTGTAACCTTCCCAGTAGTTGTGACAGTTGTCAGCCCTGGCTTTTGCCATTGCAGATTTTCCTTGGTTACAGACAAATCTATAGTATACGGCATCCCTGATAGGTCCGGAGATGACAATCGAAAGGATACATCTTGGAATAGTTGTTAACTTACAGAAGCTCAAAGTTCAAAGAATGTGGGTCTCTGTGAAGAATATAGATATTCAAGATGCCTTTCTTAGTAGAAGTACCTTGGGTACAGTCGACTTAGCGGCAAGGCAGTAGACCAAGAAGTAACACTGCATTGGCTCTGAAAGCCACTCGTTCTCTCGGCAGGCGGAAGGGTGCAGCCATGGCGACCCCAACTATCAGGATGATGGGAAAACCGGGGAAAGGGAAGAGGTGTTTAATCTAAACTTTTGTCTTCAGATTCTTATAAACAAATAGCTGAAGCCATGAAGCAGCAGTGGTTCAATAAATCTGCCACAGCATGAATGCAGTGTGGTGTAGTGAATAGATTAAAGATCCCAAGTTCAAATCCCACCACTGCTGCTGACCCACTATCTGACACAAAGCGAGTCACTTGACAACTTCTCATGCTAAAGTCCACCTGGTTGTAAAATTCAGCAGAACACCACTGTAAACAGATGTTACTTCTAAGTTGTTCTAATCTGGCTGAACAAACTGAAAAACAAAACCTCTACATTGGTGTGTGTGTGTATGTATATGTATGGGATACACAATCCCCCTGCTGGAAATATTGTTGATATTTTTTGTTCGAGTGCCAACTGACCCAATAGCATCATGCACGAGTGGCAAAGCCACGAGTGATGTCATCGGGTAACACTGACATGAGAACAAAAAATATCGACAATATTTCCAGCAAGGGGGTTGCGTATACCATTCAAGCCATACTTCCAAAAAGTGAAAAAAATTTAATTTCTTACTATTTTTTGGCAGATTATAAAAATCTAAAAGATATCTATAAATGAAACACCACTCATTTTGTAGATATTTTCGTCCTGATCAACTTTTGTGCTCAAACTACCATGCTATCATTTTTTATTTTTAAGTTACATGCATTTGTTTGTTGCAAAAAGTGGGAAAAAATTTTATTTTCTGCTTTTTTTTTGCTAATTATAAAAAAAACTACATGGTATCTATAAATGAAACAGCAATCATTTTGTAGATATCTTTGTGCTGAACCAATTTTGTGCTCAAAGTACCATGTTATCATTTTTCATTTTTAAGTCATTCACATTTGTTTGTTGCAAAACATGACAAAATTTTGTTTTCTGATGATTTTTGTGCTAATTATAAAAAAACTAAAAGGTATCTATAATGAAACACCACTCATTTTGTAGATATGTTTGTGCTGAACAAATTTCATGCTCAAAGTACCATGCTATCATTTTTTGTTTTAAAGTTATTTACATTTGTTTTCCAAAAAGGTGAAACAAAATTGCAATTTTTGCTGTTTTTTTGCTAACTATAACAAAAATTAAAAGTCAGCCAAAAATGAAACACCACTCATTTTGTAGAATGACTTCCAAATGAGCCAATGGAGACCTATTCTCGGTAGATCTGGACCTACAGTGAAAACATTTTTTATATTTTCACTGTAAGTCCCTAGCAAGCAAAAATACCACTGATATTTTGCTAGAAATATACTCACAGGTATAGTATAAGTAAGCAATAAGGCATGATAGGGTGTGCGTGGAACACATTTTACTGCACGGCCAGGGGTGTAGTAAGGCATGAGGCCAAAGGCTGAATGACTTTAGCCACTAGCTGCGTGGTAAAATATGTTCCACGCCCATTCCAGAGTGCCTTATTGTGCTTATAAAATGGACTCCTTTTTTTAAAACTTTTTACAGTTGGGAAAAGCATGTTTATATGTAGAAACAATATTTTGTATTTTTTTTATTTTATTGAAATCTAGGATTACAAATACCTTTGAGCAGGAACTGCTCGTTTACAAAGGTTCCACATCGAAGGAATGGGGGGTATACATACATGCAAAGGTCAACATAATAATACATAGTTACACAATAAAAAGAAGTAAAAGACTGAGGCATAGGAAATTCCAGTAATTAAAATGTGCCAAATGTTAGGTAGCATGACATACCAGCCAAGGGCAATCTTAGAAATAGGCACTGCAGGTTAGAGGGAAGGGGGTTTACTTGTGTACCTTTATGATAAAATAGTCCTTCCACCCACTACAAATGATGTCATTGATGATGATGTCATTGTATTATTGCCTACTTTCTTCTTCCTGTTTTTTCCCACATTCAAGATATGTAATGTTTATCATGGAATACATGGATTCAAAATTCTGCTCACTTCCACTGGCAGAATGTTTCTCTCTTAACACTCTGTACACACAGACAACAAAGGCCTTTATGAAATGGGTATCAGAATTCAGGCATCCTGATTGGACCATACCTGTGTGATATTCCTTCTTATGCACAGGAAAAAGGACCAGCAGTACTCTGTGGGCACTGATCCTAGTAAAGATGCCAGTTGGAATGTTGGCAAATTGAAAATCAGCCATCTTGTTTTCATCAACTACGAGTGAATTACAAGGCTGTATTTTCGATCTGTCAGCATATCTGTAACTGAAATTGAAGACCTCATCATTTAAAAATAAAAAAATAAAAAGTGTCAGGATAGGGCTCAACGGCTTTGTCGCAAGTCCCCCACCTGCACGCTCCGTCTCTCACTCGATCCGTAAGGTCTGTAACTAAATGAGCAAGCGGGCACTCTGTATTTCACTCCCAGAACTCCGAGTTGTTTATTAAGATTCAGTGTGTGCACAATGTTGTTTTCCCACAGAAACTATTCTTTTTTTGTTACCTTGGAATTTTCTCTGCAGCAGTCCAATCGCTGATTATCCCTTTGGCTATAATTTGCTTCCACATCGCATAACAGCTTTTTCCCCATTCCCTAGTACCACGCATCACCATAATGTACAAAAATTATACATTAAAAAACAAAAGAGACAACAGAATTTCTAGTTCAAACTAAAGGAAGGATGACTACTGCTAGTTTGGGGGGGGGGGTGAATGCCCGGACAACTACAGAAATACAAGTAACGATGCCTTTGCAGCTCTAAAGACCGTAAGTAAAAAAATTAAAAAAAAACAGGCGGAGGAACTATTTTATGAAAAATTATTACAAACGTCATTTTTTAACTATTAAATATTATGCATTTTAGTGATCACATACATCTGTATTTTAGATAACCATTTCATAAGCGCAATAAGACACTCCAGGATGCTTTGTTATAGCCAAAGACTCAATTTTCTCACTGTCAGGGCAAGAAGAAGACAGTTCCCTGATGAGTAGATAAAGATAGAAGGGGGATTTTTCACTGTCAGCAAAGAAACAGTTGTAGTGAAAACTATAAACAATACTTATTGTTTCTAATCTGTTTATGTACATAAGGAAAGTGTGATAATCAAGGAAACTACAGTTGATTAATTTGTTTTATTTTTTATTTAAGGTAGTTTTATTTTTAGGGCTCAGATGAAGTTTATTTTTACAGTGTAAAGGTAGCAGCCATGTTTGTGGTGGAAGATCAGTTCTGGCTGTACGCATAACTGAAATGCCTGTGTTCCAAATACCCATTGATCTGGTTTCCAGACTCTTCGCAGTCCTTTTTTTTAGCCATGTGTAAACCATATTTTATACATAAATAACACCCAATCAGATTCCATGATTTTACCCTGCCATTTTATAAAAAATATATATATATATTTATATCTACACATATATACAAACACACCTGTAGAAAGCATCACAACAAACCAATCATTGTAGGGCAAACTCAGATGTCAGCACAAAAGTCAGGACAAGAAAGATGTAACTGCCAGCATAAACTATAATTGAATTACAGGAAAGAGGCAGCTAGGAGCTTAACTTGTTAGCTAAAAGATCCAGCTGTCATGCACAATGAAGCCACGATGTAAGAACCCAATGCATTATTTATACAGTCTGTACGGTCTGCACTGTTTCGCCATGCAAATATAGGAAGAATACTGGAAGACTCTAGTCTAGACATGGAAGTCTGTTAAATACTGTAAGCACAGGTCACATTCTTACATCTATGAAACAATTTTTCCATTCAAAGCAGGGCTCCACAAGCCTAGACAGGGTAGTGATAACTGATAATATAAATGCACTGTAAGACACCACTAAAATAAAGTTTAAAACCCTATATTTACAAGGACTACAGAGGAGGACTCATGTTGTTTAGGTTTTTGACTTATCCCATTACTGATTATTCAAATTCCTGAACTTTTAACATAACACTGGGTTTTCAGTAATTGATGTCTCCATATTATCTCCAAGACTTCTCACTTTGAATCATGGATGTCACTGTGACATCATGAATGACCATGCCATTTGCATCAAACACATGGCGGAAAGACCCCATAACATACAATGTCATATGCTCCCACTGGGTGATGTGATCTGAAGGCATGGCATGAGTTTGAGCTATGATACACAACTTTACTTTTTGCTTAGACCCAGGAAAGGAAATCCAGTGCTTTCCTGGGGAACGCTATCTCGGAGAGCAGGGACTGGATGATTGCAAGTTGGCTGAGACTGACCCCAGAAAAAACACAAGTTGTTTTTTTTTTTGTCCAGAACCCTATTATTCACAGACCCGCCCCTGGCACCCCACGCTCAGGTTTCGCCCAACAGACACTACTGACAAGCTCTGGCTTACCCTTGGTCGGGCCACGGCAGCATGTCAGAGTGGTTTATTAGGCGTGGGGACGACACAAGGTGCTTCTAGTTGGTCCAGATCACCTGGTTTCTGTCGTGAATGAAAATCTCTGTTATAGATGGGTCACGGCTGCAGATAAGGGAGGACGTTTACAACCTGGGAGTCATCTCTGACAGAAAATCGGCTACGACATCCCAAATTTCAGCAATCATTCGAAGTGGCTTTTACTACTGCCAGGCTGCTACCCTTCCTAGACCAAAGTAATCAGCACACATCAGTACAAGCTTTTGTCACCTTACACACTGATTACTGGGGCAGTATTAACATAAAAAATTAAAAATAAAAAATTAATGTAAGAGTTCAACACAGTGGACGCTGCAAGTCTGCTCAAACTAAGAAGCAGTGTGACCACTTGGAGGCATGTGCTTAAGTTGGAGGGGGTGGAAGGTTCAAAAAGGATGTTAAGAAGCATAAGTTCACTGAAAGGGTGGATGATGGGTGGAACAAACTTCCTGACAAGGTTGTAGAGGAAAAGACAATAGCAGGATTCAAGAGGAACAGCGACGCATACAAAGGAATTATCAGCTGGAAGGTGGAGGGAGAGGAAGGGCTGACTGGGATGGAGGACAGAGACTAGAGCATCCCCAAAGTAGGGAATCTTGGGACACACTGACAGAATTGTTTGGGTCTTTTTCTGTCTGTCACTTATCTATGCTTCTACGTGTGTTTCTAACGCGTGCAGCACAATCCTTCTGGAATTGTGATAAATCCCTTTTTGCTGCTACCTGAAGTCTCACTCAGTCTTCTTTAGTAAAAACAGGGGTTTAGTGGCAGGATGAGACAAAGCCCTAACTTCAGCCTGCCATCTAGCTGGTGACATCACTGGAAGTCCATTCTCCACTAACATTTACTTCTGTTAAACCTTAACCAGATGCTGTACCACACTGTCATGTGTAAGTCAAACTGGCACCAGAAACATGGAGCCGACTGACCGTCTTAAAGAGCAGCATTGTACTTCAGCATGTACTTTCGTAAATGAGATGTTTCAACTATTATAATTAACAACAGAATGATTTTTTTCATATTCATTGTTCCCTTCCATGGTTTACAGCACACTGTGGTAGTCTATCCAAAAGGTCTGTTTACAAATATTTGCCTCTCCCCAGTTAACCTTACACTGCTCTTTTGTTTATGACATCACAGTGCTCCCCATGACAACAGACTGCAATGTCACAAACAGCATCTGTGAGTTTAGCGGGGCAGCGTCGGATAGATTCTGAAAGACTCCGTGTACAAGTACTGTATTATCTGCAATGTTTAGTAGACCCACGACAGGGGAAAGTTTAAAAATAACTAGGCAACACTAATAGCATAGTTGCTGTATATCCAGTGGTTTTAAGGGGACAGGAAATTTGTGCTGCTTGGCAGCAGTTAGTACTGTTCCGGTTTACAGCAATGAAAATCATGCTTCCAAATTATTCATATTTAACTATACCTGAATGAACACTGCTGTGTTAAAACTGTGTTGTCAGTTGTTTTCAGGGATAACATGCGGCACAGTTTTTTTTTTTTAACGGAACCAGTAGTTTGGAATTTTTACTATGTCACGATTTGTGTGCAGAATGCTAAACATGAGCTGTTGTCCTATCAACCTTGCTCAAGGTTCTGTGTACAAACATTGACATAGTTAAAACTCCACATCACAGGTTCCATGAGCAGAACTGTAGCAGAATGCTGCTCATAAACACACAACAGTGCAAAATACAGTTTGTTACATCACTTTTTATTCGGGTACAGTTAAATGTGGATAATTTCAGGGAATTAATATTATTTCTGAAAATAAGAACTTTATAAGCCGGCCCAGTGGCGCTGAGGGTTGAGGCACTAGAAGCCACACCTCGCGCCATGCCGGCGACCCGCGTTCGGGAACAAGCTCGGGCGCCAGGGGAGGGAGTAGGATGGAGCATCCGATGGACTGCTCTCCTCTCCCTGGGGAGGGATCCAGGGTGTCTCCAGCGCAGCAGTGACCCCCGGTGGAGACTGGAGGCACAGCTAGCGCACGGAGCAGTTAAGGGGAGGAGCACGGCAGACACTTATGGCACGACCATGCCGCGCTCCTAGGGGGAAACATAAGCTTGAAAATCCCCTGATCCCAGATAGGCGACAACTCTCCTCTGAGCTACACAGCCACACGCCCAACACTGGGCCCTGTCTCCATTCCCTGCCCTGTTCCTCTGCCACCTCAGCCGGCACACTCAATTCTAGATAGAGCACCAGAGCGGAGGCAGCCCTACCCCAGGTGGTTCAGAGCTGGGGAGTCCGCCGGCAGGAGGATGGTGGAGGATAGTCAGAGATGGGGGGGGGGGATCAGGTGGGTGGTAGAGCAGTGTTAGGCGTGCAGGAGCAACCCGAGAGCTCTTCGAGTAAGGTGCATAAACACAAGATACAAAAAAAATAAATAAATAAGAACTTTATAAACAGTTGCCAATCAGAAATGATTTCTTGGCCTCTTTAAAGAGTGGCTCTTTAAATGGTTTTCTTTCCCACACCTAGTCAAACAGCATGTTAAATTCTCCATGTAATCCCAGTCATGATTGGCAAACGGGATCATAATCAACTTTTGATCAAAAGTTACTTAAGCAGTAAGGCACAACCGGGGGGAGAAGGGGGTTTACCATGAAGCAATTCCACCCAACCCCCTGATGTGCAAAACCACTCAAGCTGAAGGCATGCTGAACCATAGAGAGGGGTTACTGTTGGGGGTGAGGGTCACTGATCATGGCTCACCTCCTAGAGTTGCCTTACCACTATTATAAACTGCAGTTTGGTGTTTTAAAACATTATTAAGTTAATTAATAATCATCATAAAAAAATCCTGCACAATGTCCTGATCTGGAGGCAGTATAGCGCAGTGGGTTAAGGCTCTGAGCTGCAAATCTGGAGACCTGGGTTTGAATCCCACAGCAACCTAGGTGCATACTGTGTGATCCTAAGCAAGTCACTTAATTTCCTTGAACTCCCAGGTCGCATCTGGAAACCCGCTTTGGCTTCGTGTGCTACTCCTGGTTAAACAATGCTCCCTTTCATGTGTCCTGCTAAAGAAAATGGGCAGGACGATTACACAGGAGAACTGTGTGAATACCATGAGGCACTCACATTGATATCAGGCAATCAGGAGGTCTCATCTACAATGCTAGTTTTACAATGCTAGTTCTGGCACGATTTCAGAGGAGTACACTGCTATCCAGTTAACATCCTATAGTATGTGCAGATGAAGTGATATCTTGAAGACTTCCATTGCTCGTCGGCATCTGCTTGTATATGGACATTTGTTTGGCCACTCAAAGATGGCCCTGAAGGACACTTACCTTCATTCTTTAAAGCCAGTAATAGAACATCACTATCAGCTTATTTCAAGTTTTGCAGCAACAAACATAGCAATACTGTCACAAAGTGGGAGGGTTGTAAAGCAACTACAGGGTTCATTTCAGATATTTAACTGTGTGGGACATTGACCCACTAGGTATAAAAAGTAAGAGTGAAATGAAACAAACAATGGGTCATATTGTTCAGCCGAGCCTAGATTCATAAAACTGCAGTCTAAAATTTCTAGGACAGTGGTTAGGTTGTCCCCAAGGTAGAAGAAAAGGTGAGTCAAAATTAAAAACCATGTGCCAAGGTTGTCCCCAAGGTAGAAGAAAAGGTGGTCAAAATTAAAAACTGTGTGCCACTTGTCCCAATCCCTCACCTGAAAATGACCCCTACAACTATTGTAACTTTTCTGATAAATGGCATTTATCATGGCCCCTTTGTGGATACCGTTTCTATATGGTTTTATAGAATCAATACAATTTGAATGATGACCATAGCCAGGTCAGCACAAGAATAGACCAACCCTGTTGGCAGGGGTGTGAAAAACCTATTGCCCCCTGTCCAGGGCAAGTAAATTTCCTTGAAGTACAAGTACAAAAGGAGAGCTAATTTCATTGTGAGGAATAGGGGCAAGTGAAAATTCAGCTACAGTCATGGCTGGGCAAGTCCTAAAAGTTTTGATTTGAACACCCCTGCCTGTTGGGTGTTAGAGGAATTACTTTGTGCCTGGAAATGAACCTTGGCTCAGTGTGCCTTTCCCAGTTTGTGAGCTGCACTCACCTTGTGTTTACACTGCAGAAGTAGCAGTTTCTGTGTCAGTACAAACTGTGCTTTCTTGTTCTTGACTGCCACGTTCCCCAATAACCGAGACAAGACTTCTGGGCTGTGAAGACATGTAAGAGGTACAATTCAGTCAGGTAAAGAGACATCGTTATGTAGCTTTGATGAGTTTTGTACCCTTGCACAATGGTTGACTGCCAGCAATAAAGCTTGTCAACCAATCAATGCAGAGATTTACTAGCATGTCAGGACATCTTAAAACCATAAGCAGTCTCCATGCACAAGTTTCAGGGAAGGATGGTTTTATTTTTATTCTTAAAAATATTTTTTTCTTTGTTTTTACATTTATTAATATTTTTATAATATGGATGGTAATTGGCCCAGTGGCGCCGAGGGTTGAGGTGCTGGATGCCACACTTCGTTCCACGCCGGCGACTCGGGTTAGTGAACGAGCCCGGGTCTTCGGAGGTTGGCAGGGGAGGACTAGGATTGAGCGTCCAATGACAGCTCTCCTAGTCCTGGGGAGAAGGGGTGGTTGCACGCCGTGCTCTGCTGGTCTCTGGGGACGCCCGGAGGTACTGCAGTTGCGCGTGTGCTTAATTGAGGGAAGCATGGCAGATGTCTGCACGTTAAGTGCATGGACGTCATTGCACGTCCGTGTTTCCACTGGGAGGAATAAAAGTGCGGAAAATGGCAGCACAAGTCCGCGGCAGTTTGATGGCCGCAGTTTCACCAACGATGCCTGAAAGGCATGTGCCAGTAATGGATCCTCGGCGGGTGTGGGGGCTAAGGGGGGGTGCCCTTTCACAGGTGTAGTTGCCTATGCCAGCTGGGCATGTCAAGCTTCGTGGTCAGTGGTGGAAAGGAGGAGCGGTGGCTTGATATAAGGCAGGACTGTGGCTGCAGGTAAAAATTGTTAAATGATTAAAAAAAAAAAATATGGATGGTAATTTTTCCTCCTAGAGAAAATGTGCAATAAGATTCCCATAATAGCATCACTGTGACATCATCTTTACCATAATACCATTGTTGTGACATTATCTTTGCTGTAATACCATTCATGTGACATCACAACCATAGTACCACAAGACTGAAAGTTTAGTAAAAACCTTGTGCCTAGCATGAGTCTGGGTATACTGTAACCATCGAGTACAGCAAAACCTGACAAGTGCTGAACAGCTACAAAAATGGTTTAATCCATTGCAGCGGACACTTCCAGCGAGATTCCAGTACAAGTGAAATTCACAAAATCAGCTCCTCCTCTCTCCATCAGTAAGTTCATTTTCTCATAATTAGTTACTGTAAACAACTCAGATCCATAATACTGCCAAAAAAAAAAAAACAGCAAACAGGGAAGTATATATTATATGGCAAAATACCTTCTCGAGGTCCTGGTGACATACTGGAATCTCAAGAACTTCGAGCTGAAGAACTGAACGTCACCTGAAATTCTTGATGGTATTACTGACTTGTATTACATGCTTCCCCATCTGTTATTTGATTTAAAATATATGGATGGTGGCCAGCAACCTAGGGTTGTGTGGCACCTGAGGGGAGATCGGGCAGTCAGAGGCATTTTCCTCACCACTGGGAAGTTGTGTGCAATAACGAAGTGTCTCCCAACGTCCCCCAACGTTCTGCTGACACTGTCACACGGACTCCGCCAAGTGGCAGTCAAGGAGTGGGACACAGGTTCTCCATTACCAGTACTCCAGGTGTGGCCTAACCAGTGACCTATACAACGGCAGGACCACCTCCCCCTCTCCTTGAAGATATACCCCTGGCTATATAACCCAGCATTTTGTTAGCATCTGCAGCTGCCTTCCTTCATTGTGCTGAGCTGTTCATTGAGCCTATTATAATCACCCCCAGATCTTTCTCTTCCTCCTCTGTCACAGCTAGCTGATCCCCCCCCCCCAAGCTGATAGCTCCTTCTTGGGTTTTTTGCCCCAAAATGTAGCACCTTGTACTTTTTGGCATTGAACTCCAACTGCCAGGTGTCCCACCAGGTCTCCAATTTTGATAGATCATCTTGCAACTCATGCCACCCTCCTAGGTCATCTACTACTGCTCCCATCTTGGTGTCATCTGCAAACAAACTGATCTTGCTCGATGCACATTGAGATGTCTGATATGAACAACCCAAACAACACCGGTCCCAACACCGAGCCCTGCAGTACTCCGCTTGTCACTGCCCTCGGAGATGAGAACTCCCCTTCCCACCACCACCCTCTGTTGCCTCCTTGTAACCAGTTTACTACCCATCCCACCATTTTCACCCCTGCACCTGTACTTGCCAGCTTACTACCTAGCCTCCCACGTGGCATGGAGTTGAATGCCTTACTGAAGTACAGAAACAGGACACCCACTACATGGCCCCTGTCCAACTGTCTAGTTACCCAGTCACAGTAATCCACCAGGTTGGTCTGACAGGATCTGCCCGTGACAAACCCATGCTGCCTAACGTCCTGCAGCCCACTGGTCTCCAAGCTGATGAAATTGTTGCACAACAGTAGCCCCAGCATTTTTTTTAAGTTGTATTTTATTAATTTTCCACATCTTATACAAATACTTGGAAGATGGGTCATTAAGAATTTTTTAAAGACATTTATCCA
Source organism: Neoceratodus forsteri (assembly GCA_016271365.2). Classification (NCBI taxonomy): domain Eukaryota; kingdom Metazoa; phylum Chordata; order Ceratodontiformes; family Ceratodontidae; genus Neoceratodus; species Neoceratodus forsteri. The sequence continues at coordinate 351,831,201 of JADMNL010000025.1, read as the reverse complement.
AGAAGACAATAAAAAACATATTTTAAGACAGTGTGAGGTGAAATATGCATTACAATTGTGAAATAAATACTTTATCGATAAAGGATTTTTGAATAATAAATATCTTTATACAATAACCAGAAAAGCATAGATCTCGGATTTGATATATTTACCATGAGTAACAGTGAAAGTAAAATCAATTAATATTAAAAATAATTTATTGACCATTGGTCAATCTCTTTATTTTATAGTTTCCGTACTGGATCAAAGTTGTGAAAATATTTATAATTGTACAGTGTGCTGCCAAAAATAATTGCTTCCATTCATTTTTGGGAAGGGGGACAGAGCTTGTAACACACTTCCAATTTTTTAATATCAATCTTTTAATGTTATTATATTTGCTTTAAGAATGAATTTATTTGCTGCATTTGATCCCCTAATATTATATATTTATAATATTGTAAATCTAGGTGCCTCCCAGTGTGGAAATTCAAAACATACATGTCTAAGAATTCTAAAAGCAGTGGACCACCAGCTGGAACTTAATCTACAACCCCAAAAAACATGCAGCATGTCCGCATTTGCAGCTTAACAGTGCCAACACGAATTAGTTGTTCCCAACTTCATTCTATAAAGTCTGTGAGGAGAGTAATAGGCCCTGCAGAGAATCTTATATTGTATAACACAGTCAGTCCCTGGTTAATTTATAATGGGATATGTCCTGACCGGCCAACATCCACTGTTGGTCTGTGCTATTTTGCTTTAGTTCTTCATCCCATTTATTAAAGGTGTTTTTATAAATACGAATGTATGGTTTCTATAGATTTCCTATCAACCAGGCAAATAGCTTAATGGTTTTACCTTCTAAAGATCTCAGCAGAGCTTGTTCCCTCTCGCTATTGTCCGGTGCTGTCTCCCATCTCTTGTAATCCTTAGCATACAGACTGCTAGGTTGATTAAAATAAAAAATATTGATTTTCACTTAGCTGAAACTTTTCTTTAAAAGTATGCCAGGTTAGTTTATTTCCCTTTTCACAGAAATCTTTCCATCTAGTTACTCCTTTTCCTTCCCAAAGTTTATTAGATAATCGTTTACCTGCTAGTTTAAAGTTAGGATTATTCCATATTTTATTTTCAGGTGAAAGATGTATCTCCCATTTGATTCTATTAGTGTATTTAGTAACCCCTTTAACTATATTATTTACTAGCACACTTTTAGTTTTTCTTCTGTTTTCTGGCCGTGAACAATAAATGAACATTACGTATCTACCATAATTCTTGATCTTTTCTTGTATCTTCACCATTCATTACTGCTGGGTGTAAGACGGAGGTGCGCACCTGCACAAGAGCTTTGGTTTTTTTGGTTTTTTTTGGGGGGGGGAGGAGTCGGCACCAATGGCAACTCTCCCCAAGGCTGATTGAGAGTTGGCAAGGGCGAAGGGTTGACCGCTAGGCACCGTAGACTTCTCCCTCCTCCACCCCAGTTTTGTCCTGCCGGAGAGGAAAGAGAAAAGGGGGGATAGAGAAGAGAAAATTACTCACCTGTTGTAATCTTGTTTCTCCCAAAGGGATCCACAAATATTACTACTCTTGCAGTGCTTCTTTAAGTCAGCACTGCCCCGGAGCCAAATGGAATGCTGTGCTAATGATGGAATCTTTAGCTTGTGCATCCAAATTCAAAGCTGCCCAGTGTAACTGCCTACATTCTAACCTCAGACTTCTTATGAGCCTGCAAAGAGGCCAAACTAACCTACAGATAAATAACAATAGGAGAAAAGAGAGCCCCAAATGAGGCAACTGGTAAACATTAACCATAGGACCAAAAGAAAATAAATATCCGTTTTTCTTATAGTCAGATATACCTAAGAAAAAAGAACCTATAAGCTATAAGACTTTACTAAAAAGTGCCAATAGATAGCATACCACTCCACATATGCATATAATCAGCTGTGGAGAAGATTTTTCTGTTTACTGATTCTGCAGGGGAGGGGAATAATAATATTAGTGGATCCCTTTGGAAGAAACAAGATTACTACAGGTGAATAATTTTTACTTCCAACCCCAAGAATCCACTAATATTATTACTCTTCCAGACTATGCAGCAGTACCTCAAGGAGGTGGGCAATAATCTATTTAGGAAAAAGACTGCAGAACTGCTGTGCCAAACTTATCATCACTCCTGGACTGGATGTCCAGGCTATAATGCTTAGTGAAGGTGTGGACTGACCCCCAGGTAGCTGCTTTACAGATTTCTGTCAAAGGTACCTCTCGGGCAGCTGCAATAGTGGCAGCTATGCCCTTTGTAGAATGGGCCCTAAGACCTGAAGGAGGAACCTTACCTGCTTTTGAATAACAAAACTGAATACACTGAACTATCCATCAAGAGATGGTTCTCTTAGAGGCAGGTGTCCATTTACCTACATCCCCATAGATGAGGAAAAGTTGTAGCCTGTCCTGCCTATGGTCCTTGGTATAAGACAAGTAGTAGCTTAAAGCCCTTTCTACATCCAGGCTGAGCAATCTACACTCTCCTGAGCTAGAGTAATCAGTAAAGAAAACTGGCAAGGTAATAGATTGGTTCAAATGGAAGTCAGAGACCACTTGGGGAGGAACTTCCTATTAGTTCTCAATACAATCTTATCCCTGTAAAAAAAGACATAGTCCTTTCCCACACAAAGGGCTTGGAGCTCACTTATCCTCCTGGCAGAAGTGATTACTACCAGAAAGACTACCTTCCAAGTAACAAATTTAAGCTCTGCAGATGCCATAGGCTCAAAGGGCGGAAGCATAAGCCGGGCAATGCAAATGTTAAGGTCCCATGTTGGCACTGGTTCCCTGTGACGGGGAAATAAATGAGAGAGTCCTTTAAAGAATCTTCTGAAGATAGAATTTGATGCAAGGGAGGTACCCTTTCCTGCTGAAAGGTGTGCTTATGCTGAAGCCAGATGCACCTTCAGAGTTGAGTGCTGCAGCCCTTGGGAATGCAGGTCAGTCAAGTACTTGAGAAGGGTTGGGATGCCAGCTTGAGCTGGGACGATACCCTGATCTCTGCACCATGTGGAAAATCTTTTCCATTTTGAGACATAGGTTTTCTTAGTAGAAGGTTTCCTATAGCCTCTAAGGACCTCAAATACTCCTTCAGAGAACTGCCAATCTGCATATTCTAAGTCCTCAAGAGCCAAGCCTTGAGCTTGAGAGACCGGATATTGGGGTACACTATCCTCCCCTGAAAGGAGGTCCGCAGGCTGTACCACTGTGGGAGGCGAATTGGTTTGCTCACTGACATAGACGGCAGAAGGGAGTACCAAGGCTGTCTTGCCCAGTCTGGGGCTACTACAATCATTGAAGCTGGCTGGGACCTAAGCTTGATGAGTACCCTGAATATCAAGGGAAATGGGGGAAAGGCACAGAGATGCCTCCCTGTCCAATCCAGAATCAGGGCATCCATGGGAACTGTCCCCTTCACAGGGGCTCCTGCAACAATAGAGAGGTAAAGTACAGTTACGTAAGAACTTACCGTAACAGTAGATCTTCGAAGACCCAACGGAAAAATTTCTAGCTAGCAGTCTCTGGCAGGGGACCACCCCCACATTAGGTGACTGACGTCATGTGGCATCAGTATAAAGGGGTGGTTCCCCACGCCCGCCTTCCAGTTCTTTCCCGCCAAAAGGCAAGACGAGAGAGAAGTGGATATTTCCCCTCCTGGAAAAGGAGCTGAAAAAGCTTAGGGGGATGGAGGGCGGGAAGGTATTACCTACTGCAAGAGCCTCTCTCGAAGATCTACTGTTATGGTAAGTTCTTATGTAACTGTACTATCTGACTTCGAGAGGGCTCTTGCAGTAGGTAATTACATATAGGACTGAGTCCCAAGCAGTCTGGAACAAGGAGAAGCAAACAGGAGGAGGAAAGCTACTCAGAAGTAGACCCTCTGGTTGTGAAGGCCTTAGGAAAGGAGGCCTTGCAAAACAGCCAGCCCGAAGCCTGCTCTATGGCGAGAGGCAATGTCCAAACTGTAATGTTTCGTAAAGGTATGGACAGATGTCCAAGTAGCGGCTGCACAAATGTCAGCTGCTGACACGTTCTTGAAACAAGCAGCAGAGGCAGCGACCCCTCTGGTGGAGTGGCCTCTAACTTGACCTGGCAGGGTCTTGTTGTACTTGTCATAACAGAAAGTGATACAATGAGCCAACCATTTCGATAGGAATTGCTTAGAAACAGCATTGCCTCCTCTTTTATGAGCAAAAGAGATGAACAATTGATCAGTCTTTCTGAGATCCCTCGTCCTGTTGGTGTAGTATCTCAGATTTCGGTGAATATCCAAAGTATGCAGGAGGTACTCTCCTTGATTGGAGTGATGCGTAAAAAAGGCAGGCAACTCTATAGATTGATTCAGCGTCAATTCCGCTACCACCTTAGGGAGAAACTTAGGGTTGGTACGCAAAGCCACACGTTCCTTGTGAAAAATCAAATACGGGATTTTACACATCAGGGCTGAAGCTCGGAAATCCGCCGAGCAGAAGTAATGCTACTAGGGAAGAGAGTCTTCCAAGAAAGGAACTTTACGTCCACTGAGGCTGCCGGCTTGAAAAGAGGCAGAGTATGCTTCTCAAATGAAATTCAGATCCCAAGGAGGGTCCGGAACCCGGATAGGGGGTTGTAAGTGAAGGACCCCTCTCAAAAAGGTCTTAGAGACCTCCAGCTGAGCAAACGTTCTGTCTGCAAAGGGGACATGATAGGCTGAAATGGCCGCCATGTGAACCTTTAAGGATGAATGGCTGAGACCCAGATCGAAGAGATGTCGTAGGTAATCCAGAAGTCGGCCGATAGAGCACGAGAAGGGCTCGACATCATTGGAGGCAGCCCAAATAGAGAACCGCTTCCATTTCATGGCATAAGTAGATCTGGCCGAGGGTTTCCTGGCCTCCACCAGAATCTCAGCTACTCGGGGCGGGGGGAGACCCCCGAATCGGGCTTGAGCTACGTCTGCAGGAGCCACGCGTGCAACTGAAGGAAATTCAGGCCTGGATGGACCAGGGTCCCCTGCTACTGGGGCAGCAAAAATAGCGACAGAGGAAAAGGAGGTCCCTCCAAGTACTGTTGCAGAAGAGAGAACCAAACTTGCCTGGGCCAAAAAGGAGCGATCAGAATCATTTGAGCTCCCTCCGAACCGAGTTTCTGCAAGACCCTCGTAATCAGTGGAATTGGGGGGGAAGGCATAGTCGAATCTGCCCTTCTAGTCTAGAGACAGAGTGTCTCTCCAAAAAATGCAGCGCCCTGAAGCAAGCGAGCAGAAGACGGGAAGTTTTGTGTTTGAAGGGGAAGCAAACAGGTCTACCTGTGGAGTTCCCCAGCACAGGAAGATGTCGTCTACGACCCCCTGATCCAGTTCCCATTGGTGAGCTAGAGCAGATCACCGGCTTAGCCTGTCTGCCAGCGTGTTCTCGACCCCCGGGACATGAGATGCCGTAAGGTGAAGGTTGTGCTGCACTGTCAATGCCAGACACGCATCGCCTCTCTGCAAAGGGGGTAGGAACGAGTTCCTCCCTGTTTGTTGATGTACCAGACCACACACATATTGTCCGTCTGTACAGCTAGGTGACCAGGAGACAGATACAGATGCAGAGCCTGAAGAGCATACAGTACTGCCCCTTAGTTTGAGCACACTGATGTGAAGAGACTTCTCGAGCTTGGACCAGGAGCCCTGGGTCCTGTGAGGACCGAGATGGGCTCCCCAACCCTCGCCGGAGGCGTCCGTAGTCAACATCTGCGAGGTGGGAGGGAGACTGAAGGGAATTCCCCAGCAAAGGTTCTCCTGAGCCATCCACCACTGCAAGTCCCGAGTCATGGGAGTGCAGACCAGGACAAGTTGATCTAGGTCGTCCACTAGCTGATCCCATTGAGACTGAAGCGTCCACTGAGAGATTCTCAAGTGGAGCTGAGCGCGAGGGGACTGTCGGAATCGCAGCCGCCATTAGCCCAAGGAGGCGAAGGACTGACCTGGCGCTGACCCGCCTGCGGCTGGACAACAAGCTGACCTGGGCCTGGTGAGTGGCAGCCATGTCCGGTGGCAGGAAGGCTATGCCAGAGGTCATGTCCAGGATCGCCCCAATAAACTGGAGCCTCTGGGACGGAATCAGATGGGACTTGGCCTGGTTGATGGTAATACCCAGGCAGGCAAAGACCTGCTGGGTAAGGGAAAGGAAGCGCTGGAGTTCCTCCTTGGATGGGGTCGCCAGGAACCAATCGTCCGGGTATGGGAAAACCTGCACCCCCTAGGTACGCAGGTAGGCCGCTACCACCGAAAGGCATTTGGTAAACACCTGGGATGCCAAGGAAAGACCAAATGGGAGGGCCTTGAACTGGCAGTGGTCCCCCTGGATCGCAAAACGCAGGTATTTGTGGTGGGAAGGGCGGATAGGGATATGCAGGTAGGCATCCTGCATATCCAAAGCGCACAGCCACTGTCCCGGCCAGAGAAGGGGCAGGAGGCTCTGCAGCGAGAGCATCCTGAACCTCTTATACTCCACGAACAAGTTCAGGGAGCTGAGGTCGAGAATCAGCCTCACGTCCCCTGTTTTCTTCGGGACAAGGAAGAAATGGGAATAGTACCCCGTTCCCTGAAGAGGAATGGGGATGGGTTCTATCGCCTCCTTCAGCAAAAGTGCTGAAATCTCATCCTGGACCAGAAGATGATATTCCAGAGAGTACGACGACCTTGGGGGAGTGTGTCAAGGGGGTTTCTGAAGAAACTCTATTGAGTGTCCTTCTGCGATCAGCTGGAGCACCCAGGAATCTGAAGTTATCCTCTCCCAACCCGGGAGGTGGAGGGGAAACCTCCCTCCTACCAGTTCCTCTGGAAGGCCCAGAGGCTGTGGAAGAGGAAAGGAGTCAGGTGGTGTGAGGCAGTGTCGCGGCTGAAGCACCCGCTGCTTTTTTGGGCGGAGGGGCTTGGCAGCTGAGGGGCCCGCGTTATTGGCCCGCTTCCTGGGTTTTGCCTTTGCCGATTCCGCCTGTGAAAGGAACAGCGCCATGTTTGATGGGGTGGTACATGGAGTCCACAGACTTCAGTGCAGTCCTTCTCTTCCGCAGATCGGTGAGAATGTCCTTGACATCAGCACCGAACCCCGGAAGGGCGCTTCCTGAATAGCGGACTGCACTTCCAGGACCAACCCTGACACACGGAGCAAGGCATGACGCCGTAAGCCTACGGCGAAAGTGGAGCTCCTACCAGCAGTGTCCACTGCATTGTATGTAGCACGAAGCATGTGCCGACTGGCCGAATGTGCAGAGTGGGCGAGGTCAGCCACTTCCTGTTTGACTTGAGAGTCAGGAAGGGAGTCCAATTTGGATTCCACCTCACTAAGAATCGCCTTCTGGTAATCCCCCATGTGACCGACATAATTTAGGGCCCTAATTCCCAGAGTGGAAGAAGCAAAGATCTTCTTCCCATACTGGTCCAGAAGACGGGATTGTCAGGTGGAGACGAGCTCAGATGTTTCGGGTTAGCTGTCCGGCCATGAGCGGTGCTAATCACAACCGAATCAGCTCAAGGGTGAGAATCTAGAAAGTCAACACCCTCGGGAGCCTGATATAGCCTGTTCGACTTCCGAGGAAGCAGGGCTAAAGCCAACGGTTGCTTCCAAGTAGTGGAAACAAGATCGGCATGAGGCTCAATCCAGGGTGGCACCAAGGCAGGAGCTATTTCAGGCAGGTCCAGATGCTCAGTGAGTTTCTTACGCTGTGGATCAGGCTCCAAGGAATGCCACTTGTGAACCTCCTGAATTTTGCGCAGCAACTCCGTAAAGGAAGGATCCTCCGGAGAAGACTTCGGAGGAGTCCTAGGCCTGGGCTTAGACGGAGAGCATGGCTCGTCATCCGGCTTGGAACAACCGTCGGAGTCATCCAAGGTGTCTGAGGAGGAAGAAGATGAAGAGGAAGACTCCCTCTCCCAGCGTGGGGGAGGAATTGACCCTTTGGAAGGTCCTCGGGGAAGCATATCCTGCCCCGCCCTGGAATCAGAAGGCTCGCCCCTGGTGTCCGGAGGTGGGGAGGGAGTCTGTCGTCACGGACGTACGGGAGCCGGAATCGGTACCCTCATCATGAGATGACTCGCCACCTCTCTGGTGAGCCGAGTCTTGGCCTCAGCCCACCAGGAGGCCAGAGTCTCCTTCAAGTCCACTGACGGCTAAGGGGGCGGTGGAGGAGGAGGAGGAGGGGGATACGGGTATTGATTGTACCCGTGAGGCGCATATCTATAACCCGACAGCGGGAAACCCGGCGTCAGGTATTGAGGCACTGGGTACCGCGGCGTTGGATAGGATGGCGTTGGATACTGCGGAGCTGGGAAAGACGGCGTCGGATACGACAGGGTCGGATACCCAGGAACTGGGGGGTCTGCTGGAGACGGCCTGGCCGGAGGGCCCACGGGCGGACCTGGAGCAGAAGGCCCTGTGGGCGGAAGGCCCGGCGTTGGAGCGGCATCCAGGAGCGGTATGTCGTCTGGTGTCGGCAAGACCGGCGTCGGAGCCAGCGTCCGGGGAACCGACGTCAGGTCAGTCCGCCCAGCGGGCGGACGGCCTGACGGGGGTGCATCAGAAACCTCGGCATCGCCCAGGGATAGAGGGGAAAAATCCCCGGGGTCAGGCTGAGGAGATCCAGGGTCCCTGGAGGGCAGCAAAGGCTGCGGGGAGCTGGGAACGGCGGATGTGAGAGGGTCCAGCATCGGCTCAGCTGCCGTGCGGGCGTCGGGCAGGCCGATGTCCGACTTATCAGCGGAGTCCGGGGCTGACACCAGAGGAGCTGATGTCCGACTTATCGGACCCATCGTCCGAGGCAGGTTGCGAAGGAGGAGTGGCCTGGTCGGGCGGAAGAGGGGCCGTGCACCGCTCCGAAGGGTCGGGCGACTTATCGACCGTCTCTGTACGGGCGTCAGAGAAGCTGACGTCCGGCTTACCGGAGCCGCTCGAACCAGTAGGCCACATGGTGGCGGCTTTACTGGGAGCGGAGGCCTCCAATAGCCCGGAGGCGCCCGAAGGGCCCGAGCACGAGCCAGAGGGGCGGGCCGACGCCGCCTTGGAAGCCTACAAGGCGGCCATCGCAGAGTGGTCCCCCGGAGGGGACGTTACCTGTAGCACGGTGACTCCCGAAGAAGACGCAGTGGATGAGGAGCCCTTATCCCGGTGCTTCTCCTTGTCTTTCTTCTTACGATGGCCTTCGGGGGAAGTGGATGCCTGACGGACCTTTTTTAACTCCTCCATGGAGGACATTTTCTTCTTTAGTATGTGGGCCTCCAGGGACTGCTGCCTCCGTCTGCGGGTGGCAGCACTGAATTTAAGGCAGTGCTGGCACTTCTCCACCTGATGATCCGGGCCTAGACAGAAGAGGCACTGGGAATGGCCGTCCTTGTGCGGGAGTTGGGCACCGCACGAGTCGCACTTATTTTTGTGCTTGGAAGGTGTAGGGGACGACATACACTGACGAATGCCTGACGATTTAGTCGAAGAATCGAAAAAAAAGATGGTAAAAACTACAGACAACAGAGCTGACAAGCGTTGAACTTTACCGCGAGGGGCTGACACGAGCTACCAGCAGGAAAGAACTGGAAAGCGGGTGTGGGGGACCGCCCCTTTATACTGACGCCGCATGACGACGGTCACCTGATGTGGGGGCGTTCCCCCGCCAGAGACTGCTAGCTAGAAATTTTTCCATTGGGTCCTGACGCCGGATGACATCAGTCCTATATGTAATTACCTACTGCAAGAGCCCTCTCGAAGTAAGATGTGGTGATTCTGATGGGAAGCAAAAAGATCTATTTCTGGGGTTCCCCACCTGAATAGAGCATTCACCACTTGCTTGTTCAGTGCCCATTCGTGATGGGCCTGGTTTATCCTGCTCAAGGCATCTGCCAGAGTATTGTCCTTGCCAGGCAGATGAATTGACTGTAGAGAGGCATTTAGGGAGTAAGCAAGGCTCCATATCTTCACTGCCTCCGCACAGTGGAGTGGACCTTGTCCCTCCTTGTTTTGTTGATGTAGTACATTGCTGTGGTATTTTCTGTTCTGACCTGTACCACCTTTCCCTCTATTAGGTGAGAGAAAGCCTGAAGGGCCAGGTAAACAGCCCTTAACTCCAGCAGGTTTATGTGCAGGAGTGAGTCTGCTCTGTCCCAGGTACCGTTAATGGTGTGCTCCCCTAGATGAGCACCCACCCCAACAGGGAAGCATCTGTTGTGAGAACCAATGAAGGGGTCTCCTGCAGGAATGGTACCCTTTCTCTCAGGTTTTCCAGCTCCCTCCACCATTAGAGTGTCTGTAGCAATACCTTTGTGACTGGTACTGGCTTTAATAGGGAGTCCCGCCTTTGGCACCAGTGTGTTCTGAGGTGGAACTGGACATCTCTCATCTGAAACCTGGCACCTATGGCTGTACATGTTGCTGAAGCCATGTGCCCTAACAGTTGTAGAAACTGTCTTGCTGGCTTTGGCCTGCAAAGGACAAATGAACCTGCCAAAAGCTGAATGCTTTCTGCCCTCTCCTGAGGGAGGAAAGCTCTTCCAAATCTGGTGTTTAGTTCTGCACCTATGAACCGCAGAACCTGAACATGGGTCAGGACTGATGTTTTGATGTTGAGGAGGAATCCCAGAAGAGTGCAACAGATCCTGGGTTACCTGAAGGTGTTCTGACACCTGTTGTGAGATTTCCCCACGATTAGCAAATCGTCCAGGTAGGGAAAAACTGAGACACTTAACCTTCTTAGGTATGCCACTACTACTGCCATGCACTTGGTAAAAACCCTTGGTGCAGAGGTGAGGCCGAAGGGAGGTGTTGAGAACTCGTAGTGGCCTGATGGGAGTCTGAGCATGAGATATTTTCTGTGTGACTCCCTTATGGGAATACGGAAATATGCATCCTTTAGGTCGAAGGGAGGCTAGCCAGTCTCCTTTTTTGTAGGGTTGGCAAAATCATGGCCAATGTGACCATCTTGAACCTGGGTTTTACCAGGTACTTGTTTAGCAGTCTGAGGTCTAGTATAGGCCGCCACTCTCCATTCTTTTTTGTTGTTAGGAAGTATCTTGAGTAGAACCCTTGCCCCCTTTGGTTGGGGGGAGGGGGAGAGACAGGTTCCACTGCTCTTGCCAGCAGTAAAGCCTGCACCTCCTGCTCCGGTAGCTTTCTTTCTGTGAAAGGAGCTGGTGTGAATAGCTTTAATCTTGGAGGAGGAAGGGACTTGAAACAAAAGGATAGACCCTGATTCACTATTTCCAGCACCGACTTGTCTGTGGTGATTTTCAGCCATTCCTGAAAATAGTGAGTCAGTCTGCTCCCTACAGGAGACGGAGAGGCAGCCTGAGGGGGAAAAGTCAGGGATTTTGTTTTGCTTGCTGCTGTGGCTATGCAGATTGGTATCCTCCCCTGGACCCCTTCTGCCTCTGGCTCGATAAAAAACACCCTGCTGTGGCTGGTACCACTGTTGGGGGAGAGCCTACACTTGGAAGAAAGGCTCCTAAAAGACGACCTACCCCTCCCTCCCCTAGCGTAGGATGAAGTGGAAGGAGAGACTCTCTCTCTGATAGAATTGCTCCTGAAAGTAGCCTTATATTTGTCTACTTTCTTCATATATGCCTCAGTCTGGGCACCAAAAAGAGAACGGCCCTCGACTGGGAAGTCCATAGCCTTACTCTGGGTGGCCTGGGTGAGATTAGTGGCTCTCAACCAGGCAAACCTCCTTAGTGCTCTGGTACCTGCCATCCATCTAGCAGCTGTGTCATTTGTGTCAGCTGCCATTTGAAACTGGTACTTGGAAGCCTCCAAGCCCAGTCTTACAGTGTCCAGCAGCTCTGACACTGTCAAAGAGGGGTTAGCCTCAGCATTACATATGACTGACTGCCAAAGAACCTTCTGATAGAAGGCTGCATAAGCCTGATAGCTGGTTTGGCGAACTGCAAGGGATGCCGAAAAGTGCCCCTTTTTGCCATGCTATCCATTTTCCTTGAACCCTTTTCGGGGGATGAGCGGACAAAGGGGTTTTAGCCTTTTCACAGGCAGCCTGCTGAACAATACCCTGGTGGTCTGGATGAGTAAACAGGAACTCAGCTCCTGACCTTTCAAGCTGGTATTTCTTGTCACACTTTTTGTCAGTGGGTGTGACAGTATTAGGAGACTTGAGGATTTCTAAAATGTCCTTCTTAAAGAATTTGTACATAGGCAGGAGGAGCCTTTTGGTGGGTGTCAGCCCCATGAGCTCCATATATCGTGCCTCTTCTTTATCCTGGATCTCTTCTGCTGTTTGCAGATCCAGGGTTTCTACCATTTTCTTAACAAAAGAAAAATGGGATGAGAAATCCTCTGTAGGTCTGGGAGGAAAGCCAAAGTCTTGTCCTCATCCTGATCATCCTCCTCCTCATATTCCACCATGGCAATAGGCAAAAGAGGTGCACAAACAGTAGCTTTTTCAGCAGGAGTGATCACATGCTGTTTAGGGGGTATTAAGCCCTGCAGCACCTGAAGTAAGGCTACAGCCTGAGTTAGATCTGCAGGTGAAGGAGCAGGTAAAGGCATCTGAGGGACCCCTTGAGGCGTTTCAGCCAGGGTTTCAGTATGCTTTGTTATCTTTAACTTTTTGGCAGGCAACGGGGAGTCAGCCAGTTCACTGTCTCTCTTGCCAGAGCCCTCACCCATATCGGGGTGGATTTGAAGGCTCTGGAAGGAATAGCCACAGTCTTAGAGGGGGTGGACTGGTTAGAGCCCATGGACCCCTCTTCCAATCTTCTTTTAAGCCTCTCCCTATGTTTTTCCACTGTCTTGTCAGAAGAAGACTTACAAATTTCACAATTTTCAGAAAAATGCTGTTGGCCAAGGCAGATCAAACATAGGCCATGTTTATCTGCCTTGGCAAACACCTCTGCACACTCCAGGCAATTCTTAAAACCAGGAGGTCCTGTTTTCTTTTTTGGCTTATCTGACATTTTAAAAAAACAGGAACCAGGAACCGACAAAAACAGAAAGTATTTAAATATTTACGGTCAGTTCAGGAACCGATATAGTCCAAAAAGTAGCAGTTCCGATCAGATCCGGAACAGAGAAAACCGCAGAGGGAACCAGTAAGACTCGGTTCAAATGCAGTTAAAATTAATAAAATTAAAGAAAAAAGTAATCAGAATCCTTAGAAAAAATTTCCGATTCAAGAGAAAAAAGGATCGGTTGCCCCTCGGTTCACAGGAACTGCGAGGAACCAGTAACAAAACTAAGATTTAAAACTAAGAGGTAAAAACACTAAAAACAATTACACTAGGCAGTAATGAAAGAATAAAACAAAATACTCAAGGTTTTTTTGTTCTATGCACTACAGGAATCTGTCTTGATTGAGAGAAGATCTCCAGGGCATCTAAACTTTGCAGCAGAGAGAAGAAATCTGAGGTCAGAATGTAGGCAGTTACACTGGGCAGTTTTGAAATTGGATGCACTAGCTAAAGATTCCATTATTAGCATAGCATTCCATCTGGCTCCGGAGCAGTGCTGACTTTAAGGAGCACTGCAAGTGTAATAATATTAGTGGATTCCTGGGTTTAGAAAAAACAAAGATGAGGCAAGGCAGACAAGGGATAGGAAAAGGAAAGAATATAAACTGAAAAAGGAATAAGCCGACCAGAGGACAGCAGGAAAGTACAGTTACGCAAGAACTTACCGTAACAGTAGATCTTCGAGAGAGGTTCTTTCAGTAGGTCACCACATATAGGACTAGTGCCACCTGGCGTCTGGGCCGCATGGCAGACTTTTCCAGCAATACCTGACAGGGGACCGCCCACCCGTCACACGACCGACGTCAGCATGACCCTATATAGTGGGTGGCCCCACGCCCGCCCTCCAGTTTTGTCCCCCCCCCCAATTGTTTTACCAGGAGTAACACACTAAGCTGAAAGCTTGTTTACAGGTGTAACCTGGGAGCACAGGGAAGTTAAATGACTTGCTCAAGGTCACACAGAATGCAAGTGGGGGCTGTGGAATTCAAACCCAGGTCTCCAGATTTGAAGCTCAGAGCCTTAAACCACTGCGCTATACTGCCTCCAGTTCTCCCACCAGAGACCTAAAGAGGCCTGACAGCAGAAGGAAACAGAGTCTGGAGTCCAAAACAAAATTGGGGGAAGGAGGGAGGGAAAAATATGACCTACTGATAGAATCTCTCTCGAAGATCTACTGTTATGGTAAATTCTTACGTAACTCTACTATCTTACTTCGAGGGGGTTCCTTCAGTTGGTCATCACATATAGGACTGAGTCCCAAGCAGTCCCTCCTAAGAGAGACCGAAAGAAACATGGGAGGAGGAGGAGAAACTCAAACTAAAAAGGAACAGAGTGGAACCAGCCTAGGACAGAAGGCCCTGCAGCACAACTAGGCCAAAACCTGCCCTCTGCCTAGAAGCAATGTCCAGACTGTAGTGGTTGGTAAAGGTATGGACAGAACTCCATGTTGCTGCTGTGCAAATATCTGCTGCAGAAACATTATGCAAAAAAGCTGCGGATGCAGCCATGCCCCTAGTGGAATGACCTCTCACAGACCCCGGCAGAGGTTTGTCATACTTCTGATAACAGAAGAGAATGCAGTTGGCTAACCACTTGGACAGGCACTGCTTAGAGACAGCTTTCCCCAAGGATTTGGGGTCGAACAAAACAAAGAGCTAATCATCCTTCTGGAAATCTTTGGATCAATGGATATAGCACTGGAGAATATGGTGCACATCCATTGTGTGCAGAAGCACCTCACCTCTATTCACAGGAGACGGATAGTAAACTGGAAGTTCCACTGTCTGGTTCAGTGTCAACTCCAACACCACCTTGGGCAAGAACTTAGGATTTGTTCTGAGGATCGCCCAGTCCCTATGAAAAATTAAATAAGGCTCCTTGCACACAAGAGCCTGAAGCTCTGAAATCCTTCGAACGGAAGTAACCGCAACCAAAAACAGCACTTTCCACGAAAGATAGCGCAAATCGCAGCTCATTGCTGGTTAAAAAGGAGGGAGAGTGAGCTTCTTCAGTACAAAATTTAAATCCCAAGGTGGTGTAGGGCTGCAGATGGGGGGGTTTCAGATGGAGAATCCCTTTCAGAAGGGTTTTGTAGACTTCCAACTGAGCCACAGGTTTGCCATCCACCAGCTCGTGGTACGCCAAAATGGCCGATAAAAGTGGTCCTTTAAAGAGGAATAGGAAAGGCCCGAATCAGAAAGATGGAGGAGGTATTCCACGACCTGTGGGGCAGAACAAAAAAAGGGGTTCCAATTTTTGGAAGCCGCCCAAATGGAAAAACGTTTCCACTTCATGGCATAAGTGGACCGGGTAGAGGGCTTTCTAGCCTTGAACAGGACTTGGGCAACCCTGCTGGAAACCCCAAAGTGAGAAATCGCTATGTCTGCCAGAGCCATGCATGCAAGTGCAGGGTCCTGAGCCCCGGATGCACAAGCCGGCCTTGATTCTGCGTCAAGAAGTCGTATGTCAGTGGAAGCAGAACTGAGGGTTCCTCTGCTAGCTGCTGCAGGAGCGGGAACCAAATCTGTCTCGGCCAGAGAGGGGCGATGAGACTCATTCACGCCTTCTCTGCCTGAAGCTTGAGGAGAACCCTCTGGAGAATGGGAAATGAAGGGAAGGCGTACAAAAATGTCCCTGTCCAAGAGAGAGACAATGTGTCATACCAGAAAGCACCATGCCCTGGAACCAGCAAGCAAAAACTGTGAAGTTTTGTATTGTATGGGGAGGCGAATAGGTCAAGTTCCGGATGCCCCCACTTTAGGAAGAGAGAATCTGCCACTTCCTGATTTAGCTCCCATGTGTGGCTGAGGGTCTGAGACCTGCTGAGACTGTCCGCCAGGATGTTTAACACTCCTGGAATGTGCACGGCTGTCAGAGACAGATCATGCTGGACTGCCCAGTTCCACACTCCCATCACCTCCCTGCAAAGGGGGTACAACGGAGTTCCTCCTTGTTTGCTGATGTACCAGACTACTGACATGTTGTCCGTCTGGATGAGCAGTGATCCCTGAGGTAGAAGAGTCTGGAACGCCTGCAGTGTGTACAAGACCGGTCTCATCTCCAATATGGTGATGTGTAAAGACATCTCCAAGCTGGACTACAGTCCCTGGGCTTGGTGTTCCCCCAAGTGCGCCCCCCCCCCAACCCGTGTTCAAGGCATCCATAGTCTGAGATGCCAGGGGGATTTGGCTCCTGAAAGGGAGACCCAATGACAGATTGAAGGGATCCTTCCACCAATTCAAATCTTTCTGAAAAGTGGACGTCACAAGGACCCGATGGTCCAGATCATCCTGGAAGCTGATCATACTGTACCTGCAAGGACAACTGAGTGATTCTTATGTGGAGCCTCACAAGGAGAACTGTTGTGATGGAGGCCGCCATCAGTCCTAGCAACCGGAGGACCATCCTGGCTGGGAGAGATCTGAAAGAGGCTACGAAAGTGGCCTGCCGGATCAAGGTTTCCATCCTGTCTGGAGTCAGGAAGGCTCTGCTCTGGACAGTGTCCAAAACCGCCCCAATAAATTGCAACCTCTGGGAGGGAGTAAGGGATGACTTGGGGATACGGACTGTGATCCCCAGTCTGGAAAACAAATCCAGAATGATAAACAGAGCTTCCAGTAGAGACTCCCTGGACGGGCTCGAGATCAGCCAATCATCAAGGTAGGGGAAAACTGCTATGCCCTGAAAATGCAGGGCAGCCGCCACCATCGCCAGGCACTTGGTAAACACCCGGGGTGCTGAGGAAAGGTCAAAGGGGACAGCTCAAAATTGGAAGTGCTCCCTTTGGAAACAAAACCGCAGGAATCGGCGGTGGCTGGGGAAGATAGGGATGTGCAGGTATGCATCCTGCATATCAAGAGCACAAAGCCACTGATTCTCCAGGAGGAGAGGGAGAAGGCTTTGGAGGGTCAACATCCGGAATGTTTTCTACTCGACGAACAGATTGAGGCTGCTCAGGTCGAGAATGGGTCACAGGTCCCCAGACTTTTTTGGAACCAGGAAGAAGTGGGAGCAAAACCCCCTTCCCCTTTGACGGAGGGGAACAATCTCTATGGCTTCTTTGAGCAAGAGATTTTGGATTTCTTCCCTTACAAGAAGAGTCTGGTCTCGAGAGTAGGTTGACCTTCTGGGAGGAGAATCTGGAGGGAACTCCAGGAACTCTACAGTGTGTCCTTGGGACACCAACTGCAGGACCCAAGCATCAGAAGTGTTACTCTGTCACTCCTACACGTGGCGAGCAAACATTCCCCCCACCGGCTCCTCGCATTGAGGTTGAGGAGGGGGTGGGGCAAGGGAGTCAGAAGCTGGCAGGATGGGGAGGGGGAGGTCCCCATGAGCATCTCTGATTCTTGGAGGTGGGAGGGGTAATGGCTCCCATGGATTTATGCTTGCCCTAGCGCCAGGCCTGGGCTTGCTTTCCCTCCCTCCTGGTCCTCTTTCGAAAGGGCGGCTGCTGTTGGGAGCTGGATTGGTACATGGACCGCACGGACCTCAGGGCTTGACCTCGGCCCTGTAGGTCCAGGATGATATCCTTGGTGTCACCACCAAAAAGCACCAAGCCCCTGAAGGGGGCATCCTGAATTGCAGTCTGGACCTTGTTAGCAAGGCCAGAGATGCAAAGCCAGGCCTGCCATCTAAGGGAGACAGCAGTCACCGAGGTGTGGGCTATGGAATCAACAGTCGTAGGCAGCCCACAATGCATGCCTGCAAGAACTTCTGGACAGGCGGAGATCCTTGGCAAGCTCCTCCTTTAGGTCCAAAGGGTCCATAGACTGGACAGGGGCCTCGAGCCTGGCCAAGGTGACTTTTTGGTGTGACACCATATGGGCCACATAATTAAGGGACTGTAACGCGCATGTGGACGATGAGAAGACTTTCTTCCCAAACTGGTCCATCTGCCTTGACTCCTTATCTGGAAGAGAAGTGCTCATGTGCTTAGGTGCGGTGGAGCGATCATGAGCAGCAGAGATCACTGCGGAGTCAGCCTTCGGATGCACACTGACGAAGAGGGCATCCTTGGGCACCCGGTAAGTCCTGTCCGCTCTCTTGGGGACAGCCAGGATTGAGTGAGGCATCTGCCAGACCACAGTGGTGAGGTCTTGGTGAGGTCCAATCCAGAGAAGAACAGGGGTTGGGGACAGAGACTCACGGTCCAGATGTTCAGCGAGTCTCTGACACATGGGATCCTGTTCCTCAGACTCCAGGTCAAAATCATGTTGAATGGACCTCAATAGATCAGAAAAGGAAGGATCCTCCGGAGGGGACTTGGGAGAATCCTTACCTTTAGGGACCTGGGACTCATGGTCAGAGGGCTCCTCCGACAAATCATCCCCCCGAGTCTGGATTGTCTCCCAAATCCAGAAGGACTATGTCCTAGGAGGTAGTCCCCCTGACGTGGACGAGGGTGAGCTCACCAGAGGCGGGTACCTAGGAGAGCGGGGAAGTGTGAGTCTGCTCTCTAGGTCCATCACCAACTCCGAACGCGCCTCCTGCCACCAAGACTGGATAAGGGTCTAGAAATCCGGTAGTGGGGCCAGAGGAGGGGGAAGACGAGGAAGAGGAGGGAAGGAGGGTAATGGTACCCCTGGTATCTCGTATAACCATATCCCGGATATGCGGTGTAACCCTGGAAGTAATGTCCTGCACCATTCCAATCTGGAGGAGGACTTGCCGGGGGATGGTCTAAGGGATACCCCGAAGGGTAATGCCGGACAGTATGGGGTCTCAACTAGAGTCCCAACGTCAGGGGACCTGACGGTGGGGAAACCCACGTAGGACCTACAGAAGTATAAATAGGTGGCAGGTCCGGCGTAGGAGGTGCCGGCATTGGGGCTACTGTTGTTGGAACCGGCACCACCGGGTCCAGCATTGGAAAAGGGTCCAGCGTCGGACAGACTGGCATTGGGACCCGACGGAGGGACCTGGTCTGCCAAAAGAGCCGATGGCAGAGGTAGACGCAAGGGCCCTGGCACGGAGACAGTCGTCACAGGGTCCGGCATTGGAATAGGACTCACCGGATCTGATGGAGGAAGGGTGTTCGGTGTATGAACAACCGCCGGAACAGAATCAATCCTCTCTGAAGGGACAGAAGGCACCTCCAGTGTACGGCTGAGGAGGAAACTCCATCCCAGTGACCCCGGAAGGTGAGCAGGGATTAGACCTGGAAATACAGGTTACTCACCTGTAACAGGAGTTCTAGGAATGGTATATGTTGTTCATCCACACTTATTGGCAGGTATCCTTGCCGTTTTAAATCTTGCCGGAAGGTCTTCAAGCTGGCTCTTCCCACCCACCCGGGTGGTAAAACTCTCGGCTCCGCCCCATGACGCCAGATCTGGCCCGCTGGAAGCTCAGGTTGTGCGTCAAAGCCGGGGAGGTCGGGTGGATGAACAACATATACCATTCCTAGAACTCCTGTTACAGGTGAGTAACCTGTATTTCTAGGGACATGGATATGTTGTTCATCCACACTTATTGGCAGAATCCTAGCAGTTCTCCGGGAGGAGGGAGGCAAGGTGCACACCCCCTACTTAGAGAATAGAGACTGGAGAACCGAGGCCCCAAAACCAGCATCCCGGCACGACTCAAGGTCGATGTGGTAATGGGTGATGAAGGTGTGTGCTGACTTCCAGGTAGCAGCCCTGCAGATTTCCTGGATAGGGACGTCCCTGGAAGCAGCCACCGACGCAGCAGTATGGCGGGTAGAATGAGCTCTTATCCCTCTGGGAGGCTCCATGCCCGCCAACTTATAGCAGAGATCTATGCAGGAGGTGACCCACCTGCTTATCGTTCGCTTGGCTGCAGGTCTGCCAGGTGCGGCTTCAGCGTAGGTGACAAACAGCTGGCGAACCTCTCCCCGAATTTCAGCCGTGCGCTCCTTATAGTAAGCGAGCGCCCTTCTAGGGTCCAGAGTATGGAGCCTATATTCGGCCTCCGAGGTGTGACTGGGGTAGAACACCGGCAGAGTCAACACCTGGTTAAGATGAAACTCCGACACCACCTTCGGAAGGAATTTTGGGTGGGGGCGCAGGACAACTATGTCCCTGTGGAAGACCAGGTAAGGAGACTCGATGCAGAGTGCCTGGAGCTCTCCCATCCTTCTGGCTGACGTGATAGCCACCAAGAAGGCGGTCTTCCACGACAGGTGAGAGAGTTCACACCTGTGCATTGGTTCGAATGGCTTGCCCATGAGCTTTGCCAGTACCAGCAGTAGGTGGAGGTTCTCGCACTGGAGGGGAAATGTGATCAAGGCCTTTGAAAAAGCGCCAGACCACCTTCTCCTGCACCACCGACTGCTTCCCGGCCCGCGCCCAGTAAGCAGAGATGGCTGCCAGGTGCACCTTAAGGGTCGTCGACCTAAGCCCTTGCTGAGAAAGGGACCAAAGGTAGTCCAATATGCTCGCCAAGGAACAGGAGGAAGGGTCCAGGCCCTTGCCCTGGCACCAAAATACAGGTTACTCACCTGTAACAGGAATTCTAGGAATGGTATATGTTGTTCATCCACACTCATTGGCAGGTATCCTTGCCGCTTTAAATCTTGCCGGAAGGTCTTCAAGCTTGCTCCTCCCACCCACCCGGGTGGTATAACTCTCGGCTCCGCCCCATGACGCCAGATCTGGCCCGCTGGAAGCTCAGGTTGTGCGTCGAAGCCGGGGAGGTCGGGTGTGTCGTGTGGATGAACAACATATACCATTCCTAGAACTCCTGTTACAGGTGAGTAACCTGTATTTCTAGGGACATGGATATGTTGTTCATCCACACTTATTGGCAGACTCCTAGCAGTTCTCCGGGAGGAGGGAGGCAAGACGCACACCCCAATACTTACTTGGGAAAGAGAGACTGGAGAACCGAGGCCCCAAAACCAGCATCCCGGCGTGACTCAAGGTCATGTGGTAATGGGTAATGAAGGTGTTTGCTGACTTCCAGGTAGCAGCCCTGCAGATTTCCTGATAGGGACGTCCCCTGGAAGCAGCCACCATTGCAGGCAGTATGGCGTGGTAGAATGAGCTCTATCCCTCTGGGAGGCTCCATGCCCGCCAACTTATAGCAGAGATCTATGCAGGAGGTTACCCACCTGCTTATCGTCCGCTTGGCTGCAGGTCTGCCAGATGCGGCTTCAGCGTAGGTGACAAACAGCTTGCGAACCTCTCCCCGAATTTCAGCCGTGCGCTCCTTATAATAAGCGAGCGCCCTTCTAGGGTCCAGAGTATGGAGCCTATATTCGGCCTCCGAGGTGATTGGGGTAGAACACCGGCAGAGTCAACACCTGGTTAAGGTGAAATCTCCGACACCACCTTCGGAAGGAATTTCGGTGGGGCGAGGACAACCTTGTCCTTGTGGAAGACCAGGTAAGGAGACTCGATGGAGAGCGCCTGGAGCTCTCCCATCCTTCTGGCTGACGTGATAGCCACCAAGAAGGCGGTCTTCCACGACAGGTTGAGAGAGAGCACACCTGGTGCATAGGTTCGAATGGCTTGCCCATGAGCTTTGCCAGTACCAGCAGTAGATCCCACGGAGGTGGGGGTTCCCGTACTGGCGGGGAAATGATCAAGGCCTTGAAAGCGCCAGACCACCTTCTCCTGCGCCACCGACTGCTTCCCGGCCCGCGCCCGGTAAGCAGAGATGGCTGCCAGGTGCACCCTTAGGGTCGTCGACCTAAGCCCTTGACTAGAAAGGGACCATAAATAGTCCAAGATGCTTGCCAAGGAACAGGAGGAAGGGTCCAAGCCCTTGCCCTGACACCAAATGGAAAACCTTTTCCATTTGAAGGCATAGCATTTTCTGGTCGACTCCTTACGGGACGCCTCAACTTACATTGAGGACCTCGTCGGAAAGACCCAAGGCCTGGAACTCTAGCCGCTCAGGAACCAGGCCGTCAGGTGCAGGGATTGAAGGTCCGGATGGAACACCTTCCCCTGATTGACTGAGAGCAGGTCCGGCGAGCTGGAAGCTGTCATGGAGTCCTAGAGCTGAGACTGAGGAGATATCTGGTACCAGAACTGGGCGAGGCCAGTCTGGGGCTATCAGAATCACCCGCGCTTGTCCCTGCTCGCTTTGAGAAGCACCTTTTGTGGATCAAGGGAAATGGGGAAAGGCGTAAAAGAGGCCCGGGTCCACTGTCCTCGAGAAGGCATCCCCTGCAGCGAGCCCTGCTGAGGGGGCGGGCATGGAACAGACTCAGCTTTATGCCTCCCTGGAGGCAAACAGGTCCACCTGAGGTGTGCCCCAATGGGAGAACAGATGCTGTACTACCTCCGGTAGGAGAGACCACTGTGGGATGCAGCCCCTATCCGGCTCAGGGCATCGGCCGGGTGTTGGAGGCTCCTGCCACGTGAATGGCTAGGAGATCCGCCCAGGCTGCGCACGAGTGACCAAATGCGGAGAGCCTTGCATAGAAGCATGGAGCGTCCGCCTGGCGTTTAGATAGTACATGGTCGTGGTATTGTCCGTCTGGACTGGACCACTTGACCCCGGAGGAACGGAGCAAGGCGGTGAGAGCTAGGGGACCGCCGGAGCTCCAGCAGGTTGATGTGGCATCGGGACTCCCCGGGACCAGAGGCCATGAGCCCGGTGTTCCCAGATGGGCACCCCAACCCATCAGAGAGGCATCGGTCGATAGAGAGACCGTCGGCTCGGGCGGACGAACGGGATGCCCTCCTGCAAATGATCTGGAACGGTCCACCACTGGAGAGCTGCCCACATCCCTGTGTCACCGACACAAGCTGGTCCAAAGGATCGCAGCGCCAGGACCACTGGCTGGCCAGTCCCCACTGAAGGGACGATGTTCCAGCGGCCCAACGGACACGCTGGTGCAGGCCGCCATGAGACCCAGGAGGCGCAGGAAGTCCCGGCAGGGCGCAATTGTCCAACCAGAAATGATCGGGCAAAGGAGGAAAGAACTCGGCCCTGTCTGCCGGAGCCACGCTCTGGCTCGAAGAGAGTCGAGCCTGCGCCCGATGAATAGAATCACCTGCTTCGCTAGAGTTCCGACTTCTGGCCCTCGCTTGGATAAGGAGGCCCAGTTGAGAGCAGACCTGGAGGGCCAGATCTCTGACCACCCGCCTCCTTCCTGGAGGGAGCTGCTATCAGCCAGTCGTCCAGGTAAGGGTACACCGGACCTCGGCGTCGAGAGGAATGCTGTCACCACTGCCATGCATTTGGTGAAGACCCTGGGAGCTGGAGACAAGCCAAGGGCATGGCTTGGAACTCGAAGAGGATCCTTCCGCTCTGAAGCTAAGGAATCTCTGTGAGACGGACTTGATAGGACGTGAAAAACGCGGCCCTGCAAGTCCAGAGAGCAGAACACATGCCGCTGCTCCAAGGATGGTATTATCTGGAGCCAGAGTGACTATCCTGAAGGTTCGAGACCTTAGGAACTTGTTTAGGTCGTGTAGGTCGGAATGGGGCGCCAGCCCCTGGCCGCTGAACCAGGAAATACCTGGACACAAACCCTGGGTCTGAAGGAGGGTCCACCACCTCTTACCACCTCCTTCTGGAGGAGGAGAGGCGTTCGGCTTCGACGAGCCGCCAGTGAGGCTGGGGATCCTTGCCCCGAGGGGCGACGGCTCTGAAGGGTGGTGCCTGCTCGAATTCCAGAGGCAGGCCTCTTCCCACCACCTCCAAGACCCACCTGTCCGTGGTAGCAGCGGACCAGGCGGAACCGAAGTGCCGGAGCCTCTTCACGGGGACCCAGGGGTAAGGTGATGAATGGGGCGACACCCCTCAGCCCGGTCACTGGGCAGGCTTGGAGGAGGGACCGCCGAGGGACCTCCTGGGCCTTTTCCTCCCTGCCTCCTGTTAGAGGAAGCCGCGGCTTGGGTTTGGGATGCCAGGCAGCCTGCTGGCCCGACGTTGCTGGGCCAGGCGTGCCGGGGCACAGAAGGACTAAGGGCTTAGCTGTGGTTTGCGGCCTTTGTCCTTCTGAGCGAAGAGACGCAGTCCAAGGTAGCATTGGACTTCTCGATCCTCTGCGTGACCTTCCACCCCAGGGCCAAGAGGTCAGTCCCAAAAGGAACATCCGCCAACTTGTGCTGGGTATCCCGGTAAAGGTGGATATCCTCAGCCAAGCCCGCCGACGATAGCCACCGCGCGGCCGCCACCGATCTGGGCACATGAGTCCCTATATCCAAAGCAGTCTGGAGCTGCTGTTTGGCCACTGTCTTGCTCTGCTCCCATCTGCTTAACCGTAGTCTGCAGATCGGCGGGAAGATGAGGGATGACCTCATCCAGGGAGCCCAACAGGGCATGAGAAAAATGTGCCATGAGGAGGGCCGAACTGGCCTGACGAAGGCCGAGAGAGGACGCAGCGTAGACTTTTCGCCCGACATAGTCCAATTTCTTGGACTCCTTGTCAGGAGGTTTGTCCACATCCCTGGCGTTGCCGGCGCGCCGGAAAACGCTGTCGGTAACCAACCCCTCAGCAGAGGGGTGTTCCGAAAAACCGGACAAGGAACCGGTAGGGACCGCATACTTCCTGGCCATCCTGGCCGAAGGTGCAGGGCAGGAAGCAGGGCGCTGCCAAAGCTCCAGTGCCGGACCCACTATGGCCTCGCCACGGAAAGCCTCCGTCGGAGAATCCCTCGGTCCAGAATCTCCGTGAGGGGATACCCTGGCCCTGCTTGGAACGGGTTCGAGCTCCATCCCGGTGGACTCCAGGATGAGCCGATAGCAGTCCTAGGAAGACGACGGGCTATCGGCCCATTGACTGACCTCCTGAAGACTCCAAGTCCAATCGCTTGGAGAAAAGGAGGAATCATCTTCGGACTCGAAGAGTCCTCGAAGAGCTGCCTCTGGCCTGAGCCACCTTCACCTGCCGAGGTCGGTCGGGAGTGAGGTAACTGACAGCCGATGGGTAGACCCTAGCCGACCGAGAATCTTGGTCGGAGCCCCAGTTGGTGGCTGTGGAGGCGGAGGTTCCACCGGAATCGGTGGAGCAGCTGGTTTTGGCCGAACAACCGGCCTGGGTATAGGCTCCTCGGATAAGTCGAGGGGTTGTGTCGGCCGCTCCGGTGACAGCCACTTAATGGCCGGGGAAGGCGACGGAGTCGGCTTATTCCCGGCCAGGAGGAGCTGTTGCAACATAAGGTCCTCGTACCGTCGACGTAATTTACGCCGAAGCCTCCCCGTCCGAGGAGGAGGACGAGGACGAGCGGCGATGCCGCCACGCAGTGCCGCGACCGAGACCGCCGATGACGGTGGATCGGCTGGACCGCAAGAGGTCCGAGACCGAGAGTCCCGGAATTTCCGAGGTCGGTGCGGGGAGGTGTCGGCCGGAACCGGCACTCCCTTCGGCTCGGATGGTCCATCCGAGGGCTCCGGAACCGGAGGCACAGGCGAGCCCACGGGATCCTCAACTCCTCCCGGGGGAACCGGGGAGAGGGGAATCTCGGCTGCTAAAGGCGACAGCCCGTCCAACGGGTCGAGAAAAATCTCGACTTCATCGGTGGGAGTCTCGGTCAACTGACCTGACGGGGACACCGTGAGGCCAGTGGCCGAAGCCGAGCGGTCGACCGAAGCCGACGGTCGACGACCCGGGGAGAGGGACCTTTCCCGCTCCCAAGAGCGTCGACGGAGGGACTTACCCCTGTCCCTCTTTTTGGACCGAGAATAAGGTCCCGCAGACGTAGGCCCTTCTCCTTTAGTGGAGAGGGACAGACAAAGCTCCTTAAAGGAAGCCGTGTAAGAAGAGCCCAGAGAGAGCGGGATAAATGCCGCGGCCGAGGAAGATACGGCCCGCGCCGCCTCCTCTTCGAGGGCGACCATCCGCTCGAGCTGATCCGCCGAGCCCGGCGCCGCGGACACCGCCAACCGGGCCTCCTTGGACTTCACCGGTGGGAAACGCTTCTCGGGACGGCCCAGTTGCAATCGGGCAGCACGGTCTTCGAGGACGTAGGCCGAGAAAGATGAGCACAGGTCGCAAGCCTGCGGGTCATGCTCAAGGCCTAAGCAGTAGACACACCTGGAGTGTGGATCCGTCCCAGACATCTTCTGCCCGCATGGGCATCTCCGAAATCCGGGAGTCGATTTGTCCATCGCAGCCGCGAGGGATCCAAGACTGAAGTCTTTTCCATAAAATTTATTTTAAATCCAGCAAGCGGAAATAGGAACCAGTCTCAAGCGAGGCGTTAAGGAGAACCTGAGCTTCAAGCGGTAAGGAAGATCTGGCGTCATGGGGGCGGAGCCGAGGTTATACCGAATTGGGTGGGAGGCAAACATGAAGACCTTCCGGCAAGATTTAAAGCGGCAAGGATACCTGCCAATGAGTGTGGATGAACAACATATCCATGTCCCTGGAATGGAAATTCTCTTCCATTTGAAGGTGTAGCATTTTCTCGTCGACTCCTTACGGGATGCCTCAACTACGTTGAGGACCTCGTCGGAAAGACCCAAGGCCTGGAACTCTAGCCACTCAGCAACCAGGCCGTCAGGTGCAGGGATTGAAGGTCCAGATGGAATACCTTCCCCTAATTGACTGAGAGCAGGTCGGGCGAGCTGGAAGCTGCCTCAGGAGCCTGGAGCTGAGGCTGAGGAGATCTGGGTACCAGTACTGGCAGGGCCAGTCTGGGGCTATCAGAATCACCTGCCTTGTCCTCCTTGCTTAGAAGCACCTTGTGCATCAAGGGAGCGGGGAAAGGCGTAGAAGAGGCCGGGGTCGCCTCGAAGGCATCCTGCAAGCGAGCCCTGCTGAGGGGCGGACATGGAACAACCTCAGCTCGCATTCTCCTGGAGGCAAGCGGGTCCACCTGAGGTGTCCCCAATAGGAGAATAGATCTTGTACTACCTCCGGTGGAGAGACCACTCGTGGAGACAGCCCCTATCCGACTTACGGCATCGGCAGGGTGTTGGAGGCTCCTGCCACATGAATGGCTGGAGATCCGCCTCCAGGCTGCTACAGTGACCAGATGCGAGACAGCTTCCTTGCATAGAAACATGAAGTGCGTCCCGCCCTGGCGGTTTAGATAGTACATGGTCGTGGTATTGTCCGTCTGGACCCGGACCACTTGACCCCGAAGAAACGGAGCAAAGGCGGTGAGAGCTAGGCGGACCGCTCGGAGCTCCAGCAGGTTGATGTGGCATCAGTACTCCTGCAGGGACCAGAGGCCGTGCGCTCTGTGCTCCCCCAGATGGGCACCCCAACCCATCAGAGAGGCATCGGTCGATAGAGAGACCGTCGGCTCGGGGCGGACAAACGGGATGCCCTCCTGCAGATGAACTGGAACGGTCCACCACTGGAGAGCGTTCCACATCCCCTGGGTCACCGTCACTAGCTGATCAATGGATCGCGTTGGGACCACTGGCTGGCCAGCCCCCACTGAAGGGCGCATGTTCCAACAGGCCCAATGGGATCACGCTGGTACAGGCCGCCATGAGACCAGGGAGGCGCAGGAAGTCCGGGCAGAGCATGGTGCCCAACCAGAAATGATTGGGCAAAGGAAAGAACCTCGGCCCTGTCCGCAGAAGGACCATGCTCTGGCTCGAGAGAGTCAGCTCTGCCCGATGAAAAGAATCACCAGCTTTGGCTCGAGTTCCGACTTGGCCTCGTTGATGAGGGGGCCGACCTGAGAACAAACCTGGAGGCCAGATCTCTGGACGCTCCACCTCCCTGTCTGGAGGGCTGCTATCAACCAATCGTCCAGGTAAGGTAAACCCAGACCCCTCAGCGCCGCAGAATGCTGTCACCACTGCCATGCATTTGGTGAAGACCCTGGAGCTGGAGATAAGCCGAAGGGCATGGCTTGGAACTCGAAAGGATCCTCTGCTCGGCGAAGGAACCTCTGATGTGACAGACGGATAGGGACGTGAAAGAGCATCCTGCAGGTCAGAGAGCAGAACCACATGCGTGTTCCAAGGATGGTATTATCTGAGCCAGGTGACCATCCTGAAGGTTGAGACCTAGGAACTTGTTTGAGGTCGTGTGGAGTGAGAATGGGGCACTCAACCCCCGTCCGTTCCGAACAGGAAGTACCTGGACACGAACCCGGGTCTGAGGAGGTCCGCCACCTCTCTGATCACCTCCTTCTCGAGGGAGGCGATGTCGGCTCGGCGAGGCTGACAGCGGGCTTGGACGAGGCCCCAGTGCGGCAGCTCTGAAGGGTGGGGCCTGCTCGAACTCCAGAGGCAGCCCTTTCCCACCTCCAACACCACCGGTCTGTGGTGATAACGGACCAGCGGAAAGAAAGTGGCGAGCCGCCCCACAGGGGCACCTGGGAGTGACGGCGGGGTTGAGGTGACACCCCTCAACCCGTCACTGGGCAGGCTTGGAGGAAGAACCGGCGAGGACCTCCAGGGCCTTCCCTCCTGCTTCCTGGGAGGAAGCCGAGGCTTGGGTTTGGGATGCCAAGTTCGGCCTGCTAGCCCCTGGCGTTGCTGGGCTGAATGCTAGTGGTAGCGGAGGACGAAGGAGCTTAGGCTGTGGTCTGCAGCCTTTGTCCTTCTGTGCGGATGAGACGAGGTCAAGGTAGCACTGGACTTCTCGATCCTCTGCAGGTGACCTTCCACCCCAGGGCGAAGAGGTGGGTCCCAGGAAGGGACATCCGCCAACTTGTGCTGGGTATCCGAAGTGAAGGTGGATATCCTCAGCCATGCGCAGCGCATAGCCACTGCAGCGCTACTGACCTGGCACATGGTCTCCAATGTCCAGAGCAGTCTGAAGCTGTTGAGCCACTGCCCTGCCCTGGTCCCGCACCTGCCTAACTGTGGTCTGCAGGTCCGCGGAAGATGAGGAACTACCTCGTCAGGGAGCCCAACAGGGCATGAGAGTAATGCCATGAGTGCAGCTGAACTGGCCTGGCGAAGGGCAGGCGTGAACTTGCGCCGGCATAATCAATTTCTTGGACTCCTTGTCGGGAGGTTTGTCCACATCCATAGCGTTCGGCGTGCTGACGCTGTGGTAACAACCCCTCGACTGAGAATGTTCAAAAACGGACAAGGAACCGGTGGGTTTTATACTTCCTAGCTATTATCCTGGCGAGGGCTGGGACGGGAAGCAGGGGCTACCAGAGCTCAGGCACGGGCCCTCTGGCCTCGGCCACGGAAAAAGTCTCCGTGAGATCCCTCGGTCCAGTATCTCCATGAGGGATACCTGGCCTGTAGAACACAGGTTCGAGCTTCATCCCGGTGGACTCCGAGATGAGCTGAAGCAATCCCAGATAGGACGAAGGCTATACGTCCATCGACTGACCTCAGAGGGACTCCAAGTCTACTCGCCTGGAGAAGGGAGGGAATCGCCGTCGGACTCTGAAGAGTCCAAAAGAGCTGCCTCGGCACTGAGCCACCTCCACCTGCCGAGGTCGATCGGGAGTGAGGGTGACAGACAGCCTATGGGGCAGTCCCTGAGCCGACCGAGAATTCTTGGTCGGAGCCCAAATAATGGCTGTGGGGCGAGGTTCCACGAACAGTGGAGCAGCTGGTTTTGGCAACAACCGGCCTGGAAACAGGCTCTCGGGTAAGTCGAGGGGTTGTTTCGGCGCTCAGACAACCACTTAATGGCGGGAAGGCGGCGGCGTCGGCTTGTTCCGGTCAGAAGGAAACTGTTGCCACATAAGTCTCGTGCCGTCGGCGTAACTTATGTGAAGCCTCCCTTGTCTGAGGAGGAGGATGAGGGCGCCAGCGGCGCCGCTTACCAGCGGTGCCGAGACCGAGACCGCCTATGGCGGGATCGGCTGGACCTGAAAGAAGTCGAACCGAGACCCTCGGCTTTTCGAGCAGTGCGGGGAGGGGCGGAGGGAACAGCTCTCCCCTCGGCTCGGAGGGTTCACCCGAGGGCTCCGGAACCGGAGGCACTGGCAAGCCCACGGGATCCTCAACTTCCACCAGGGGAACCAGGGAAAGAGGATTTTCGGCTTCACCTGGCGACAACCCGTCCAACGGGTTGAGAAAAATCTCGACTGCGTCGCCGGGAGTCTCGGTCAACTGGCCTGACGGGGACACCGTGAGACCAGTGGCGTTAAGCGAGCGACCGGAGTCGATGGCGACAACTCAGGGAGGGACCTTTCCCGCTCCCAAGGCGTTGATGGAGGACTTACCCTTGTCTTTCTTTTGGACCGAAAGAAGGTCCAGCAGGCGTTGGTCCCTCTCCCTTAGTGGAGAGAGACAGACAAGGTCCTAAAAGAAGCTGTATAAGAGGAACCCAGGGAGGCGGGATAATTGCAGCGGCCGAGGAAGATGCGGCCCGCGCGCCTCCTCTTCGAGGCGATCATCTGCTCTAGCTGATCCGCCCGAGTCCCGCTTGTGAGAGCACCGACCGGGCCTCTTTGACTTTACCGGAGGAAGCGTTCTGGGGCGCCCAGTTGTAAACGGGCAGCACGGCTCCCGAGGACATAGGCTGAGAAGGAAGAGCACAGGTCAAGCCTGCGGCGTGGTGCTCAAGGCCTAAACAGTAAACACCGCGTGGAGTGCGGATCTGTCGAGACATCTTCTGCCCTGAAGGCATCTCAAAAACCGGGAGTGGAATTTGTCCATCGCAGCCATGAGGGATGAAGACCCGAAGTCTAGAAGTGCAAAAACTTTTAAATTCGCAAAACCGAAGAGTTAGGAACCAGTCTTATACGCAGAGCATTAAGGAGGGAACCTGAGCTTCCAAGCGGTAAGGAAGATCTGGAGTCATGGGGCGGAGCCGAGAGTTTTACCACCCGGGTGGGTGGGAGGAGCCAGCTTGAAGACCTTCCGGCAAGATTTAAAGCGGCAAGGATACCTGCCAATAAGTGTGGATGAACAACATATCCATGTCCCTAGAAGTGTGTTCTACATCCAGGGGGCCTGCATTGTCTTCGCCGAGGGTAGCAGCCATAGAAGGACTGGCTATCGGCAGAGGAGAAGGAGGGAGAGGGGCAGTCTCCCCAGGGCTCGTCCGGATGTCGGAAGGGCTGCTGTTAGGCCCCGACGGGAGAGCTGTGTCTGTGCGGACACTCGAGGTGACTATCTGACCAGATGTAGCCGGGCGGGAGGGGGAGGAACCCCTTGCTGACTTAACGGCTGAGGCGGGGCGGGTCCCCAAAGCCTGGGAAGCTGACTTACAGGTGGCTGGGCATCCTCGGAGGAGCCGTGGACCGACTTAATGGCAGAAGCGCTACGGCCGTCGGAGGAGCCGGCGGTCGCCTTACTCGCTGCAGAGGATTTCCCAGACTTACCTGGATCCCCTGCAGCTGAATGCTTAGACGGAGGCAGCGGGGGAGAGGCCTTGCTGGTAGAGGGCCTAGAGGACTCGGCCTGAGAACCATCCACGGAGCGCTCCCACTCCTCATGTTTCTCCTTTAGGTGTTCTGAAGGAGAGGGAGAAGAAGAGGAATGTGTTCCATTTTTTTCTCTGGGGACGGGAGCCGAGTCTTCAAGAGATGGGCCTCCAGAGCCTGCTGCCTCCTCTTGCGTGTGGCCCGGTTAAAGATCTGGCTGTCAGGGTTGGATGATCCGAGCCCAGACAGAGAACGCACTCCACGTGGCCGTCTTTATGTGGAATTTGCATGCCACAAGACGAACACTTCTTCGGAGAAGATCTAGAATAATAAAGAAAAGAAAGATAGAAAATATTTAACTACCAACTAAACTTTCAATGATGATCACTGAGTAAGTCTACCGAGGTGACTCACACGAGGTGACGGCGGGAAAGAACTGGAGGGTGGGCGTGGGGACCGCCCACTATATAGGGTCACACTGATATCAGTCACGTGACGTCGGGTGGGTGGTCCCACATCAGGTATTGCTGGAAAAGTCTGCTGTGCGGCCCAGACGCCAGGTGGGGCTAGTCCTAGACGACCTACTGAAGGAACCCTCTCGAAGTAAGATTGGACTTTTCTAACTGGCCTTAGGGCCCCAGCCCCTGGGCAGCAGCATAGGAAAGACAGAGAAAGGGAAAGATATGTTATTCATGTAGGGGATGAAGGGGGGGGGCTCTCTGCCTTGCTCAGCTGGAAGACCAATGGCTTATTTCTAGCCTCAAAAACCTGAGGGGTATGAAGACATTGAAGCAAGGATCCCATCAACATCAGGGAGCACTGGACATATGTCCATACAGGGACCACTGGACGGGGCTCCATAACAAGAGAATATGAAATGGTCTTGGAGAATAAAAAGCAAAGGGTTAAAAAAACCTTAACAGTAGAGGACTCTGCCTGAAATAACCCTAAAGTGGGGGGGGACAGAAAGAAAGGGGGGGGAATTCCTACGGGTCCTCCCACGAGATGCACTGACAAAGTCCGCATTCCATGAAGACGAAAACAGATCAAGATCCTTGTAAAGTTTTGGAATGGACCCTACAGTGCATTCCATTTGAGAATCCCAGGGAGTTCCTTCTGAGGCCAGGGTGAAGACCCTACTCACCACCCTCTTAGGATGGGCGCTCTGTGCCTTTAGAGAAGGAAACAGAGGGCCCTAATGTACCAGGGGGACTTTGCCCCCAACTGGCCTTGAAGAGGGGGAGGGCGAGCAGGGTGGAGGTGGCACCTAGGAGCTAAGGCCCAAGAGGGGAAGGTGGGTGGGAATCAGTAATGAATGGTGAAAATACAAGAGAAGATCAAGAATTACGGTAGATACGTAATTTTCATATCTTCCCCATGTCAATCTTCACCATTCATTACTGCCTGGTGAGTGCCAAGCCCCCCGGAGGAGACCTGGCACTGCCATGAGGGAACAGATTGCCTCAGCTTCTTGCAGGGAAGACACAGGAGAGGGAGACCCTATTGCCATTCTAGGTCAATATGGCCCAAGGCTGGTCAGGCCGAGGAGGTATCCCCCGTGGCCGGTAGGACAGAAGATGCCCCTGAAGATTCCTCCTCGCCCCGATGGAGAAAAGACGGGGCCCCCGGAAAGCAAAAGAAATCACCCTACACCAGGCAACGAGTGACAATCTAGACAGACGAAGCCATGCCATCCACCTGATGCAGATCGCTGTCCTGCCAGTCTGGAAGCCACCTCGTTGGCGTCATACGATGCCCTTGCTTGGCGCTTTGCAAGCTCCAGACGTTGTGCAGAGAGGGCAATGGCTTGCCTAGATTCCTCTGAATCAGGCATGAATGCTAAAACCTGCACCAGCATCGACCACAGGTGCCTACTGTAGGCAGCGTGGTGAGCCTGATGTGAGCTGATGCAGAGTAACACACGAGCTAAGGAGAAAACTACTCTTCCCCACCAGTTGAACTCGGCGGAATCCGGATCCGGTGGTAAGTTGTGTGCCGGGTAATGAAGCCTGGAAGGAGTATCTAAAGCAGTCAGCCCCGAGGGTGGGTGAGGCAGAGAACCAAGAGACTCCTGGGGAGCACAATATCTCCTATTGCAGTCCACTGGGGCTTGGGATGAGGCAGCTGGTGACTGCCAGGATGTGGATTGATGCTTCCTGGACGGGAACAGGCCAGGAAGGCACCACTAGGTGTTTAGTACTAAACTCGCTCAAAAAAGAGCGCGTCTGCCGCTCGGTACTATGTCTTACCACATGGGAAATGTGGAGCTCCTGAACTAACCTCGGGAGGAATCACTGATATTCGGTGAAATCAGCGTCAGAGGAAAGGTGGACAGAATGTTCCTCTTCCTCAGATGAGGAAGCTAAAGAA
Source organism: Neoceratodus forsteri (assembly GCA_016271365.2). Taxonomy (NCBI): domain Eukaryota; kingdom Metazoa; phylum Chordata; order Ceratodontiformes; family Ceratodontidae; genus Neoceratodus; species Neoceratodus forsteri. Next base: position 351,797,664 of record JADMNL010000025.1, on the reverse strand, counting down.
GTAAAGGAGCTTGGTTGTTCAGAGTCCTCCTGCAGCGGAGGAGACAGGTGAAAAATCTGCTCTTCCATGGCTCTAAAATACCTAGGGAAGGCCACCGCATCGGCCCTGAACACCTCCCAGGTTAAGGGTCCCATAAGGCCCACATGGCCTGGGAGAGGGGGAGGTGTCTGTAGAGGAACTGGGGAAGGGCACCTCACCGAAAGTGCCTGGCCTCTGCCAGGGCTCTGAGACCCCACAGAAGATCCTCCCTCGTGGGGGGATCCGAGGGTTGATCCAGTCAGGGGACTCTGCAAATGTGAAAACAAATCCTGGCCGAGCACTGAGGGAGAATCTCCCGTGGTGCGACTGAGGTTGCATAGATCCAGAAGGGCAACCCTCAGTGCTGGCCACTAAGGGCGCCTCTGAAGTCTCAGATTAGGAGAAGCAGGGTTCAGCATTGCGGCTCCTCCCCACCCCCCGCAGGGTAGTGGAAGAAGGCCTTCGCACTTCACCCCAGCCTCTCAACCATTCAGACTCCGAGGTCGCCCTCTTCCTCAAACCCAGTGCTAAGGAATCCCCCAATCCTGTAGGTCCCCTGAGGAAGACCGCAGAAGAGGAGGTCCCTGTCCCAACCAAGGAAGCCAAGGCAGCACCAGAAATGGCAGCTGTGTCAGCTCCCGAGGTGGAGACTGCCACACCAGGCCCCCGCGGAACCGCTATCCACCACAGGGCCCCAACACCGGAGTCATCGTGGGGGGCCGCAGAGAACACAGACTCCAGGGAGCCTGGGAGGCAAACACTGGGCCACCTGGTGCCACGTCCAAGAAGGCTCCTTGACTCCAAGGAGTAGGGGCGCCAGTCTGGATCGGCCAGAAAGTAATCTGCCTCCGAAGAAGAGGAGACCACACATACCGCCAGACTAGTGACCACGGGGGCTCTCCTACCAGCGGTGCTGCGAATGGTGCCACCATGGCACTGCCGCCTTGGTCACTGGCAACACAAACAGCACCGGCATCCGAAGCGGTGCCGGCAGGTGGCGCCAAGGGTCCACCAGTGCCGGACCCAGCAGCCATGGGCCGCAACACTGGGGAGCGGCACCTCGAGGAGGAGTGACTGCGTGGCGGTGCTCAACCAGCTCTGCAGGGAACCGAGACGTTCCTCCGGCACCGCAGAAGAAACCTTCTCAATGGCAAGGCTGGAATCCGAGGAGGTTTCCTCCTCACTGAGCCATATAGACCCAGGAGGGGACCCGGAGGCAGGGTCAAGAGATCTTGCCATGGTATCCCTAGAACGACGGCGTCCTCCGAAAGTCGGTGGGGCCCTGCCAACTTTAAATGCACGGATCTTAAGAACACAGCAGTCCATGGAGAAACAGGCATCACAGTTGTACATATTGTAGCTGGGACCCAGGCAACGCAGATAAACATCATGTCAGTCCGTTACAGAAAAATGCCAGCCACAGGGGTGCAGACACATGAGGGCATGGCCTGCTTTGGATTTTTTCTTAGCCCCTGAATCAGACATGATGCGGAAATAAATTTAACAAAACTCACAGAAAAGGACCCAGCATCGTAGGTAAGAAATAAAAGGAACGGGCTTACCAGTTTTCAACGGCATCGGGTGGTACTCAGAACTGTGATGGAGCGACGGAGAAGCAGGAATGGCGTCGAATTTGGCGAAGGCCTGGTGACGCAGTGGTAAATCTCTGGAACATGCGCAGCAGGTGCAACCTCGACAGCAGGAGAAACAGAACTGGGGTGGAGGAGGAGGAGTCTACAGCACCTAATGGTCAACCCTCGTGCGCCACGGAATGTGTCGGCCTTGGGGGCAGCGCCATTGGCACGGACTCCTCTCCCCCCCCAAAAAAAGCTCCCGTGCAGGTGAGCTCCTCCAGCTTACACCCAGCAGTAATGAATGGTGAAGACTGACAAAGGGAAGATCCGAGTTAAATCTAAGTTTTCAGAGAGGGATTCTTTAAGCAACTTGTACATTTTAGATTCTCATCTGATTCTTTACAGTAGGCCCAATTAATAACCATTTTCATTATATAAGATAAATGGCATCTTTCTAAATCTGGGCAGGCTATACCATAATGATCCACAGGAAGGCAACGTTTATGCCAGGCAATTCTGGACGGTCTATTATTCCAGATTAATTTCTTAATTCGTTTGTTAATTTGCTTAAACCAAACGTCTGGAATAGGAATTATAACTGTTTGTAATCTGAAGGCAAGAAATGGCACTATCATCATTTTTTATTATTTGGATTTTACCCCGAAGAGGCAATGGTATCATGCCCCAAAACTGCAATCTATCTTGTAGTGCATCTGATAACACTTTGAAATGTAACTTATATAATCTATTTAAATTATTATGAATACAAATTCCTAACTATTTCATACAATCCCTATTTATGTTAGTCTTCAAATGTTGTTGTATAAGCCCCAAGTCCAGAGTATGGAAAATAATTTCTGTTTTGTTCCCATTTATTTTGTACCCTGCTACTTTTGAAAATCTCTTAATTGCTGTCATTAATTCTTGTATACTGTATGCTGGGTCCTGCAATGTCAAAAGGACACTGTCTGCAAAGGCATTAAATTGTGTTTCTTCTATGCCTGTTTTTATTCCTCAGATTATGCAATTTAATCTGATCTCATTTAACAGGGACTCTAAACCGAACACAAGCAGGGATAGAGACAAAGGGCATCCTTGTCGGACGCCTCTATGCAGTTCTATATTCACAGAAAAATTCCCATTAACTTCTATTTGTACTTGTGGTTTGCAGTATAAGGTTTTAATCACTCGGATAAAATCATCCAGTAAACCGAAAGACCTTAAAGCACTGAATAGATAGGTCCATTCAACATATCGAAGGCCTTAGTTCCGATTTTTCCAGATATTCCAACAGAAATTGAATTTTGAACAAACCTGATTGAATTGTTCTACCAGGTATAAAACATGTTTGGTTATAGTGTATTAGTTTGCCTACTACAGGGAGTAACCTATTATTTTATATTTTTGCAAATATTTTATAATCAACGTTTAGAACTGCTATCGGACTATAAATTTTATTGATGTTCTTCCCGTTTGGGTATTACTAAAATATATGCTTGAGAAAAGGAATCAGACATTTTTTTGGAAGTTAGTATCTGATTGAATAAATCCTGGAAAAATTGAATCATTTTTTTCTCAAAAGTTATATAAAACTCCAAGGTAAACCCGTCTAATCCTGGAGATTTGGATTTTGCCATCTGATGTATTGTGTTCCTAATTTCTTCTATAGATATAGTCTGGGTAAGTGTCTGCGCATTATAAGAAGATAATTTTTCCCCCACAAATTGTCCATAATATTCTAAATCTTGTTGTGATGGGGAACATTCTGAGGTATATAAGGGAGGAATAATATTTTGCAAATTCTGATAAAATGTGTTTTTGGTCAGTAAGTAACTGACCCTCGGTATTATATATTGAAGCTGTTTCTGTTTTCTCCTTTTCTAAATCTTGTAATCTTTTGGCCAGGACCCTGCCTATCACTTCACTATTGGTTTTCCAGTTTTTGGCCTGTTTTGCCCAGTTTTTCTTGATATCTAGATACTCTGTAGATTCTATCAGCCTCCTGAGTTTATTAAATTCCTGTTCTTGGGTAGTGTCACCCCCCGCCCCAGCTCTGTATGCAATCTTTGTTTGCAGACCCCTCAAGGTCTGCCTTATTACCTGATAAGACCGGCCCATCTCAGGACCCACTTCTTCAACCCCTGGGCCCACCTACCTCGTCTAATGAGATAGCACCACCAGGCGGGCTCGCTTCACCATTAAATTGGACTAGGCCAGCCTCATTGTTCACACCCCTTGCCTTACTGCCAACTCCAAATGGACCTGACCCCCTAAGCTTGCCACTACTTCCTCCTCCACCATTTCATGTCCCTTGGAGGGAGATGCCTCCACCACTGGCTCGTGCTCATTGGGGAGGCTTGCCAGGCACATTTTGGACACCAAATCATCATAACCCATGGATGGAAAGCCATCCAAGATTACCTGCCCTGCGGGCCATTTGTGCCACATTGCCCCCAATAACTAAGGAATTGGAACCAGAGATTGAGGCCATGATAAATGAGTGCATTCGGGCTGAGTAATATGAGTAAGCCACCAAAGTTTAAGTTCTTGTCTTTATTCCCCTGATCACTAATAAGCAGTAAACTCTTGTATGCCTGACATTGTGTTAACTGATTAGCTAACAATTTATTGTAATACAATTACCAGTGAATTATAATGTTTCTACTTAGCTTAGCTCACATAAATAATTTGTATCATGATAAAATATGTTTTGCAAAGTTCTGAAGCTCTTTATTTTGAAGCTTTTTATTTTTAAGAGTTTCTGAAAGCACGCTACTAGATTTTCAGACAAGCTCTGCTTCCATGAGCCCTGGAGCATGTCCCTCTCAAGGCCTCACACACCAGTGAGGGACTTTCCACTGATAGACATATACACCATACTACTAACCAATCAGTCTGGCCATACAAGGTCAATGATGGGTCTACCCCGTTGCACTGCGGTTTGCCTAACCGCTTGAGTGCCCAAGGCAGTCAACCTTGCCAAAGTCTAAGAAAGTGATGCGTGATTCACTTTAACACTAACCAATCAAGACACGTAAAAAGTATGATACCCAATGTCATGATGTTTTCTTCCTTAAGCCTATGCAAAATCTGGGGCATCACAACCTAAATAATGCACTGTATCAGACACATGCATGAAGTGCACTAACAGTGACTCCTGCTTCACTGATACAAGAAAAACAGCAACACTCACACCACTTGACATTCTGATTTGACAAAAACCAATAAATTCTCAACCACCCCAGGCAAGGTAAGGAGTCTCGGAGGAACAGCTGCCTTCCCTCCCAGGGTCTCAGATGACATCAGGTTTGCAGGTCTGGTGAGTCTAGTTACCTAAATCCTAGGCATCGGAACTATAACTGACAAATCTGTTTTTTTTTTATTTACTTAAAGTCTAGGAATTACAACCCTTTGAGTCAGGGACTCATTTACAAAGGCTCCACGTCAAACAGAGAACAACGACCGGTACAGAGGATGACAGTACATGGACTAAATACAGTGGCAATTGTACAGTACTACTACATCAAGTGATTCAGAGGTGTGCATGGTACAATCAAAACAGAGTCAGGTACATATATAGCAGAGGGAACAAGGGGTTATCTGCAGTCACAGTGGGAGCTGGTTTCGATATAGTCACGTAGCTCAGTTTTGAAAGGCCCCAGCCTGGGAATAGATAGGGTGGGTCCAGGGACTGAGTTCATCCAGAGTGGAGCCCTATAGCGAAAGGATCGTTGGCCCGTACTGGTCTTTACAAGTGGGATGTGGAAGGTAGTAGTGTCAGCCTGCCTTGTGGCCCTCCTTGGCAAGTTTGGTTGGAGCAGCGACAGGCAGCCAGGGGGAGCGAGACCTAGCAGGATTTTTTTGGACAAGAGGCAAGTGTGATAGAGTAACCGCCCTTGAAAGTTAAGCCATGACGCCTGTTGGTAGAGGTCACAGCTGTGCGTAAGCCGTTCACTGCCTGTGGCCAGTCGGCAGGCCTTATTGAGGGTGCGTTTAATGATAGTCAGGGCAGTGTCTGATGCAGCCCCATAGATGACTATTGCATAGTCTACCAGGGAGATGATGGAGCAAGAAATAGTTAGTCGGAGGGCATCAGATGGGAGACAGGACCTAAGTCTATAAAGTAGACCAGTTCTGATGTTAATTGCAGAGCATGTTGATGCTATATGCTCACAAAAGGTGATGGCCAAGTCGAGGGTAACCCCAAGATATTTGAAGCTGGCAACTGGTTCCAGTCTGGTGCCCTGGGAATTTTGTATAGACAGAATGGTCGATTTGTGTTTATGTTGCGGGTGTGCGAAAAGCATGGTTTTTGTTTTTTTTTTATAGTTGAGAACAAGTTTGTGGGAGGCAAACCATGATTCAATTTCTGTGAAGGAGGCCTGTAGGGATGTTTGGAGCTGGGAAGGGTCAGGGTGCCGACTAAAGATCACTGCGTCATCTGCATAGAGGAGGAGACACAAAGTGGTGGCCACAGATTCTATTCCTGTCCATGACTACCTTAGTCAACACAGGAAATATTAATTTATGTTTGTAATGCTGTTCAGAATAATTATAATTGCATTTAAAAAGTGCTGAAATTTAAAAAATGTGTTTGCCTATATATGTAATGCCAAAAAGCTGCCTTATAGATATTATGTTGTTAAAACAGTTCAGAATTGTGACAGGAATTTAAAAGTCATGACTGTTTATTTATTTTGTTGTCAAAACTACTCAGTGAACTTTTAAAAACAACAAAATCAAAAGTAAATACTTTTAATCATAAATCCTGACTTGAGTAATACTTCTCAATTTAATATTATGAAAAGTAGAGCACTTAGTTTGGAAAATGATAACCTAAGAAATAAGTCTATAGTTTTAAGATAACAGTTCCAGGTTATATTCATGTAAGTAAATGTAACAAAAATCAAAAATAGAGCACCCACTCTGGATGGTTAAATCAGCACTTTGAATTAAACAAAAATTCATGCATTATTTTTGTATAAAAAGCTTTTTTTATTATTTCAATGTAATTCTAATACAAAAAAGCATGACATTCATCAAAGAGACAAAACAGAACAAAATGCAAGTGCAGTTATTTGGCAAGACTATTTTAGCGATAAAAATAGCAGCAGAAAACTCCTATTGCTACATAATTGTATTAATATACAAAGAGACAAATAAAAGAGTAGGACGGGATGGCAATTCATACTGCCACAGCTACACCCCAAAGGGTGAAAAGACCTTACGTTTCGCTCCATCTGGGTGGGGCTTCTTCAGAGGTTAAGGAGCCATCATATCATATCCTCTTTTATAGCTCCATCAATTAAACAATAAACAACAGTATATTTAAAGTGCTAAATTCTCTTGCTAGTAAGACTATACATATACTAATTACCTACTAAATACTATGCTCTATTTTTGATTTTTGTTTCAGTAGGTGGTTTGTGAGCACCATTCTATTTGGCTGGCTCCCGGGAACACCTTTTTCTGAAGGTTGGTATATGAGTAAATGTGCAAATTTCTTATGCCCAAAATTACTACATAAATATTTGAGTTGGTGTATTAATAATTCTAGTAAAAGACACTGGTATACGATATATGACTGTCCCAGGCACAGAATGTTTTAACATAAATATAATATTCGTAAAACTAAAAAGAACTCATTGTCCACTGACAAGTAAACATGCCCGTAAAGAAACTTTAGATTTTAATGAACACAGCAGCCTTCCTGGACTGAGATCACATAGTCTTGGTCAGTCAAGTGTCACATGAGATAATAGTAGCAGGTGATATCTCTTCCAACCACCTGTGCTGTCATCCCCAACCTGGCCCAATTAGCTGACAACTTGAAAAAACTGCCAGTCTCCGAAGGTCTCCGTGAAAGCTGTGTACACGAGACTGAGCAAAAAAAGTGAAGTTATATCGGAGAAGCTGAAAGGCACTCCAAATATAACGGACACTTATCAGCCCCCTTCACTGCTAGTTCTAAATTTTGGAGTTTATTTTCAACCTCCTTTTTTAATTTTAATCTTTGCTTATTAATCCAGGACGCTTCCGAAATAATAGCCCCTCTTACCACAGCCTTGAAGGCATCCCAACAATCCGCATTATGAACCGTAACATTATTGTCTACCATAACGTTTTCCATGGCCTGAACAATCCTACGCCGAAAATACTTGTCTTCCAGCAAATTATTGTTCAGACGCCATGGACCTTTTCTATTGTTGCGGTTAATATCTAGAGACACATTAAATGATACTGGGCTATGATAAGAAATTAGCCTAGTTTCCATAGTAGCTGTACTTCCCAGGCAATCTATCAATAAGTCTCTGGAAATTAAAATATAATAAGAGTCTAGCATGCATATCATGTCTTGCAGAAAAATAGGTATAGTCTCTACTTCCTCTATTTAATTCCCTCCATAAATCCACTAAGTTGTTTGAATCTAAGAAATTGTGCAGCAACCTGGCTTTGTATTTATCCCAATTACTGCCTTTAGAAGTTTTATCTAAAGCACTGTTCCGAGTACAATTTAAATCACCCCCCAATATACAATACCCTCCCCCCCACACCCCATGCAAACATCAGTTTGTTCAGTTCGGCCAAAAAATTACCAAAACCTTTAAATGGAGCATATATGGAACCATATGTGATAGTTCTATGATCAGATTTGGTATTAACCAAAACAATTCTACCCTTTTTGTCTGCTACTGCATCAATGATTTCACCTTTGAAATGCTTATCAAACAAAATAGCCACCCCTGCACTCTTTTAATTTTTTCCTAATGAATAATATGTCCGTCCTGGCCATCTTTTTTTTAATTTCTCCATCTTCTTAATCATTCAGAAATAATTCTTGTTACATAGTAACGTTAGGTTTGAATTTCTTAATTCTGGCCACCCCTTCAAAGAAGACTGGGTTGGTTTGGCACAATCTGCATCTCATAAAGCCATGCTGAGAGTGGGGGAAGGGGGCAAGTCCTTGGCTTCAACCAAGTGCTCCATTATTCTGTCCTTGACAATGGGTTCCAGGACCTTGCCAGCACTGATGTCAGGCTGACCAGACTGAAGTTGCTCAGGTCCAACCTTGCCCCTTTTTGAAGATGGGGACCTTATTAAAGGGAATCCTTACCATGAAGGTTCACATTATATATATGTGACCCTTACCATAGATACATAGACAGTGTCGGCAGATAAGGGCATATGGCCCACCCAGTCTGCCCATTTGAGTTTGTGAGTTCAGTTTATGTTTTCCTAGAAGTCTGTTGCCCCTTACCCCTGACCTCCAGAATTCCTTTATGTCTATCCCATGCATTCTTAAATCCTGTGATTGTTTCAGCCCCCACCACTTCCTCTGGCAGGGTGTTCCACTTGTCCACCACCCGTTCTGTGAAGAAATTCTTCCTCACGTTTCCTCTGAATCATCCTCCCTCCAACTTCATCCCATGCCCGCTAGTCCTGGAACATCTTTTTCAGTTAAAAATAGTGTATTCCTGCACCCTGTTCCTCCCTGTAAGATACTGATTTATTAGAAAACAAAAGCTTGGCTCGAGGGCTGACTTTCAATAGATCGCAGCTTATTGCTGCTCTGCTACGTACGAAACCCTGACCCAGAATCAGGTCGTCTACGAATGATTTAGCACCCGGTTCCCCACCAGACATGCGGTGCACTGCTGAGAAGGCGGCCCCCTTCTGTCCGCACTCCAACCCAGTAACGAACGGCTCTCCACACTGACCTTGCGGCCGGCTATCCCTGGCCAACCAGAGATCCACGGTGCTACGGTATCGTTACGTTTAGGCGGGATTCTGACTTAGAGGCGTTCAATCATAATCCCACAGATGGTAGCTTCGCACCATTGGCTCCTCAGCCAAGCACATACACTAAATGTATCTATTCCCACGTGTGGAAAACTGGCGGTGCTAGTGCTCATAAATATTGTGTTTTTAACTAGTTACAACACCTGAAGCACAGCGCCATATTTCCGATGTCCAGCCCTACACTGAAAAATTCTGGCACCTGTGATGCTGTCTCTACATCGCCACCTAGTGACAGCATGGATGTTTGTGTGGCAGCCCCCATAGGTTTAAGTGCACAATGTACATTTTGCAGTACTCCCCATTAAAAGTTTACATACAGTGCTACAAATGGCCAAGATCCTCCAGTAGCTTCCAACAAAAACGGGTGAAGAAAACATCCTGCCACGACTTTGAAATCACGGTTGTTTCACAGCCCCGCTTCTCCATGCCGCTGGTCCCAGTGCACTTGGCCATGAGCATGCACGCCTATGGCTGCAGTTAGTAGGCTGTGTAACAGAGCTCAACTGGAAAAAAGTAAACGGTACGCAGCTTATGTATGTCCCGGTAAAGGACAGATATATGAACCCCCTGGGATGGTGTCTTCTGTAAAACAAGCACTGGAAATTGCTGTACAACTGTTTTATCTCTGTATTGTAAGTGTGCATCACACAGAAGTCTCTGTGGTGTGCGGTCACAGTACTGAGATAAAAACAATTGTAACAATTCAATCTTCATTTACAAGGAACACTAACTGAGGGTTCATGTAGCTGTCCTTTACTAGAACATATATAAATTGCATATTGTTTACCTGGTTAAATAAAGTGATTGATTACTTTTTCCCCCAACTGAGTTCTATCACACAGAATACTAACTGCAGGCATAGGTGTGCATGCTCATGGCCAAACATGCTAGGACCAGCAGCATGGAGAAGTGGGGCTCTGTAATAAATACAAGTTACTCACCTGTAACAGGAGTTCTAGGAATGGTATATGTTGTTCATCCACACTATCTGGCAGGTTCCTTGCCGCTTTAAATCTTACGGGAAGGTCTTCAAGCTGGCTCCTCCCACCCACCCAGGTGGTAAAACTCTTGGCTCCGCCCCATGATGCCAGATCTAGCCCGCTGGAAGTCAGGTTGTGCGTTGAAGCTGGGGAGGTCGGATGGGCCACGTGGATGAACAACATATACCATTCCTAGAACTCCTGTTACAGGTGAGTAACCTGTATTTCTAGGGACATGGATACGTTGTTCAATCCACACTTACTGGCAGACTCCTAGCAGTTCTCCGGGAGGTGGGAGGCAAGGCGCACAGAACCCAACTTAGCGAATAAAGACTGGAGAACCGAGGCCCCAAAACCAGCATCCCGGCGTGACTCAAGGTCGATGTGGTAGTGGCTGATGAAGGTGTATGCTCACTTCCAGGTAGCAGCCCTGCAGATTTCCTGGTTAGGGACGTCCCTGGAAGCAGCCACCGAAGCAGCGGTATGGCGGGTAGAATGAGCTCTTCTCCCTCTGGGTGGGTCCATGCCCGCCAACCAATAGCAGAGATCTATGCAGGAGGTGACCCACCTGCCTATCGTCCGCTTGGCTGCAGGTCTGCCAGGTGTGGCTTCAGTGTAGGTGACAAACAGCTAGCGAATCTCTCCCCGAACTTCAGCCGTCCGCTCCTTATAATAAGCGAGCGCTCTTCTAGGGTCCAAAGTATGGAGCCTATATTTGGCCTCCGAGGTTTGACTGGGGTAGAACACCGGCAGAGTCAACACCTGGTTAAGGTGAAACTCCGACACTACCTTCGGAAGGAATTACGGGTGGGGGCGCAGGACAACCTTGTCCCTGTGGAAGACCAGATAAGGAGACTCGATGGAAAGCGCCTGGAGCTCTCCCATCCTTCTGGCTGACGTGATAGCCACCAAGAAGGTGGTCTTCCATGACAGGTGAGAGATGTCGCACCTGTGCATCAGTTCGAATGGCTTGCCATGAGCTTATCCAATACCAGCAGTAGACCCCACGGAGGTGGAGATTCTTGCATTGGAGGGCATATGTGTTCAAGGCCTTTGAAAAAGTGCCTGACCACCTTCTCCTGCACTACCGACTGCTTCCCGGCCCGTGCCCAGTAAGCAGAGATGGCTGCCAGGTGCACCATAAGGGTTGTCGACCAAAGCCCTAGCTGAGAATGGGACCACAGGTAGTCCAGTATGCTTGCCAAGGAACAGGAGGAAGGGTCCAGGCCCTTTCCCTGACACCAAATGGAGAATCTCTTCCATTTGAAGGCATAGCATTTTCTGGTCGACTCCTTATGGGATGCCTCAACGATGTTGAGGACCTCGTCAGAAAGACCCAAGGCCTGGAACTCTAGCTGCTCAGGAACCAGGCCGTCAGGTGCAGGGATTGAAGGTCCAGATGGAATACCTTCCCCAGATTGACTGAGATCAGGTCCGGGCAGGCTGGAAGCTGCCTCGGGAGCCTGGAGCTGAGACTGAGGAGATCTGGATACTAGAACTGGCGGGGCCAATCTGGGGCTACCAGAATCACCTGCGCCTTGCCCTCCTCACCTTGAGAAGCACCTTGTGGATCAAGAGAAAATGGGGGAAAGGTGTAGAAGAGGCCCGGGGTCCTCGGCCTCGAGAAGGCATCCTGCAGCGAGCCCTGCTGAAGGGCGGGCATGAAACACTCAGCCACATTCTCCCTGGAGGCAATCAGGTCCGCCTGAGGTATGCCCCTGTGGTAGAAGAGATCTTGTACTACCTCCGGCAGGAGAGACCACTCGTGAGACACAGCCCCTATCCAGCTTAGGGCATCGGCCAGGGTGTTGGAGGCTCCTGCCACGTGAATGGCGAGGAGATCCGCCTCCAGGCTGCGGACGAGAGACCAAATGCGGAGAGTTTCCCTGCACAAAGGCATGGAGTGCATCCCACCCTGGCGGTTTAGGTAGTACATGGTCATGGTATTGTCCGTCTGGAACTGAACCACTTAACCCCATAGAAATGGAGCACCCCTCCACCGAAATGTATCACCCGCATTGGCATGAGTTCCGACTGATGGATTCTAAGAGCTCCCACTCATGGCAGAGTACCTGGAACCGACTTAAGCAATCTGCTAGGGTGTTGAGGGTACCAGGAAGGAACACTGCAGACAGAAGCATGTTGCATTCCACCACCCAGTGCCAAACTCTCATTGCCTCTCTGCAGAGAGGAAAGGAGTGGACTCCCCTTCTCGGTTGATGTAATACATCACCAAAATATTGTTTGTACAGATCAGCAGCGGATGCCCCAGAAGCAGGGCAGCAAAGGCCTTTAGGCCATACAGAAAAGCCCTCCTCTCCACAGCACTGATGTGTAGAACCATATCTAAACAGGGCCAATGGCCCCAAGTTCTGAGGGAGCCCAGATGGGCACCCCAACCTGAACCTGAACCTGAGGTGTCTGTCATCATAACCAGGAGTGGGTAAGGATGGAGAAATGGGGACTCCATCTCAAGGTTGAAGCAGTCCAACTACTGCAGTAGGGAGTAGTAGAGGAGTCACCAGTATGAAACACTCCAACTCATCTGAATGCTGCACCCACTATGCCCAGACAAACCACTGCGAGACCCTCATGTGCAGTCGTGCCCAAGGTACAGCCAGTATGGCAGCCGCCATGAGGCCGATGAGCTGTAGTAAACATCTGGCCAAAAAAAGTCACTGGCAGAGACAGGCTGAGCCTGGGTCACCAGTGCCACAGCACAGTCTTTGGGCAGTAATACCCCACCCAGCCCTGTGTTCAAGACAGCCCTACTATTATAGGCACTGGCATGGAGATAAGACCAAGTTTGGCTCACTGACCAGGGTACCCAATCGATCAAACAGCTGTCAGGTACAAAACAGGGTGCAGACTACTGTCTCTCACGACAGGACCTTCAGAAGCCAGTCATCTATGTACAGGAAAATATTGAGGCCCTCCCTGCTGAGGGTAGCTGCCACCATGGCAAAGCACTTGGTAAGGATACGGAGTACAGAAAACAAACCAAAGGGCAAGACACGAAACTTGACAGTACGAGCCCTAGAGCATGAAATGCAGGTACATTCGACGAGCCTTGCAGATCCTGACATTAAGGTTCATATCCTTCATGTCCAGAGCAACTATCCAGTCCCCTTACAATAAAACAGGGAGGAGGACCTGCAGGGAGACCATTCAAAACTTGTATTCAGTGAATAGATTTAGTCCTCGAAGGTGGTTCCATGACATAACAGCGATCACTGTTACAGCGAGTGTACATCGCCGAAAAGCAAATCGGTGATGTACACTTCTGGGCGACAACACATCCGGCAACTTAAAATAGTATTTATGCAGTGGGGCTGCACCCCGCCCAACTAAATATAACCAACTCCAGGGGGGTGCATGTCGGAGAGGGGGAGACAGTCTGATAAAAAAAAAAAAGAAAATGGCAGCATTAAAATTTTCCTGGTCCCAGCCCCAAACCAGTACCTGCTGCGAGCTAGCCATACTACGCCACCACACCCACATGGCTAGCTTGGTAGCAACATGCCTAACCCCACACAAACCCTCTTCCCTATCCCTCCTGGTCACCCTCCCTCGCTGATCTTCCATTGTCCTTTATTCCCGCAGCTACCCTTACAAGGTAGCCCAAAAGGGTAGCGCTGTAAATGAGTCGCTGTTTTGACAGTCACTCATTTACAGTCACTATCATCACTGGATACCTTTGAAGGTCTGGTACAGGCCTTAGATCCCTGGTCCATTTTTGTACCCGGAAGTACTGGGAATAATAGCCCAGGTTTTGTTCTGAAACCAGGATGGGCTCTACAATCCTTATTGCAGAGGAGGCTTTGAACCTCTTACAGCAGGAGGGCAAAATGTCCTGGAGGGTATCTATTTGACAAAAGCGTGGGGGGAGGGGGAGTCACTGGGAAACAGAAAGGAGCTCTAGGGCACGTCATAGCTGAACTTTTACCAGGACACAAGCAGTGGCTGTGATCTCCCACAACTTTTATAAGAAGAGGGAGATTTGGCTTCCAATTTTACTTCCTGAGGCAGTGAGGCTGGAGGAAGGGAAGGGGAGTCAGAAAGCGGCGAGGATGGCAGGGGTACCTGTAATGGTCTGATCTTTTGTAAGTCTGGCATCAGCACCAGGAGGCAGGTGTACGGCCTTGGATTGGGAAGGCTGAGGTCTTTGGGAACCACGCTCCAGACCATGCCCAAGGCTTGAAAAAGCCTCTGTCTCTACCACAGGGCTTAGGGTTCAGAGTGTGCAAGGACCTCAGGGTCATGTTTTGAGGGCTGTAGATCCCGCAAAGCATTCTCCACATCTGATCCACAGAGTTGCTTTCCTCTGAATGGGGCATTAAGGATTGATTGTTAAACATCAGAAGCAAAGCCTGCCACCTGCAGTCAAGAGTGCTACCAGAGGAGAATCCCAGAAGCTGCAACATAGGTAGCAGCATCTGAGACATCATAAGCAGACCGTCAAGATGCTTTCCGGCTTTCAATCTGTTAGCAACTGTTTTCTGACCCACTGTCTTGTCAGGACAGTCTGATCTCTTGTCAACCAGGGAGGCCATAGTCTTCCATGGGCAATTTTGATACTTTATCATGTATGCCAGATAGTTAGCAATCTTTAGTCCAAGGAAAGCAGAAGCACGTGTCCTCTTCCCCATCACATCCAGTTTCCTTGACTACTTATCAGGAGGAAAATAACTCATGTGTTTGGGTGCCTTTGACCTATCATGAGCAGCCATTATGACTACTGAATTTGTTTCAGGCTGACCGAAGTAGTAAGGCTTAGCTGTTGGGGCAGGATATTGTTTATCTGCCTTGCTGTTCATGTCTGGCAGCTGAGCAGATCTATGCCAGACAGCCAGTGACACACTCTCTAGTGTTGAGTGTACAGGAGGGATGGTGACAGTAGAGGAGGCAGACACTTCCAAGAACTCATAAAGCTCCTTCTTGGAGGAATCCTCCTTCTCCTCTGCTTCAAAACTCAGTTTGGCCATAACCAGCTTGAGGAAAGCCTGGAAAGAGGCATCCTCAGGAGGTGACCTAGAAATGTTTTTCACACTCTCCTCTGGGAGGAAGACAGGGTAGAGCTAGAGCCTGCTACAGTCAGTACTTCCTCTTCTTCATCCATAGCCTCCTCCTCCTCCGTATATTCTGAACTATATTCCAGTTCACTGACAATACTAGACCATCACTGGAAGAGAAGGTCAACGAGACTAGAAGACAACAGAAGAACAGTTAATGAGAGCACCATTGACAGAGGCCGTTCAGGCCCAGCATGATGGCAGGGACCAAAAACTGCTGCACTGATGAGAAGGTCAATGACAACATCACTAACGTGCCGATGGAGGCAGTGGCGTAAGTTGCTGAAACAGATCTGATATCATCTGACAAAGAAGCTGTGGTTGATGACAGCTGAATCGACAGGACTGTGCCCTACGGTAGTATGGGTTGCAAATACCCTGGTGGGAAAGGCAAGCCAGTGCTGGACCCCAACACTGCCGTGTGAGACACAGTCGGGGGTGTGGAAAGACCTGAGGCCTTGGCCTGGGGCCTGTCTTTATTAGAAGGCTTACCTCTGCCCCCTCTCCCTCCAGCCATGATCTCCTAGCCCCCTCTTTCATTCTTACCATTACCCCCTCTTCCCCTCAAATACTCCGGACTCACTTCCCCCACATACTGCTTGCAATGTTATTCACAGCTTCTAGCCACCTCGCTTTCCTTCGTCTCCTGATTATCCACTCCTGCACCCTCCCCAAACACATCACGAATACTCTGCCCACCACAAATATCCTGAACTACACTTCCTTACACTCACGGTCCCACTACTTGCCTCAGGAAATGTACATGCCAATCATGGTCCCTCCCTCCCTCCCTCCCCAGCTGCTATCCTCCCATTACCGTACAGCCTTGCAACACCACCTCTGCTCTCCCAAAAGGCCTAAAGATCCTTCACTTAAATACCTACAGCCTTGTCCCAAAAATTGATCTGTTACAGCCAATGATAATCTCCCTCACTCCAGACATTCTAATCTTAACTGAAACTTGGCTGAATGTACAGGTTACTCACCTGTAACAGGAGTTCTAGGAATGGTATATGTTGTTCATCCACACTGTCTGGCAGGTTCCTTGCCGCTTTAAATCTTGCCGGAAAGGTCTTCAAGCTGGCTCCTCCCACCCCCTGGGTGGTAAAACTCTCAGCTCTGCCTCATGACGCCAGATCTAGCCTGCTGGAAGCTAGGTTGTGCGTCTGCTGGGAGTCGGATGGGTCGTGGTGGACACCAACATATACCATTCCTAGAACTCCGTTGCGGTGAGTAACCTGTATTTAGGACATGGATATGTTGTTCATCCACACTGTCTGGCAGACTCCTAGCAGTTCTCCGGGAGGAGGGAGGCAAGGCGCACACCCCCTACTTAGGGAATAAAGACTGGAGAACCAAGGCCCCAAAACACCAGCATCCCGGCATGACTCAAGGTCGATGTGGTAATGGGTGATGAAGGTGTGTGCTGACTTCCAGGTAGCAGCCCTGCAGATTTCCTGGATAGGGACATCCCTGGAAGCAGCCACCCATGCAGCGGTATGGCGGGTAGAATGAGCTCTTATCCGTCTGGGAGGCTCCATGCCCGCCAACCTATAGCAGAGATCTATGGAGGAGGTGACCCACCTGCCTATCGTCCGCTTGGCTGCAGGTCTGCCAGGTGCGGCTTCAGCGTAGGTGACAAACAGCTGGCAAACCTCTCCCGAACTTCAGCTGTCGCTCCTTGTAATAAGCGGCTCTTCTAGGGTCAAGTATGAAGCCTATATCGGCCTCCAGTGTGATTGGGGTGGAGCTGCCCGGCAGAGTCAACACCTGAGTTAGGTGAAACTCCCGGCGCCACCTTCGGAAGGAATTTCGGGTGGGGGCACAGGACAACCTTGTTCCTGTGGAAGACCAGATAAGGAGACTCGATGGAAAGCGCCTGGAGCTCTCCCATCCTTCTGGCTGACGTGATAGCCACCAAGAAGGCGGTCTTCCACGACAGGTGAGAGATGTCACACCTGTGCATCGGTTCAAATGGCTTGCCCATGAGCTTAGCCAATACCAGCAGTAGATCCCACAGAGGTGGAGGTTCTCGCACCGGAGGTGATATATGATCAAGGCCTTTGAAAAAGCACCCAACCACCTTCTTCTGCGCCGCCGACTGCTTCCCGGCCCGCGCCCAGTAAGCAGAGATGGCTGCCAGGTGCACCTTAAGGGTTGTCGACCGAAGCCCTTGATGAGAAAGGGACCACAGGTAGTCCAGGATGCTTGCCAAGGAACAGGAGGAAGGGTCCAGGCCCTTGCTCTGACACCAAATGGAGAATCTCTTCCATTTGAAGGCATAGCATTTTCTGGTCGACTCCTAACGGGACGCCTCAATGACGCTGAGGACCTCGTCGGAGAGACCCAAGGCCTGGCACTCTAGCCATTCAGGAAGCAGGCCGTCAGGTGCAGGGATTGAAGGTCTGGATGGAATACCTTCCCCTGACTGACTGAGATCAGGTCCAGGTGGGTTGGAAGCTGCCTCGGGAGCCTGGAGCTGAGACTGAGGAGATCTGGATACCAGAACTGGCGGGGCCAGTCTGGGGCTACCAGAATCACATGCGCCTTGTCCCTCCTCGCCTTGAGAAGCACCTTGTGGATCAAGGGAATGGGGAAGAGGCGTAGAAGAGGCCTGGGGTCCACGGCCTCGAGAAGGCATCCCCGTGCAGTGAGCCCTGCTGAGGGGGGCGGGCATGAAACAATCTCAGCTTCGCATTCTCCCTGGAGGCAAACAGGTCCACCTGAGGCATGCCCCAGTGGAAGAACAGATCTTGTACTACCTCTGGCAGGAGAGACCACTCGTGGGACGCAGCCCCTATCCGGCTTAGGGCATCGGCCAGAGTATCGGAGGCTCCTGCCACATGGATGGCAAGGAGATCCGCCTCCAGGCTGTGCACGACTGACCAAATGTGGAGAGCTTCCTTGCACAGAGGCATGGAGCGCGTCCTGCCCTGGAGGTTTAGGTAGTACATGGTCGTGGTATTGTCCATCTGGTCCTGAACCACTTGACCCCATAGAAACGGAGCGAAGGCGGTGAGGGCTAGACGAACCGCTCGAAGCTCCAGCAGACTGATGTGGCATCGGGACTCCCAAGGGGACCAGAGGCCGTTCGCTCTGTACTCCCCGAGATGTGCACCCCAACCCATCAAAAAGGCATCGGTCGACAGAGAGACCATCGGCTCAGGGCGGACGAACGGGATGCCCTCCTGCAGCTGTGCTGGAATGGTCCACCACTGGAAAGCATTCCACATCCCCTGGGTCACTGTCACTAGCTGATCCAGCGGATCGAAGTGCTGTGACCATTGGCTGGCCAGCCCCCATTGAAGGGGATACATGTACCAGCGGGCCCAACGGACCACGCTGGTGCAGGCCGCCATGAGGCCCAGGAGGCGCTGGAAGTCCCAGGCAGGGCACGATTGCCCAACCTGAAATGATTGGGCAAAAGAGGAAAGAACTTCAGCCCTGTCCACCGGGAACCGTGCTCTGGCTCGTAGAGAGTCGAGCTCTGCCCCGATGAATTGTATCACCTGCTTTGTCACGAGTTCCGACTTGGCCTTGTTGATGAGGAGGCCAACCTGAAAGCAAACCTGGAGGGCCAGATCTCTGGACCGCTCCACCTCCGTTCTGGAGGGGGCTGCAATCAGCCAGTCGTCCAGGTAGGGGTACACCCGGACCTTTCGGCACTGCAGGAATGCTGTCACCACTGCCATGCATTTGGTGAAGATCCTAGGAGCTAGGGAAAGGCCGAAGGGCATGGCCCGGAACTCGTAGAGGAATCTCTCTGCCCTGAAGTGGAGGAATCTCTGGTGGGACGGATGGATTGGAACGTGAAAGAATGCATCCTGGAGGTCCAGGGATCAGAACCACACACCTCGTTGCAAGGATGGGATTATCTGAGGCAGAGTGACCATCCTGAAGGTCCGAGACCTTAGGAACCTGTTCAGTTCATGATGGTCGAGAATGTGGCGCCAGCCCCCTCCCCATCGGTTTTGGGACCAGGAAGTACCTGGACACAAACCCCGGGTCTGGAGGAGGATCCTCCACCTTCCTGATCACCTCTTTTTCGAGGAGCAGGGCGATATCGGCTCGGCGAGCCGACAGAGAGGCTGCGGACCCCGTAGCCCCCCGAGGGGCGACGACTCGGAAGGGCAGGGCCTGCTCGAATTCCAGGGACAGGCCCTTTCCTACCACCTCCAACACCCAGCGGTCTGTGGTGATAGCGGACCAGGCGGAAAGAAGTGGTGGAGCCGTCCCCCCATGGGGGGAACCGGGGGGAATGATGAGGCTGGGGGCAACACCCCTAATCCCGTCACTGGGCAGGATTGGAGGAGGGACCGGCCAAGGGACCTCCTGGGCCTTTTCCTCCCTGCTTCCTATTAGAGGAAGCCGCAGGCTTGGCTTTGGGGTGTCAAGCGTGAGCCTGCTGGCCCTGGTGCTGTTAGGCCGGACGTGCCGCAGGCACAGAAGGACGAAAGAACTTACGCTGCTGTTGTTGGCGGCCCTTGTCCTTCTGGGCAGAGGTGACCAAGTCTAGAGTGGCACTGGACTTTTCAATCCGGTGGAGGTGACCTTCCACTCCAGGGCCGAAGAGGTCGGTCCCCAGGAAGGGGACATCCACCAGTTTGTGCTGGGTATCCGACGTGAAGGTGGATATCCTCAGACATGCTTTGCGGCGCATGGCCACCGTGGCCACAACTGATCTGGCACAGGAGTCTCCAATGTCCAGAGCCGTTTGGAGCTGCTGTTTTGCCACCACCCTTCCCTGGTCCCGTACCTGCCGGACCGTGGTCTGCAGGTCGGCTGGGAGATGAGGGATAACCTCATCCAGGGAGCCCATGAAGGCGTGGGAGAAGTGTGCCATCAGCACGGCTGAGCTGGCCTGGCGGAGGCCAAGGGAGGATGCAGCGTACACCTTGCGCCCGGCATAGTCCAGCTTTTTGGACTCCTTGTCGGGGGGGGGCTTGTCCACATCCCTAGCGTTCCCGGAATGCCGGAAAACACTGTCGGTGACCAACCCCTCGGCGGAGGGGTGTTCCGAAAAACCGGGCAAAGAGCCGGTAGGGACCACATACTTCCTAGCCATCCTGGCCGAAGGTGCAGGACAGGAAGAAGGCCGCTGCTAGAGCTCCAAGGCTAGGCCAACAATGGCTTCAGCCACCAGAAAGACCTCCGTGGAGGAATCCCCTCAGTCCAGTATCTCCGTGAGGGGATACTTGGCCTGCTTGGATACAGGCTCGAGCTGCATCCCAGTGGACTCCGAGATGAGCCGAAGCAGACCCATGAAGGACGATGGACTTTTGTCCATCAACTGGACCCCGGAGGACTCCATGTCAATGAGCCAGGAGAACAGGGAGGAGTCATCGTCGGACTCCGAGGAGTCCATGAAGAGCTGCCTGGGGCCTGAGCCACCCTCCACCTGCCTAGGATGGTTGGGAGTGAGGGTGACTGACAGCCTGTGGGGCAGGCCCTGATCCGACCGAGAGTCTTTGGTCGGCACCCCCGATTTCGGTTGTGGAGGCAGAGGTTCCACCACAATCAGTGGGGCAGCTGGTTTCGGACGAACAACCGGCCCAGGCTTGGGCACCTCGGCTGGCGGTTGTTCGACCGCTTCGGTGACAGCCATGATGGCCAGGGAAGCCGGCGTGTCGGCTTGTTCCTGGACAAGTAACTGCTGCCACATCAGGTCCTCGTGGCGTCGGCGCAATTTGCGCCAAAGCCTCTCCTCTTCCGAGGAAGGCGAGACAAGCGGCAGTGCCGCTTACTTGATGCTGAGACCCGGCGATGTCGGCAGGATCGGCTGGACCGAGAGGATGTCTGAGACTGAGACACAGGAACTTTCGGTGTTTTCGAGGATGGGTCTGGGAAGGCGGGGACACCCACTCTTCCCTCGGCTGGAAGCCTTGACCGGGGACTGCGGCACGGAGGCACAGGCAGGTCCTCGGTCTCCACGGAAATGAGCCGGTGAAGAAAGGTTGCTCGGCTTCACCAGTCGACAGCCCGTCCGGCGAGGTCGAGAAAAATCTCGACTGCATCGACGGGTGTCTCGGCCGGCTAACCTGACGGGGACACCGTGAAGCCAGCGGCCTTAGCCTCAACCTCGACCGAAGTCGAGTGTCGACTGTCTAGGGAAGGGGACCTCTCCAGCTCCCACGAACGCCGACGGTGGGACTTACCTTTTGAGTCCTTCTTTTTGGACCAAGAGGAATGTCCCGATGGCCCCTCTCCCTTTGTGGAAAGGGACTGGCAAAGCTCCTTGAAAGAAGCTGAACATGAGGTACCCAGACAGAGCGGGATAAATGCCGCAACTGAGGAAGAGGATGATGCGGCCTGTGCCGCCTCCTCCTCGAGGCCGATCATCTGCTCGAGTTGCTCAGCCAAGCCAGCCACCACGGTAACCGCCCAACAGGCCTCCTCCGACTTCACCAGCGGGTAGCGCTTCTCGGGGCACCCAAACTGTAACCGGGCAGCGCGGTCTTCCAGGACGCTAGCCGAAACGGTCAGCATAACTCGCAGGCCTGCGGGTCATGGTCTAGGCCGAGGCAGTAGACTCACGTGGACTGCGGATCTGTCCTGGACATTTTCTGCCCACAAGGGCACCAGCAAAATCCGGGAGTCGATCTGTCCATCGCAGCTGCGAGGGAGAAACTTGACCGAAGTCTTGAAAATTTTAAAATATGTTTCGGGCGAACCGAAGAATTAGGATCCAGTCTACACGCAGAGCGTTAAGGAGGGAACCTGAACTTCCAAGCGGTAAGGAAGATCTGAGGTCATGGGGCGGAGCCAAGAGTTTTGCCTCCCAGGTGGGTGGGAGGAGCCAGCTTGAAGACCTTCCAGCAAGATTTAAAGCAGCAAGAAACGTGCCAGACAGTGTGGATGAACAACATATCCATGTCTCTAGAAACTAACATTTCTGATCCTCCATTGCCATCCCAGGCTATTCCTTAGTCAGGCAGGTAGGGGAGGTGGAGTGGCCATGTATATCCAGTCCTCTCTCCTATACACTACCGTTCTCTCGTCTGCCTTACCCTCCACTTACGAAGCCCTAGTAGTAAATATTGCCCTGCCTTTCTCCTCCCCTATCTTTACTGCTCGTATCTACTGTCACCCAGGTATCAAGCCCTCTGAATCTATTGACATAATCACCTCTACAGCTTCCGTCTCACACAAAGGTGAGCTTTATGTATTAGGTGATGTAAATCTAAACTGGCTGTCATCAACCACTTCTAAGACACAAAGCGATATCTCTGCTCTAAATCTCTCCCAACTCATCCAAGAGCCTACCCGACTAATCACAAAACCCAAAACCACTCACTGTTAGATTGGGCTCTCACCTCCCACCCTCACCGAGTCATCAAGTCCGGCATCCTCCCAGATGCCCTCAGCAATCACCACCCTATCTTCATGGTCAGGAAGGTCCACAGACCTAAACCACCACATAAAATCCTGCAACTCCACTCTTTCAGTTCCCTTGACTTAAAGCCTCTCCTCAATGATATATCCAATTCTGATTGGTCCCCAACTGCATCCACCACTTCCATCAACCAAGCTCTCACTTACTTCAAAGACAGATTTATAGCTACCTGGGACTTCCATGCCCCGTTCAAATGCACTAGAGTCCAAGGCATCCATCATCCCTGGATCACCCCTGAATTAATGACCTTCCTCAGGGAGTGCAATAAAGCGTGGAGGAAACACAAGGCTTCTCAGCTCCCATCAGCCCTTACTAACTATCGCAGGCTAAAAAACGCTTGTACTAAAGCAATCAGACTTGCCAAGTCTGAATATTTTAAATCCTCTTTCCTCAATAACAAACTCCCCCTCCAAATTTTGGAAAGTAGTCTACTCACTATTCTCCCCCCTTGCATCCCCAACCCCCCGTGCTAAATATAAACAGCACACTAGAGTCTGAACCTTGCATAGTGGCTCAAGAATCCAACTCCTACTAAACCTCCTGTGCCTCAACCCTTCTAAAATCCCTCCCCTCAAGCCTCTCCTCCACTCATTCTCCCTCTCCTACCACTCAACCACCCCGTACCCACCCCCCTTTCTCATTCTAGGAGGCAGTATAGCGCAGTGGTCTAAGGCTCTGAGCTGCAAATTTGGTGACTTCCAGCAGACCAGACCTGGGTTTGAATCCCACAGCTTCCACTTGCATACTGTGTGACCCTGAGCAAGTCACTTAACCTCCTTGTGCTTCCAGGTCGCTCCTGTAAAAAAGCTTCCAGCTTAGTGTGCTATACCTGGTTAAACAACTAAAAAAAAAAATTCTGTCCCATCACCCCTGAGGAGACACTATCGGCCCTCCTCTCTCTCAATCCTTCCAAAGGCTCCTCTCCAGATGACCTTGACCCTAAACTTCTCTACCTCTCAGCCCCAGTTATAGCCTACTCTCTCTCTCTCCAATTCTAAATCTCTCCTTTATGTCCTCCTCCATCCCTATGCCCTGGAAACATGTGGTGGTCCTCCCTCTCCTTAAGGGTGGCGATC
Organism: Neoceratodus forsteri; assembly: GCA_016271365.2. NCBI lineage: Eukaryota > Metazoa > Chordata > Ceratodontiformes > Ceratodontidae > Neoceratodus > Neoceratodus forsteri. The sequence continues at coordinate 351,773,751 of JADMNL010000025.1, read as the reverse complement.
TTTTCTCCCCTGCCAACTACTGCCCAATCTCCCTCCTCCCTCACCCTTGCAAAGCTCCAAGAACACCTGGCCCTCTCTCAACTTACCTTTTTTCTTGCTGACTCCTCCTTCTTCACCCCGTTCCAATCTGGTTTTCGGAAGAAGCACTCCACTACAACCTCCCTCCTTAGACTCACTGACTCCATCCTTACCGGGATGGACAATGGCCTCATCACCTCTGCCATCTTTGTTGACCTCACCAAGGCTTTCGACAGTCTCCCATACCCACCCCTTCTTGGCTCCCTTACAGGTGCTGGTTTGTCTGCTCCTGCTCTTACCTGGTTTAGAACTTACCTCACAGGCAGAACACAATCAGTCAGGATTCAGAATGCAATCTCTCCCACCCTCCCAATCTCCAAAGCAGTCCCACTGGGCTCTGTGCTTGGCCCCATCCTTTTCTCCATCCTCCTAAATGACCATCTCTCAGTCTGCTCCCCTTCTCATCTATCCATATGTATGTCAATGACACCATCTTGTTCACCTCTGGCAAAACCACCACTGATGTAGCAACCACTCTACAGCATGACTTCCACCAGGTACAGCTCTGGTTTGCCTCACATCGGCTATTCCTAAATGCCAAAAAGACAGTCCCCATGATCTTCAGCACTGGGCAGGGACTCTCTAGGCTCCACCCCTTACCTTCTTTCCACACCCTTGATGGGACCATCCTTGAGGACACCCCCTCTTTCAGATACTTTGGGGTTTGGCTGGACCAACACCTCAGCTTCTCTGGACACTGGCGCCATTCTGAAAACTCGCCCCCAGACTTCCAGACTTTCTTGGGGAACCCGTAGCTGCATCCTCCTGCGCCCAGCAAGAACTTATCCAGAAGATGATCCTCCCAATTTTTGACTACTGTGATAATGATAATAATAATAATAAAACGTTATTTATTGAGCGCCTTTCAGGTACCAGAGTTTTAAAGGAGCTTTGAAAACCTACCTTTTTAACAAAGCTTTTAATGACTGTTAATTATTTAATTTTAATTTTGTTTTAAATCTTGTTTTAAAAATGTATTGTTTTATGTAATTTGTAAAGGCGCCTTGGTTTAAGAAAGGCGCCTTAAATAAATAAAGATTGATTGATTGATTGATACCAAGGCGCTTTACAGTCATAACAACTAATTCCATAAAAAATGGCAACTAAAAAATAAACCATTAAAAATCATAACAATTCATAAAAAGCTTGTCTCCACAGGAAGGTCTTAAGTTCTTGCTTAAAGCTCCCCACAGTCGGACATTCCTGAAGCTGTCGGGGCAGAGAATTCCAGAGGGTTGGGGGCCGCAAACATAAAAGCTCGGGCCCCAGAAGGTTTCAAAGTAAACCTCGGAACCTCCAGCAACCCCTCGCCAGCCAAACAGAGCTACTACTGCACAGGGTTGTAAGGAATCAGAAGCTTGGGGCTTTTTCAAGTAGTCAGGACCAAGTCCATGTAGGGCTTTGTAGGTCAATAAACTTACCTTAAAGGTGATCCGCCTCTGAATCAGCAGCCAGTGCAGATCGTGCAACACAAGGGTGATATGTGACATTCTAGACACCCCTGTCAGCAATCGGGCTGCAGCGTTCTGCACTAGCTGCAAGCAGCGGATATCAACCCCAGGAAGCCCTAAGTAAAGGGAATTGCAGTAGTCAAGGCGGGAGGTCATGAAGGCGTGGACCAACACAGGCAAATCGCTAGAAGGAACGAGGTGTTTGCCCGTGGCAATGTTCCTTAGATGATAAAAGGCTGACTTAACGACTGCCAACACCTGATAATGAAGGTGATGTAATCTATGGTGCCACTCCCATATCTTCCCTTACTAGATCGGACTCCCTTTTCAACAACTCCTGTCGATTCGTTCTTGATGCCCCATCTCGTAACCATCATTGTGACCTTTACCGTGCCCTGTCCTTTCCCTCACTTGCCAACTGATGCTTGGCTCACTGTGCTAAGCTAACTTCCAAATGTTCGCTTGGTGCACTTCCATCCTACCTCTCATGCTCCCTCTCCCCCTGCCTTCCTCACACTCCCTCAGATCCTCTGACACTTGCACCCTGCTAGTCCCCCATCGTACCACCCTCATCGGCCAATCAGGCTTCTCCCATTGCTTCCTCAAAATCTGGAACGCCCTCCCACCTCAAATATGACACTCCTCCTCCTCCTCCCACTCCCTTGCCTCTGCCTTACATAACTTTCTCTCTGCTAGTTGCTCCTGCTACAATCCTCCTTAGCTTGCTCCCCTATGAGCCTGTTTCAGCTTCACGCCCACCTCTTCCCTGCAAACCCCCTACATCCAATCCCCAGCACCCCCTCCTTTCCACCTTACTCCCACCCCACTGTTCCCTCATCTGTACATCAGCTTACCCTCACTACCCACTCGTCATTGCTTGGCTTAGGCCCCTGGCAGGGTTCTCTGCATCCTGGGAGGGTCCAGAACCTAGGCAAACACCTTCCTCGCCTACTACTCCCACCCCATTCTTTCCTGAAAGGGCTGGGTCTCAGCCCCTCATCTCTCCCACCTCCCTCTCTCTTGGTCCTTCTGAAGCCTACTCCCTATCGCTGCCTACTTCCCTCCCATTGTGCTCTACCTCTGCTGCCTACAACCTGCTTCCCTCTACCTCTGCCTTGTGCAGGCAGGGTCCATAGCATACTGGAGGGGCCAGGCCCCGGCAGACCCTTCTCTTCTCCCCTCCCTCCATCCATTCCTAATGTGCTGTAACTCCCATTGCCTACAACCTGCTTCCCTCCTGTTCATGCTTGACCTCCACCTGGTGCAGGCAGGGTCCCTAGTATTCTGGAGGGGTCAGGCCCTGGTAGACCCTTCTCTTCCACCCCTTGCCTTCCCCTCCTTCAAATCCCTCCCTTTCCACCCCTGTGCTCTCTGCCTATATCGAACTTGTGTTCCCTATGCATATATGCAAGCATGGACAAGGACAGTCTGCTCCTCCCCTGAACTGCATTGCTTCGCCCTAGACAGTACTAATATGGCCCACATTGCAAGCTGGCAAATCAACTCACCTTAGTTCTCCTCCTGGTCCAGCAGTGTCCTTCGCCACCTTACCCACTGCTGTGTTAAAAGTAAATATTAACACAAAATAATTTGAAGTTGAGGCCGGCCCACTGGCGCAGCGGTGGCGCTACTGCTCGCGATGCCAGTGACCCATGTTCAAGAACGAGCCTGGGGAGTCGGAGGGTCGGAAGGGGGGAGAAGGCTTGAGCATCTGGGGACTGCTCACCTTCTCTGGGGAGGAGGGGTGAGGTTCGTGCTTGGCTGACCTCAGACGGAGGCCTGCAGTACAGCAAGCACCCGGCCACAGAGAGAGGGGAGGCATGACAGATGTTGGCAGACCCACCTTGGCGTCAGGGTGCACATCATGCCCAGAATAGTGGAAAATATCGACTCCCTGCGCTCCGGGTAAATGGAGCACTAGCACAGATCTCCAGTGTCCCTTGCCTGTCTCGGTCCAGTGCCCCGATGAGACTAGAAGAAGCCAGAAGGTGAAGGAAGGAAACATATTCAATTCAGTGCTTCAGAGTAACTGGTAACTGGTATTTTTCTTTTAAACTTAGATTGTAGGCTTGTAGTGACACTATACTTTCTTTCTGTGTTGTCTTTACTTATAATTGTTTTTGGGCTGTTGAAAATTTAAAAAATAGTGGTGGTGTAATTCTGTGCTGTCTTTAATTGCTGCAAATTTTCGCCCCCACCTTCCCCAACTCTTAATTATATGCCACAATAAATCTGATTGACAGGAGCTAAACACAGGGGTATAGTAAGAGATGTGAAGTAGGAGGGGCATAAGGGGAAGAAGACCACCCTCAGCACGACAAGTTTTTGACTCATTTATTTATTTATTGGTTTCTTTTTCCCTTAAAAATATATATCTGAGGATCAGTTACAGGATTTTTAGTACTGTAAATAAATAAAAGAGAACTAAGAGACTTCAGTAGCAGATAAGTAGTGGAATTGCAGTATAATGTGGGAGTGGTGCAATGCAGTGGCTGTGGGGCAGCCATATTCAGGCAGACCTTCTGGACACTGAGGTGCTGCCCATCTGCATGCATCTCTCGGGACTATGGGATGAGGTAGCCAGACTCAGAGCGAAGTAAACTGGTCAGGAGTACCATCACCCCTGTCCAGGAACCACCCAGTCCAATGCAGCTGCCTCAAAGGATGCTGAGAACAAGGAGCACTTGGATGACAGTGGGCTCAGGGAGGTTAGAGCAGTCAGGCAGAGGCACATCCCAGATCCTATTCCTCTCAAGAACTCATATGCCACACTGGCAAATGAGGACAACAAATAGAGGTACCCAGGGAAGTGGAAGGAAAGGATGTGGAGGTTAGGCAAGGAGGTGACCTCAGTGGGAAAGCAGTGGACCCCAGAGGAGGAGGCGAATCCTGGTGGGGACTCCATCATAAGAGGGATCCAGCTAGGAACACAGGAGGGAGGACAGGGAGGTGAGGTGCCTACCAGGTGCCACGGCATGGAGGGATGGAAGGAAGATACTGGGGATCACTGGGAAGGCAAGACAGGAGGGTGAGCTGGATGTCATTATCCACCTAGGTACTAATGACTTAGCAAAGGGGAGCCAAAGGAAGTTCAGGAAGAGTTTAGGAAACTGGGAGGGGTCTCAAACAAGTAGCTACTAATGTCACTTTCTCAGAAGTACTACCTGTGAGAGGCAAGGGAGAGCATGGGGTGCATGCACCAGGAACTTTAACTCATGGTTGAAGAACTGGTGCTGTGAGAAGGGTTTGGATTCATTGGTGACTGGGGACCCATCTGGAGGGATGGAGGTTTGTTCAAGCCTGCGGCCTGCATCCATCCTGGAGGGAATCCAAGCACTCAATGATAAGTTTAAATGCTACATTGACAAGCATTTAAACTAGCAAAGGGGTGGCAGGCCAGCAAGGATGATACCTACTTGCTCACCCCACAGCTAGTAATGGAACCAGTGAACCAGAGGGTGGCTATCTCTGCAAAGCAGTGTGCAAAAGATGGAGATTAGTGTCCAAAAGGTGGATAAGCAGAAAAGGGCAAAATTCAGCAGAAGGGCAGACAGCAAGGAGAACCAGGGATAAATGACAACCAAGGAAGGGCTGGAGTAGAACAGTGAAGCAGTCTAGGAGGTCAAATCATGGAAAGCCATGTGTGCAAATGCCAGGAGCCTTAGCAACAAGATGGAAGATCTGGAGGCTGTCATGGTACAGTCAGACCTGGACATTGTGGCCATCACTGAAACCTGGTGTAATAATAACCATGACTGGGAGATGGCCATACCTGGCTACAACATATTCAGAAGAGACAGAGCAGGCAGGAAGGGAGGAGTGGCACTGTATGTGAAAAAATGACATAAGGGCCACACAGATCCAGGAGGAACAAAATGGGGGAGAGATACTGTGGGTTAAGCTGGAAAGGAAAATGGGGCCAGCCATCCGCACAGGTGTGGTCTATAGACCACCAGCCCAGGAGGAAGAAACAGATAGGGAGCTGATGCTAGCCATCCAAAGGATGGCAGACAAAGGTGAGGTAGTACTGGTTGGAGACTTCAATATACCAGACGTGGACTGGAGCATCCCAGCAGCAGCATCAACTAGGAGCAGATTTATCCTGGACTCCCTTCAGGGTGCCTTCCTCAAGCAACTGGTCATGGAACCAACTCGGCAGAAGGCAATACTGGACCTTGTGCTCACAAACAGGGACAGTGTGATGGGGGTAACAGTGGGGAGCACCTGGTAACAGTGACCACCAGTCATTGTGGTTTGAAATCACAGAAAGAGCAGAACCAAAGCACACAAAACACGTATCCTGGATTTTAGGGGGCAGACTTTGGGAAAATGGGGAGATGCTTGAAAGAGGCATTAAGGGAATGGGACAGGAATCAGGATTGAGGAACAGTGGGCAGTATTTAAAATGGGGATTATAAGAACAACAGAATTATGCATTAAGCAGGTTAGCAAGAGGAAAAGAAAGAGGAGACCATTATGGTTTCCAAAGAGGTAGCAAAGAAAGTGAAAGCCAAAAGATTGCATTCAGGCAATACAAAAGACACAGGCAGAAGGGATAGGAGAAGTACCAGGAGAAACAAAGGGAGGCAGGGAAGTCAGTAAGGAAGCCAAAGCTCAGACAGAAGAACACATTGCAAAATCAGTGGTTAAAGGGGACAAAACCTTTACAGGTACATAAGTGAAAAAGAAGGACAAAGGGAGGGATAGTGAGACTGAAGGGGGAGGATGGGAGCCGCGTGGAGGATGACAACAGTAAAGCTGACATATTGAACAGGTATTTCTGCTCAGTCTTTACTAAGGAAGAGGGGGTAATGGGTCTGAAGGAGTACAAGGGTGAGAATGGTGCAGAAATGGACACAAGTCCCTTTACATTGAAAGGGTCCAAGGAACTGGAAGTAATAAGAGCTGATAAAGCAATGGGGCCAGATGGGTGCACCCAGGGTCCTTAAAGAACTAAGAGGTGGTGGCTGAACCTCTGGCTATCCTGTTCAGCCAATCACTGGAAACAGGAGGTACCCAAAGACTGGAGGACAGCAGATGCAGTCCCTTATACAAAAGTGGGAACAAAGAGGAAGCAGGGAACTACAGACCAGTCAGCCTCACCCGGTAGTGGGAAAGATCATGGAAGCACTACTGAAGGAGAGATTGGTGGAACATCTGGTTGTCAATGGACTACAGGACCCAAGGCAGCATGGTTTCACCAGGGAGGTCATGTCAGACCAACCTCATTGAATTTTTTGACTGGGTGACTAGGGAGGTGGATCAGGGAGGCAGTGGACATGGCCTATCTGGACTTCAGCAAGGCCTTTGACACTGTGCCACATAGAAGACTATTACACAAACTGGGGAATATGGGTGTGGGCAGGACAGTAGTGTGGTGGGTAGGTAACTGGCTGGGTGGCAGGACACAGAGGGTGGTGGTAAATGGCTGTCACTCCACAGAGGAAGAGTGACCAGTGGAGTACCACAGGGATCAGTGCTGGGACCGGTCCTATTCAACATCTTCATCAGTGACATTGCACAGGATATAGAAGGCAGAATTTCACTGTTAGCTGATGACACAAAGCTCTGTAACAGAGTAGACACACCAGGGGTGTAGGCAGAATGAGAAGGGACCTGCAGAAACTTGAAGAATGGTCAAGGGTTTGGCAGTTGAAATTCAATGCAAAGAAGTGCAAGATAATGCATATGGGGCACAAAAACCCTGGCACAATATATCAGTTGGGGGTGAGGATATAGCACGCACCAAGCAGGAAAGGATCTTGGGGTTGTCATCTCTGATGACCTCAAGGAAGGAAACAGTGTGACAAGGCATCAGGTAAAGCAAATAGGATGCTGGGATGTATAGGCAGGGGCATCATCAGCAGGAAAGGAGGTCATAATTCCGCTATACAAGACACTAGTGAGGCCCCACCTGGAGTACAATGTACAGTTCTGGAGACCATACCTCACGTAAGGACATAGACAGGAGAGAAGGTTCAGAGGAGGGCAACAAAGATGGTGCATGGGTTGCATCACAAGTCCTATGAAGACAGGTTGAAGGAACTGAACATGTACTCCCTGGAGGAGAGGAGGGAGAGGGATATGATAGAGACATACAAGTATCTTACAGAGAGGAACAGGGTGCAGGAAAACACTATTTTAAGCGAAAAAGATGTTTCAGGACTAGAGGGCATGGGATGAAGTTGGAGGAGGGCGATTCAGAGGAAACATGAGAAAGAATTTCTTCACAGAGCGGGTGGTGGACAAGTGGAACACCCTGCCAGAGGAAGTGGTGGGGGCTGGAAACAATCACGGGATTTAGAATGCATGGGATAGACATAAAGGAATTCTAGAGGTCAGGGGTAAGGGGAAATAGACTTCTAGGAAAACAAACTGAACTTACAAGCTCAAATGGGCAGACTAGGTGGGCCATAGGCCCTTATCTGCCGACACTGTCTATGTATCTATGTATCTATGTAGGATGTTCAGGGTGTACGGGCCCCACCTCGCCCCCACCTGCGGGGCAAACCACGGCTATATGGGGGGGACTACCACAGGCTCCTGGCAGGAAGGAACGAGGGACAGATGCCAGGTGTCTCCCAAAGCTGCAGAATGCAGGGGGTTGGGGAGGAGCATAAACAGAACGTAAAAAAATAAATAAATAATAATTTGGAGTTGCATGGCAACACAGGTCATCCAAAGGACAAGGACTACTGCCATTCTTTTTTTTTTCCCCTACATTTCTGACTTGAAATGCCTCTGGAACATTAGCAAAAGCAACTCTGCCTACTTACCCAGATGCTGTCTGAACCAGCCCAGAAATCACACCTTCCAGCCACCTATCTGGAATGTCTTCCACCATTCGCCAGCAGATCCTTTGCCAGATGCAATCAGATTGGGTAAAAGTTGTCAAACGGGGCACCAGCACTCTCAGAACTACCTCTAAGCAAAGAAACAAAAAGACGAGAAAGAATCAAATTTCCAAACTTTGTTTTTCAAGATGACATATCTTTTTCTGTAAGCTAAAACATTACATTCCACGATTTCTGCAGGTGATGGAAGGCATTTTTTTTTTTTTTGCAGTTACATCATGGGATCGGGGGGCGGTGCTGAAGAAAAAATTACTCACTGTAGTAATGTTGTTTCTTCCCAGTGGTACTCAGGTATTCAGAACTTCTGCAGTGACCCTTTAAGACAGAACTGCCCAGAGAGAATGGAGCACATGCAAATGATGGAACCTTTTGCACGTGACAACTTTCAAATGCTGCCTTTAACTTACTGCCTTAGTTCTAAGCCTCTCAGATTTCCTGGACGCCTGAAAAGGCAGGCCCCCGGACGACTATGTATATTAAATAACAACAATAATAATAATGATAATTACCTCCCTAATCCCCAAATAAACCCTCCAACTGGGGGGTAAAACATTAAGAGGTACCCCAAAAAATGACAGAATCACCTGAAAAAGGGGAAAAAACACTATGAGCAGAATTAGAAAAAAACACTGCCAGGAAGTGGCACTTGTACCCCTGAGCACACCATATTCAGAAGAGCAGAGGCAGGGTGGGAAGTTCTGAATACCTGAGTATCACTGGGAAGAAACAACATTACTATGGGAAGTATTTTTTTTTTCTTCCAACCCCAGTAATACTCAGGTATTCACAATTTCTGTAGTCTATGAAGCAGTACCTTTGGAGGTGGGCATAGAGCCTATTTTGGAAAAAGACTCTGCAGGGCTGCTGTGCCAAACCTAACATCACCCCTGGACTGGATGTCCAGATTGTAATACTTTGTAAAGGTGTGTACTGTTTTCCAGGTAGCTGCTTTACAGATGTCCACTAATGGATCATCCCTGGCAGCTGCTATGGTAGCAGCTGTGCCTCTTGTGGAATGGGCCCTCAATCCTGTTGGGGGTTCTTTTCCAGCTGTAGTGTAACAAAACTGGATACACTGTACTATCCATCGAGAAATGGGCCTTTTCGATGTTGGGTTACCCGTTCCCATATCCCCATAAGTCAGGAACAGCTGTTTTCTGTCCTGCCTATGGTCCTTAGTGGCTGTAATGTAGTAGCTAGGAGCTCTTTTGACATCCAGACTTTGGAGTCTCCTTTCACCAGAGGTAGAGTGCTCAGTGAAAAAGACAGGTAGGGTAATGGTTTGAGTTCAGGTGGAAATCAGAGACCACTTTAGGGAGAAATTTTCTGTTCATTCTCAGGACCACTTTATCCCTGTGGGATGAGACATAGTCCTGTTCAATGCAGAGAGCTTGGAGCTCACTGATTCTTCTTGCAGAAGTCACTGCCACTACGAAAACTGTTTTCCATGTGACATATTTCAAATGAGCCCAAGACATGGGCTCAAAAGGAGGCCCCATGAGCTTAGCTATGCACACATTCAGGTCTCATGCTGGCACCGGTTCCCTATGAGGGGGTGCAAATGGGCCAGGCCCTTAAAGAACCTCTTGAAGATAGGATCTGAAGCCACTGACATATTCTGTCAAGCTGATATATAAGCAGATGCTGCAGCCAGGTGGACCTTGAGGGTGCTGGACTGCAAGCCCAGTGAATGTAAATACGTAAGGTAGTCAAGTACAGCTGGGATCCCAGCCTGTGCTGGTATCAGTTCCCTGGTTGAATACCAAACAGAAAACCTTATCCATTTTGAGGCGTAGGTTTTCTTAGTGGAAGGCTTCCTGTAACCCCTTAAAATGTCCAAGACACTTTCAGAAAGATGTAAGCCTGCATATTCTAGGTCCTCAAGACCAAGCCTTGAGCATGAGCGACCTGAGATTCGGACACAGGAGCCTCCCCTGGTTGGAGGTTAGCAGACTGTGCCACTGAAGAAGGTGTATTAGCTCAGCCACAGATATGGAGAGCAGCAGAGAGTACCATTGCTGCCTGGCCCCGTCTGGTGCTATCAAGATCATTGATGCTGACTGGGACCTGAGCTTGAGTGATGCCCTGTATACCAGAGGGAAGGGAGGAAAAGCATACAGATGCTTCCATGACCAATTCAGGGCTAGAGCATCCAGGGGACTGTTCCCCAATCTGGTGGCCTGCAACAGTATTGTGGCAGGTGGTGGTTCTGGTGGAACATGAACAAGTCTACCTATGGGGTGCCCCACCTCCTGAAACTCACTTCCACCACCTGCCTGTTCAGGGTCCATTCGTAATGGGACTGACTGATTTGACTCGGTGCATCTGCGAGGGTACTGTCTTCCCCTGGCAGATAGATTGCCTGAAGGGAAACTCCCAAGGTGTATGCCAGGCTCCAGATTTTCATGGCTTCTGTGCAGAGAAGAACTGACTTTCTACCTCCCTGCTTGTTTATGTAGTACATTGTGGTGGTATTGTCCATTCTGATCTGAATTACCTTTCCCTGTACTAGTGTTGCGAAGGCCTTTGATGCCAAAAACACTACTCTGAGTTCCAGCAGGTTTATGTGCTGGAGTGACTCTGCACTTGACCAAATGCCCTGAGTTGTGTGGTCCCCCGACTGGGCGCCCCACCCCAGTAGAGATGCAACTGCTGTGAGAACAACTGATGCGGACTCTTATTGAAAGGGAACCACTTCTCTAGACTTGATTCCTCTTTCCACCACTGAGGTCCTATAACAAGGTTTTTGTTACTGGTATCAGCTTTGAGAAAGGATCGCTTTTTTGGCACCAGTGTGCACTTAGGTGGAACTGGATGTCTCTCATTTGGAACCTAGGACTGTGCCTGTGGCTGCAGCCATGTGGCCCAGGAGCTGTAGGAACTGCCTTGCAGTTTTTGGCTTGTGCAGGCTGAATGAGTCTGCAATCAGCTAGATACTTCTGTAACCCCCCGTCACCCGGGGTTACTAGAATCCCACTTAGATCTAGTGGCAGGCAGAGAAGACAGCTTGTGAGACACCAGTTAAATGGGTTTCACACTGTCTCACTCTGTCCTCAGTCTCAGCTGAGCTGGAGGGATGACATCATATAGAATTCTCACAGCAGCATAAGCCACAGTGGAATGTTGAAGCTGGGAGTTAGGTTAGAATGTTGGGGTTTTCAAAATCAGTCTGTAGTAGTCTAGTGGGAGACTCAGTGGAGGGAGAAGGTGCGCTGCAGTTGGCAGCCCCCGCATTGCCCCAGCTCTGTAACAGAGCTACCACAAGAAGAGGGTGTGTGTTCTCGCCCTACAGAAGGGCACAGAAGAAGTACAAACAGAAGTGTTTGAGAACATTCCCCAGTTTGTTCCAGTGCCCCATCCCTAAGAGGGATGGGGGGGGGGAACAAGACAAGCTTTTCAGGGGCAACCCCCCTGGCCCTGCTGGAAGAAGAGCTGCCTGATGAGAAGATCTGTGCTGAGGCACCAGAAGTATGTTTTCCCTATGACAGAAGCCCTGGGGCACCTGCGAACCATGGTGAGTCTGCCCTGCCAGAGAGCCTAAGTTTTCACCGAGATAGTTGTGTAAAGTATCTGCTACTGTGGGTCAGGAAAGGACAGCCACGTACAATACTTTAAGTTAGGTGTATGACTTGAAATGCATCTAACCAGTTGGGGTCTACAGGGATGGACATAGCCACTTAGAGAACGCTGCAAGTCAGGACACCATTTACCAAAGACAGAAGATTGTTAAATGTGATATACATTTCGAGATAGCATTCTACAAACAGAGAGTCTTAAAGGAAAGGTGTTGACTCCAAATAAATGGCTGGGTATGGATTTGGGGACAAGAGTTGGGATACCCCCCATCTGGAGTAACCAGATTTACCTCCACAAATTCACTTTGGGCACCTATAGCTTTCTCCCAGGCACTTGGCCAGTGTCTGCAGAAAGTACCCAGACGTGGGATTAAGGATGTGTGTTTTTCCCTTTAGAGCTAGGAAGTGCTCATGGGTGGTTGAGGGAGCCACCAACAGAACTGTCCATGCCATATGGAAAGAGTGTACCAGTGCTGGCCAAGGGCCATGCCATGGAATCCTAGAGAGAGAGTGTACCAGTTCGGGCTGAGAGCCCAGTGTGTTCAAAATCTGAGGGTTGGTGTGATGATGAAGAAGATGTGTTCTGACCTCTACAGAACTGCATAACCAGTGAGTGTAACTCTGTGGGGGTCCATCTTGCTTTGTATTCCTCTGTGAAAGTGAATAAAAGCCCCACTTTAGAATCCCACTCCTGGTTTGTACATTCTCAGTTCTTGCTTCCTGTGTCCGGAATTACTTGGGTGCCCCTGTCCAGAAGTGCAAACCTAGCCCTGATGCCAAGCGAATGTTTTCTCCCCGAACCTAGGCTAACCAGGTAATGGGTTACAAATTGGAGGCACTGGACGCTAAATAACAACAAACCCTAAACCCACACCTTGGTTACACTTCTTACCCTGTCCAAAGGCAGGTAGATGTTGCCTTGCAGGGTGTTGATCTCTGCCCCTATGAACTGCAACATTTGTGCAGGCAGAAGAATAGATTGTTTTGTGGTTTATCAGGAGCTCCAGGGACTCCAGAAGCCTCTGGGTGATCTGCAGGTACTGTCTTGACTTGCTGTGGTGAGTTTCCCACCATCAGTCAGTCATCCAAATATGGGAACACTGCGACACCTTGTCTTCGAAGGTGTGTCACAACCACTGACAAGCACTTTGTGAACACTCTTGGAGTTGAAGTGAGACCGAATGGCAGGGTTGCAAATTGGTAGTGACCTGATCAGAGTCTGAACCTATCTTCTGTGAGACTCCCTTATGGGAATGTGGAAATAGGTATCTTTTAGGTCCAGTGATGCCAACCAGTCTCCTTTTTGGAATGTTGGCAGAATCAGTACCAAAGTTACCATCTTGAACTTTGGCTTTGTCAGATACTTGTTTAGTACCCTGAGGTCTAAGATAGGCCGCCACTCCCAATTTTTCTTTGTGATGAGGAAATACCTTGAGTAAAACCCCTTTCCTTTCTGCTGAGCTGGGACAGGCTTCACTGCCTTTGACAGTAGCAGATTTCAAACCTCTTCCTCCAACAGCTTCTTTTCTGCGAGGAAGGATGGTCTGAATATTCTGGCTCTCAGAACAGGAAGGGGTTTCAAAGAGACAGTCTCTGACTCACTACCTCCAGGACCCACTTGTCTGTGGTGATCCCTTGCCAACCCTGGAGGTAATGAGCCAGACTGCCACCGACAGGTAGAGAGGAGGCGGCCTGTGAAAACATGTCAGGGTGTCTGTTTACTCTGGGGCTGAGACTGGGGTTGAGATCCCCGCCTGGAGCCCCTTCTGCCCCTACATCTGAAGTACCCTTCCTGGGGATACTATTGGTATTGGGGTACAGCCATTGCCTGGAAAAAGGGCCTGTTATGAAATGACCTGTCCCCATCTCCCCTCCCATAGGGCCTGGCAGATGGACAGGCTTTCTCTTTAGCTGAATTGCTCTTGAAGGTGGCTTTGTATTCGGCCACCTTCTTCATGTAAGCCACTGTTTTGTTTCCAAAAAGGGAGTTACCCTCCAGAGGGAAATCCATGGCCTTTGATTGTGCATCCTGGGTAAGATTTGTAGCTCTTAGCCATGCAAACCTCCTTTGGGCAACAGTATTGGCCATCCACCTAGCTGCTGCGTCATTAGTATCAGCAGTCATTTGAAACTGATATTTGGCTGCCTCCAAGCCAAACCTAGCAGTTTCTGCAAGATCAGCCAATAAGGGTGACGTGGCCTTATCTGCCATAGCCAAGACAGATTGCAAGAATGACTTCTGGTACTGTGTTGCATAGACCTAAAAATTATCCTGCCTGATGGCCAAGGAGACTGACAAATATCCCTTCTTGGCCATACTATAATTTTTTCTGGACTCCTTTTCTGGTAGGTGAGAAGCCAGGGGCACTTTAGCCTTGTCAACAGGCTGCCACCTGTACCACCCCCTGATGGTCAGGGTGGGAAAACAGAAATTCTGCACCCTCCCTGTCCAGTTGATAGTTCTTGTACAGTCTCTTTATCGGGGGGGGGGGCAGAGTTAGGACTTTGCAAAATCTTCAAAGTATCCTTTTTAAAGAATCTGACTGGTAGGAGGAGCTTTTTAGTGGGGGTTAACCCCATCATCTTGAGGTATTCCATCTCCTCCTCCTCCTCTATTTCCTCACTTGTGGTGATGTCCAGGGCATCAACTATCCATCTCACAAAAGTGCAGTGTGAGGAACAATCTTCAGTAGTTCTGGGAGGAGAACCAGTTTTGCTCGGGGGGAACCTCAGGTTCAATGGGTTCCCCCTTGTCCTCCTCACACTCACCATAATCCTCCTCTTCAAAAAATTAGGATTTGGCTGAGGTGCCAGCCTGTCCGGTTGGGGTCTACCCAGATGGCTGCTGGCCAGGAGAAAAAAGTCCCTGCAAGGCTTGTACCACTTTGAAAGCCTGTGCTATCTCCTGAGGAGAAAGAAGAGTCAGAGCACCCACAGAAGTTCCCTTTTTTCATTCAGTAGGGGGTTCTATGTGCTTTGATTTTTTAGTCTTTTTAGAGGGAACTAGGGAGTCAGCCAGTTCAGCAGGCCTCTTAGCAGTCATTTTATCACCTGTCTTAGGAGCTGAATGTAAAACTGCAGTGGTTTCACCCACAGCAGAATAGGGTGTCAGCTGGTCAGAGCCTGAGGGACCCTTAGGTGGAGGATGTTTTTTCTTTAGCCATTCCAGGCATTTCTCCATAGTTTTTGGGGGGAAAGTTTCACAGATATCACAATCTTCTTTTAGGTGATCATAGCCAAGGCAGGCAACACACAAACTGTCCTTATCTGCCTTGGCAAATACTTCCCCACAATCAGAGCAGTTTTTAAAACCAGGTTCACCGGTTTTCGTTTTAGGTTTTTCAGACATTTTATAGGGAACCAATAAAAAATTGAAACCGTTATATGGTTTTAAATTTTAAGTAAAATTTAGTAGTTGTGGTCAGTTCCAGAACCGACAGGAACCGGGAACCACAGAGGAAAAGAACCGAGGTCATTGGTTCAGTAACCAATAAAACGGTTACTAAAATAAAAGTTTTTAAATAAAAATAAACTAAACTAATGCAGTTTTTTAGTCAGAAAACTCAGATATGAACTAAAATAACTCAGTTCTCCACAAGCTGTACCAAACCAGGAAGAACCAATAAAATTCCCCAAATTAACACTAAAACTATGGTTTACCTAGATTACAATACGTAAAAGGCAGCAAATGAAAGTAAGAAAGATACTTATATGGTTTTATAAGTTTCTTCACATCACGGATAGAAGTTGGGGAGAGGAAGTCCGAGAGTCTAGACTTGACAAGCGAAGAGTGAAATCTGAGAGGATTAGAACTAAGGCAGTTTATAGTTCCAGGTAGCATTTGAAAAGTTGTCACGCGCAAAAGATTCCATCATTTGCATGTGTTCCATTCTCTCCGGGCAGTTCCGTCTTGAAGGGTCACTGCAGAAGTTATGAATACCTGAGTATTACTATACAGAACCCTGTGCTGATTGTGGGATCAGAAGTAATCCCCTGGAGTAAAATGTCAGGTATCAGGCATCAAGTGAGGTGAGTGATGTCTTTATAGTACCAGAAAAAACATCTGAATAATCAGGTGACAATAAGCAGGCAATTTGCAACATCTAAAAGGGTTACAGAGGTGCTTACAGTGTCCGCTATATAAATGGGATTTTTAACATTACAAACATAGCTTTTGGCAAAGCAGATCCATCCATTATAAGTGGGTATCCGCTATAATGGTGTCCGTTCTAAGAGGGTCCCACTGTAATACATTTTCTTAGTTTTAAAAGACCAGCTTGTGAAACATACAAACACAGCAATGTCCTTCGAAACCCAGATATTCAACCCCATTACTGCAGTTGGAGACACTACAGTATTGCTCATGACAGTCTGTCATCTGGGGAGGATTTATTTATTCAGAAGTTTCACCAAGAAAGACATTCTGAGCTGCTAACACCTCCTTTCCAGATGCATCCTGAAGGTGAGGGGAAGTAGAGAGAGAGATTAAGAGGTAGCAAAACTAAACAGTACTATTATAAGGGTCTAGGTTATTTATGCAATCTAACTGGTTGCCAGCATTCCGTTATTCTCCTTAACATACCTGTGCAGCCTGACAACATGAGCGCTAATTTACAAGGTAAGGTTCTACTTACCCTGTCAGCATTCAATGCGTGGAAGTTACATCCACCATTACAGCAATGCTGACACTAGCAAGCAAGCACCCTTACCTCAGTGACACTTGTGAATCAGTACTGCACTGTGACAAACGGTTAACTTTGTTGAAGCTGTTTGTTGGAGCTCCTCTTCTTGTTCATATTCAAGTATCCAAAGGACCCAACCATGGTC
Source organism: Neoceratodus forsteri (assembly GCA_016271365.2). Lineage (NCBI taxonomy): Eukaryota > Metazoa > Chordata > Ceratodontiformes > Ceratodontidae > Neoceratodus > Neoceratodus forsteri. The sequence goes on along the minus strand of JADMNL010000025.1, from coordinate 351,756,966 downwards.
CAGATACTCACAGCATACACCATGGAAATCCTCACATTACACTTAGACAAGTCCCTAAGCTTCATTTCTGAATAGAAACCACTGAACGACTATGATCAATTGCCTGACATTACTACTGAGCACAAACCCAAAGTGTGATGAAATGACTTTCTTTCTATTTGCTGTTTAACTAGGTATGTGAGTGGAGACAGGGACACTGATCAGTAAGTAACTAAAAAGCAAATTAAAACAGGGGGTACCTCACTATGTTACTGCCTATTTGGTTGGCAGAGCCATGTAGTCACACTAACATTGCTGTTTTTTGTTTTGCTTTGTTCTTTATTATTTCCTTCTCCTCAGGACAACAACTTTACCAAACATCAGTTGAACAAGTAAACAAGCTAGACCTCTAGCTAAGTGTGTTGGGGGAGAACTGTTTGATGCGGATGGACTTCTGGCTGTTGGACAAAACACCAGTGGCTGGCAGAAAAGGTTTTAAAAAAAAACACAGCGAGAGAGCCACACGGTCACGCTAACATGCTTACACAAGCATTTACAGTACCACCCCTCAGGTTAAAGGCACCATGAAACATAATGGGGACAAAAAAAACAAACAAACAAAAAAACGCTGCCACAGAAAGAAACATAGTGAAGACACACAACTCTTCCTATCAGACAACAGTCCCTATGTCTGACAGCACATTCTTACCCCAGGAGTCCTTTAGCATCAATACCTTTTTTGCACTTAGCTGGCTAGGTGCAACTGCCACAGAGGTGTGCCTTTAAGAGAGATTTAATGAGCGTAGGGCCAAGCCAATCAAAAGACAGGAGGGGGTGTGAACCGAGTGAGAGCTGTTGACTGCTTCAGAATTTTTTCTCCGCTGGACTGAGAAATACTGCCTCTGAGGTCTCTCTCAACTTTCCTTGTTGACAGCCTCCTAGTGCTTATCTGGGTATAGTTTTCCTCATAAATTATTTCCTTTAGTGTGCTGAGTGAAAAATTTTACTTTTTCATTAGTGCTGTGCAATATTTTTATTTTTAGCGCGACGGCACTATTTATACTATTTTTACCGCGACTATTTACTCTAAAGCCTAATTTTATTGTGTGTGCTTATTTTCAACGGTTTCCTTAATTTTTGGCTAAATTCTTGTGGAAACAGTCGAATTAGGGACAGTTGCCTTGTTTTTTTTACCTCAGACCTCACGGGGTTTACTGCGAGGCACCTGCAGTAGATTTCAAACAAACAGTGCCTGGGGGTTTTCTCTCTAGATTGGCAATTACAAGAAACCCTTTTTTGTTTTATTACTGGACCTTGGTATCATCTGTGTCAGGACTGTCCGTAAGGGTCCAGCAGCCACCTGTGCGCAGTTGAGTATTACTGGCTTTCTATTAAGACTGGCACTGTTATAGATCTCAGTTTTACAACAACAACAAAAAAAGGCACTGGTAATAGAGTTTGTTAACTGGGGTAGGACTGGCCAGTGGCACTTTCACAGAAACCTGCACTCAGTTCGTAGGTCCAGAACTGGTTTGCTTTGCTTAAATTGGTGAACACAGCAGACAAACCTTCGATAATTATGGCTGAGGAGGGGCCATTCAAAAGTACTAATACCAAAAGCAGAAGTGCTGAGGAACCCTCCAGATCCCAGTCAAAAAATAAAGCTTCCAAAGATGAAGTTCCTCACAAATTGAAAAATAATAAGAGTGACAAAAAAAGGAAGCTTGATCAAGCCTCTGATGAAGTGGCTAAAAAGAAACTCTGTCAAGACAGATATGCTCCCGTTGCTCCTGGGAAAACCAATAGTGAGACAACAGGCAGATTAAAGCATACAGAAAAAACAAAACACAAACTGCCCAGGTTCTTCCGTCAGTGTAAGATATGGAAAAAGCATGGCAACTGTTTCAGACCCTTCAAAAGATGGGTCCTCAATTTTCTGGGGCTGGCAAGCACTCTTCCACAGTTCTCTGTTCTGTAGACTGTGAGGGTGACGCAGATGATGATCAATTTTATGAGGCCCCTGACATGGATTTTGAGGGTCTTGAGCCCCAGGAGTCCCTGGACCCTAGCCTTGGGGATCCCCCGGGTGACCACGAGGATCCTTCCTCTATGTTTACATTTATACAAAATATGCTGGATACCCTGGACCTCCCTACGCAGGAGCCCAACCAGGATGTCAATGAAGACGAAGATTATAGGGAGATGAAGGGTCTTTGATTCTCAAAGACCCTGGTTGTATCTATCTACAATGCATTTAGAAAAAATACCATGAAGGTGCTTCAACACCCCACTTCAGTACTAGGGCTTGATAAGCGGCTTGAGAGAAAATATACATCGTCTAAAAATGGTACTGAGTTCCTATCAGCACACCCTAGCCACAAGAGTATAGTGCAGCAGGAAGCTTGTGAGAAAGCTGGAGTCTCCTTGTTGCCCTCTAGCCCGACAAGGATTCCAAGAAAATTGACTTTATAGCAAAGAAAACATATGCCACAGCTTCCCTGCTTCTCAGACTTTCTTCTTACATGGCATTCACAGCCAAATATCAGAAAGCCCTTTGGAAATCTGTCCAGGTTATCGCCCGCAACGGATTAGATTCTATGGTGTAGGAGCTGGTGGATACGTCAACATCTGCATTGGAAGCTACTATGTACCAATTCTACATGGCAGATGACAATAATGACGCAGCCTCTAGGGCAATGGCCCATGCCATATCTCTGAGATGCTTCGCCTGGCTTAGAACAACCAGTCTGACCACAGACACGCAGGACAAGGCCAAGGATTTTCCCTGTGATCAAAATATGTTGTTTGATTACAGAACCACTGACTACATGAAAAAGGTCGATGAGTACAAGGCCTCCTGGCAGAGCCATTCATTCAAGCCTAAACCCGCCACCTCTCAGAGATCCCGTCCAAGGGGCGGTAGAGGCAGAAGTTTTGTTCCCAGGCCTTACAATCCATATCCCCAATCTGACTTTAGCCAGTACAGGGGGTCTTTCAGAGACAGGGGTAGAAGGGGCCAAAGAAGAACTACCTCTACCCAGCCATCTGCCTCTCAGTCCAAGTCCTGATGTGAGTGTCCAGGTCACCTCCCCGTTTCCGGTTGGAGGCTGACTCTCTCACTATATTCAGTACTGGTCCCTCATCACGTTGGAAAAGCGGGTGCTGGAGATGGTGGAGAAGGGTCTCTCATTACAGTTCAAGCAGCTGCCAGACCTCAAGCATACCCAGGTGTTAAGACCTCTGTCACCATCACAGATTCCGCTTTTGGAAATGGAGGTACAAAACCTTCTGGCTTTACGAGCAGTGGAGAGGGTCCCCACCCACGAGAAGGGGAAGGGCCTCTACTCCAGGTATTTTCTGACACAAAAGAAAACTGGGGAGTGGCGACCTATCTTAGATCTCAGATATTTAAACAAACATCTGAAAAAAAACAAATTCAAAATGGTCACACTGTCACTGATCATACAGTCCTTACAGCAGGGTGACTGGCTAGCCTCCCTCGACTTAAAGGACGCCTACTTCCACATACCCATAAGGAGATCTCACAGGAAGTTTCTCAGGTTCAAACTTCCTTCGGGTCACTATCAGTTCACCACAACGCCCTTCAGTCTGTCCTCGGCCCCAAAAGTCTTTACCAAGTGCCTCGCAGTAGTAGCAGCACATCCCAGGAGAATGGATGTCGCTCTCTGCCCCTATCTGGATGACTGGCTCATAGTAGCAAAGTCTCCTTGCCATGTCAAGGAATCTCTTTCCCTCACAGAATGTACTCTGGAGTCTCTGGGTTTCCTGGTAAATCTCAAGAAACCTCAACTGGAACTCACCCAGCTGCTCACCTTCATAGGGGCTCAGCTAGACACTCAGAAGGGATATGCTTTCCTCCCACAGGAAAGAATTCAGAGTTTCCTTTCAGTGGCAGATTCTTTTGCCCAGGAACAGCCAAGACCAGGCAGACATTTCCTCAAACTTCTAGGAAATATGGTCTCTATGACTGCAGTAGTCCCAGGGGTCAGGTACAGGATGAAACTCTTGCAAGCCTACCTCAGAGCTCGCTGGTCTCAGAGAAGCAACAAATTTTCAAAGTTAATCGGAGGAGTTCCTCCAAAACTTGCTGGGGTGGAAGGACCCTTCACATTTACAGGCAGGGGTTCCCTTTCAAGCTCCTCTTCCCACAATGGTGATTACCACAGATGCCTCCCTGTTGGGCTGGGGAGCTCATCTAGACAGTGCCTCAGTAAGCGGCAAATGGATTCCTGCAGAGTCACAGTTGCACATAAATCTTTCGGAATTCAGAGCAGTCTTACTAGCTCTCAAAGCTTTCACTCCCAGCATAGAAGGGCAGGCAGTTCAAATTCGAATGGACAGCACCACTGCAATGTTCTACATAAACAAGCAGAGTGGTACCAGAACAGGAATACTCTGTTTGGAAGCTCTGAAGCTCTGGTCTCTAACTTTCTCCCTGAGAGTCAGCTTCTCAGCTGTTCACCTCCCAGGCAAACTCAATACTCTGGGAGATGCTCTAAGCCGCATCAGTTAAGATCAGAGCGAATGGACACTAAACAAGCAAGTACTAGCCACAGTGTTCAGGCAGTGGGGCACACCAGATGTGGATCCGTTTGCCTCGCCTCTCAATTTTCAGCTTCCTCAGTACTGTTGCAGGCCCCCAGTTCTGGGAACAATTTCTCTGGATGCCCTGATCCTGGACCGGTCAGAGAGGTTCCTATACGCATTTCCTCCCTTTCCTCTGAAATTCAGGGTTTTGCTGAAACTCAGGCAGCAGCCTGTATCCATGATCCTAGTGGTTACGGACTTGCCTAGGCAAGCCTGGTACCCTCTCCTTCTCTCAATGTCCTGCAACAGGTCCATTCGCCTGCCCCCGACTCGCTCCCTGCTGATCCTTCCTCAGATGGGAGTGCAGTACCCAGACATACACTCTCTTCACCTCTAAGCCTGGTTCTTGAGGAGTTAAGAGTTTCCTCCTCACAGTACTCTGAACAGGTCCTTAAGATACTGAGGATGGCTAAAAAACTGAACACTAAGAAGACTTATGCACAGAAAAGGTTTTCCCTCTGGTGCAGAAGTGAAAAGGTCGAACCCCTATCAGCTTCAGGCCCTCAACTGCTAGACTACCTGGTACACCTACAGGCGTCAGGCTTGAAACCATCTTCACTCAAGCTACACCTGGTGGCAATTTCCGCCTACCTTTCAGTGGGAAAGAAGAAATCATTTTTTTCCCCACAACATTTTTAAACAGTTTTTCAAAGGCCTCTTGCACCTCTAGCCTCCAACCAAACAGCCTGTTCCTCCCTGGAGCCTGAACCTTTGTATAGATGGGCTAATGAATCCACCTTTCTAGCCTATGTCCACGGCCCACATCGAGTTTGTAACTTGGAAGACCGTCTTCCTGGTAGCCATTACGTCTGCCATGAGGATTTCAGAGCTACAGGCCCTGTGCACTGAGCCGAATTACATCACCCCTCACAACGATAAAGTTGAGCTCAGGACAAATAGGAAATTTCTGCCAAAGGTGGTTTCAGAGTTTCACTTGAACCAGTCCTTTACTCTGCCTGTCTTCTTTACCAAGCCATCCACTCCTGGCGAGCAAAAGCTCTACGTCTTGGATGTCAAAAGAGCCATCTTTCACTATCTAGAGCATACTAGACAGTCCAGAGGCTCTTCCACTCAGTTGTTCCTCACCTACAGGGATGTAAGCAGAGGAAGACCTGCTACCAAGAGAACTATTTCTCATTGGTTGGTCTCTTGTATTAGATTCTGCTATGAGAAAGCAGGTCAACGACCTCCAGTGGGGCTGAGGGCCCATTCCACCAGGGGCACTGCAGCCTCACTTGCAGCACCAAGGGGCATTCCCCTACTGGATGTCTGCAAAGCAGCTACCTAGAAATCTGTGCACACCTTTGTGAAACACTACAGTTTGGATGTGCAGACCAGATCTGATGCCAAATTTGGCAGGGCAGTTCTTTAGAGCCTCTTTCCTAAGTAGGTTCTCTGCCCGCCTCCCACTTGGTACTGCTTGGTAGTCTGCAAAAAAGTTACTGATGCTAAAGGACTCCTGTGCTAAGAAGAAAAGAATTACTCACCGCAGTAATCTTCTTTCTTCCATGGGGTCCTTTAGCATCAGTAAGCTTCCATCCTTCCTCCCCGGTTCACCTGTCGGAGAAGGGCACTTACCTCGCCTTTTACCAAATTTGGCATTTCTTATTGATGAGTTTTTACCTCGTGTTGTTGTTGTTTCTATTTTCACTTTTGGACATTTGCATGTTTTTTAATCCTGTTTCCTGCTGCTAAAGAGTAACATCAGCAAGCTGTCATAATTGCAAAGATCGAGGGCTGAGGATCTTAATGGAAAGACGCACTGCGGCTGTCTCCTCAGTGACTGCAAATCATGGAACTGAAAACTAAGAATTTACCTTTGGCAGATGGATTATTTTATGTCAATGGTTAAAAATTATTAAAATAAATACAGTATATCATTGGAAAACTGCAAGAAAACAACTCAGTTATAATAATGGCAATAAGGTACAACCAGGAGTTATGTTAATATTCAAGTTAATCACCCCCTGGGGGCAATATGACACTCGGCTACGCCTCATGACACATTACGCCCCCAGAGGGTGATTAACTAGAACATTAACATAACACCTGGTTGTACCTTATCGCTTAATTAACAATATTACAAAAACAGAAGTCATATACAGTAATACCGTAAATCAGAGGGGCATACTCATAAACACTGTAAGGCAAATCAATGCAACAGGTACGTGTAGCAGATAAAACTGAGTTTTGATAAGCAGACAGAAACTAATCATGCAGGCATAGCCTGGGGATGAGGAGAGCAAAATGGCCAGGGCAATACTAGTAAGGGGAAGGAAGTCAAGAGGTAGAGGGTAATGGACAGTTTCAGGTAAGAGAAGGCAAGTCATGAAGAAGAGACAAAGCTTTTTTTTTTGGTAAGGAACCTTTATTACAATTCTTTCTATACATAGTATTAACAATACTATGTATAGTATTAACAATAATAAATACAGCATGGTTTTCATACAAGCAACATGAATAAAGCAAACAAAAAAAGATAAAGAAAAAAGTTTAACGGATGCATCTTAGTCTCTGTATGTTTGAAATGGTACCAAACTATTCTCTCCACACTGGTCCTCCTTAAATATTTCTCTACAACAGAGAAGAGAACAGGCCAATAGTTTTTATTAATAACTTTGCTGAGGGGGTTTCCAGATATCTTTCCAAACTTCCTGTTTTTTTATGATACATATAATGTACTTTTTCAATTTTAACCAAATCTGCCATCAAAATAATCCATTGGGCATCACTGGGAGGACTAGAGCCCTTTCCTTTCAGTAATATACACTTACTAGCTACAGTAATACTAAATATAGGCATTTAATCTGGGTGAGAGTAAATCGAGTCATTGTTTTAATACCCTAATAAAACAAGAGGGCCATCAGCCTTCAGTTGGATTTCCATGGCCTTTGATAATGTTTGAAAAATGTTGTCCCACAAAAGCGTTAGCCTGGGGCATTCTGGTAACATATGCCTAATATCTGCATTATCAGTGTCACAACAGGGGCAAATATCTATTATATTTACATTCATTTTATGTAATTTTCTTGGAGTATAATATTTTCTATGTAGTATGTTACATATTCACTCTGGTGTAATTTGGTAGATGTGATGTCCTTAAATGCGAGCCATAAAATATCCTTCCAATCCACATCGGAGAGCTTTATGTCTAAAGAGAGAGCAGCAAGAGGACGGAAGCAGCTGCTAGAACTCTTCTACTAGGACTAAAGAACTAGAACTCTACTACTGGGACATTCAATTAGGGAAACAAAACAAACAAAACAAGAGTTGGTGTGCTTGTCTGAGTTGGGGGAAGGAAACTGTAATCTGTGCTGTTAGCTAGGTGAAGAGAAGGGCTGTAAATCGGGGAGTGGCTTACGCAACAGAAATCCAGGTGTCTGTATTTAAAACTTCCCTAGTTAGCTTTTGACAGAGAGCAGCAAGAGGAATGAGGCAGTTGCTAGAACTCCTCTACTGGGACTATACAGCCCTCTCTCCCTTCCCTCCACCCCTTAGCCCGTTCCATACCTCTCAGCCTCTCAGCACTAAAAATCATTAGCACTGGCCTTCAAAAATCATAGCAAAGGGTCAGAATGTGGAGCACTTTCTTATTTTAAACAATATTATGTTTACAGATAGTGGACCCTATATAGTAAATGATAAGGAATGTTTCTAGCAGCTTAGTTCAATGATTTAATAGTTTGTGTGTCCAGAAATAGCTCTAACATTATAAGGAACATCAGTAAACTTGTGAGGAGTAAGGGTAAATTTGAGCGTGAAAATCATAGCGCTATGCGGAATTCAGAGCAGTTGAGAGGTATAGCCAGTTCCATTTTTATAGGCACTGGATTTGACTGACAACAGGAACTTCCTGTTTGGGAGAAGGAAGGGAGTGATCACAGAGGCACAAAAGACTCACCATCCCACAAGGAAAAGAGTAGCCCCCAGCTGCTAGAGGCCTGAGTCTGAGCAAGTAAGAAGGAGACTACTGAGGAATACAGGAACTTCCTGTCCCACAACAGGAATGGCAGAAGCTGTTAAAAGGCACAGAGGCAGCAGGAAAGTAGGGAGGGGGAAAAAAAAAAAGTAAATGGAGAGAGGAAAGAGTAAGCATACAAAACAACAGTTAAGGGGCCACAAATAAGACATGATGGGAGTGGAGCGGTGCAGTGGCTGTGGAGCGGCAGTCTTCCGGGAAACATTCTGGAGGATGCGGTGGTGTCCCATCTGCAGACACCTCTCTGGGCTGAGGGAGGAGGTCGCTCGTCTCTAGACTGAGTTGACCAGGATTCGGGGGACTTCCTCTCCCACCCAGGGACCACCAGGGCAGATGCCGCTGCCTCAGACGTTGCCAAGAAAGAGGAGAGTGGTTGCACCACAGTGGGCTCAGGGAGGGTGAGGGTGGAGGAACAGAGGCGCATCCCTCCAGCTGTACCTCTCCACAATTCGTACACCGTTCTGGCACAGCATGGTTCCTCTATGGAGGCACCTGCAGTGAAGACCAAGGAGGATGCTGGGAACCTCCACAAAGCAGACCCACAGGATGGTGACATGGGACCCGACAGGGGAAGGAAACAACTCCTGGTGGGGGACTTAATTGTTAGGGAGGTAGAACTGGGGGGGGGGAGAGGGGAGAGGGAGGTAAGGTGCCTGCCCAGCACCATGGCTTAGAGGGGCAGGGAGTGAATCCTCAGGATCGCAGGAGAAGCTGCGCAGGTGAGGGAGCTGGACATCATTGTCCACCTAAGGATAAATGACCTGGCTAGGAATGGGATCAGAGTAGTGCAGGAAGAGTTTATGGAGTTGGGAAGGGGGACTTAGACAAGTAACACGCACAGTAACCTTCTCGGATGTGCCGCATGTCTATGGCACGGGTGAGGCTAGGGTGCTCCGTTCCATGGGATTCAATCAATGATTGAAAAACTGGTGAGGAGCTCTGGGTTATGGCTTGACTGGGGGTCCACCTGGAGGGACACAGGCCTGTACTGGCACGATGGTCTGCATCTGTCCAGGAGGGGAACCAGGATCCTAGGTGATAGATTTAAATGCTTCATTGGCAAGCATTTAAACTAGCCAAGGGGGGAGGCACTGAAAAGGAGTGAGGTCATGGGAATAGGAGCCAGATACAAAAAGTACTGAATCATCAGTGTGCATATGAATGGACACAGAGGAACAAAGGGGAGGTCATTCAAGAATATGAAAAAGAGAATAGGGCCCAGGAGAGACTCCACAGGGATGCCTAAACAGATGGGGAGGGGAGATGAAATGGAGCTTCCTACCTGGACAGCTTGAGACCTTCCCTCAAGGTAAGAATTAAATGGTAGAGTCAGAGGCCCCCTGCTTTAAGCTTGTCCAGAAGGACAGGAAGTGCCACAGTGTCAAAAGTTTTAGCAAGATCAACAAATACAGCAGAGGTGAAAAGTCCTTGATTTATACCTGAGAAAATTAAGTCGGTGACTCGGAGGAGAGAGGTGGAAGTTAAGTGGGGGTTGTCACAAACCCACTCAGCAGGTCAGGCCCTCTAATCCCAAAGTGCCAACCTCCAAGTGCAGTCTTGTAAACAGTTTAACAGAACAAGGTAACCCTCTTGTCTGTTCTGTGAGTTCAGATCAACCTTTGGTCTCAAGTTCTGGAGGGATTCGAACTGTGAACCTCTTGCTAGCGTACCCAATGCACAGGCTCAGATATTTCTGTCTTCAGGGGGCCAGATATCTTTGCCTAAGGGCACCTAACCAGGTATGCAGAGATGAACCCTTAAACACTTTAATAAAGACCTCAGATTTAAAACGATTCTCTTTCCAGTTTGGTACCACCATTCAAGCTTATGCCTGCTGTCTGCTATAACCATAAATACTTTTCTTACAACTAAAAGAAATTCAAAGACAGACCAAGAATGTTCTAAAAATAATTTTACTAAAATAGTTAAAAATATGTAAAACGCAAAATACAGAACTCTTATATCACAAGACGTACAAATCTTTTAAAATAACAAGGTTTAAACAGTGCAAATTCCTACTACAGTACTTAGATTTGAAATCTTTCTAAATACTTGTTTATAAGCACTCCAAGATCTTTCCTTAGTCAGTCTAGGTAAAAGTGTGTAAGTAAAACAGAGTATTCCTTAAACAACTGTATTGGCCAACCCCTTTCTTGTGTGAAGTCAGCTAGCTCCTCCTCTGTCAGATTATGTATAAAAATATATATATCTTATACAAAAACAGGATGTCTTTTTTTTTTTAAAGTATTACATTCTGCAACTTCAACATAATTCATGTTCTTCAAATGACACTTCGCTTGATCTATGCTGTATCCTCCCTCACACAGGCTTCACAGGAGCATTTACAACCTTGCACCCCTGTGTAGCTATCTAGGGTCCTCTCCAACGTCATAAAATGGATATGATATAGCAACTACGGGTGTAATAAACTTCAGACAAATAGGATCCTTGATTAAGGTCTTCCATGTAACACACTGTCTCTAAAAACTAAGTGTGTGTGTGTGTGTGTGCGTGTGAACTAACATGCTGTCAGCATCTTCTCATGGCTTGCATCTTTCAGCTGAAAGCCGGGGGGGGGGGTCACTCCTACAGCACCACACCTTCAGCAGTGACAGTCAGTAATACATTTTATATTTAAAAAAACATGATACAGCACTCAGAACTGGCTGTCTAAGTCACAGGGGTTTCTTAAAACAAGACTAAAAAGGGGTGAAGGAGAAGTCAAGGAATGAAAAGTACTGAGAAAGTACAAGGTATTCCTATAACATAGCCAGGGTGGGAAGGAGAGATATAGGACTAAAGTTACCAGGAGAAGTAGGATCACCACCTTTAGGGAGTGGTATGACAGTAGCCTGCTTCCAGGCTTCACAGACAGTGTGTAGGAAAAAGAGAGGTTAAGGAGTGGGATAATAGGTAGTGTGATGGCAGGAGCTGAGAGAAGTAGAAGCTTAGGATTAAGGCCATCAGCACTACCTCCCTTAGGAGAGCAAGCAAGGCCTTAAGCGAAGCAGAGGATGGGGTAGAAGAGAAGGAAAACGTGAGGGGGAAGGAAGAAAGGGGGAGGAAGGGATGAGAGAGAGACAGAACACGAACAGAGGTGGTGAAGTAGGAGTTAAGGGAACAGGCAACAGCTAAAGATCAGAGATGACAAAGTCACCAACCTTGAGAACAGGGGAGGCAGACTCGGTCAGAGGGGAGTAAAGGGAATGGATAATCTTCTAGAACTCGAAGGGGTGATTAATGTTGTTCTGGAGCATGGACGCAAAACACTCAGACTTCACAAGCCTGATGGCTTTGGTACAGGTGTTGAGAATGTACCGGTAGTTGGCCAAAGCAGCCGGGGAGCCACTGATCTTAAAGGATCGCCAGGCAAGGTCTCTGGTATGGAGGAAAGCTAACACCTCAGTTGTTATCCAGGGACGATGAGAGCCCTGTACTCTGGTTTTCCTCAGGGTTGCATGATGATCCCATACAGCCATAAATCTAGACTGAAAATACAGAAGGGCAAAATTTATATTATTGGCTGCAGAGATGGGGGACCAATCAGATTCTCATAGGTCAGCTAGAAGGGAGGGAGGAAAAGTCCAGTGACCTAAAGGATCCAAGACAGATGAATTTAGGGGTGGCCTTAGGAAGATGCATCTCGTGCATACTGTAAACCACGTAATGGTCACCAAGGGCATCAGGAAGGATTCCTACATCTACGATATGATGGGGAATAAGATGAGAGGACCATGTCTAATATAGAGTGATTTAAAATTTAGACATGGGGAGTCAGAAATAAATTGAGTCTCCTGGCCCGGAAATTAAGAAATGGGACATGCACAGCAACCATTTTAAAAATTAGGCACCCAGTAATAAAACAAATCTCTCATTCAGACGAACATATCAGATAGTCTTTTCTCGAATTCTACCGAGCCCTATACACACCCTCACCTGTTTCTTCAGATTCTGGAGCCTGGCCATAGTTCCTAACTAAATTAACATTCCCAAAGCTACCGGACACTCAATGGACTGCTTTCGAATCCCCTATAAGTTCAGACGAGGTTTCGACCCACATTAAGGCCCTCAAGCCCTTTAAATGCCCAGGCCCAGACTGTTTTACAGCAGAGTGGTACAAAAAATTTGCCAGTCTTCTTCTCCCTAAGCTATTGTCTTCTTATAGGGCAGTGGCGGAGGGGGAGGCCCTGCCACCCTCCTGGCATTATGCAGTCATCACTCCTCTCCCCAAACCCAATAAAGATACATCAGATCCGGCTTCATACCGACCTATTTTTATTCTCAATGTATTTATTACAAGATCTATATGGCTGTCTGGGATTCTCAGCTTGAGACACTCTTACCTTCCCTTATCCATCTTGACCAAGCCGGTTTCATTAAACATCGCAGTACCACCGACAATATCAGGCGTACTATGCTACTTTTGGAGCATATACACTCTAGACAAATCCCCTCGGCTCTCCTTAGCTTTGATGCTGAGAAGGCATTTGACAGGGTCGCATGGAACTTTCTTTAAAAAATGCTGGAATGCTTCTCCTTTCCTGACCAATTTCTTCTTTGGCTCAAAAACATATATTCCTAACCTAAAGCCAATATCCATTTAAACGGGGAAATGTCCTCTCCCATAAATCTGCAACAGGGAACACGTTAGGGGTGCCTGCTCTCTCCTTATCTCTTTGCTCTTTACACGGAACCTTTAGCCATGCCCGTAAGACAGGACCCCGAGTAGAGTGTATACCCTTAGGCCAAAAGCCTATGAAATCTCTCTATTCACCGACATTCTTCTAACAGTCCTATCCCCAGAAACTTTAATACCAGCGGTCTGGGAGATTCTTAAGAACTATGAGAAAGTGGCAAATTGCAAATTAAATATTACCAAAACAGAGTCTTTGATGCTATACTTCAAACCATCACAAAACCCGAAAGGTTCTCTACCCTTAAAATGGCGATGCACCAAATTCAAGTTTCTGGGTAAACACATCCCATTAAACCTAGAACATTGTGAACTAATTAACTATGAACTGGTCTCTCTTCTCATTCAGGATGATTTATCCCGATGGAGCAACTTAAAACTGACTTTCTCCTAATGAATAGAAACCATACGAAAGAACATACTCCCCAGACTATTATATCTGTTCCAAAACATTCCAACGTTTCCGGCAACTTTCTACTTTAAGTCCTGGAACAGCATGCTCTCCTCTTTTATCTGGGATAACCAGAGACCGAGGGTTCATCGCTCTCTACTGTCTCTCCCCTTGGATCAGGTAGGGGTAAATCTTCCTGACCTGAAAATGTATGCAACAGCAGCGTTCCATAAAATCTTCTTTCTCTGGCTCTATCCTACAAATTCGTTGGCTTGGAAGGAAATAGAATTCCTAATAAATGATCTCCACGATATAGAAAAAATTGCCTTCTCCTCTCCTGGGGTGTCTTCTCCTCTTAGAGAGTTCTCCAATTATACGGCCCAAGTCCTAAGAACATGGAATAACTTCAAAAATAAAAAAAACTTTTGAACAATGCATCTTCTTTTTCACTCTGATATTGGCGGATGAGAACTTTCATCCAGCTCTGTCTGACACTTCTTTCGGGTTCTGGCACAGGTTAGGACTTAGCTACTATCACCAATTGGTGAACCATTCGGGTGTTCCATCTTTTACGGACCTACACCAAAAATACGCCCTTCCTGACCGGGATCGGTATCGCTACATCCAGGTGAGGAACTACATTTTAAGACAAGAAGACTTTCCTACTTGATGCCCTTCTCCCTTACCTACTCTCGGGACTCTACCTAGGGACACTCTCGATGGAGGTCCATGGGGGAACCTAATAGGTCACCTCTACAGAATAATATGAGACAATCTGGGGGACTCATCCAAGTTGATACTAGAGGCCTGGAACAAAGACTTAGAACTAGAAATCCTCTTCCCACTATGGAAACAAACAACTTTGAAAGCAATCAAAATTACTTCTTCAGGAATCTGAAGGGAATTCGTGTGGAAGGCCCGTTCTAGATATTTCCATTCCCCGGCAGTTCTAGCAAAATATAAGCCAGCATCATACAGCAACTGTTGGAGAAAATGTAATTGCAAACTAGCGGACCAGGGACATACATTCTGGCATTGCCCAGCTCTGATGCCCTTCTAGTAAACTCTACAGCTGGAGATGGGGAGGTGTCTAGAGGAGACAGTAGAGCTGACGGCAGAGATGGTACTGTTATCCATCTTCCCTCCCCACAGACCAAGGCGGACTAACACCTTGCTCCCCCTCTTCCTACTAGCAGAAAAGGCCATCACACGTAAGTGGACGTCTATGCAGTCACCAGCAGTCTCAGACTGGCACAAAATAGTACAAAAATTTACAGACTTGAATACCTGACAGCAAAACTTCATAATACACAGGATGCATTTGTGAGGAGGTGGCAGAGATGGATTCTCTGTTACTCCGAGACAGACCCAGAATTTGTCCCCTAGAGGAGGAGGGCAAGCAGGATACTCTCAGTAGGCCCCCCTTCTGCCACCCCCACCCATCAAGCTGTCATGGGGGTAGGTGGGGGGCCCTTGTGAACCCCCCTCCCCTTCTCTTCTTACAATAAAATTTAAGAGGGACACGGGGTCTGCCTGCCTGCTTGGTGACACCCAGGATCACTCTAGTGTGACTCCCTGAGTGACTATACAAGAAACGGTGTAAAAATACTCTAAAACGTAGTTATATTAAGTGCTACAAACCTGACATTACACATTAACCATTCTGAACTGCAGATCTATGTAAAATCTTTTAAGGTTGGGTTCGCTCGCCTATTGTACAGAAGATGTCACTGCTAATAAAAATTAAATAAAAAAATAAATAAATTGAGTCAATTGGAGGAACTTTACATTTTGGGAGAATTTATTTGTATTGGGGGGGGAAGAGCCAATTTATATTAAATTCAACGGGGATAAGTAGCTCACCTCTGGAAGAGTTAGAACAGATGGAGGAAATAAGCTCAGTATCTAAAGCAGAAGACATACCAGGGCAACAATGAACACCAGTATTACAGAGAAGACAGAAGGGAAGGGAAGGGAGAGTTTAAGGGGAAGCAGCTCAAATGCTGCCGACCGCAGTGGGTGCAGGAACAAAGGAAGCTCCTGCTCGGGAGCGCTAATTGTGACTCCAGCTGCTACTGCCTCCAGGCAGGTCACCTCCCCCCCCCAACAGAACGCTGCTGACCGCAGTGGGTGCAGGAACAAAGGAAGCTCCTGCTCAGGAGCGCTAATCGGGACTCCAGCTGCTACTGCCTCCAGGTAATACAGGCTCCAACATCGTGGCTTCTGGGCATTACTGACAGCCGTTTTGAGCTGAACTCTTGGCTACCCAGCTCCGCAGCCCACTGATTTGTTTCTGTGGACTTGGCTGTGGGGTGCTACCTGTAAGGGTGGCTGGGTCTCTAAACATTACCAAAGCTAGGCAAGACAAGACTGTGATTGTTAATGTACTGTGTACCTGCATTACAGATTTGCTGCTGCCTCATATGATTACATGTCGCTCCCGAGGTCTGTCTGTAGTAGTTGCTGTAGAACTGTTTTTATCCAGTGTTAAGCCGGATTGTAATAGTTGTGCACTGTTCTATTATGTGGACATCGGTAGATGCCGTAGAATCGTTTTTCTCCCAGTTTAAAGCCTGAATGTAATAGTCGTGCAACTATCCTATTTTGTGGGCATCAAGCCTAACTGCATTGCCATCTGCAGCACTTTATTGAGCAATCTTACCGCGTAGAGCTGTATGGATGTTTATTGTTTAAAAGCTCAGTACTTTGATATAATAGCAGGGTGGGGGTTTACTGTGCTATACTCCACGCTGTGCTGCCTATGTATCTGCGCATGTGCAGTCCGCTACCCAAGCTAGCCACACTCCAGTCTCCCGCTGCATACTAATTTCGCCCTTCCTACCTTTTCAGGCAGGTCCCCCCCCCCAACAGAACGCTGCCGACCGCGGTGAGTGCAGGAACAAAGGAAGCTCCTGCTCAGGAGCGCTAATCGGGACTCCAGCTGCTACTGCCTCCAGGCAGGTCACCCCCCAACAGAACGCTGCCGACCTCGGTGGGTGCAGGAACAAAGGAAGCTCCTGCTCAGGAGCGCTAATCGGGACTCCAGCTGCTACTGCCTCCAGGCAGGTCACCCCCCCCCAACACAAAGAACGCTGCTGACCGCGGTGGGTGCAGGAACAAAGGAAGCTCCTGCTCAGGAGCGCTAATCGGGACTCCAGCTGCTACTGCCTCCAGGTAATACAGGCTCCAACATCGTGGCTTCTGGGCATTACTGACAGCCGTTTTGAGCTGAACTCTTGGCTACCTAGCTCCACAGCCCACTGATTTGTTTCTGTGGACTCGGCTGTGGGGTGCTACCTGTAAGGGTGGCTGGGTCTCTAAACATTACCAAAGCTAGGCAAGACAAGACTGTGATTGTTAATGTATTGTGTACCTGCATTACAGATTTGCTGCTGCCTCATATGATTACATGTCGCTTCCGAGGTCTGTCTGTAGTAGTTGCTGTAGAACTGTTTTTATCCAGTGTTAAGCCGGATTGTAATAGTTGTGCACTGTTCTATTATGTGGACATCGGTAGATGCCGTAGAATCGTTTTTCTCCCAGTTTAAAGCCTGAATGTAATAGTCGTGCAACTATCCTATTTTGTGGGCATCAAGCCTAACTGCATTGCCATCTGCAGCACTTTATTGAGCAATCTTACCGCGTAGAGCTGTATGGATGTTTATTGTTTAAAAGCTCAGTACTTTGATATAATAGCAGGGTGGGGATTTACTGTGCTATACTCCATGCTGTGTTGCCTATGTATCTGCGCATGTGCAGTCCGCTACCCTAGCTAGCCACACTCCAGTCTCCCGCTGCATACTAATTTCGCCCTTCCTACCTTTTTAGGAAGGTCCCCCCCCAACAGAACACTGCCGACCGCGGTGGGTGCAGGAACAAAGGAAGCTCCTGCTCAGGAGCACTAATCGGGACTCCAGCTGCTACTGCCTCCAGGTAATACAGGCTCCAACATCGTGGCTTCTGGGCGTTATTGACAGCCGTTTTGAGCTGAACTCTTGGCTATCTAGCTCCACAGCCCACTGATTGTTTCTGTGGACTCGGCTGTGGGGTGCTAGCCCGCCCACCTTCCCCACCCAGGGGCGGCCCTCGTCTTATTGGCTCCGGATGACCACATCACTTCCTGTGTCGACGCCTCCTGCGTCCCTAAACCTAAGTCCCCACTTTCCCATTTGCAGATTATACCAGGTGGCCACTAGGCGGTGCCAGATTCCTCTCATCCCCTTCCAGCTCCTTAACCTATCTCCCTGTGCTTGCCCACTGGGGCTTCAAGTCCTTATTCTGTCTCTCTCTCTCTGCAATCCCCTCCCCACCCCTAGCATGACTGTCATCCCTGGTCCAGCTTGTTCCCCCCTCCCTCTCCTCCTTATTATATTCCTCACCTCTCCTAGGACCACCTTCTGTCCACTACTCAGCTACACCTGTGCCCCAGTTGCCCCCTGCCTCCCCTCCTCCCCAGCCCCACCCCTCCTCCTTCACACACCCTACTCCTTCCCTCATCACCACTGTCGCCCTGGCCTCCCTCCCACCCCCCAGCCCACTCTTGTATTTTATCACGCTAGCATTCCCTGTCTGTGCTTCCCTGCCTACCCCTTATACCGCCTCACCCCACCCATACCCCTTCCCCTAACCGGCGTAAACTTCCCTGCCGCCACCTCCTTCCTAGGGCTGCTCTCCTCCTTCTGCTCCTGTCTGGCAACATCCATCCCAATCCTGGGCCTGTGTTCAATGGCTCCCCATTGAAATCGACTGGACTTCGTATCGCTTCAATAAATATATGTAGCCTCCTCAAAAAACTGGACTCCCTGCAATGCTGGGTGACTGTTCATAATCCGGATGTGATTGCTTTGGTTGAAACCTGGCTGTCTGACTCCACCTCTGATGCCCAGGTCTCTCTCCCAGGTTACTCCCTCCACCGGCTGGATCGGATCGGTAGGAGAGGTGGTGGATGTGCCATCTATGTGAAAGATCCGCTCATTGGATTAGCCCTTCCTCCCCCTATCCTTGATCATAAGGCCCAGGCCTTAACACTAAAATTATCACCTGACCCCTCCAGGGGTCCAATCTTCCTGACTACAGCTTACATACCCCCAAAAAAACAAGCTCAGGCATTGAGCCCCCTAATTGACTATATAACCTCCCTACCTAACTCCTCTGACCAAATCCTGGTGGGTGATCTGAATATCAATTGGCTTTCTCCCAAGTCGTCCGCCTCCTGTGAGGCGTTCTCTGCTATTGATCTAACACAACTAGTCTCCCAGCCTACCAGGTTAAATCCTAGTAGGGGCACTTGCACTCTTCTGGATGTGGTCCTCACCAACAGGCCTAGCCGCGTCCACAATATTCAAATCCTCCCTGACTGCCTTAGTGACCACTCCCTAGTTCTCTTCATCTGGGCAACCTCCCGGCCCAAGCCCTCTGTTCATACCACCCGCCGGCGGCGGCTTAGACCTGGTGGGCTAAAAGACTTCAAACTCTACCTATCCTGCACTGATTGGTCCCCGCTACTAAACACCCCTGATATTGACAAGGCACTTGCCTTCTTTGTTTACACCTTTAACTCTGCCTGTGACATCTACGCACCCTTAACCCCTCGTAGATCTAAATTAAGACACACACCCTGGATTACCCCTGCCTTACGCACGCTTCTTAAGCAGCGGGATAACCTATGGCACACCGCTATTGAAACTGGCCACCCTGCTGACAGATAGGCCTACGCAGCTGCCCAGAATAAGTGTACTTGGGCTGTCCGCAAAGCAAAGGCTGATTATTACCAAGCTTCTCTTTCCTCCTCCTGGGGGAACCCCAGGTCTTTCTGGGACAATGTCAAGCAGCTAAATGGTGGAGCACGCACCCCCCCCCATCGCTTCTTGACATCGATGGGACTACCTCCACTGACCCTGCCCTCATTGCAACATACCTCAATAACTCCTTCACTTGACCTTAGTGCCGTGCTCCCATACAACTTCTTCAATCCTCCTCCCCCCACGTCTGCCCCTCCCATCTCCCGCCCCCCCATTCCACCTTCGCTCTGTCACCACTCATGAAGTCAGGCCCTACTTACTAAAAGCCCTAAAGTGCAATACTATTGGCAATGACTCCCTTGATCCCTGTCTCCTACGTCAGGTCCTGGATCAGGTCATCTCTCCCATCACTTGCCTCTTTAATAAGTCCCTCTGCCTAGGGCAATTCCCCTCTGTCTGGAGGGTCGCCACTGTTACCCCTATTCACAAGGGTGGTGACAGGACACTCCCAGGCAACTACCGGCCTATCTCCATCCTCTCTCCCCTCTCTAAAGCCCTAGAGCAAATGGTTGCTAGCCAAATTTCAGATTACCTCACGAAATATGATGTCCTTTGCCCTGAACAGCAGGGATTCAGAGTCGGTCATAGCACCAATACTGCACTCCTAGAGTCTGCTAACTTCCTTCATAACTCACTTGATGCTGGCTGGCTCCCTCGCTGAAGCGGTATTTATAGACCTATCAAAAGCCTTTGATACCGTCTCGCATCCTCTCCTGTTAGCTACCCTTGCCAGTGTGGGCTTTGCCACTGGTCCAGTCTCCTGGTGCGCCAGCTACTTGACCAACCACTCTCAACGTGTGAGGATTGGTGGCACTCTTTCCAGTACCTGCCCTATTCGCTCTGGAGTTCCCCAGGGCTCCATACTCGGGCCCTTACTCTTCTCCCTCTTTCTCAACTCCCTACCCAACGCATGTGCAGGAAAAGTCCTACTCTATGCTGATGATGCAGTACTCTTTGCCTCCGACTGTAACCCCGTCTCACTTCATAACTCCCTTCAGCTTGCCTACAACTCAGCTGAAACCTGGTTCTCTGACCACCGTCTCATCATCAACCTTAAGAAAACTAAATCTATGCTTTTTACACACCCGGAAAATAAGTCCAGCAACTTTCCTCTCTCTGTCCACTCCTCCCATAAGCACCCTATAGAACTTGTACACTCCTATAAATACCTTGGCATAATCTTCGATTCTGCTCTCTCCTTTCATAACCATATCTCTGCCCTAACCTCTACCTCCAATGCACGATTGGGTATCCTCAACCGGCACAAAAAATGCCTCCCCACAAACTCCCTCCGCTTGGCTGTCACCTCCTCGGTTCTATCCCTAATTGATTACGGCCTTCCTGTATATGTCGCGGCAGATCAGACGGCCCTCCACAAGGTACGCCTAGCGCTCAACAAAGCATGTCGACTTATTACCAGTGCTCATAGACTCACCCATACCTGCCACCTTTACTCCATGTCCACCCTACTCAACCTTGATGAGCTCCTCTTGTTCCAAACCTGCCAAGTTACCTATAAAGCTCTCCATGGTCTATCCCCTCCTGGCCTTGCTAACTCTATTCACCGATCTAACTCCACGGTGCACACTCGTGCCTCCAGCAAAGCTGCACTGGTCGTTCCTAGGGTACGGACCACCCAGGGCCAAAGGGCATTCCCCTATAGAGCCCCCTCCTGGTACAACTCCCTCCCCACTAGCATCACTTATGCCCCCTCACTTGCTAGCTTCAAATGCAGCCTGAAAACTCACCTGCTCAACTCACACTCCTGCCACTGCCCCCAATCCCCCCCCACCTCTACCCGCGACAAAGCTCACTGAGCTGCACTTCTCCTTATCCCAGCCCTCTCCCCCGGAGTGCCTCTCTTCGGCTCTTCTACCCTACCTCCTAATCATTAAAAAATATAAGGGTTCACTTATCCTAATTTTTGCGGGTTACAGTGTTGCGTCACGCATCACTTGTAATTTGACTGTGCCTTATTGTTGATCTGTGTTGCTGATTGTCTCGCTTTACTTGAAACTTGACTGCTCCTTATTTGCTGTACTGTATTGCTGATTGTCTCATGTATGTATGTCTTTGTCCTCCTTGTGACGAGGCACCTTTGTAAATGAGCCTCTGGCTCAAAGGTTGTTAAACTGATGTGAAAATAAATAAATAAAGCAACAGGGGGAACAAAAAGTAAGCACAGTCACAAATTCAATGCAGGTGAATATGTAAATCTGCAACACCACCGCCCCACTTTGAGCAATCCTGTCTAAGATGTAGCCAGGGATAGTCACAGCAGAGTTCTGGACTTTAGAAAACAGCCAAGATTCAGATATGACAAGTACATCCAGCTGTATAGGTTCTAGTTGATCAGTTTTTGGGAGGCTTTGGTTGTTTAAATGGGCAACCCTCAGTCCTTTGGAAAGCTGCAAGGGAGGAATTGTGATGGGGCCAGGATTAAGTTCAATGTCGCCTGCTAACAAAAACAGCAAGGAGACCAACGGCTTTGAAGAATCAGTATGCTGCCTTGATGAGGGAGGCAGGGGTGGAGGGGAGGAGGAGGAGGATAAGCGAAGAAAAAGGACAGAAAGTGCCAGACATCTTCAAGGTGAACCCAAGGAACAGGAACATTTGACACCTATGATGCTAAGGGGACTGGAGAGGGAGGAGAGAAAATAAGAGGGTATAGTAGGGGATGAGGAGAGGGGAAAGGCTAACAGACAGGGATGGGGAAAGAACAGTGGATTACAGGTAGAGACAAAAGAAAAGAAGAGGGTGGAAAAAAACAGAGAAGTTAACAGCACAGTGGAGAAAAGTGCAAATAATAAACAATTTAGGTGCAAGTAAAAGGAAGAAGAAAGATAAGGTAAAAGTAGGGAGCTAAGGGGAGGCACTGTTGAGCACACCTATGGTACAGACATGCCTTTTGTAGCTCTCCAAACCAGGAGCTTAATTTCTTAAATTTTGTGCAGCAAAAGTTCGGTACTGGTCCTGCAGAATTGAACGATACCCAATTTCATGATGGGACAAACAAATAAAGGATACTCAGGGACTTCGAAAAATCATGCCTCTTCGGAGCTTCAGGCCACAATGCCTACTCCCGCCCAACCTACTTCAGAGCCCCGTGGAAAACCCTACAGGTGTCAATGCAGGCCATCGACTCCAAAGTGGAAACAATTCTACAAAGAATCAGGGAACAGGATGCAAAAATTTAGTTGGTTTCTCAAGCTGTTTCTGCCACGGAGTCCCGAGCTACACGAGCCCTAATAGCAACGACCCAAATGGTGAAAGAGAATGCTCACCTGTGATATCGTTTGGAGGTTTTGGAAAATGCACAGCGAGCAGTAAACGTTTGGACTGTATGCCTGGCTGAGGATCAAGACAACCAGGATCTACTGGCCTACTTAAAAGGATGGCTTCCTTGGGCTCTACAGTTGGAGCAAGATCTGGCTTCAGCATTTGTCCGGGCTTATCAGATTTCCGTTCATACAGCAGCTGTCCAAGAAGATCAGTCAAGAACCATTTTATTGGTCACCAGTGGAGTCGCGATCAGAGATCGTATGTTACAGGCGGCCCAATTGGCAGGAAGGTTGAACTGTGCTGGCCAGACTGTTCATTTGTTCCTGGACTTATCGTATGCAACCCGGGCGAGATGCAATAAGTTTGATGGTGTCTGTGCCCGGTTGTGCACACTGGGGATTGTACATTCACTGCTAATACTGGCCCGCTTACGGATCTTTTACGTGGGCCACACATTTCAATTCGCTGATACGATGGAGGCTGGCAGGAGGGTGGACCTCATACAATGGGAGTTTGGGGCTTTTAACAGACCAGCAGCGGAGGATTTAAGCTCTGAAGAAGCTGAAGAAAACAACTCTACTACTTGAACTCTGAAGGGTTTCAAACTTTATTGCTAATCTGTGAGTTTGAGACAGTCAATGATGCTTTAACCTGCAGTGACTGTTCTGTGCAGTACCAGTTGAAATGCAGTGTTTTTTGTGCCTTGTTTTGGATCTCTAACTTGGCATCTTTTTGCCTAACATATGCTTATTGGTAATTAATCAAATGACTGGGACATAAGATCTGGTTTAAAACAGTTCCACTTGTACTGATTTGAGATTAAGCTTATACCCCCGTCATGATCTGGAGCTGCCTCACCTTCAGGCTGCCATGACCCTCAGACCTCCCCCTACTATCTCCCTCAAGCCACCTTACCTCAGATCTGCAGCCATCCTCGGGATAGCCCGGTGTAACCCTGTACTAGGTGGATCCCTCTCTTCCAAGGGGGTAAGGCACGGGCGGGGAGCAGACCAGCACACTATTTTCCTCTGTCCTGGGTACTGCTGAGGCTTTCCGTGGCTTCTTGGGAGTCTTCAGCGGTGTCCGGGGCCGGCAACAGTCATCCAGCCAGTCTCCAGAGCGGTATTTCCGTTTTTCTTGGTGTTCCCCGTAATGCGATCCCTCTACTGTGCTCCCAGTCTCCACCAGAGGCCACTGCAGCGCGACCATGCGTCCCTAACCCACCTCAGAGGGAGGGGAGAGCAGTCCTATGGACGCTCCATCCTACCCCTTCCCCTGCCGACCCCCAGTGCCCGAGTCCGTTCCAGAACCCGGGTCGCCAGCGTGGTTCGAGGTGTGCGCCTCGACCCTCTGCGCCACTGGGCCTTGTTTAGGTTTATAAAATCTGTTCAGTTGGATGGCTCCTTATGTCTGTATGTGACGCTTGACAAATGTTGCTTTCTTTTCATTGTATTGTACTAACATGCAATAAATAAAAAGTTAAAAAAAAAAGTAAGGAGCTAAAACGATAGGGAGAGGAAATTAAACTGGCCTCATCTGACAATGAATTGAAGGAAAAGGTCAGAACAAAAGAACAATGACTGCCTCTACTACAGCATCCTAATGTAATCAGGATTTAAATGTAAATGAAGATACTTTAGTGTGGAGTGAAAACCTGCTTGACTCCATTGCAAAGATCATGACCCGACTCATGTAAGCCATCCTGGAATTTTATGATGTTTTAGTGCTAATGCCTGCAGTAGTTATATATAGAATAATGCATAGAGAAGTGTTGTTTATGGGGATTTTATGCACCCCCAAGGTGTGTGTGCCCCAATGGGTTTATATGGGCATCACACACAGAGTCGGTGCACAAAATCCCCAGAGAACCACACTTTTCCATGTTTTATTTTTTATATTTACTTGTTTTTGGTTTAAATTGTCTTTTTTGTCACTTTGCGAGGGTAACTGTTACCCCCGACAAGCTCATCTCGCGTGAGTGACCGATTGTGTAGCACTTGTGAACATCCAAGTGCGAGGACAGCTTGTTATGTGATTTTTCTGGTGATGCTGCAGTACTGTTCTGCCTGTGGTTTATGGAGCTCCATAAACTACAGGGCACTCACTGGCAGCGGTTTATAGCCACTAACCAATAAATATAAAGAGAATAATGCATAGGCAGGTGTGTGTTACGATGTTTTTTCACACACCCAAGGTGAGTGATAAGCTATAAAACCCGAAAGAGAGAAGCTTGAGAAGTTTATGAGCTCACTGCTCACCTCAGGTGTTAAAAACATCAACACGCACCTACCTGTGCTTTATTTCTTTATAATTACTGGTGTGAATTTTTACAGCAAAAAAATAAATACATAGACGAACATAAAGATGGCAGATTAAAAGCACATTACTGGCTCCATGCCGGCGACCTGTGTTCGGGAGAGAGCACGGGTTGCCGGAGATCGGCCAGGGAGGAGAAGGATGGAGCGCCCAATGGCAGCTCTCCTTCTCCTGGGGGGGGGGGATTACTGCACGCTCCCGCCACAATACCACCACCTAGGATAGCCTGGGTGAAAGGTGCGGTAGATTGGGGCAGTAGCAAGGACAATGGGTAGAATCCAGCCAGGGGGCACAGCAGGAGGCACATCTCAGCGTGCCTCCTAGCACACTGGCCCCTACTGCACGCTAATATCTGGGGAGGACGTAAAAAGAGGAAAAAACCCTCGCTGTCTCCTAGGGGACGACACCTCGCAGCGCGTCCCAGATGGCGCAGCAGACTCCGCTGTGCTGGCATCACGACAAGAGAAAGATTGGTTCGGGGGAAGAATCGGGGTTCCCTTCTCACCCCACCCGCAGGGTAATCCGGGTACCTAGGACTAGTGGACCATGCACTCTAGGGGCAGACTGTGACCGGATCGAGAGGCAGTAGCAAGGATGTCTGAAAGAGTGGGGAGAAGAGGTAAGATGGGAGCATAGATACAGGGTTATTAAAAAAAAAAAAAAAAAAAAAGGCAATGTTCCTGAAAGCATGTTTTAACAGTCACAAAGAGCCAGGCAATGTCTGTTTTGTTCAATTTGTGTAAATAAGAAAATGACAACAGCTAGAAAAGTAAGAAAAACACAGGCTACTCACCTGTAACAGTACTTCTAGGAGTGGTATATGATGTTCATCCACACTTCTTGGCACTGTCCTTTCCCTTTAAGATGTGCCAGAAAGTCTTCAAGCTAGCTCCTCCCACCCACACAGGTGGTAACTCCCTTGGCTCCATCCCATGAAGCCAGATCTTTCCAGCTGGAAGCAGAGTGTGTGCGCTGAAGCTGGGGAGGTCGGGTGGGTCCATGTGGATGAACATCATATACCACTCCTAGAACTGTTACAGGTGAGTAAATACAGGTTACTCACCTGTAACAGGAGTTCTAGGAATGGTATATGTTGTTCATCCACACTTATTGGCAGGTAGCCTTGCCGCTTTAAATCTTACTGGAAGGTCTTCAAGCTGGCTCTTCCCACCCACCCGGGTGGTAAAACTCTCGGCTCCGCCCTATGATGCCAAATCTGGCCCGCTGGAAGCTCAGGTTGTGCGTCAGCCGAGAAAGTCGGGTATAGATGAACAACATATACCATTCCTAGAACTCCTGTTACAAGTGAGTAACCTGTATTTCAAGGGATATGGATATGTTGTTCATCGACACTTAGTGGCAGACTCCTAGCAGTTCTCCGGGAGGAGGGAGGCAAGGCGCACACCCCTTACTTAGGTAAAAGAGACTGGAGAGCAGAGGCCCCAAAACCAGCATCCCGGCGTGACTCAAGGTCGATGTGGTAGTGGGTGATAAAGGTGTGTGCTGACTTCCAGGTAGCAGCCCTGCAGATTTCCTGGATAGGGACGTCCCTGGAAGCAGCCACCGATGCAGTGGTATGGCGGGTAGAATGAGCTCTTATCCTCTGGGAGGCTCCATGCCCGCCAACCTGTAACGAGATCTATGCAGGAGGTGACCCACCTGCTTGATCGTCCGCTAGGCTGCAGGTCTGCCAGGTGCGGCTTCAGCGTGAGTGACAAACAGCTGGCGAACCTCTCCCAATTTCAGCCGTCGCTCCTTATAGTAGCGAGTGCCCTTCTAGGGTCCAGAGTATGGAGCCTATATTCAGCCTCGAGTGTGACTGGGGTAGAACACCGGCAGAGTCAACACCTGGTTAAGGTGAAACTCTGACACTACCTTCGGAAGGAATTTCGGGTGGGGGCGCAGGACAACCTTGTCCCTGTGGAAGACCAGGTAAGGAGACTCGATGGAAAGTGCCTGGAGCTCTCCCATTCTTCTGGCTGACGTAATAGCCACCAAGAAGGCGGTCTTCCACGACAGGTGAGAGAGATCACACCTGTGCACTGGTTCGAATGGCTTGCCCATGAGCTTTGCCAGTACCAGTAGTAGATCCCACAGAGGTGGAGGTTCTCGCATCGGAGGGGAAATGTGATCAAGGCCTTGGAAAAAGCGCCAGACCACCTTCTCCTGCGCCGACTGCTTCCCGGCCCGCGCCCGGTAAGCAGAGATGGCTGCCAGGTGCACCCTTAGGGTCGTCGACCTAAGCCCTTGCTGAGAAAGGGACCATAAATAGTCCAAGATGCTTGCCAAGGAACAGGAGGAAGGGTCCAGGCCCTTGCCCTGACACCAAATGGAAAACCTCTTCCATTTGAAAGCATAGCATTTCCTGGTCGACTCCTTACGGGATGCCTCAACTACATTGAGGACCTCGTCAGAAAGACCCAAGGCCTGGAACTCTAGCCGCACAGGAACCAGGCCGTCAGGTGCAGGGATTGAAGGTCCGGATGGAACACCTTCCCATGATTGACTGAAAGCAGGTCCGGGCGAGCTGGAAGCTGCCTCGGGAGCCTGGAGCTGAGGCTGAGGAGATCTGGATACCAGCATTGGCGGGGCCAGTCTGGGGCTACCAGAATCACCTGCGCCTTGTCCCTCCTCGCCTTGAGAAGCACCTTGTGGATCAAGAGAAATGGGGGAAAGGCGTAGAAGAGGCCCGGAGTCCACGGCCTCGAGAAGGCACCCCCTGCAGAGAGCCCTGCTGAGGGGGGCGGGCATGGAACAGCCTCAGCTACGCGTTCTCCCTGAAGGCAAATAGATCCACCTGAGGTGCGCCCCAATGGGAGAACAGATCTTGTACTACCTCCGGCAGGAGAGACTACTCGTGGGATACAGCCCCTATCTGGCTTAGGGCATCGGCCAGGGTGTTGGAGGCTCCTGCCACATGAATGGCTAGGAGATCCGCCTCCAGGCTGCGCATGAGTGACCAAATGCGGAGAGCTTCCTTGCACAGAGGCATGGAGCGCGTCCCGCCCTGGCGGTTTAGGTAGTACATGGTCGTGGTATTGTCCGTCTGGACCTGAACCACTTGACCCCGTAGAAATGGAGAGAAGGTGGTGAGAGCTAGGCGGACCGCTCGGAGCTCCAGCAGGTTGATATGGCATCGGGACTCCCGCGGGGACCAGAGGCCGTGCACTCTGTGCTCCCCCAGATGGGCACCCCAACCCATCAGAGAGGCATCGGTCGATAGAGAGACCGTCGGCTTGGGGCGGACAAACGGGATGCCCTCCTGCAGATGAGCTGGAACGATCCACCACTGGAGAGCGTTCCACATCCCCTGGGTCACCGTCATTAGCTGGTCCAATGGATCGCAGCATTGAGACCAATGGCTGGCCAGCCCCCATTGAAGGGGGCGCATGTTCCAGCGGGCCCAACAGACCACGCTGGTGCAGGCCGCCATGAGACCCAGGAGGCGCAGGAAGTCCCGGGCAGGGCGCGATTACCCAACCAGAAATGACTGGACAAAGGAGGAAAGAACCTCGGCCCTGTCCGACGGGAGCCATGCTCTGGCTCGAAGAGAGTCGAGCTCTGCCCCAATGAAGAGAATCACCTGCTTCGGTTCGAGTTCCGACTTGGCCTCGTTGATGAGGAGGCCGACCTGAGAGCAAACCTGGAGGGCCAGATCTCTGGACCGCTCCACCTCCTGTCTGGAGGGGGCTGCTATCAGCCAATTGTCCAGGTAAGGGTACACCGGACCCCTCGGCGCCAAGAGGAAATGCTGTCACCACTGCCATGCATTTGGTGAAGACCCTGCAAGAGACAGGCCGAAGGACATGGCTCGGAACTTGAAAAGGGATCCTTCCACTCGAAAGCGAAGGAATCTCTGATGAGACGGACGGATAGGGACATGAAAAAACGCGTCCTGCAGGTCCAGAGACCAGAACCACACACCACATTCCAAGGATGGTATTATCTGAGCCAGAGTGACCATCCTGAAGGTCCGAGACCTTAGGAACTTGTTTAGGTCGTGCAGGTCAAGAATGGGGTGCCAGCCCCCCCATCCGTTTTGGGACCAGGAAGTACCTGGACACAAACCCCGGGTCTGAGGGAGGGTCCGCCACTTCTCTGATCACCTCTTTCTCGAGGAGCAGAGCGATGTCGGCTCGGCGAGCCGACAGCAAGGCTGCCGACCCCAAGGCCCCTCTGGGGGCGACGGCTCAGAGGGGCGGGGCCTGCTCGAACTCCAGAGGCAGGCCCTTTCCTACCACTTCCAACACTTACTGGTCTGTGGTTATAGCAGGCCAGGCGGAAAGGAAGTAGCGGAGCCATCCCCCCACAGGGGGAACCTGGGGTGAGGTGACGAGGTTGGGGGCAACACCCCTCAACCCGTCACTGTGCAGGCTTGGAGGAGGGACCGGCCGAGGGACCTCCTGGGCCTTTACCTCCTTGCTTCCTGGAGGAGGAAGCCGCGGGCTTGGGTTTGGGACGCAAAGCGCGAGCCTGCTGGCCCTGATGCTGCTGGGCTGGACGTGCAGCGGGCGCAGACGGACGAAAGGGCTTGGGTTGCGGTCTGTGGCCCTTGTCCCTCTGGGCGGATGAGACCGAGTCCAAAGTGGCATTGGACTTTTTGATCCTCTGGAGGTGGCCTTCCACTCCAGGGCCGAAGAGGTCGGGCCCCAGGAAGGGGACATCCGCCAATTTGTGCTGGGTATGCGCTGTGAACGTGGATATCCTCAGCCATGCTCAACGGCACATAGCCACTGCAGCTGTTACTGACCTGGCGCATGAGTCACCGATGTCCAAAGCAGTCTGAAGTTGCTGCTTGGCCACTGCCCTGCCCTGGTCCCGCCACCTGCTTAACCATAGTCTGCAGGTCAGCCGGGAGATGAGAGACTACCTCGTCCAGGGAGCCCAACAGGGCGTGAGAAAAATGTGCCATCAGTACGGCCAAGCTGGCCTGACGAAGGCCAAGGGAGGACGCAGCGTAGACTTTTCGCCCAGCGTAGTCCAACTTCTTGGACTCCTTGTCGGGAGGTTTGTCCACGTCCCTGGCGTTTCCGGCACGCCGGAAGACGCTGTCGGTAACTAACCCCTCAGCTGAGGGGTGTTCTAAGAAACCGAACAGGGAACCGGTAGGGACCGCGTACTTCCTTGCCATCCTGGCCAAAGGCGCAGGGCAGGAAGCAGGACACTGCCAGAGCTCCAAGGCCGGGCCTACAATGGCCTCAGCCACCGGAAAGGCCTCCGTAGGAGAATCCCCTCGGTCCAGTATCTCCGTGAGGGGATACTTGGCCCGCTTGGATACAGGCTCGAGCTGCATCCCGGTGGATTCCGAGATGAGCCTAAGCAAACCCATGAAGGAGGAAGGGCTATCGTCCAGTGACTGACCTCCCGAGGACTCCAAGTCGACCCGCCTGGAGAACAGGGAGGAATCGTTGTCGGACTCGGAGGAGTCCGCAAAGAGCTGCCTTGGGCCTGAGCCACCCTCCACCTGCTGAGGGCGATCGGGAGTGAGGGCGACAGACAGCCTATGGGGCAGACCTTGGGCTGACTGAGAATTTTTGGTCAGAGTCCCAAACAACGGCTGTGGAGGCGGAGCTTCCACCAGAATCGGTGGGGCAGCCGGTTTTGGCCAAGCAACAGGCCTGGAAGTAGGCGCCTCGGCTAAGGTGAGGGGTTGCTTCGGCCGCTCCGGTGACAGCCACTTAATAGCCGGGGAAGGCGACGACATCAGCTTGCTCCCGGACAGAAGAAGTTGTTGCCACATGAGGTCCTTGTATCGCCGACGCAATCTCAGGAAATGGGCTTCCCTCGCCCAGGAGGAGGATGAGGATGAGCGGCGGCGCCACACGGTGTCGAGACCGACCGTCAGGACGGCGGGATCGGCTGGACCA
This sequence comes from Neoceratodus forsteri, assembly GCA_016271365.2. Classification (NCBI taxonomy): domain Eukaryota; kingdom Metazoa; phylum Chordata; order Ceratodontiformes; family Ceratodontidae; genus Neoceratodus; species Neoceratodus forsteri. Next base: position 351,726,050 of record JADMNL010000025.1, on the reverse strand, counting down.
AGAAGAAGTCCAAGACCGAGACCTCGAACCTCGGCTTTTCCGAGGAGGGTACGGGGGTAGTGCGGGGGAAACCCGCCTTCCCCTCAGCTCGGAGGGCTCAACCGTGGACTCCGGAACCGGAGGCATGAACAAGTCGACAGACTCCTCAACCACCACCGGGGGAACCGGGGAGTGAGGGTTTTCGGCTTCACCGGTCGAAAGCCCGTCCAACTGGTCGAGAAAAATCTCGACCGTGTCGACGGGAGTCTCAGTCAACTGACCTGACGGGGACACCATGAAGCCAGTGGCCGAAGCCGAAGGATTGACCGAAGTCAATGGTCAACTACTCGGTGAGAGGGACCTCTCCCGCTCCCAAGAGCGTCGATGGAGGGACTTACCTTGTGGTCCTTCTTCTTGGACCGAGAGGAAGGCCCTGAAGATGTTGGTTCCTCCCTTAGTGGAGAGGGAGAGACAGAGCCTTAAAAGAAGCTGAATAGGAGGATCCCAGGAGAGCGGATAAATGCTGCGCCAAGAAGATAAAGATGCGCCTGCGCCGCCCTTCCTCGAGGGCCATCATCTGCTCAGTTGTTCTGCCGAGCCCGCCGTAGCAGAAACCGCCGACTGGGCTCCTTCGACTTTACCGAGGGTAACATTTTTCGGTCGCCAAGTTGTAAACGGCAGCACAGTCTTCCAGGACGAGGCCGAGAAAGAAGAGCACAGGTCGCAAGCCTGTGGTCGTAGCTCGAGGCTCCAGCAGTAGACGACGTGGAGCGCGGGTCCACTGAGACATCTTCGCTCAAGATGGGCACCTCCGGAAACCGGAAGTCAATTTGTCCATCGCAGCCGTGAGGGAAGTAAGTGACCCAAGTCTTGAAAACCTTAAAAGTAATTTCAGGTAAACCGAAGAAATAGGAACCAGTCTTATACGCAGAGTGTTAATAGGAGGGAACCTGAGCTTCCAAGCGGTAAGGAAGATCTGGCGTCATGGGGCGGAGCCGAGAGTTTTACCACCCAGGTGAGTGGGAGGAGCCAGTTTGAAGACCTTTCGGCAAGACTGAAAGCAGCAAGGATACCTGCCAATAAGTGTGGATGAACAACATATCCATGTCCCTAGAACCTGTGTTTCTAGGGACGTGTTTATGATGTTCTATCCACACTTCTTGGCAGACTCCAAGCAGTTCTCTGGGAGGAGAGAGGCAAGGCACAGGCACGGGGTCATAATGTCGCAGATGAAACTGCGCACATCGAGATCGCACACCAACAAACAACGTGCAGCAACACCCAAAAGGACTTCTTTTGCTTTGCGAAGCCTCCCGCACCCCCACACCCCATGGAACTATTATAATCAACTCCCAGGGGGTGTGGATACAGGGGCAAGAAAAAAATATTAAAAGTAAAAGATTCCCTAGCGGGAAATCAAACCACAATCCTCCCAACCCACGCATTGCAGGGTCGGGTACTCTAGCCACTCCAACATGGGAGCAGCTCGACCGAGCACCCAACCGACAGTGGCTACATCCACTTCCTCTTCCGTGGTGAGCATCAAGGGGTAGCGATACTTTCGTATCACTGATATTCCCCTGTCGCTCTAAACCCATACGCACTACTGACAACGCAGTCTTGCTGTGCGCAGTTTAGTCCACATGATTATGACCTGGTACCCAAGGCACACACACCCTATTTAGGAAATAAGGATCGGAGAACTGAGGCCCCCAAACCAGCATCCTGGCGTGACTCTTAAGCCAATGTGGTAATGGAAAAAGAAAGGTGTGTGCCCTGCAGATTCCCTGGAAGCAGCCACCGATGCAGTGGTATGGCGGGTGGAATGAATCCTTAGCCCTCCGGTTGGCTCTCTACCCACCAACCTATAGCAGAGATCAATGCAGAATGTGATCCACCTTCCAATCGTCCACTTGGCTGTAGGTCTGCCAGGTGCGGCTTCAGAGTAGGTGACAAACAGCTGGTGAACCTTTCCCCTAACTCCAGCCATGCGCTCTTTGTAATAAGTGAGCGCTCACCTCAAGTCCAGAGTATGAAGTCTGTGCTTACCCTCTGAGGTGTGACTGGTGAAGCACACTGGAAGATTAATTACCTGGTTAAGGTGAAACTTCGACACAACCTTTGGAAGCAACTTCGGGTTGGGGCACAGGACAACCTTGTCCCTCTGGAAGACCAGGTAAGGAGACTCCACAGAAAGCGCCTGGAGATCACTGATCCTACTGGATGACATGACAGCCACCAAGAAGGCAGTTTTCCATGTCAAGTGAGAGAGATCACACCTGTGCAATGGTTCAAATGGCTTGCCCATGAGCTTTGCCAAAACCAACAAGTCCCACGGTGGTGGTGGTGGTGGTTCACGCACCAGAGGGGAAATGTGGTCAAAACGTTTTAAAAAGTGCCCGGCCACCTTCTCTTGGGCCACGAACTGCTGACAGACCCGTGCCCAGTCAGCAGAGATGGCTGCCAGGTGCACCTTAAGGGTCGTTGACTGAAGACCCAACTGAGAGAGGGACCAAAGGTAATCAACGATGCTAGCCACTGGAAGAAGACTTTGACCACCGGGGGGACCGGTGGCGGGGCTCAGAGGGAGTCGACAACTGCCGAGGCTCCTTCTGGTGAGGGTTGGGGACCAGAGGCGGCGGGTCAGCAGACTGATCCGTTCCTCCAACGGTCTGTGTCAGGACCAGGGTCCTAGACAAGGAAGTATCGGCCTCTTCGGTGGACAACTGGTCAATCGCATCAATTAAAAATCTTGGCTGGGGCTTCAACCAGTGTCTCGACTGACAGGGTTACCATGGAGCCAGTGGCCAAGGATTCAACTGAAGTCAAATCCAGAGAAGTGTGGGAATTGGAGGCCCTCAATCGACAGCGCTCCTGATCCCACGATCAATGACAAGTCTTTTCTTTCTTAGACTCTTTTTTTAGATTTAGATTTGCCGGTGGGTCCCTGACTGAAGGTCAGCAGAGACTGGAACAATTCTTTGAAGGAGCCCGTAAAAGTCAAGCCCAGCTGAAGCAGCACGGAGGCAGAAGCTGAGGAGGAACATGCCGCCTCCTCTTTGAAGGCCACAAGCTACTCAGTGGACTCTGCAGCTGCGGCTACCACCCAACGAGCATTTTTGGATTTGACTGGTGGGTTCCATTGCACCGGCCAGCCCAGTTTCAGGCAAGTGAGATGGTGCTCCAGGACGGCAGAATGAAACGAGTGGCAAAAGTCGCAGGCCTGGTGATTGTGGTCATGCCCCAGGCTGCAGACTCATGTGGCATGCAGGTCAGTCCTGGACATCTTCTGCCCCCCAAAGGCACCAGTTGAACCCAGGAGTGGACTTATCATCCATCGCGGTCACGATCGAAGATCGATCTGAAGACAAAACTCGTAAGAGTTGGTTTGGAAGTAATTCAGAAGAATTTAAGTGCTGGGGCCTACTCAACAGGGGAGCGGTAAGGAGGGAACCTGCTTCTTCCAGCGGAAAGGAAGATCTGGTGTCATGGGGCAGAGCCCAGGGAGTTACCACTCTGGTGGGTGGGAGTAGCCAGCTTGTAGACTTTCCAGCACATCTTAAAGGGAAAGGACACTGCCGAGAAGTGTGGATAGGACATCATAGCCACATCCCTAGAATCTGATTTTTAAATTAACAGACTGGATGTGAAGGGGATACTTGCTCTTTTGTTTGTTTTTTCAGAGTCTGGTGTCATAACTAAATAAAGTTCAAACTGCAATAAATAACTGCACTTTCAGGGCAGAAAAAAAAAATTAAAAGATAACTTCAGAATAATAATCCTTTTGTTGTGTTATTGTATTGTGTTGTATGTTGTCACCTTAAAACGTCAATAAAGTGTATTAAATAAAAAAAAACTTTAGAATAATCCTAATGTGTATAAGTCTTTCTTTCATTTGCTTTCTAAGTCCAGTTCTGATTATGATCACCATCATCTCAATAGTGAAAGGGGGCTCACAAACACGGTTTCCCGCCGCCCAGTTTGTGTACAGTGGAGCGCAAGCTTTCAAACGCAGTAATAACTGGTTATTATGGCATTTGTAGGTTATTATGACTTTAGAAACTACTGCAAAACAGGATAATGGAGGTCACCAGTAATTATACTGTATTAGTAAGTGCCGTTGCTGTCCTTCGCAGCCCCTATGTTCGTCTTTTTTTTTTTTATCATTCTGTTTACCCGTCTTACTAACTCTGCCTCCACTCAAATTAGATCCCCTCATGCCTCGCTGCATCCCCCTTAATGCCCCAGGAGTCTGCCCCTAGAGTGCAACCAGTCACTCGAGAGACCCTTAATACCCCCGGATAACCCCCCAGTAGGGCAAGGGATGCTTCCCCTTACCTTCCTCAAACCATGGTGGAGTGGATGGTGCACATTGGAGTCTGCCCCCGAAGACAACTGGAGGATGTGCTTGTCAGCTTCCAAAGAGGTCATCACACAGGAGTGACGGAGTCCAGTTTTCTTTTTTACGTGTTCTGGTGCCCCACAGTCACTGGTGCTCGAGGTGAGCCAATTGAGGGTTTGCGTTGAGATACAACTCCTCCCAGGGCTCTCGGATGACGTCTGCCACTCTCGTTGCTTGTCCCTGACTGCACTGCCAAGCCCAGGTATACCCGGGAGATGGCAGTATAGTAGCAGAACTAGCACAGAACCCTCCCCAGAGAGGAACAGCTGCCTCTGGGTGCTCAATCCCTGTCTCCCCCTGCCAACCCCAGGCAGCCCGAGTCCGTTCCCGAACTCAGGTCGCCGACATGGCGCGAGGTGTGGCGTCCAGTGCCTCAACCCTCAGTGCCACCGGGCCAACCTCTATGTTCTTGTCTAATGCTGGCCATGAAACTTTTTAAACGTATAGTACGTGCCCTGCTCTTTTCTATAGTTTAAAGCGTATCTGAGTTAAGACAAATATGTTTACAGATAATACAAGGACTTCACAAGACATGTAACAGAACTGACAGAGTATGACTTCTACGAGTTTGTGCAGATACACTTCATCAACTCTCATGATGCCTTGCATGAATGAAGTCATCATGACCTTTGCAATGGAGACACAGGTTTTCAAATCAGGGCAAAACAGAGTGAAGCAACATCATTTATACGTAAATCAGAATGAGATTAGGTGGATGCTGAAGAGGAAATTATTGCACAGGCTTACAAACTACACAGGTATACAAAAAATAGATTGACGGGACTTTTCCTTTAAGCCTCAAGGTGTGTGCATTTGGATGTGTGCAGCCTGAGCCCTGACCCCTCCACCGTCTCTGTGCCAGTAGTGCCTCTTATGGACCCTGCCAGCAGCAGTAGTGTTCCAATGAAAGAGACCCTCACAACACAGCAAGGTCCCATTCCTTCATCAGCCACTGCTGCTGCAGCTTATGACAGCACCATTCATCCCAGCTGGACTATCCTGCCTAACAGCAGTATTCTTCCCAGCCTGATTACCCCGTTCCAAGCACTGGAGTCTACTGCAAAACTCAAATTGGTCACTTAGAAGTGCAAAGCTCTTCCTCAGGTAGTCAAACTTCATTTTATTATTTCCATATAGATTTTTCTCCCCAGCCAGTACAGCACCCATGCAGCGACATACCCTGGCCCTCCCTTCCTCCCCAGCATGGGCGATGCCCCTGTCGCACTCGCACACACAAAGCTAACCCTGCGGTAGAAGTAAGCTCCCTGGCTAAGCCGCATGGATCGCAGAACTTCCCAGCTGAGCTACACTGTCGGGTGACTGCTGTCTCGTCCTGGCCTGCCTCTCAACACAACTCCTCGGGCTTGTTTCTGAGCCCTGGTTGTCTTCACAGCACTGCAATGCACCGCCGCTGGGCCACTCTGGTGGCTTCTGCAGTTTTTCTAACCAAGAGAAAAATAACACTTAAAAAAATACAGAAATTGGGGCAGAGATTGCAGCTAACATGAGCAGATATGCTTCTGATAAGCTCTTGCTCCTTCTAATTCAAAAATGTAGTTTTTGGACAGTAATATCTAATTTCTTGTAGAAACTTGAGTGATAACAGTCAATCTCTTCTACCTATAGTACTAATGAACTTTGGTACAATTCTGAGAATGAAGCAATCCAAACATCTGGCGGCCAATGAGTTTGGGGGGAAAACATGGCCAGTACAAGCATAAGCAGCAGGGGCAAGACCAGGGACAGCAGCCTAAGAAGGATGACGGAGGAGGAGAACCAGAGCCTACCATTAAGGCAGTCTTGTAGGCCATCAGATACATCAACAAAAATGTCAAGGCCTTTAACTTCCAAGTCAGTCAAGCTAGTCCAGTGCTACTGCTCGCAATGCAGGTGACCCGGATTCAGCAGTGAGCCTAGGTTGTCTAAGGCCGGCTGGGAAGGAGAACTGAGCATTCAGAGGATGCTCTCCTCCTCTGGGGAGGGACGGCAGCAAGCTCCACTGTAGTACCACCACCTTATAGGTAGTGGTGCATGGGGATTAGTTATGGGCAGAGAACACTTCCTGATGGAAGACATCAGCATACTCGGCAAGTCTGTGTCAAACCATCCTCTCTATGGAGGACCCAAAGGACCAGGGGCAGAAAAGAAAAATAATTGCCTGCTCCAGCTAAATGGCGTTGACAGCCATAGAACCCACACTGTCTGCTGGGCACAGTGCCTGCCTGACTGACGAGACATCCCAAGGAGACTTGGAGTACCCTCAATGGCCCTGCCATAGGAGGTAAGCTGTGGAAGAACAGGCAGTCCCAGAGATGATGGGTGATAAGGACTAGGGGCTGTTGGCAGAGGTGCAGCAGTCTGGAGTGATAGAGGGCATAAAAACAAAGTTAAAAAAGTTCAGAGTTAGTCTCGATATTGAATTATACTCTGTGGCTAGAGACCAAAGATGCATCCACTACTGCGCACAATTGGCTCCAATGACCACAACAGGCATGGTGAAAGAAAGTAAGCTGCTTCTGCTGTGCATCAAAAAAACTTGACAGTAGATGACTAATTTCCTAAAGGGACAGAGGGACCTGATCCAGACCTGCATTTTCAGGACTTTATACAGTCTTTACCACAATTTGATTCGCTACTGACGATCTACATGGAATACAGAATTACCCTGGGGAAACAACCAAACAACCCAGCATTGCCCCGTACGATAATGGCAGTTATAGGTAGGATTTAGGAGATGGATCAAGAACTGCCAAAGATTAAAGCAGATTGATTTTGGACTCTGGAGCAAAGGTGTATCCATTTCCAGACATAAACTTCGCCACGAGACAAAGACAAAAAAGTTTTGACTCTGTGCGGACTGTGATCAGGGGGCTAGGTGTTTCTCAAATGTCATAACTGCTGGCCAAGCTAAAGCTGACTTATGGGGGTAAATCCTGTATTTCCATCAGTCTGGCCGATGCTGGGAAATTGGTGGAAAAACTAAGAACAGATCTTGTCTCTGAACAGGAAGACCGCAATTCAGACTCTGACTACGGACCTCAATGGATCTTACTGTGTTTCTACAGCTTACAGAGACGTTGGGACTGGGCAAGGGTTGTTAAAGGAGCAAGTGGAGGACTATAACCAATCCATCACTGACTGGTAATTATCAAATGGACATGGAAAATCCTGCCATCTGACTGGTCGGTCTTGGTCCTTACCAATGAGTAAATCTTGCAACATGCATACAGTTAATGTCCCAGCTGTTGGTTTTAATTTAAAGCAATTAGTGGTATTTTTTCCTTTTTATCTTTGGATCCATTTAATGATTTCCATAATGCACTCCCTAATCTGCAATATTACTGGAATGCCTCTCAGACGAGATTAGCACTTTTATGGGGAAACCCAAACAACAGGGCCCACTGAAAACAAATAGATGTGTCCAGACCCCTGCCCCATTACCTTCCATCTATATTATTTTCACCCTCCCTTTTAAGGCAAACTTTACAGGTTGTACAGGGAAGCCTAGGGACCATCTTGGAGGGGTGGAAGAGAGGTTACCCATGGAGAGGGGGTCAGGTACACACGTGGAAATACACCTGGTTCACAACCAAGAATATGACCCATCCACAGAGTATCCATGGTACTCCACCCAGGCTGTACGAGGCTTCGTTGCTTCATGGCAACTACTACGACAGAACACAATCATGATTTTTGAGGAAGCTAGGATTAAATTCAATTGGGAGCACAAAGACTTATTCCACTACTTTCAAATACGAGATTATATTAACTCCCAGATTTGTAAAATGAACGCTCGCACTCAGCTTACTGAAGATACCAGCCCATGCTCACAGATACGGAAATCTACTGAAGGAGACCATGCAATCTCTCTCATATACAGATTCCTTTTATCTATGCAGGCCCATGAAGCTGAGTCTCTTAAACATTGGCGGGAGAAGGACCTTAAACCTCTCCCTACTTCAGTCTACATGGTCTAAGATATGGTGTATGAACTGATCCACTACTTCCTCTCCTATGTGGCGAGAATACATCTGGAAGGTCTGAGCGAGGTTTTTTATTGCACCACAATACTCTGTTAAACGTAATCCAGGCTCTTCACCGGCTTGCTGGAGAGAATGTGGAGCTGAAGTGGCAACACATGCCCATACATTCCTGGTATGCCCTAAATTCGAATCTTACTGGCTAATTGTGGGGCACCTATCTTAACCATACTTACCATAGAGGAACAATTATCCTCCCTGAATCTTATCCTACATATCCCACCCAGATCACTCAAAGGTAAAGATTCATATCATCTCTGGTCCATGCTGTTGATTGCCACTTATAAAGAGATAACCAAGAGATGGCTTCAAGTAAATCCCCCTATGGTCCCTGAGTGCAAGAGTCTAGTGTTACATATACAGGGTTTTGAGAGGCTTTCCCACCACCTGTAAAATAAAACGGAAATCTACCTGAACCATTGGACTAGATGGAAGCATTACCATCCTACCCTATAATCAGTGCTCTTCCACTGGGGGAACTGACAAAGGGTCTGGGATTACCCCAGTGAACACTTTTTCTGGTATCACTTGGGAACAAAAAGCCGTCTCGGCAGGTCCAAAGAGGGAACTATCAAAATTATGAGAACCAGACCCCAGAACCTATAAATAACTGAAACATATAAACCCAATATGAAATGAGGATTCCTGGAAGCTTTTGTTTCTAGGTTATTGTGAACAAGAATCAGCTTTATGGTTCTCAAGCACCCAGGGGGTATACTCTCCTTTTCTCGACTTTTTAGCGTAAATAATATGCTTAGTTGATCAGTTTTGTTATTTTTTTTGCTTTTATCAGTTTATCTCCCCTGCGACTCTCACCCACCTCTCCTTCAAGCCAACTGCCAAGAACTCTCACCTTCTCCCAACACTGCCACTGACCTCGATCCCACATTGCAGCCACCTCAGGGTAACCCAACGTTACCCTTCGTTGGGTGGGTCCTCCGCTAACCAGTTTTAATGTTTAATGTTTATGAAATCTTTATTTTATTACTAAGGACAAGTTTGCAGTCCATTTGTTGTACTTTATATTTTAAAAGCCAGCTGTTAAACACTGACTCTCTAAGCTAGTCTAAGCAGAATTTTAAGAAAAAATATTGATAAATCAGTATCTCAGCTATGGATAACGTATTGTAATGTTATACAAATTGTACAAAATGTCAACATAAATGCTGGCTATATGTTGAAATTTCAAGAAAGAAGTATAAAAAAATAAACACAGTTTAGTTTCCCCAAACCCTAAAGGCTATGACACTGCTTTAATGGCTGTCCACCCCTAAAAGCGAACTATTTGTAATCCAAACTTGATTCCCAACTTGTATATCCCAATGAGAAATCCACACACAGAATGCAGTATGTCAGACAGTTATGGCTGTTATTCACAGTTACCAGGACGGCTCTCACAGGCTGCTTTTCACCAAGGCTCTCCGAGTGCAAGTCTAAGACCAATCTTGAGGCCAGGAAAGCTACAGATTGGCTGTCCTGAATGTTAAAAATCACAAAATGGCAGCCTCCATACAGTTCAAGTAGCATGCCACCATGACCAGTATGTTAGCAACTGTCTTCTCTCTGCCAACCCCCCACTCCACACCAGGAGTACTGGTGGAACTGGACTGCATAAAAGTCTGAGAAGAACAAGGAAAGTCAGGGGGTGCAAAGTAAAATAAAGAGCTGTCATTCTGGTTGACCCAAGTTAGTTTCTAATAAATCTGAGGGTCATGCACTTTTGATATCCAGACAATAATTGGACTATACCAGACCTAATATCAAAAAAAGATGACTGTTGGATATTTAAAGGATGCTGTAGTTACGCAACGGTCCATTGTTTTGTTGCTTTTACAACTTACATTTATAGAACTTTTCTTACTACAGACTTTTGATGGTAGCCTTCACATGTTTGTGACAAATGGGGCTGTAGGCTACGTTTCCTACTATGAGTGTACTAGTCACATTATGTAAAGCATTTTTCCCTCCCGTCACCACTGACTGGGGCCCCATTGGTCGTCCTGCCTGTTCCCCTCCTACCTGAGATCCTCCCATCTGTGCCTCAGTCTCCCATCACGCGCGACACACCTGTGGAGCAACCCCCCAGAATCTAGCCCACCTTCTGCTCCTCGGCGCTTTCTTCTACTGCTCCTCAGGCGGAGGTGATTGGCCACATGAGGTCCACAGTGGGCAGGATCCGGTGCTGGAGGTGGGGGCAGGCAACGTCTTCCTCCCAACCAATGGGGGTTTCCTATGTTCATGAGAGCCCCCACCCAGGAGCTTGGACATGCAATGACGTCCAGTGCAATCAGACACGCTCCCGCACCCTTTCCATGGATGTCTGCAGAGGCTCCTCCCCTGTACCAGCATGATCCCCTGGCTGCTGCGCTTCCAGCCTCTGCTGGAAGTCGCTCGTGCTGGGGATGCTCCATCCTATCCTCCCTTGCCGACCCCCGACAGCCTGAGCTCGCTCCCAAACCCAGGTCACCAGTATGGCATGAGGTGTGGCGTCCAGCGCCTCAACCCTCAGCACTACCAGGCCACCTACTAGTCACATTATGTATGTGGTTAAAGCCAAATGCCTTACACCAACTGTCTGGTTTATGGAATGTAATTTTTTATTTGCACTTGAAAAAGCAGTAACATATAACGTTAGGAAAAAAGAAAACCACATAAACCTGCTGTATTTAATGGGACAGAGATTCTCTCTTTGGGAAGGCAGCAAACAGATCTGTTATCATCAGCTTTCAGGGGGGGGATTTGATTACACTTAAAAAATCCCCTGATAATACTTAAATTAAAGGAAATTTCAGAGGGTTCCATTTTGAGGAGATTTCAATCTCCCATTATGAAAATCAGGAAGACTCTCCCCTTATTTCCATTTGTACATCAGGCAGATTGTTCTGCAGGCCAGATGTTTTCATGACTAGAAGATTTCCGAGATTACTCTTAAGAACACTTAACAGAAGATGTCAGACTGAATATCAGGAAGACAATAGAAATTAACCTTCCTCAGGGATTACGCTACTGTTTTGGTACAAGGGTTTCTGATGTATTTGCCAGATGAGGAGAGAAATAGTTATTTACACCCCTGAGAGCAACGCAGACACAGTCTCTGAACAACAAGAACATTTCAGCTGCTGCAGTTCAGTCAAGGAGCTGCGTGCATGATGTAGACAACTAGATTCCTGTACAGAGCAGCTAAGTGAGGCAGGAAGGGGAAAGCAATCCCTGGAAATTGACAGAGTGAAAAATAGAAAACTACACCCGTGAGCAGGACTGCAACTGCATTTGTTAATTCTTGCAGCATGAATTATTCGTTTCTGTGGCAAGATGCAGTCTTGCCATTGACTAAAATATGATGTGATGTCATCAATTACATCACATGCTGAACAGAGAGGAAGAGCACCAGGATACATATGGAGGGGAAGGGAGTTACGTACTACGAAGAAAATGTGCATTTTAATTACAAATCACTGAGAACAATGAATTTCGCAGCACAACATATATTCTGTGGCAGAATGCAAGTTCTACATAAATTTCAGTGGCCACGGAACTGCAGAATTCCAGGGACCCTGCCCATAAGCACCTAAATCCATATGGTAAAAACAACAAACACAAATAGGCTGGACAAACAGTAGCAGAAGCGAAGGACAGCAAGGGAGCAGAGCCCAGGATTTTCCACAGCAACCGCAAACGAGATGAAAAAAATTGAACTGGAAAGGTTGGCCATTTTTAAGTATTTCTAGTAGATTTAGCGTTCTACACCAAATTTTTGTGCTAAAACTACACTTTGAAACAATTTGTTGTGCACAACCCCAAGGCACAACAATCTGAGTTGCACTAAATATGTGGTTAAATGGAAATGTCCATTTTTGAAACTGGAAAGCCCATGGCCTGGGGCGGAGGGAGATCAACTGGGGTCGGGAGTAGGGTAGGAATGTCTGGTTTCACTGCATGAATGCCTCCTGGTGCTTTGCAGAAGGCAATACGCCTTTGCAGTATAATCAATAAAATTGTTGAAATGAATGAATACGCAGGAACAACACTACCTAGCTCTGTTTGTGGGGGGGGGGGAGACTTGAGGGATGTTCGATAAGCAAACTAACATGTTACGTCACTCCCACACATCACAAAACAAGGGGGCTAACAGGGGACAAGACCAACCCTCTGGGCAGATGTCAGCCACCTTGCCACTCCTATACCACTTGGGGCTGCACTCAGCAAGGCTTTTCCCAGGTTACCCTTTTTTATTTGACTTTGTTCTATTCCTCCTTCTGGGGATGGCCACCCCTAGAAGTGGTCGGACCTCCATCAGATATAGAAACAGACTTCTCGGAGATCCTGAGGAAGAGTCCATGAAGTGACTGGTCCCAAAGGAGTGACGAGGGGGGCAGGTGGGGGGGTATTATGTATGTTTTATGGCTGCACAGTAGTACAGCTATAGTTAGGGTTGCCCGGCCACTTCTATGTTAAACCCCAAATTGTGCACTTTAATAACTTTGCCACCGTATGGTCGATTTGCATGACATTTTGCATGCACGGTGGAGCACCATAGATCTCTGGATCTGGCAAGTGCATTACAGTCGGATGAGCACTTGTGGAGCTACAGAGCGCCAAAAACCGTGCAAAAACGGGTTTTGCACATTTCTTTACTCGTGGCAATAGCCCATACAATTGTCTGTTTGGTCTGAAATCTTCAGGGAAGATGCAGTCTGGGTCACTGATGTGCCTTTTGAAGTTTTGGTGAAAACATATTAAACTGTTCAAAAGTTATTCAAAAAACAACATTTTTGGCTGGCCCAGTGGCGCTGAGGCGCTGGTCACCTCACCTCGTACCACGCCAGCAACCCATGTTCGGGAACGAGCACCGGTTGCCGGGGGTTGGCAGGGAGAAGACGGATCGAGCGTTTGACAGACTGCTCTCCATCTCCGGGGAGGGGAGCAAGATGTGGTCAACGCAAGTCTGACCCCTGGCAGAGGCTGGGGTTGGCGATACGCTGCCACAACAAGGGGCATGGAAGCTCGGCAGCGGCTGGCAGGACCGCAGCGTGGTTATCTTGGCGGTGCCCGCTGCTGGCGTCACTGCATGCCGAGTGTCTGCAGGGAGAAAACAAGGTGGAAAAAGACCCTGGTAGCTGGTCATAGCGGCTTGATGGGTGTCCCCCTGGTGCTTTGACTCCAGAGGTAACACTATGATCTAACTCCTGTCTGGCGGGTGAGCAGGGGGCTCCCCACAGCCCTGTCACGGGGGGGGGGTAAGCCGTAGGAGGTGCAGAGGGTGAGGACCTGAAGGAGCGAAGCATGGGGGATGGCGGTGAGATGAAGAGCCGACCAGGACCAGGGAAAAGAGAAACATACAGCTAAAAATAAAAATAAAAAAAATTCCCATTATAGTCAATAAGAAAAAAAATATATGTGCCTCTTGGAAGCTGCCGCCACTACATCTTACTGTCACAAATGGCCCTTTTACTGTCGTGCAGCAGCCATCTTATCAGTTAGCGAGAGAGAAAAATGCTTGCCGTTTAAATTTGGGACCGCCTAGGTAAACACTGACAGTTGTGTTTACCTAGTCGGGCCCTGAGGATCACAGCACTATCTTTTCTGGGGGGAAAAAAAAGAAATGCCTCTGCAGCGATAAGACCCCACCGTAGTGTCGCAAATTGCGACAGAACGGATGCAACACCTTCGCAAATCACAAAAGTGTTCTGCCCATTCTGTCACAAATGTTTGCGAAACTCGCAATTTGTGAAAGAACAGCACCCAAAAACAGCAATTCTTTGCCATCCCAGAGCATCAAAACGGTTGTTTTTTTTTGGCTGAAATTTGCAGGGTGGCAAGCCCTGGTCCCACAGATGTGCCTTTTGGTGGTTTGGTACCGAAACACTCAATGGGACCATAGTTGCAGCACTCCAAAGTCGAGAAATGTCCCATAAGCTAACACTGCGGCGCCCGCGGCAACCTTTAATGCCCGTATCTCAGAAACGATGTGAGATACAGATCTTTCGTTTGCCACAGCTTAATCCACCTTTATGTGGACTAAGTTTGCATGGAGGTTTCGAAGTCATAATTACAACTGCAGTGGAATGTTTCTCCTAGTTGCTATGGTTACTGAGATATTGCCAAATAACTGCTACAAGGGTTTCTTTTCAGTACTATGGGGCTGCTGTGCGGCTCCATACTTATACGTAAGTGGGAGCACAGGGCCCACGCTCCCACACACTCATACCATTACACAAAAACTGGGCAATGTGAAGGAGCTAAGGCCCTATGCTGGCCCAATAAAACACATACCACTTACCAGTTAGATCACACTTTCAAAAGAAGGGAAATTATCAGAAATACTTTGTTAACGATCAATTAGGGTTGATGCGCATAGCGACAAAGTATAAATGTGATGTTAGGGTTACCCTCTACCACCCCCACGCACCACAGATATCGGGGTGTGCCATGGGGTCATCAGGCCTAACTCTCACCCCATTCTCCTATGATGTAGCATGTCAGCTTGTTTAGACATGAAATGGGGTGAGAGTTGGGCATGATGGTCCCATAGCACCTCGGCTCTGCTGGAGAGTGGAGGTGAGGTGGTAGTGTGATGGTAACATTAACACTATTTTCACATTTCCTCTTAACTAATGTTATCAACCCTAACTAAAGCATTAACAATGTTTTTTGCAATGAATATATATAGACAGACAGATACAATTCATTGCAAGAAAGTATCTTAGTGCACCAGTTAGGGTTCAGTTTAAAGCAACAAAAGTAGGGAAATATGGTATCAGGGTTTACAACCCTGACCTCCACCCCACCCCTCAAAAAGCAAAAGGGAAAAACATTAGGGTTTTGTCTCTCCTGTGTCTTGGTGAATCAGTGGTGGGGTCTTCCTTGGAGTTGTCAACTCACCACCTCCTCCGAGCAAACAACGTCAGATGTGATTTATTTTCTTCAGGTAGGGCTCACATGTTGTTGGCAACATGTGAAGAAACAGTTAGTATGAAGCACTGGGTTGGAGCTGTACCTTGTGCTTCAGAAGGGCTATAGACTGGGGGGCTGGGCATTACGGTTGACAGCTCGCAGAGAGACCCCACCACTGAGTCACCAAGACTCAGGAGAGCCAAAACCCTAACATTTTTGCTGCTTGGGGTTGGGGGTGGGGAGTTAGGGATAGAAACCCTAATGCCACATTTCACTACTTTTGTTGCTAAGATGAACCCTAAACTGTGCAGTAACACATTTTTTGCAATGAATTTCCTTTCTGTTTGAGACAGTAGAATCATAGACTCACTCACGTAGGTCCATTCGAGACCCACAGGAACGCTGCCATCTGGCTGCAGAACCAGGCCCGGCATCTACAGATGCACAGGCCTCTTTTGGCATTGTGCCAAATGTGGAGTCCATCAGGTTGCAGAAGCGTAGGACCCTTTGGGACCCGCACTTCTGTGCAGCTACAGATACAGACACACACAGGCCCCTCCGGGACATTGCCAACTGAGGAATCTGTGTTGGTGCAGAAGCACAGGACCTTGCAAGCCTTGTGGTTCCATGTTGCTACAGATGCAGGCATGCAGGAGTTCATCTGGGTACAGAAGGGGCCCTGCAGTTGCCTGCAGCTACAGATGCACCTTTTCAATCACGTGTCAAGTATTTTTCCACAACTGTTCATGAGGTAGGGTCATAAAAAGCACATGTTAACAATATGACTTGAAATGTTCAGAAATAGCACTGTTATGAGCAAAAATCTTGATTCTTTGAATATAAAGAAATTCTTCTTTCGTGGGCTCATATTTCTGTTTTGTGAGCCAGCAGTCTTGTTTTGGGAGGGCTCACAAAAGAAGATTGCTGGCTAACGAAACAAGATTCTGAAAAACACTAAGTCAAAATTTTGTTTCATGAGCCCACTTTCTTGTTTCATGAGATTTTCATGCCTCGCAAAACAAGACGCCTTCACATAAAGCAAGAATGTGAAAAAAAAACTACGTCCACAATCTTGATTCGTGAACCCACCTTCTTATTTCATGAGATTTTTGTGAGCTCATGAAACAAGATGTCTTCCCATGAAGGAAGACCCTGAAAAAAACTAACTCCCAAATCCTGTTTCATGAGATGAAATTCTTATTTTGTGAGCCCCTATTCCTCTTTCATGAGCCTCACAAAAAAGAAAATTGGCTCAGGAAACAAGACCCGCTAAGGATTCTTGAGATGTCCCCAAAAACATATTTCGGGGTTACTTTTTTAAAAACTAAGTTCATAATCCAACTGAACGGGTCCTGTTTAGCTAGATTCATGCATTTGTTTCTCCAGGGCATCATTTTTAGGGGATTTGAAAAAAAAAGGGGGGGGGGACAAGACAGCCACCATACGAAAGGTATTTTTTTTTCTCATGAAAGAGGAATTCGGTCTCACAAAACAAGAATCCTCTTTCATGAGCCAAAATTCATTTGTATCAAAAATCTATCTGAAAGACCCTACTCAACATGCTCAGAACCAAAATTTCATATCCTTATAACTTAGGAACAGATTAATATATTTTTACCAAACCAAAGAATGGTGCCATTCTAGGGCAAGCCCTTTCTACCCTGAAAATGTCATAACAAAATCCCAAACTGTCTGGCTGTAGGAGACAGCAAAAAAAAAAAAAAAAAGATGTTTCCTATTTTTGCACCTATCCAGGTTTCAGAATCCGCACATTCAACTGGAACAAAACTTGCCAAATCAAGAGACCTTGCTCCCAGACTGCGCATATAAAATTTCATGCAATTCCACTAAACAGGAGCAAAGCTATTAAGGTGCAAAGTTAAGGGTTTAACATTAAACATCCTACTCAACCCTACCTACATTGGCAGGAGTCGAAATAAGGGGGTGCTGAGTGCTAAATTGCACCCAGAATCTTGCAATGAGTGCCTGCTGCCATCACTGTAAAGGATTCAGAGGTGCTGGATATAGAGCTATTTCTGTAGTGCTTGCCACCGGTACGCTCTGAGATGCTGCTGTGCTGTTTCCGTAGTGCAGAATGTACAGTATGCTCTTCTGAAGCTGCGGGGATGGACTGAGTCTGGAGGGGGAGTGTCGAGCTGGAAGGGGGAGGGAGCACTGTTGCACACAACAACAGGAAAGGGAGGAAACTGGCAGTCTGAGCTGGGAGGCTGCATGTTCCCTCTGCTCCCCTCCTCCCAAGAGCCTCACAGATTTCTGGAGTCCAATCAGAATGCAGGCCGTGGGTGTACGCTGCGTAAGATTGGCTGGCAGTTTTGACAGTAGTGAGTCGACGTGGAAGGTTCTTGAATGAATCCTCCTACACTGCGCTTAATACCCATTCTTTAGTTGTGTTTCAGGCTCCAGGGTCATTGTGCTGTACCTGGATGGGTGGTACTTGAGGGGTGAACGGACAAAGAGTGCAAGCAGTTCGGACCACATAGTCACTTTAGTACTTGTGAACTTTGTTCAGATTTAAATTGCGCCTGTGTCTAGGGAAGGTACGTTTCTTTTTCTTTTTCACTTGAAGCTATGCTGATTTGTATTATTTTGGTAAGACTGTTATGATAATTCGCCTCTTGAAGTGTGTACTTTGTAATTCTGCTTCTATCATATTTTTTAAATAGCGAGCATCTGCTCAATCCCCAACCCCCGTCCTGGAAATGGTAACTCTCATTAATCCCTATCTCAGTTCTTCCATCATAAGGCATTTTTCTTTTTTCAGGTCTGTTTTAGCCTTAAGATGCACCAGTGAAAACTAAAATGTACAGCAGCACAGAGGTGTTTAGGGGTGGCTGCCTACTAGGGGATCTTGAATATGTTGAGTACACTGTTTGAGACTCTGTAAGATGGAAAAAAAATAGTTTTCAATTATCTTGCATCACAGCTCTTGCCTTCAAATGAGAAAAAAGGAAACCAGCCATTTCAAAGTTTAAGAAGCATTGTTTTCTGTGAACTAGGCTTGCATATTTCAGAGCACATAAGTGTCCACATTTTCTGAAGTGTTAAACATTTTTTTTGGGAGGGGGAGGGAGAACAGGATGTAAATCCAATTTATTTTTATTGACATGGAATAATTCTTTAAAAAAAAAAAAACTGCATTACTGACAGTCCTACAACACCCACAGAGAATGTGGGATGTCAGCTTCCATTTAGAAAAAGTAACAACTTTTGCTGTCCTAACCAGGACCTCCTTGTAAATGAGCTTTATTAAATGGAGCCTTTTCATAGTAAAATAAATCTGGTAAAATACAACATCAGACCATAGCCAAAAGCTCACAAGACTAGGAGTTTCTAGATGGATAGATTCTTTATGAGTGGGAGGTCGGTGTGGGGAAATTATGGACATCTAAAGGGACACTAAAGAAGTTTGTGGCAGTGAATTTTATAAAGTTACTTGACAAGGTACAACCCAGGGGAGTACAGAGTAAGTTTAAGTCACAAAGAAAAAAATACTCACCTTAGTAATGTTGTTTCTTCTAATGGAGTCTTGCTATATTATGACATATGCAGTGAGTCCCAACCTTCGACCTGCTCCGGAGGTGAAAGAGTTAACTTTCCATGCCAGGCATGGAACGCTGAGCTCAAGCTCAGTTGAAACTCTGTCTGTTGTTCTTCAAACTCAAACCGTCAGATCTTTATGAGCTAAACTCACTGAGGTCCTGTGTGGAAGCTGTAAACCTACAGTACACTAGCCAACTGGCTACTAAACATAAGAACACATTCTTTGGTCCCAAAACAAACACTTAAGTCAGGAGACCCAAAAAATGAAAACACAACACCAAGTCACCCCAACAAAAGGAGGAGTGAAAAGAACAAGGTGGGCATCTAGTAAGTGCCAACACTGCACTGCCCACCCACATCCCAAAAACACAGGTTCTGAGAGGGGCAGGCAGGGAGGGAGGTCATAATATAGCAAGACTCCATTAGAAGAAACAGCATTACTAAGGTGAGTAATTTTTTCTTCAAACAACATAAAGTCTTGCTATATTATGACATATGCAGACTACACAGCAGTACCTCCATGGAGGAGGGACAGAACCTACATAGGAAATAAGCTCTGAAGCACAGCTGTGTCAAACCAAGCATCACTCCTAGCCTGGATGTCCAGGGAGTAATGCTTGCTGAAAGTGTGAACTGTTTTCCAGGTAGCTGTTTGACATATCTCTAGGATAGGGATGTCCCTGGCAGCAGCCAGGGAAGCAGCTGTACCTCTGGTAGAGTGAGCCCTCAGGCCTGAGGGAGGAACCCTACCTAGTTTTTCATAGCAAAATTGGATACAAGCGACAATCCACCTGGCAATGGATCTTTTAGTGGCAGGTTTACCTTTACTAACCTCACCATAAGTGAGGAACAGTTGAAGGGAGTCAAACCTGTGACCCTTGGTACGTTCTATGTAGTAACTAAGGGCTCTTTTGACATCTAAACTGTGCCATCTCCTCTCGCCAGAGGAGGAATGGTCAGTGAAGTACACAGGAAGAGACATAGATTGATTAAGGTGGAAACCTGAAACCACCTTAGGTAAGAACTTCCTGTTAGTCCTGAGGACCACCTTATTTTCTATGAAAGGAGATAAAATCAGGCACCACTGACAAGGCTTGTAATTCACTTATGCGTCTGGCAGAAGTGATGGCTACCAAAAACACAGTCTTCCAAGTCAAGTACTTAAGCTCTGCTGAAGACAAAGGCTCAAAGGGGGGGTTGCATAAGCTGAGCAATGCAAACATTAAGATCTCAGGCAGGGGCAGGGTCCCTGAATGGAGGGTTGGTGTGAAGCAACCCCTTGAAAAACTTGGAGAATACAGGATGAGCTGAAAGAGAAGAGGGCTTACCTGCTGATAAGAAAGTAGACACAGCTGCCAGATGCACTTTTAGGGTAGCTGGTCTCAGTCCCAAGGTATTTAAGTGGACCATATAATCCAGGACTGTGGGTAAGTCAGCAGATTCTGGGGAAATATGCTTTCCAGAGCACTATATGGAAAACCTCTTCTATTTGGAATTATAAGTAGCCCTGGTGGAAGGCTTCCTAGAAGCCTTCAGGATATCCATTACACCTTGGGAGAGGTGTAGGTCAGCAAAGTCTAACTCTTCAAGAGCCAGGCCTTGAGATTGAGAGATTTGAGGTTCGGGTGCTAAACTCTCCCCTGAGCACAGGTTAACAGGTTGTGATTCCTGGGAAGACACAGGGGAAGGTGGACTGCTAAGGACAGTAGGAGTGGGTACCAAGGCTGTCTGGCCCAGTCTGGAGCAATCAGGTTCATCTTGCAGGGTTGAGATCTGGTTTTGACTAGCACTTTGAACAGGAGAGGGAAGGCGGGGAAAGCATAGAGAAACTTCCCTTCCCAACTGAGAAGGAATGCATCCAGAGGGACTGAGCCCAACACTGGGGGCCTGCAGCAAAAAAGGGGACGTTGGTGATTGTCTGGGGCTGCAAAAAGATCTATCTGCGGGGTGCCCCATCTGGCAAATACCACCTCCAAGACCAGGAGATCCAGTGACCATTCGTGATGGTCCTGGGAAATCCTGCTGAGAGCATCTGTCAGGACATTGTCCTTGCATGGGAGGTGAACTGCCATAAGGGAGGTGTTCAGTGAGTAAGCCACAGACCACAACTTCATTGCTTCGGTGCACAAGGCCGTAGTCCGAGTGCCCCCTTGCTTGTTGATGTACCACATTGTGGTGGTGTTGTCTGTTCTGACCTGAATAACTTTGTTCTGAACAGATTTGGAAAAAGCTTAAAATGTTAGAAAAACTGCTCTGAGTTCCAACAGATTGATGTGGAGCAGAGATTCCTGAGGGGACCACAATCTCTGGGTAGTGAGGTCGCCCATGTGAGCTCCCCACCCCAAGAGGGATGCATCTGTAGTAAGGATTAAGGAGTGAGACTGAGGGGCAAAAGGAACCCCCTGTCTCAGAATGCTCTGGTCCTGCCACCACTGTAGGGCCTGGATCAGAGTTCGAGTCACTGGGATCAATTTGGTTAGAGGGTCTTTCCTTTGAGACCAAAAGGCTCTCAAATGGAACTGGATGTCCCTCATCTGAAATCTTGCTCCCTGCACTACTGCTGTAGTAGCAGCCATGTGCCCCAGGAGCTGTAGAAAGTGCCTTGCTAGTCGAGAGACCTGCAGGGTGAATGAGGAGGCCAGAGAGACCAGGGTCCTTGCCCTGTCCAGAGGAAGGAAGGTTCTGGCCTTCTCTGAGTTCAGCTCTGCGCCTATGAAGGTGAGGAGCTGGACAGACTCTAGAACTGACTTTGGAAGATTCAGAAGGAAACCTAGAAAAGTGAGCAGTTGCTGAGTTATCTGTAGATGTAACTTGACTTGGTCTGGAGACTGGCCTACTATGAGCCAGTCGTCCAGGTAAGGGAAGATGGCAATTTTTTGCCTTCTTAGGTGGGCAACTGCTACTGCCAGGCATTTTGTGAATACCCTTGGAGCAGAGGTGAGGCCAAAGGGCATTGCTCTGAATTGATAATGGCCTGAGGGCAGCTCGAACCTGAGGTACTTTCGATGGCAGCTTCTGATGAGAATATGGAAATAGGCATCCTTGAGGTCCAGGGACGCTAGCCAGTCCCCTGGCCTTAGAGAGGGTAGAATAATTCCCAGAGTCACCATTTTGAATTTTGGTTTTAAAACGTGCTTGTTTAAGTATCTGAGACCCAGGATGGGCCGCCATTCTCCTGTCTCTTTTGGGGTAAGGAAGTACCTGGAGTACAAGCCTTTGCCCTGGTGTAGGGGTGGAACCCTTTCCAGAGCTCTGAGAGCTAGGAGGGAAGAGACCTCTGCCTCCAAGGCAAGAGTCTCTGAAGGATTTGCAGGTGGAAAGGATCTGGTTCTCATCTTTGGAAATTTTTTGAAGCTGAGAACCAGTCCCTGGCTTACTACTTCCAGGACCTGCTTGTCTGATGTCAGAGACTTCCAGTCCTGGACAAAGTAAGCCAGCCTGCCCCCTACTGGTAGCTGAGAATTGGCCCTGGCAACCCCATCAGGGTGCCTGTTTGGCAGGGGCTTTGGGCTGAGGGGTGGAAGCAGGCCTGCTTGTACCCCGTCTGCCTCTCCCTCTAAAGAACCCCCTCTGGGCATAGGCAGAAGAGGAGGCCTGGGCTTGGTAGAAAGGCCTATGAAAAGGCCTGCCCCTGCCCCTGGGAAGCTGCCTTTGAGGAGTAGCCTGCCTTTCCTTGGTCTGTGCACTCCTATAGGTGATCCTATACTCATCCATTTTCTTCATGTAATTCTCTGTCTGCTCCCCAAACAGAGAATTACCCACAACAGGAAAATCCATAGCCTTAGTCTGGGTATCCTGTGACAGGCTAGTACATCTGAGCCAAGCCATTCTGCGGAGAGCCACAGATGTAGCCATGACTCTTGATGGCACATCATTAGAGTCCACTGCAGCATGAAATTGCACCTTAGATGCCTCAATACCATCAGCAGCCACCTGCTCTAGCTCATTGGCAAGCTGGCCAGGGATCAGCTTTGCTAGAGCCATAACAGTATCCCATCTGGATTTCTGGTATCTGGCAAAATAAGCAATATAATTTTCCTGTCTGAGTCCCAAGGATGCTGCCATGTACTGTTTCTTTGCCATGGCATCAATCCTCCTGGCGTCCTTATCCAGGGGGTGTGAAGCCAAGGGAATATTAGCCTTGTCACAGGCTGCAGCCTGCACTACTCAACATGGCTGCATTGTTGTGTGAGGAACTCCGTATCAGAGCCTGACAATGTGTACCTCTTGTCCATTCTCTTATCCACAGGAGGTATAGTGTGAGGACCTTTTAAAATTTTAAAAGTCTGTTTCCCAAAAGATTTATGCAAGGGAATAGACAGTCTCCTAGACTCTGGGATATCCATCATTTCCACATAGTCGGGCTCCTCTTGATCATCCACAGCTTCCTCCACAGGGAGCTGGAGCGTTTCAGCCACTTTTTCATAAAACATGAAATGAGAAGGGGACTCAGAAAGCCTAAGAGGAGACACTCCTGAAGGTCTGTCTGGGGAGATGTCCGGGTCAATGGGCACATCCAGACTTTCAAATCCACATTCACTCTTCTCGTACTCCTCTTCCCCCTCCTCCAGTTCATAATACTCTTCTAACTCATACTCTTGAACCGGTGGAACCAGCTGAACTGGGCGCTTACCCGATGGTGCCGGTTCAGTCGGAACCGGGGAAAGCGAATGGACAATTTTTATCGCTTTGGCTATTTCTTCAGCGGTTGGAGAGGAAAGTTTTGGCTCCACACCAGCTGATTTTCTAGTCCTTTTTGCTGGACCCGGCTCCTCGGAGTCGGATCTCCTTTTGCCCGAGGAAGTCTCGCCCTGGTCAGAGGGCACTCCCTCCGGTTCGACTGGAACCGAACCGCGCTGGCCATTCGGTTCAGTGGACTTTTTGACCTCCTTTTCCCTGAGCCTACCAACTCTCTTTTCCAGGGTAGCTGCAGGAAAACTTTTACAAATCTGGCAGTCTGCATTGAGGTGGTCAAACCCCAGACAATAAACACAGGTGGTGTGGAGGTCAGCCTTGGCAAAGACTTCCCACACACGCTGCAGTGTTGAAACCCAGTGGGCCCGGTTTTTCTTTGGGTTTTCAGACATAGTGCCAGTCCTAACCAAACTTACCCGTTGGCGGCAATCTGTTGTAAGACCTCTTTATCGTTCTCAACCGCGAATACGGGTCGTGGAAAAAACTGTAATAAAATCAGTTTTTTTTAGAATCGATAAGAACTGGTAACCACACCCTAAAAGACAGATTAAGACATTTTAAGCAACTTGATCGGTTCAAACCGAACCAATAAACCATTTACAAGTTCCACACAGAATAGAAATAAATGTAAAACCTATCTAGTACTCACAATACCACAGACAGAGTCTGAACCGACCGGTTGCGGGGTAAATTCGGTTGAAAACCGAGAAAAACAATACTTTAACCGACAAAATGAACCGAGCAGAAGGAAAAATCTCCGGAGCGACTGTTCAGTGAGGCGGAGTAAAGAATCTGATGGTTTGAGTTTGAAGAACAACAGACAGAGTTTCAACCGAGCTCGAGCTCAGCGTTCCATGCCTGGCATGGAAAGTTAACTCTTTCACCTCCAGAGCAGTTCGAAGGTTGGGACTCACTGCATATGTCATAATATAGCAAGACTTCATGTTGTTTGAACAATGGCATTTTATTTGTGAATAAATTAGAAAGGGCTCATGTGGAAGATAGAATTGGTAACGAACAGATTTGTCACAACTGACAGTCATTCAAAATGCAGTTAATTGGGTAACTCAGTTTCTGAGTTCAAAGGAAGAGGTTTATAGGTTGGGTAACATAACAATATCACATTTATGTGTTTTGTATTACTTTTTGGAACTTTTTCTTCTTAGTTAGGTATTAGCTCCTGGGCTCCTAGTCGGCCACAAAATGGCAGTTTACTCACCTGGTAAAGGTGATTGTGGGGGTATATATCCCTGAGGCACTCCATACTCCTTACACCTGGGTTGTGTCCACCTGATAGGTTGCTGATGCACATGTGACTTTGAATGAAGTCCGGCCCCTTTTCCCTGTGATGCTGCCTCTCCTGGATCAGTTCGATGTCTTCCAAAGCTGTACCTACTAAGAAATCAACGTCTCTTGACCTGTTATGTACCCTTATCCTTGAAAAGCAGGTATATTGATATCAATGAATAGGAGAAAGAACACCACCTTGTCAGAGTTATTAATGTCTTGGACCTAATGTCCGTTTATTACCTATTTAATACACACTAGTACTATCCGGCACTTACGGCATGCAGGTGTCAAACTACATATAACCGAAGCATCACCTCTTCTTAACGGACTGCTGGGGTGGGCTGTGGAGTACCTCAGAGATGTATACCTCCACAATCACTTTTACCAGGTGAGTAAACTACCATTGTGGGGGATAATCTCTTAGGCAGTCCACCTCCTTACACCAGGGTTAACGATTAAGTAGCAGTACCCTGACAATTAGGGTGGGTAGTCAGCCACTGTTTTTGTGTTCGAGCTAGTGGCTAGTAACACTGCTTGACCAAAGCTGGTCTTAGAGTCCATAGATACATCCACTCTGTAATGTGTAGTAAAAGTACGTGAAGATACCCAAGTGGCAGCTGCACAAATCTCTTACACTGATGCCATGTTCCTTTCTGCCCATGATGTGGCTATAGCTCTGGTAGAATGGGCTTTAACACTGGTAGGCAGGTCATGATTGGTTGCCTTATACGCTTCGGTGATTACAGATTCTAGCCAGGTGGCTATGGTGGATCTTTTAGTTGCCTGTCCCTTCCTGTGACCCTGAGTGATAATGAAAATCGATCTTTTGGTCTTCTTTCAACCCTAACCATCCTAGGCTCGACAGGCACTGACCCTGGAGAAGTAGCCTCTGCTTTCAATACCTTCTTCACTAGTTGTGCTGCGTCTCTCCTACCCAGCTGCCTGCCCACCCCATGCACAACATTCCACCCACCCCATCCACACCTCATAACACTTGGAAAGCTCAAAACTCCACACACGCCTCCAGTTTCTCTTTTCACCCAGTAACCCCAGCAGAGGTGCTACAAGCACTGTGCTCACTTAACCCCAACAAAAGCAAATGCCCCACAGGCCTGGACGCCAAATTACTCTACCTGTCTGCCCCAGCCACAGCCGCTCCAATAGCCAACCTCCTCAACCTCTCATTCTTCATGGCTAAAATCCCAGCAGCATGGAAGCAGGCGACTGTTATACCCTCCTGAAGGGCGGCGGCCCCTCCATGCCGGGAAATTAATGCTCCATCTCCCTTCTCCCTATCCTGGCCAAAATTCAGGAACACCTTGCACTTCCCCAACTTTCCAAATTCCTTGACACTTCTTCTTTCTTCACTCCCAATCAGTTTGGTTTCTGCAAGTCTCACTCTACCATCACCTCCCTATTAAGAATCACCGATGACATCCTTACAGGGATGGACAAAGGGCACACCACCTCGGCCATCTTCATAGACCTGGCCAAGGCTTTCGAGACCATCTCCCAACCTAAGTTACTAGCCAAACTAAATGATGCCGGCCTCTCTGACCATGCCACTAGATGGTTCCATGCCTACCCGGTAGGCCGACACCAACTGGTGAAAACTGGCACTCACATATCTTTCCCCCTTCCAGTCACTATGGGGATCCCCCAAGGCTCAGTCTTGGGCCCTCTGCCTTTTTCAGTATTCCTAAATGATCTCCCACAAGCCTGCTCACTCTCATCTATCCAAATGTATGCGAGCGACACCGTATTGTATGCCTCAGGCCCTTCCACAGGCAAGGTGTCAAATGTGCTTCAATGGGACTTCAATGCTGTACAGCAATGGTTCCGGTCCAACCAGCTATTCCTAAATACAAAAAAAAGGCTTGCTTACTTTCGGGATGCAATCACGTCTCTCCCGCTTAGTCTTTGGCCCCTTTTTCCTAACCTTAGATGGGTCCCCCACTGGAGTCCTCCGCCTCATTCAGATACCTGGGTGTCTGGCTTGACTAATACCTGGATTTCTCCACCCATATCGATTCATTACACATAAAGCTTCACCCAAAACTTGGTGCTCTGTATCGCAACAAAGACTGCATGCCCAAGCAAGTCCGTAGAGAAATTGTTCATAAAATGATTCTCCCACTACTTGATTATGGTGACGTGGTTTATGGCGCCGCACCCTCATCTAACCTGACCAGCGTGGACACCCTTTTCTACTCTTTCTGTCATTACAGCCTGGACTGCCCACTGATGACCCACCACTGTGACCTGTATAGGGACCTGGCCCTGTCATCACTCTCGTCCCGCAGACAGATCCACTGCTTCAAGTCATTGCCAAATTCTGGTCACAAACCCTTCCCCCATACCTCGCATCCACCATATTGGCTCAGCCCTCCCCAGCCTACTAGCTCAGAAGCACAGAATCCAGGCTTCTCCAAGTGCCATTCATGCACACCTCCAAGGGTCAATCGGCTTTCAAATATCGCATGCCCAAACTTTCGAATGACTTGCCTGCAGACATCAGGCGCTCCATGAACCCCAGACATCTCAACCCACTCCTCCATGTACACTTCACCGCCACTTGCACATGCTCTCGGTAACCAAATACATATCCCGCATGACCTCTGGATCCTGCTACCCGTTAGATATGTCTTAATCAGCAGCTACACTGAAGGGTCCTAATAGTTTCTTGTCTGTTCTTTACGCTGTAGATAACTGCACAAGTATGTAAATACCTAGCGACCTCAATGTCATAGTCTACAGCCTCTGGGCAAAATTCTGCATAATTTTGTAAATCCTGTAATGTATGTAGTTTCTTCCTATGTTTCCCTATACCCCAATTTCACCCAGGTCGTGCATAGAAACAAGTGGTCCTCCGCTCAGTACGACTGCCTGGTTAAACTCTTAAATAAATAAATAAATAAAATATCTTCTGTCCTAGTGAGGTACGTTGAAAGTACTTTCTTCATGCCCAGTAGCTGAAGTTGGGGTTCTTGATCTACCTCTTCCGCCGGCATATACACTGGGATCTCGATGTCCTGCTTACAATGGAACGCTGTACTTATCTTGGGTATGAATGAGGGAATAGTTTTTGAAGCAATTCTGTCCTCATGGAATACCAGAAAAGGTGCTCTGCACGATAGTGCTTGTATTTCACTGATGCACCTGGCTGGACATATAGCTACTAGCAGTACAGTTCTGAGTGTTAACCATTGGAGAAAAACAGTTTCCAGAGGCTCAAATGGTGTGTCTGTCATTGCCCTGAGTACCAGGTTGAGGTCCCATGGGGCTGTACACTGCCTGGGTTTTGGGCGGAGACTGGCTGTTGCTTTAAGAAATCTTATGATGTCGCTGTGTGCCCTTGGAGTTGTTCCTTCTATTGGGCCCCTGGCTGCCCAAACTGATGCCACCTGCAGTGCCACTTGCACTTGTAGTGATGCTGCTGATAAACCCTTGTCCAGACTCTCTTGGAGAAAAAGTAGAATATTGGCTACTGTCGTAGTTAATGAGACTATATCTTTCTCTGTGCACCACTTGTGGAATACCTTCCAGTGCCTTTGGTATGTCAGAGTCGTGGAATTCCTTCTTGATTTTGCCATAGTGTTAATGACTATGGGGTAGTAGCCTGCTCTCAGCAATCTCTCCCTTTCAGGAGCCAGGCCGTCAGTTTGAGGTTTGTTGGATTGGGATGATATTTTGGCCCCTGACTGAGAATGTCATGTCTGCATGGTAGTGTCCAGGGATGATCCAGTGCCACTGCCACAATCGTGGTGAACCAGCTTCTTCAGGGCCAGTGTGGTGCAATTAATATCACTCTTGTTCTGGTCCTGCGGATCTTCTTCAGAACCTGAGGGGATTAATGGAAGGATGGAAAGATGTAGGCCACATGGAAGCTCCAGGTTGCTGATAGTGTGTCCACCCCCATGGATTTGTAATCACGAAATCGGGAGTAGAACCTGGGGCACTGATTGTTCTTGTGGGATGCCATTAGATCTATCTGTATTGGACCCCGACGGTTGTTGATGGACTGGAATATCTGTGGGTATAACATCCATTCTCCCGGGTGTATCATTTGTCGGCTCAGCCAGTCCACCGTGGTGTTTAACTTGCCTGCCAGGTGAGTGGCTGTCAGCCTTGCAAGACGTTTCTATGCCCACGGGATAAGCTAGAAGACTTGGTCTGCTGGCCAAGGCACCTAGCTTCACCTGAGCTCTTTCCTTCCAAGACTGCTTGAAAGGCAGAGTAGAGAACCTTACCAGAGCAAGGGAAAAGGATTAAGACTTATTTTGCTAAGCAGATTTACTGTGTGGTGTTGTTTTTATTTTTTACTCACAAGGATTGCTACTATTTGTTGCTAACATTTCATTGCTTTATTTTTCTCTGTAGCAAAGTGTTTGTTACAGCGTATATCTTCTCTGAAATTATTACAGGTGGTGCTTTACAGGTTTTACAGTTTTATCTAACATTAGGATAAGCTTTCAGGGTTACTGCATTTGTTATTGACTGATTGTTTCTGTTCTTACCTCTTTGTTCTTTCGTCCGTGGTTCTTCTTTTTCGGCAGGGGAAGGGCCCAGCCACCCACCCCCATCCCCAACCACCCCACACTACACTCCTTTTATAGGGTACCACAGTTGTGACATTTCCTGTGGCAGAGCAGGAAGGGGCGGATCAGTGGGGCATCCACAAGGGGAGCTGATTTACAGGGGCACTAGTAATTTAACTTTTTATAACAAGTTAAACAAAACAAACACAATCAAACCATTACTTGCATTTTTTTCCTTCTAATTACTCTAACTAGGTTATAAACCCAGCAACTTATCTGGAATGGATATCATTAACTGCAGGTACTGTGGAACAATTTTCAGAAGGACAGTCTTACAGGATTTAGGACACTGTCCTACATGCTGGGCCATTGAGATCTTAGGGCTCAGCTCCGGCAGCATGGGCAGAGATTGCACGCCCAAATTTCATATTCAAGAGGAAATACATTATAAGAACCATCTACCATTTCCCCAGCATCCAACAGGAAAACCTCGACAGCAGAGGGTAGTTGGACCAGGAGGTTGGCAGGTGGTTAGAGGAAATCGTGCCCCATCACTCTCTGCTCTCCAACATATTACCTCCAAAACCATATAAACACTACAAACAGGTATCTGCCTTCTATCTCTGAAATCAAACAAAGAGGCAGAAGACACTGCAGAGCAGGACACTGGCACAGGAGCTAGCACAACAAAACTAACCAAAATCAGGAACCAAAACAAAAAAGCAAAAAGGAAATTCAAAAAACTTCTGATCATAGGAGACTCCATGATTCGGGGAGATAATACCCATCTCCAGCCAGGGGTAATGGTCAGATGTCTCCCAGGTACATCAGCATGGAGAGACACTGACCGCAAATTGCTAAAATTGTTCACACAGCAGGAGAAAACATTGATGTCCTAGTACACATAGGGACTAATGATCTCACCAGCCGGTCAGTGGTGGAAACCAAGGAACACATGACCAGGCTGGGTGACAAACTATCATCCATTTCGTCCGGCATCTCCTTCTCTGAGATCCTGCCAGTCTGGGAGAGGGGGGCAGATGGACGGAAGGTCAGAGAAGGGGAGATAGGGGAGCTAAACACATGGCTCAAGGGCTGGTGCCAGAAAAAGGACACAGATTTGTAGGAACTGGCAACAGTTCTGGGAGCGAAAGTTCTTTAATTTGATGGACTGCATCTGACTAAGGAGGAGTCAGTGCATTGGGCAGAAGTTTGACGCCTTGCAGAATATTTAACTAGCAATGGGGAGAGGGTGCAGCACCCCATACGTCGAATGGGAAGAACACCCTCCCTCAGCTAGTGGTCAAACAGGATTCAGCATGTTTGCAGTTCATTTGCATCACCAGGTAAGAAAAAGGTTTGTCTCCACATGATGCACAGGATAATGCCAGACCTCACCCAACAACTAACACACTCAAATCTGCCCAATGGAAAATCATGTACTCAATGCTCACAGCCTGGGAAATAAGATCCCAGACCTGCAGGCACAATGTCAGAGGCTAAACTGGACATAATAGCACTAGTGAGACGTGGTTTACCAGTAACCACTTGGGAGACTTAGCCGCTATGTATTGTTCAGAAGAGACTGAGGTGCAAAAAGGGGAGGAGTGGCCCTGTATGTCAATGAAAATATCAAAACTACAGAAATTCAGAATACACATAAGGAGCCAGAAGAACTGTGGGTCACCCTGGAAACACGAAATGGGACAGCCATAAGAACTGGGGTTGTCTACAGGCCCCCAGAGCAGGGGAGGACACAGATACATTACTGTTAGAGGATATACAAAACATGACAGCTAAAGGGGAGGTTCTGATAATGGGAGACTTCAACATGCCAGATACAGATTGGTCAATACCAGCAGGAACATCTGCCAGAACTAGACACATAGTGGATTCCCTGCAGGGGGAGGGCCTCAAACAACTGGTACAACAACCCACAAGAGACAGGGCTATCCTAGATCTAGTACTGACTAACAGGGAAGGGATCACAGATCTCCAGGTAGAAGGTCACCTGGGGGCCAGTGACCATCACATGGTATGGTTCAATTTGGCTACGACATCTAAATCATCCCATTCCAAGGCAAAAATATGGGACTTCAGAGGAGCTGACTTTGATAAGATGGCCAACAGAGTTAAGCTAGCCCTGGCAAAAAGAAACACAGGTGAGGGGGTACAGGCAAAGTGGGCAAGCATTAAGGATGCAATACTTGAAGCAACATCCCATTGTGTTAGACAGAAAAAGAAGTGCAAAAGAAGAAGGAAACCACTTTGGTTCTCAAATACAGTAGCAGAAAAGGTCAGAGCCAAAAGGCTGGCCTTCAGGAACTATAAGGGAACACAGCGGGATGAAGATAGGGAAGCATACCAAACTGCCCTAAGGGAAGCAGGTAAGGCAGTAAGGCAGGCAAAGTCCCAAACTGAGGAAACACTAGTATGAACAGTGAAAGAAGGTGACAAGACTTTCTATAGATACATTAGTGAAAGAAGAAAGTCCAGAGGGGGTATTGCTAAGCTTAATGGAGAAAAGGGAGCATGTGAGGAGGAGGACCCTGTAAAAGCATATATCCTAAATAGATACTTTTGCTCAGTATTTACTGAAGGGAAAGTAGGACAGGGCCCACAGCTCAGCACCATGGATACAGGGGGGAGGGAGGTGAGCACTACTCCCTTTACAAAAGAAAGGGTCCTACAAGAGCTTGCTAAGCTCAGGGTGGATAAGGCAATGGGACCTGATGGCATACATCCCAGGGTACTTAAGGGGCTAAAGGTGGAACTAGCAGAGCCATTAGCAGAACTGTTTAGTGAGTCTCCGAGCACAGGAGAGGTCCCAGAAGACTGGAAAAGGGCTCATGTGATCCCGCTCCACAAGAGTGGTAGCAGGGAGGAGGCAGGGAACTACATACCCGTCAGTCTTACCTCAGTAGTGGGCAAGATTATGGAGGCACCTCAAGGAAAGGATAGTGCAACACCTGGAATCCATAGGGGCACAGGATCCAAGACAGCAAGGGTTTACAAAAGAAAAGTCCTGTCAAACTAATCTCATAGATTTCTTTGACTGGGTAACCAGAGTGGTGGACCAAGGGGGAGTAGTTGATGTCGCCTACCTTGACTTCAGCAAAGCTTTTCACACTGTTCCACCTAGAAGATTGATTAATAAGCTGGGTAGGCTCGGGGTGGGTCAGAAGTTGGTCACCTGGGTGGCAAACTGGTTGACAGGCAGAAAACAGAGAGTGGTGGTAAATGGTATACAGTCAAAACAGATGCAAGTCACAAGTGGGGTACCTCAGGGATCAGTCCTGGAGCCAGTTCTCTTCAACATCTTCATTAGTGACCTTGCAGATGGACTAGAGGGTAAGACTTGTCTGTTTGCAGATGACACCAAGCTCTGCAACAGAGTAGATGATCCAGATGGGGTGGGCAGAATGAGAAGAGATCTGGATAAACTAGCAAAATGGTCAGAAGAGTGGCAACTGGGATTTAATGCAAAGAAGTGCAAGATCATGCACATAGGGAAGAGAAACTCTGAAGCCGCCTATAGGCTGGGAGGAAAGTTGCTAGCAGTCACAAAGAAAAAAAGAGTCTTGGGCATCATCATCACTGATTACCTGAAATCATCCGAGCAGACCTCTAAAGCAGTAGGTAAGGCTAGGGGGGTGTTAGGGTGTATTAGTAGGGGTATCACAAGTCGTAAGAGGGAGGTAATAATCCCTCTTTACAAGACACTGGTTAGGGCCCCATCTGGAGTACTCGCGTGCAGTATTGGAGGCCACACCTTCACAAGGACATTAACCAAATTGAGGCAGTCCAGAGAGGGCAACAAATGGTGCAGGGACTGCATCAGAAGACATATGAGGACAGATTAACAGAGCTCAATATGTATACACTTGAGCAAAGGAGGGTGAGAGGTGATATGATCGAGGCATTCAAACACCTTAAGGGCATTAACAAGGTGAAAGAGTCTAACATGTTTAAATATAAGAAAAATAGCAGGACAAGAGGACATAGCATGAGATTAGAGGGGTACATTAGGGGAAGAATTTTATTTCACAGAAAGGTAGTGGATGCATGGAATGGCCTACCTCAAGAAGTGGTGGCTATGAATATAGTGCAGGGCTTCAGGCAGGCATGGGATAGGCATAAGGGAGCAATGCAAATGAGTATGAATAGATAGGCCACTGACAGAGCAAAGGCCGATGGCACATTTATAAGGCAGAAAAGAAATGGGCAGACTGGATAGGGCACGCGGTCCTTATCTGCCGTCAACTTCTATGTAAGCTTTCCTGTCTCTCTTTGCATCGCCCTGCTTTTTGTTCCTCCTTATTTGTTGATGTATGATACGGTTAATTAATTGTCTGATTGTATTAGTACATTCTTCCCTTTTACTTCCCTTGTGAAATGTAGTAATGCTCTGAACACTGCTCTTATTTCTAGGACGTTTCTGGGCAATTCTGATTCGGGTATTGACCACCTTCCCTGCGCTGATTTGTGACCTGTTGTTGCCCCCAATCCTGCTAGGCTGGCGTCTGTGTCCATCTGTATGTCTAGCGGCATACCTCTTAGTGAACTGTCCTCTACTGACCACTACGCTAATGACCGTGTAACATCTAGTGGAAGTACCACTCTTCTTGTAAAATCCAAGTCGTATGTGGGACCTTGTAGAATGAGGAATGATAATAGTGGTCTCATGTGCCATCTTGCCCATGGGATGGTGTCTATACGCGATGACATTAGACCTAGTGTATGGGAAATGGCATCTAGTGATGGGTGTTTTGTGCTTCTTAGTTTGGTTATCGTGGCTAATAGGGTTGAGACCCTCCTTTCTGAAGGCTGAACTCTTCCCTCTGTAGTGTCTATGAGATTGCCTAGGTGTTCCAGTCTTTTGCTTGGTTTCATCTGGCTTTTCTCCTGGTTTAGAACACATCGGTGAGTTTCGAGGCACAGAATTGCTATCTTTGTCTCTCTCAGTGATTGCTGGATTGATCTTGTTCTGATCAACCAATCGTCTAGGTAAGATATTACCTGGATTCCTTGCTCTCTTAGTCTCGAGGTGAGCACCATAGACACCTTCATAAATACTCTGGGAGTGGATGCTAGTCTGAAGGGGAGTACCTTGTATTGGAAATGCTTTCCCATAATGTGGAATCTGAGAAATTTCTGGTGGGATAATCTTAAGGGAATATGAAAGTATGCGTCCTTCAGATCTATGGATGTGAGTACATCTCCTGGTCTGAGTACCTTTAGGGTGGATCTTATTGTATCCGTCTTGAAGGGTTTGTATTTGACACTTTTGTTTAGGAATTTTAGATTTCGGACCGGTCGAAGGTCTCCTGTCTTTTTGGCACTGTGAAGAGTACTGAGTAAACGCCATGGGGCCTTCCTCTGTTGGGGGCACCCATGTGATAGCATTGTTGTCTGTTAGCTCTCTCAGTATCTTTTGTAGCTGTTGAGGTGTAACCGTGTCTTGGTACTGGTGAGGTTATCAACCTGTTTAGTCTTGGTCTTTCTTCGAATTCTACTGCATAACCTTCTTGGATTATCTCCAGAACCCATTTGTCCTGAGTGGTTTTGACCCATTCGTGGGCAAATCTGCTTAGTCGGGCTCCTACAGATACCTTGGGATGGGGTGTGTAACAGGGATAGTCATTGTTTGTTGTGACCCCTTCTTCTGATCTGGTAGGAGCCTCTTGCTCTGGTCGATGTCCCCCTTCCATGGTATCTATTTATGTGTTATACAGGTTAAAATTTGGTCTGTAACTCTGTCTCCATGTGCATATTGACCTCTGCATCTGTCTCGAAAGGAGTGTGCACAATTTGCTTTTCTGGCTGATAGGTAGGTGGAGTTATTAACTCTATCCTTCCCCAAGTGCCTTACCATCCTCCTTTCCCTTTAAGTATTTCTCCAGGCACTCTCCTAATAAGAGGTTACCTCTGCATGGTAATTTCAGGAGGAGTGATTTTGATTCATTATCTGCATTCCACAGTTTCATCCATATACATCTCCTAGCCCTATTTAGGAGTGTGGCAGCTCTGGCATTGATCTTCAGAGAGTCCACTGCCATGTCTGCCAGGTATTTAATAACTAGAATGGCACTGTCTAGTAATTGTGACTCCGCTGTCTTGGCAGTAATGGATTTTTATGCCTCTTGTAGCCATTCGAGCTGAGCTCTGGTGGCGTAAATGGCTGTAGTAGCTGCCCTTGCCCCCAGGCCTGCTAGTTCAAAGTTTTTCTTTAAAATGTCCTTTAATTTTCTGTCCACTGGGTCTCTTAGTGCCAAAGTGGATTCCGTTGGCAGGACCATCTTTTTATTGAGTGAGGCTATCTGTGGGTCAGCATTGTGGGGTGTGCACCATAGTGCTAGTTTGTCCACCTCCAAAGGATACATTTTATCCCATGATCTTCTCTCTGGGATAAGGGCAGGGACTACTGATCCTACTTTTTGTTAACTATTTCCTTTATGGACTCGCATACGGGAAATTTGTCAGTTGCCTTCACTGCCAGATGTAATGATGGCAATAATTTAGATTGGGGAACAGGTATGGTAGGTGTCTCTAAACCTATTGTGGCCATAATGCTGCGTACTAAGGCCGGTATCTGATCAGGGAAACACCATTTGGCCGTGAGGGATTATGGGTCGACATCCTTGTCCTCCTCATCCTCTGAATTGGGCTCGGAGTTAGAGAGTAACTCTGCTGAATTTGTGTTGGATTTGTCTGATGGTGTATGCGGAATTGGAGCTGGTGCTTGATAAATGTGAGGTCTAGCTATAATCTCGGCCAATTTGTCCCACAAGGCTGTCATGAGTTGCTGTTGCAGCTGGAGGACTTGCTGATTTTGTAGGAGAATGGCACTGGTGTCTACATTATTTTGTGAGGTTGAAGGATTAGCCTGTGTAACATCTGGGACTCCTAGAAGCTCGCTAGTGTCTGTAACAGTGTCCTCCTCTGCTGCATGCGCTGAAGTGTGTGGATTCTCTGCAGAGGAAGCGCAAATACATTCTAGCTGCACTGATGGTATGGGGACATTACAGAGCCTGCAGCTTTTTGTTTTTCCCATGTCTGTGGAAGAATGGGAAAACAAGGGGAAACTGCTTAGGGTCAGAGTCAAAAACGACTCTGTATAAAAGTGTAAAATAGTCAATGTATGTATTCCCTCCTGCTCATCTCATAAGGAGTACTGGGAGCCAAACATCCTAGAAAGACATATATAGGCAATTCTTTTAAATCTCTTGTGTTAGCTTTGGCCCCTTTAAATGTAATGAGTACACTCTTTACAAATACACCATGTGTACTGTGTCTTTACCTTATCTATATAAGATCAATTGGACTCCCCTTAACACTTCTGCCTCGAAATAGCAGTACAGTGTACCAAACACAGTGGGAGTAAACGTAAATACTCGCAGAGTGCGAATGAGAAGAACTGCAAATGTATCAAAAAAAAAAAAAGGTCACAACCCGAATGCCATTTTAGCCCCGATACTCCTCCACGTCAGGGTGCTAGTAAGGGACAATCAGTAGCTATCCATTACAGTTTGGGGTCAATTAGTACTGGATAACATGCCCAGAATTCTCCAGAGGATGGGGAAATCCCAAAAGAAAAAAAGAGTTTGGAACACCAGCACATAACTCCACGGGGCGGACAACTGCGTGGCCTGTCAGCCTGGCCATGTCCCACTCCTCCATGCTTACGGTATTGGCCGATGAGGAAGACTCAGGCTCAGATTCAAACTCGACTCAACTTCCACCTTTACGAAGGCGGACAGGAACCGTATGCTTAAGATTCTGCACAAAATAGACGCTAAAATCTCTGAGCTGCAAACCGACTTCAAAAAATTGGAAGCCCGCACCACAGAGGTGGAGGCCCACATGGAAATTATCAGCAACGAGCTCATGGCCTAAGGTCGTTCGCTGGCCTACCTCCACCTTAGAGAAAGGGAACCAACACTCCAAGCCAAAGATGCGGAGGCGAGAGCAAGGCGCAACAACATCCGAATTGCAGGTTTACCCAAAAGCATTGAGCAGGCTGACATGGCAGTTTACACAGATTCATGGCTTCACCTGGAGCTCGACTTGCCAGAAGATTAGAAGCTGGAAACAGAAAGAGCTCATCACTCAGTGGCTCCTAAGCCCAAACTCGGAGTGCCCCCCCGCACCCCCCCAGTGCAATCCTAGTTACATTTCTAAAGTATACCATGAAAGATGAAGTCCTACAACAAGGCTGGAGTAAGAAAAATCTCAGCTCCGATGGACAGCATGTATACGTTGAGCAGGACTTTCTCCCCACATATGATGATCAAACGAAAAAAAGTCCTGACTGTGGTTAAATTTCTCAGAGAAAAGGGGCACAAAGCTTTCCTACGCTACCCAGCTAAGCTGTGGCTTCAAGATGCCGAAGGGATACAGGTGTTTGACACCCTACTGCAGGCGACCCCTAAGCTAAGCACCCTCAGGGTCCCAGTGCCAGACACCAGTGAGGAGCAAGATGATCTGGAGATAGAGGAGAGACTGTGGCAGATGGCACCGGGAGGTAGGAGGCCCGCCAAAAGATGAGTGGACTTTCTTCTCCGTCTCCATGCAGACACTGCCAAATGGCTGGTCCCAAAACACCTAAATAAATGAATATACCTTCTACTGTGAAGCGCTGCTCCATTTGACTTTGGATAGCTTGGATGGCAGAATCATGGGGGATGAGTTCACTGGCTGGAATTTAGATTTACTGCAGGATCTCCAGGAGCTGAACCAGATGGCAGGGAATGGTTTCCAAGAGCTCTATTTCTGAGGGGACCACCATGCCTGGTCCTTTCCGGCCCTTCCCCTGGGCTTTTGACTTTCAGATTGCATGAACAGTTCGCTGATGGAATAAACAGACTGCATCTATACCCCCTTGGGATATACCATGATGGTGGTGGAAAACGTGCAAGTACTTTTCATTTTCTAAACGGCCCACGCCAAATGTCTTTTGTGTTAGTGCCTTTTTGGAATCAGCTACTACGGGGACCTGTGCATGCCACCTAAATTCAAATGTTCCCTGCTGAACATTCCATGACTCCTGCCCAAAACTCTGGGTCAAGCATTTCAGGACTTGGTGTTAAGTCTTATAAAAATAGGAGAGATTTAAGGGCTCCAAAATGCTGTTGTGCTTAGATACTGGGGTGACTGGTGCAGGAAATCTTGGTTTTATTTTCGAAGGGGAAAAAGGAAAAGAGGTAAAAAAGGAAAAAAATCTCCATGGGGCGAATCAGCCACTTTCCCTTCTGTTACTAACCAGCTCCATCGTAGGGCAAGGGCAAGGCTCATACAAGGCACTTGTAAGTATTCCCCACTGCGTTACAGGGAATTGTAACAATTTCTTAGGGTGGCTCAACCATCTATTTTTTTAGTATTGGATATATGCATATCATCCTGGCGGGAGGCCAAATTGAAGCCACCCACTTTAACAGTCCAGACAGGGGAGGAGGGTTAGAGACTCCAGTGACAGGAGACTCTCTCTCGGCACAGTTTGTGTTTAACTTCACTGTCTATGGATGTCAAGTGTTTTCTTTGGAATCCAAGCCTCCTTTGGGGGTAACCTAAACTCACCAGCAGGGCTCTGCAGATTTGGTGAGGTTACTTCACATCAGCCCCTTTAAGGGGACTCAAGTTTGTCCTTCGTTTGGACTCTCTACATGTTCTTACAGTTACTCTACAGTTTTAAGCAAGGCATTGTTTTTGTTCTGTACTGGTTCTACACTGATCTTTTCTTTCTTCACTAAGGCCTGGGACGGGTGGAAGGGGCTGGGGGGTGGCAGGGAAGAGTAACCACAACCTCTTATATGGGTACTCTTAATATTTGCACTATTAATGTCAAGGGTATTAATAATGTGGTGAAAAGAACTAAAATCCTACAAGAGTTGCACAGAGTTGGCTATGACATTGGGTATTTACAAGAAACTAAGTTATCGAAAGAGGAACATGAGGAATTGAGATGGATGTGGGTGGGGGAGGTTCATGCCGACTTACACCCCACCTCTGAAAGGGCAGGGACGGCAATCCTGATCAGGAGGGGCCTCCCGTTCAGGGCTACAGGGGTGTCAGACAGAGTGCTACGGTCGATGGGTGATATTATCAAGGAAACTGAGGGGCACCCCAATGCACATTGTCTCCATGTATGCACCTACCCCCTCCTCAGGAGCATTTTATGTTTCCCTATTTGGCCACCTTGATTCTCTCCCCCCTGCTACATTATGCATACTGGGGGATTGGAATGCAGTTGAAAACTGTATTTTGGATAAATCCCCTCCTCACAGAGGAGGGGTCCCACAGGCACCTCCAGACTTTTTAAGACCCTAATAGAGGAAATGGGGCTGGTGGACATGGTACAATCCAGCTGCCCAGGATTATACCTTTTACGCTCCAGCATCTCGGTCCTACTCCAGAATAGACCATATTTATACTTTTAAGACAGGAGTCCATTTGTTTCAAGAGGTGACCATCCACCCAGTCACTTTCTCTGACCACTCGATGGTGCAAGCACGAATACAATGGAGCCCTAGGTCAGGACGGGGTGGCTGGAGGTTTGATCCTGGTACGCTGGATGATGGGAACCTAGTTCACGAGATAATAGACACAATACTACATTACACTGAGTAGAACAGAGAGACCGACTCAGCCCTGAAATTCATTTGGGATGGCCTCAAAGCAGTTCTCAGAGGAATACATATTAGTCACTCAGCATTTCTTAATAAGCGACATAAAGCAAAGGTTGCAAAAAACTGGGAGGAAATAAATAAACTAGAGTCTGAACATAAAGCCTCAGGGGACTCAAAGGTGCTATCCAAACTGAAGGCTGCCAGGGAGGAGCACGATCAGTTGCTGACCCATAACGCCCTTAACTCTTTGCGCTTTACCAATCAAAAGTACTACGGGGGGCAGAGAAAGCGGGCAGGCTGTTGGCCCTGCGACTTAAACAGCAGGAAGCGGAGAGAGATACACTCACTTATACACACCACACTGACTCCCTTGTAAGAGCGGTAAACACAAAGATCGGGGTTCTCTATAGACATATGAAATCCCTCACCCCGAAGCACTCCGAATCTCTGTCTACAGCTCCATACTCTCCACAATTGACTACGGGTTGGTGGTTTATGGTGCAGCCTCTGATACTGTACTCAAAAGGGTCCAAATGGCACTGAATAAGGCATGTCACCTCACCCTGTCCGTGGATCAATACACTCACACTTGTGCCTTGTACGAAGCGTACAAACTAGTTCAACCTAAAAGACAGGATTAAATACCAAGCCTGCCTCCTGGCAAAGAAGGCACTCCTCAGTAAAACCCCACCCTGCATAGGTGACCTGCTTGAGGCCTCTCCAACACCTCACTTCACCAGAGGGAGGAAGAATGGAGCACTGTCTATCCCATTCCGCCATACCTCACTAGGGCAGCACACTTTCTGGTTAAATGAACTACCTAAGATATTACAAACAAACAGAATATCTCAATTCAAGACAGGCCTCAAACAGCATCTCATGTCATGCGCAAAGTGTACCTGTAGCACAGAAGTCACTTGATAATCTAGGCTTTCAACCTAGGTACCACCCAAGTGGGGCTACCTAAAGAACCCCTGCCTCCCTTTCCAGCCCAGCCTAGAGCTAAGTAACCTACTCAACTCAGCTCTGATCTGTATGTAGATAACGCCTCTCCACATTCCCACTCACCAACCCCTACTCGACAAGGCCTCTTGGTGCTGCTCCTCCCCCACCCCCATTGCACCCCTCCCTCGTTCCCCTCTTCCAGCTCTCCGAGGGTAATTTCAAACCCTTCCTTCTGGTTTACTTACAACCAGCCCGCTACCATCGGAGTAATCATTTAACCACTATGCAGTCATCTCAACTGTAGTCTAACAATGGATTCTGGAGGTCGCTGCGGGAAGGGGGGGTGGGGGCTCAAACTGGTGCATATAATCCTTTTTCTGAAATATCTTCTACTCTGTTATAATTTTTGTCACAGTTTGTCTCTCATGTAATTGCTCTGGTATGCCAATGAGCAGGCATCTGTAACCACTGTATATGTGTATTGTCCTATTTGTCCACCCTGACGTGGAACTTTTGTAAAAGAGCTCACGCCCAAAGGTCTCTCCAAAATATTAAATAAATAAATAAATACATACATCACCCTACGGGAGGGAATGAGTGAGGAGCAAATCATGAATACCAGATCTCAGAGTTCCTGGACAGGGTGGAGCTTCCCGCCATGAAAGAGGAGCAGAGGAGAGCACTCTAATCCCTCTTCACTGAGGAGGAAGTACCAGCGGTGATTAAAACCCTACCAACAGGCAAATCTCCAGGCTCTGAAGGATTTTCAGCTGAATTTTTCAAGCAGTTTGCCCAAGACCTTGTGCCATTGTTGACGAAAGTCTGCAATGCTGCACATGACCCGGGAGCTGCGCCAGACTCGTGGGAGGAAACCTGATTTCCCTCATACCTAAGTAGGGTAAGTACTTCACAGAGTGCGGGAGCTACCGACCAATCTCCCTCCTTAATCAGGATGCTAAGATATTTACAAAACTGATTAGCACCAGATTATAGGCCATCATTCCCTCCGTAATTCATTTGGACCAGACTGGATTCATACCCGGCTGACATATTCAGGACAATATCCGCCGGCTCATCAGATGCCCTCCCTCGAAATATCATCAACGTAATCATAGCATTAGACGCAGAAAAAGCTTTTGACAGGCTTGATTGGCTCTTTTTAGAACAAACATTGCAGAGACTTGGCTTCAGTGAGAAATTTTTGCAATGGATGGCCAACCTTTACAGACATCCGAAAACCCAAGTAAGGGTCAATGGTGAGACCTCAGTCCTTTTGAAATAAAGAGAGGAACCAGACAGGGCTGCCTGCTCTCTCCTCTCCTCTCTGCTATCAGCATTAAACCCTGGCAGCCTGGGTCAGGCAATCTGGGGACTATAAGGGGATTAAAATGGGGGGGGGGGGCTGAGAATCTCACTTTATGCAGATGATACATTGCTTTATATTTCAGATTTAGAATGTTCCATCCCCCTTCTCAATACAATGCTAGCAGAGTTTGGAGACAAAGACTGAGGTATTTCCAATCAGGGCTGATGCTCAGTCTCCTTTCCCTCCGGTGGGTCAATTTAAATGGGTAAAGGACTGCTTCCACTACTTAGGGGTTCAGATTCCTAGAGATGTCAAGAGATTGTACAAGGTGAATTACCTAAAGCTGTTACAGGTTGTGCAAGAAGATCTTCACAGGTGGAATCTCCTCCCACTTTCTCTCATGGGCAGAATCGAGTGTATTCGTATGAATGTGCTGCCCGGATTTCTATTCCTTTTTTCTGTTATCCCTCCGAAACTTCATAACATGTTCTGGAGAAGAATGAAATCCTCCATCTCTCGTTTTATCTGGAGGAACCGCCCACCTCATATTAGATGGCATACCTTGCTGAGGGCGAAGGCCTCAGGGGGGCTGGGTCTGACAGAATTTAGGATATATTACTGGGCAGCTCAGCTGGGTGCCCTGGCCAATTCGGTGTGGGGGAGGATCCCCCTTTATGGACTGAATTACAAAGACCCCTGACGCCTGTGGTAAAAGTGAGAGATTTACTACTCATGAGCAGAGAGGGGCTTTCCAACCTTGCTTTTAACAACCCATTGATGCTTTCTACAAAGCTGGTCTGGGTGGATGTATGTAAAAAACTACAATTACCAAATACGTTAAGCCTTTCTACACTGCATAGGGCATGTTTGGATTTTGCTCCATTCCAGCTGGATGCAGGCTTCACCAGATGGTATAGCAGGGGACTTGTTAGAGTGGAACACTTTTTTGACAAGGGAATCTTTAAATCTTTCCAACAGCTAAGCTCCGAATTTAAATTGCCAGTCCAAGATTCTTTTTAGGTTTTTACAGGTTAGACACTTTCTGCTAGGAGGGGGATCTGGCACCATGGTGGTGGGACAACTGCACCCATTGCTAGGCAGCTGGTGCACCTTCTCTGGCAGAACATTAGTAGAGGCCTGATCTGTAGACTGGTTTTGGTCCTGGGCACACAAGACTCCTCCTGTGTCCCTGACCTGGCCTCCAAATGGGAGCAGGAGGGTGGTATTAAGCTCCAGGAGGGGGACCGGACAAGGGTCTGGGATGGGATACATCGCACCTCTGCCTCCCCCTCCCCCTCCCTGAGAGAATTCCGATGGAAAGTGGTAACCAGGCTCTTTCTGCCCCATCACAAAACACTTTGGGACCTCTGGCACCAGTCTCTGCTGGAGGAGGTGCAGGGAAGAATGCACTCACACACCCATATTTTCTGGAACTGTATGAAACTCAGACCTTACTGGGATCAAACTCAGGCTAGGTTTAACCAGATTTTTGAGGCCATCTTCCCAGTTTCT
The DNA here is from genome assembly GCA_016271365.2 of Neoceratodus forsteri. NCBI lineage: Eukaryota > Metazoa > Chordata > Ceratodontiformes > Ceratodontidae > Neoceratodus > Neoceratodus forsteri. The sequence goes on along the minus strand of JADMNL010000025.1, from coordinate 351,682,263 downwards.
CCAGAGGTCTGGCTATTCAGACAAGTATCTAAAGCCATGTTAACCAAGACACAGACTGTGCTGTTCAATATGTTGGTGGCAGCAGCACTAAAGGCAATCACCAAACAATGGCTTGATCCAACCGTTCCTGCAGTAGACTCTTGGTATGCTATCTGTTTGCAAACTAAGCAAACGGAACAGCTAACTGCCAAGTTAAGAACCCAACTTGACAGATTTAAGGCCAGATGGTTACCCTTCTTGCGTTTCCAAGCCCATAAAGAAAACAAACACATTTTGCAGATATTGGCTGATATCTCTTAAGCTGGAACGAATTAGCACCCTGTCGCACCCTTCTCAAGGTCCCATGGGGACACCCCCTTCTCACTGAAACTAGGCCTTCTTATTTCTCTTCTCTCTTCTTCTCTAGTCCACACTACCTGACTCTCTTCACTTTCTTTTCTATTGCTGACTGCTGTCTATTCATCCCATTAACTTCTTAAGAACCTCCATGTGTTGTGGCCTGTGGGACAGATAATTCTTCGAAATTGATACTGGTATTGTTATTAATGAAAACTTTCAAACTGGATGTGGGTAGTACTACAGGGTTTTAGTTAGAAGATATTATTCAGAACTTGTAGGGGGGGCTTGACTCTATTCTTCCTCTCTATTATGTGTGAGGCCCTTCCAGCCATGTCAATTGTAAGGGCTACCTCCCAAAGCCCACAAATATAAAGCTGTACATTGAAACCTGAAGTCAATTTTTAATACTAACATTTTAATATTGTCTAGATATAACGATACACTGTGTGATGGAAATATGGTCCACATTTGTGGAGGCTGTACTTTAAACCTTTCTGTCAAATGAAAAATACCTTAATAAAATATTTAAAAACCCACAGAGGGAGGCCTTTGATCTTTTATTTTCGAAGTCACATGTGCATCAGCAACCTATCAGGTGGACACAACCCAGGTGTAAGGAGTGTGGAGTGCCTCCGAGATTATCCCCCACAGTGCCGATGACCAGGCTATTCATGGCTCCCCACTGGCAAAACCTTATTTCGACCCCAGTACTGGCACTACTGTGCCACTATAATAAAGGCACACAAACACGGGATAGCTTCCAAAAGCTCAAATGTTTTCAACCCAGTTTAACTTTTGGAACTTATAAAGCTGGCCCATCGGCACAGAGGTAGCACTACCTGCTCATGACACCACAAGCTAAATAACTAATAATGTTGGTACTTATGGCCTAGAAATGTAAGGGAAGGTCTGAGCAGATTGTTAGGAATGGTCTCCAGGAAAGTGACCTGTGGTTGCCCAACCCTTGGGACAGAACAGTTTGCTTTCATGGTGAACTCCAGCCTGGTGGGCACCGATCCACTTGTAAACCCATCTCCCAGTCTGCAGTGTAACTAGGGAGGCAGTGTGGTCTAACGGCTATGGCACAGATCTGGGACCCAGGCAATCCCTGGCTCTAATCCCATCACTGCCACACTACATGACCCTGATCAAGTCACTTGACCTCCCAGTGCATCAATCCTCCTGGCTATACACTGGGTAGAAGCATGACTTCATTGACACAGAGATCCTGCTTCTCAAATGGGCTGTCATAGATAAACCAACTCTAATGTAATTCAAGCAGTGGTAACTTGATGAGTGCTGCCCCCAGTAGGGGTAGCTTAGAAACCCCCTTCTTTTAGAGGGCTCCAATCCACAGAGAAGTATCATTTCAGTAAAACTAAAGTAGTGCTGATATTTAACTATTTGATATTTTTGCATTTTTTATAGAAAATGTACAACATGTACTTCTGAATGTATTTGATGTGGGTATTTTTATGCCATGTTTCTAACAATATGAATTAGAACTGCCCCATCAAACTTGTGCATCATCACCAACCAATGCATGATGCCCCAGAAAAGTACAGTTATGTAAGAACTTACCATAGCAGTAGATCTTTGAGAGGATTTTTCGCAGCAGGTTACATATCTGAAACTATAGCCACCAGGCACCAGGATTACTCAGAAACTTTTCTAGCTAGTAGTTTTCCAGGGGGTTGCCCACTCTGACATCACATGCTGATGTCGCCCTATTTTATAAGAATAGGTGACCCCCATGCCCTCCTCAGTTCTCCAACCGGAGACCAGAAGCAACTTGTCTCCTTCTAAGGAACCGAGGAAGAGCCGAAGGCTTCCGCCAATAAACACACAGCAGAAGATCTTCCGCTAAGGAGACAGAGACAGGAAGGCTCATAGGCGAGGGGAGGGAGGGTGGGAGATGACCTGTGCAAGAGATCCTCTCAAAGATCTACTATTACGGTAAGGTCTTACGTAACTACTATCTTCATCGAGGGTATATCCTGCAGCAGGCCACACCTCTGGAATGAGTCATAAGCAGTTCTGACATCAGAAAATGCAATCTGGGTGGTTGGAAACCAAAAGCCTAAGAAAGTAGGCCCAGGGGCGGGGGTGCTGTTGAGCCCAAGCAAGATGGTGGTCTAAAGAATAAGCTCGCTACATGGAAGCTTAAAGTACAGTTATGTAATAACTTACCGTAACAGTAGATCTTCGAGAGAAGCTTTTGCAGCAGGTAACACAAGTAGGACTGATGCCACCTGGAGGCAGTTCTTGGCAAATTCTTCTTCTAGCAGTACCAATGTGGGAACGCCCCCACCGACTTGGGAATGCCCCCACCAATGTCGGCTCCACCCCGACGTCGCTCTATATAAAGGAGGAGTTCCCCACGTGCTCCAGTTCTTGTACGCCTCCCAACAGGCAAAACGGATCGTAACAGGCAACAAACAGAAGTGTGACCCAAACTTTTCCTCATAGCGGAGGAACGGCCAGCCTGGAAAAGGTCTGATCCCTGGGGGAAGGAGGGCGGGAAAATATACCTGCTGGAAGAGCTTCAAGATCTACCGTTACGTAAGTTCTACGTAATCGTACTATCTTACTGAGAAGTTCTGCAGCAGGTAAATACAAGTAGGACTGATTCCAAAGCAGTATAAACTTAAGACAACCCCTGAGAGGGGGAAACAATAAGGGAAAAAACAAGAGAAACAGGAGCAGGAAGGACCCCTCAGGAAACCAGGCCCTGCAGAACTGCGAGGCCAAACCCTGCTCTGCATCTGGAAATGATGTCAAGGCTGTAGTGACTGACAAATGTGTGAACAGAGTGTCAGGTAGCAGCAGCACAAACGTCAGCAGCAGACACCCGCTTCAGCGCTGCAAAGGAAGTGGCGAATGCCCTGGTAGAATAAGCCTTAATCCAGCCTGAAGTAGACCTATTGTGTTTCTGATAACAAAAGGTAATGCAATAAACCAACCAGCGTGACAGCGTCTGTTTGGTGACCGGGCAACCTAAGGACCTTTGAGCAAATGACACAAAAGCTGATCAGATTTCCTGTCCCCCTTGGTCCTAGCCAGGTAACACTGAAGAGCCCTGTGGACATTCAAAGAACGAAGCACAGCCTCCCTTCTGTTCCAATACTTCGGGTAATACACCAGAGGTTGAATGGACTGGTTAAGGGTGAGCTCCGAAACCACTTTTGGTAGGAACTTTGGGTTGGTGCGAAGGTCAACCCTATCCTTATGGAAAATAAGATGGGGTTCTTTACACAGGAGAGCCTGAAACTCTGAAATGCACCTTGCCAAAGTAATAGCAAAAGGAAAGTTTTCCAGGACAGGAAACGATGCTCAGCCTCCACTGCCGGTTCGAAGGGGGAAAGTGTAAGCTTCTCTAGGACAAAAAGGAGATCCCAAGGAGGGACAGGATCCCGGATGGGATGTCTGATATGAAGAATACAGTGAAGGATCTGAGCCACCAGCTTACCCTGCACTGGGAAGTGATATGCAGAGATGGCGGCCAGGTGTAACTTGATGGAGGAGAAACTGAGACCTGACTCCGAAAGGGAAAGCAGGTATTCTAAAACGGAATTAACTGGGCAGACCAGGGGGTCCACTCTCTTGGCTGCGGCCCAGATACAGAAACGTTTCCACTTCATAGCCTAAGTGGCCCTGGTGGCAGGCTTATGAGCCTCAACCAAAACTTACGCTACCTGATCGGATACTCCAAACCTGGATTTAGATAGGTCCTAAGGAGCCAAGTATGCAGGTGAAGGGAGCGCAGATTTGGATGGACCAGTAACCCGCTGTCCTGAGACAGAAGATGAGAGGAAACTGGAAGGGCAGCGGAGGCTCTGCGGCTAAACACTGGAGCAAAGGAACCCAATCTTGATGAGGTCACAGCAGAGCTATCAGAATGAGAGTGGACAGTTCTGACTGTGCCTTGAGGAGAACCTTCTGCAAGAGCAGGAAGGGAAGGAATGTGTAGAGAAACCTCCCCTTCCAAGAGAGGGACAATGCATCTTGCCAAAATGCTCCAGGCTCTGGACCTAGTGAGCAGAAACTGGGCAGTTTTGCGTTGGATTGTGACACAAAGAGATATAACTCTGGTGTCCCTCACTGGCAGAAGATTTGATCTATGACTTCCTGAAGCAGCTCCCATTCGTGAGCCTGCAACCTGGTTCTGCTGAGCGCGTCGGCCAACACGTTCTGCTCTCCAGGAATGTGAACCGCCATCAAGAAGAGCCGACACTCTAGAGCCTAGTCCCACACCCACATGACTTCCCGGCAGAGGGGGTATGAGTGTGTGCCACCTTGTTTGTTGATGTAGAACAACAGGGAAGTGTTGTCCGTCTGGACCAACAGGTGGCCTGGCACTAGTACTGTAACCAGGGCCTGAAAAGCATACAGGACCGCTCTCAGTTCCAGAATGTTGATATGCAGATCTTCCTCTATCAGGGACCAAGATCCCTGAGTGCGATGTGCCAAGTGGGCGCCCCACCCCAAGGACTACGCATCCGTGGTCAGAATCTGGGTCAGGGCCCCTACATGGAAGGGGATATCCACCAGTAAGTTTTGTGATGACATCCACCAGCGCAATTCTTGGTGGATCGGCTTTGAGCTCCGGATCGATACATCCAAATCGTCTTGTGTTTGATCCCACTGGACTCTTAATGACCACTGAACGGTCCGCATGCACAGCCACACCAGAGGGACAGAAACTATGGTGGATTCCATGTGCCCAAGCAGCTTGAGGAGGAGTCTTGTGGGGACCCTTGAGGTTGTAGAGACTTGGTATGCCTAGACCTGAATCTGACCTGCTCTGTTGGAGGGAAGAAACACTTTCCCAAGGGTGGTATGCAGAAGAGCTTCAATGAACAGGAGCTTCTGGGACAGTAGAAGTTGAGACTTGTCCCTGTTGACCGTGATCCCCAGGCGCTGGGACAGCGAGAGGGAGTACCTGATGGATTCCAACAGGCGGGGCCTGAATGGAGCCAGTTGTCCAGATAAGGGAACACAAAGTGGCCCAGTTTTCGAAGTACCGCGGCGACCACTGCCTGGCACTTGGTGAATACCCTGGGGGCTGAAGAGAGACAGAAGGGGAGGACTTTGAATTAATAGCCCCTGCCTTCGAATCTGAACCTCAGAACTCTTCGATGACCCCTGGCAATCGAGATATGCAGACAGGCGTCCTGCATGTCCTGGGATGCTAGCCAGTCTCTCTCCGAAATTAAGGGCAGGAAAGTGGGGAGGGCGACCATACAGAACCTTCGATAGGAGACCCATTAGTTTAGATTGCTGAGGTCCAGAATAGGCCTGAGGTCTCCTGACTTCTTGGGGACCAGGAAGAAGTGGGAAATGAACCCTGTCTCTGGCCCGGCCGGGGGCACCGGCTCGATGGGGTTTCTGTCCAGAAGGGATTGGACTTCCCTTCTGATCAGCGCCTGGTGTTCCCTGGGATAGCAGGATGGGGGTGGTGGTCTGCCCAGCGGGATGGCGTCAAACTTTATGGAGTGCCCAAACCCCATGAGCTCAAGGACCCACTGATCAGAGGTCACTTGACTCCAGGCATTTGCATACAGAGAAAAGCGTCCTCCGACCGGCTCCCTCAACAAGACGTTCAGGAGAGGAGGGTGGCCTGGATAGTCAGGCAGTGGGAAGGGGAGGGAGGGCAGCAGTAGCTGGTTTAGCCTGTCTTGAGGAGGAGGAGGCTGAGGAGCCCCTGGCTCCACCCCTACGACTAAAGACGCCTCGTTGCGAGTGGGACTGGTAGCGAGGTTGCTGAGGCTGATGTCCCCCACGGCCACAAAAACAGGGCTTCCGAGGTCGCCCCTGCTTTGGGCGGTACCTGGACTGCACGGTGCAGATGGCCTTGACAGAGTTCTGCAGCTTGATGAAAATCTTCTCCATGTCTTCAACGACGAGCACAGATCCCTTAAAGGGAGCATCCAGAATGTTCGTTAGCACATCTGGATCGAACCCAGAAACACAAAGCCAAGCATGGCATCGGGGGCAAATGCCAGTAGCAGCCGCCCTTGAGGAGGTGTCCGTGGAGTCACAGGCCGACCTCAGAACGTGGGTACCCATGTCTGAGCCGGTCTGCAGTAGTTTGGCAAGCTCTGCCCGCTGAGGGCAATTGGGCATGTTTTGCACAATGTCCATTCCCTGTTCTCAAAGGGCATTCTGGAATTGGACCATGTGTGTGTCAGGAAGCTGAGACTCCTGATACTGCTGGTGGCAGCAGAGTACACCTTGCGTCCCATGGAATCCAGCTGCTTCAACTCCCTGTCAGGCGGCTGGGTGCCCAGGTGTGTGGGCCTCTTCGAACGGTCATGAGCTGCCGAAATCACCACTGAGTCCGCTGCGGGTGGTTCAGCCAAGATTCATCTTAAATTACACTCAGACACCACTATGTGGGATAGAAATAAACCTAGAAGATAAATAGTGCAGCTGGTGTTCTAATCACTGCCACGGAAGAAAACTTAGCAACTTCTAATTGCTGCTCAAGACTGATAATTAAGTTGGACTCTCTCTTAAGGATAAAACAGCCCATACAGGTTATAGAGGGATCCCATCTTACTGGTAAATTTCCCATGGTTTTCTGTGGATCTGCTGCCACCTTGTGGCAATGGGTGCTAATAACACAGACAAGACAAGGCAAGGCAGAGCTTTTTGAGAAATATATCCACAGAAAAATTAAACAGGGTCTGTAAAAGACCTGCCTTATTGCCAAGGCCCTCTTAGTTCTTCATAGAGACTGGGCTCTGCTCACCATATCCACTGTGTCCTACAGTAACCCAGGATACAGCAATTCGCTGACTTTACAGCGGACTGCCAGGGGGCACGTGAGGACTTTTAGGGAATGGGTACTCGATCTGTACCTGATAACTCGGATGAAAGATAAGACAGTTGTTAAAGAATATGAAGAACCCCACAAATGCCTATTTACGTCTATTAACAGAACTAATACTGCAGGGGCTGAATTATTTTAGAAGAATCCTACCCTCTAGTCTCAACAATCCATAGGGATTTGTGTTCCTCTCACTTTACTGAGGCCTTATCTTCTTATCCCGGTTACTTCACCAGGAGGGCCGGTAGCAGGTTAGGAATTTCTACCTTTTTCTCCTACTGAGTAGCAGTTAGCTGCTACAGGGGTCCATAGTGACTGACGTGCCTTACCCCCTACAAGGGATACAACACCTATCTCCCCCATAGGAGAATTACTATTCACCCTACCTAGGTAGCACTTGCATCTACTTCTCTTGCCCTCCATCCTTTATTGGGAGTAGTTCTAAACTCCTACTGTTCTATTAAATGTGTTCTGTCTATGCCCAGTTGGCACTTGTTTGGGTCCCTTTGATAGGATCCTCTTTGACTGTTGATGTTTTTCAAAGTTTGTTAGCTAATCGTGGAACCTCTATAAAACAGTCCTTGGCTCAAAGGTCTTTCCGATTTGTAAAATAAATAAATAAATAAAAACATATAACAATCTGCATACTCTACACCCTATCACTGGACAGCTACACAGGTATGTCATTCTTTTCTTCTCTCTTACCCTTTCTATTTCACTATTAATGCCAGGGGTGCCGATAGAAATGCTGTTCCCCCGTCGGAACTCCTTATTAACGCTATTTTGCTCAGGCTAAAATCTTCCGGGGGGGGGGGCAATGGGCCTACTTAAGCTAACCAAGTCTATTACCTGTTCAAATGGATAAGTCATCATTACTGGTTTTGTTTAACATTAATGGGATACACAGCCCAGTAAAGCGGTACAGTCTGCCGCACCAGCTGAAGAGGGAACGGCCTGAAGTAATACTGCTCCAGGAGACCCATCTTCCGGCATCAGAGCATGATAAATTTACCTCCCTGGGATACCAAACAGTAATAGCATCACCCCATCCTTCAGGGAGGAGACAAGGTGTGGCAATCCTCATGCCCTATGGGGTACCCTTTACACTAGATGACCAGGTCACTGATCCTGACAGCCACTTTGTTATTGCCACAGGGACACTCTATACCTCCCCCGTAACCCTGGTCTCTGTACCTCCCCCGTAACCCTGGTCTCTCTGTACCTCCCCCGTAACCCTGGCCTCTCTCCACCTCCCCCGTAACCCTGGTCCCTCTCTACCTCCCCGTATCCCTGGTCTCTCTCTACCTCCCCGTATCCCTGGTCTCTCTCTACCTCCCCAGTAACCCTGGCCTCTCTCTCACCTCCCGTAACCCTGGCCCTCTCTACCTCCCCGTAACCTGGCCCTCTCTACCTCCCCGTAACCCTGGTCCCTCTCTACCTCCCCGTAACCTGGTCCTCTACCTCCCCACGTAACCCTGGCCTCTGTACCTCCCACGTAACCCTGGCCTCTCTGTACCACCCCGTACCCTGGCCTCTCTGTACTTTCCCGTAACCTGGCCTCTCTGTACCTCCCCCGTAACCCTGGTCCTCTCTACCTCCCCGTAACCCTGGTCCCTCTCTACCTCCCCATAACCCTGGCCCCTCTCACCTCCCCGTAACCCTGGTCCCTCTCACCTCCCCCGTAACCTGGTCCTCTCTACCTCCCCGTCAACCCTGGCCTCTCTGTACCTCCCGTAACCCTGGCTCTCTGTACCACCCCTAACCCTGGCCTCTCTGTACCTTCCGTAACCCTGGCCTCTGTACCTCCCCGTAACCCTGGTCCTCTCTACCTCCCCTAACCCTGGTCCCTCTCTACCTCCCCGTAACCCTGGCCTCTCTGTACCTCCCCTAACCCTGGCCTCTCTGTACCACCCCGTAACCCTGGCCTCTCTGTACCCTTCCACGTAGCCTGGCCTCTCTCTGTACCTCCCCGGCCAACCCTGGTCCTCTCTACCTCCCGTAACCCTGGTCCCTCTCTACCTCCCCCGTAACCCTGGTCTCTCTGTACTTCCCCTGTAACCCTGGTCTCTCTGTACCTCTATATCAGTAATAACAAAAGCAGGGAGTCCAAAGGCATTCTTCTGCATGAAAAAGACACTTGATAGGTGTAAAATTTCCTCCTCTTTATTGTAATTTCAGCCCCCTACGTTTTGCTCCTGTGAGCTTGTTTACGGGGTTTTTTTTCATCTATTTCGCTTAGCAAAAATCATAAAGATTAAGGGCTTTAAGCCGTTTTTGAGTAAACGTATATTTGTTTTCTTTTAGAGCCTAAATTGGGATGTGGCAGCTTCGTTTTGGCAAGACAGTCATTTAAAGTATAAAAGAATAGTTCCCAAGGTATGCTAGTAATAGGGGTTTCAAGTTTAATACTGTCATTAAAAACAGCAACATGCCCATTGTTTGAGCATTTTTTTGTGCATAGTAAATGTGATTTAGTTTACTTCCATAAGAATAGTTTAAAAGTTTATTGGAGCCTTTGAGCACATTTCCAGAAGGACTTCGGTAGATAAACAGTTTATAATATTATTGATAAACATATACTGGAGACAATTATTTATGGAATTTACAAAATTGAAGAATTATAAAGTTATAATTTTGTTTTATTTTAAAATAGATGAAAAAAACCCCGTGAATAAGCTCATAGGAGCGAAATGTAGGGGGCTGAAATTACAATAAAGAAGAGGACATTTTACACCTATCAAGTGTCTTTTTCATGCAGAAGAATGCCTTTGGACTCCCTGCTTTTGTTATTACTGATATAAATATTTGGCACCTTCAAGGGAGGTATATTATTAGGAATTAGATAATGGGTAAATTCAAACTCGCTTCCTGATTGGCTGAAAGATCCTGGCACCCGGGCCGTTATTTCTTAACAACAGCCCGCTCAGAAAAAGTGCCAGCTCGATCATTTGCAACAGAAACTTGCCAGCCGCCATTGTATTCTCCAGAGACTAAGACGGCAGTCGCAACCAGAACCGCACCATACTACTTAAGTAAAATACCAGCGACAGCCCAATACGGCCTTCTAAACTCACTGTATTGCTCCTCAGCACTGGGAAAAAAAAAAAAACAGTTATTTTTAGCTGCTTACATTGCCAGCTCGCTCGACCTCTCGTAAGGTAAACATACCAATCTTCCGTGTTCCGTTTATCTTCACTGTCGCGCTCCCTGTGAGAAACCTCTGCTCAGTTTTAAACCCATCTACAGACTCTGCCAACTTGTAACCCATGTCAAATGAAAGCTAAAGTACGTGTTAAAAAAATAAAAAAAATGACCACTGTACATTTCTCCTGTTCTCAGACAACTGTTTTCAATCGGGGTCAGTCTGTGAGAGAAACACAAAGCAGGAGGGCACGCTAATTGGAAACAGCATAAAAAAATACGCAGCAGCGACCTCCTGTGGTGATTCCAGCACTTCACCATGTAGGAACTATTTTACAACAAACATTACTTCTACTTAGTTCTTAATTATTTTTATATATAAATTTTTCTTATATATTCTTCCCAAAAATACTATCTCTAACCATTATCTAAGTGTAATAATACCCTCCAGTGTTGGGCGTTATAGGATATAGCGGACCTTCCAGGAGTTATAAGGCCCTCCGCCTGCGGCGTGGCCTCGTGCTCGTGGAGAGAGATCCTAATAACGCCCACCTCAGTCGGGTATTATTACTACTTATCACCATTACCCAAATTGTGCTCTGTTTTGAATCTCTCTGTACCTCCCCTGTAACCCTGGTCTCTCTGTACCTCCCCCGTAACCCTGGTCTCTCTGTACCTCCCCTGTAACCCTGGTCTCTCTAACCTCCCCTGTAACCCTGGTCTCTCTGTACCTCCCCTGTAACCCTGGTCTCTCTATACTTTCCCCGTAACACTGGTCTCTCTGTACTTCCCCCCTGGTTCTAAAAAAGTAATGGCTCAGCAATTCCTTAACAAGCTGCTACCAGTCCTGAAAGGACAACTGATCACTTGGGGGGGAATGCCACACTCTCCCTGGATTTAGATACTGTACCTCAGGCTCACACTGCCATTGTAGCAGAAGCCCTAGCCCACCTGGGATTCACTGATATTTGGAGACACTTCTTTCCATCAACCAGGGAATATACTCATTATGCCCCCCAACACGGGCACATCCTCCTGCCTTGATTCTGTTTTTACCACAGCAGAACACATGGACTCAATCCATGACTTGAGACATGACACAACTCTCTTCTCCAACCACTCTCCAGTCTACATAAAGCTCAATCTGGGAAAACAGCCTAGGTCTAGCCATTGGAGACTGAATACTATGCACCTCAAAGACAGAGTTCAGGGAGCTGATACAGAATGTCACAGTACGCATACAAGAAGAAAACAGGGACCCTTCCATAGTCTCCCCTCTCCACCATCCTATGGGACACCTTTAAGGTCGTCCTTAGGGGGAAAATTATGTTGTATACTCCTAAGAAGAAAAAACAAACAGAGGCACAGCAACAAGAGTTTCAAATGAAGCTACACACCCTACGATGTTTCCTGCAACAAGGGGATAACTGACTTCTCAAATTAGGAAGGTTAAGCAGGAACTGCAAAAGATACAGGACCATAAGACTGAACAAGTCCTGTATTTAAAACATTACCACTATGAGGAGGGTCCAAGAGGAGCACAAAATTTGGACAGAAGACTCAGCAACCATAAAGCCCAGGCGTGCATAACATGATTAATAGACCCAGACACTGGCTTCATCCTCACAAAACCCCAAGAAATCAGAGCAGCAATGGCCCACTATTATCAACAACTTTATGCCACAGACACACAACCTTCCTCGGATCAAATAGCCGCTTACCTTCGTGACCTTTCCCTCTCACAATTAACAGAAAAACATGCCCAAAAGTTACTAACCCCAGTGAGTAAGATGGAAATTGAAGCAGCCTTACGAGATACAAAAACTTAAAAAGCCCCGGGACTGGATGGGTACCCGGTAGAATTTTATAAAACCTTTCAGGAATCTCTAGTACCACCCCTACATTTAGTTCTAAAGGAATTGCAGGAAGGGAACCTTCCCCTACCCTCTTGGAAATATGCTACTCTCACAGCAATTTTAAACCCCCAAAAGATCCCAGACACCCTGCTTCATACAGGCCTATATCTATGCTCAACTGTGACTATGAAATCTACATGTCAATCATGACCAAAAGACTGGAACACCTCCTTCCCCACGTAATAAACCCAGATCAAGTAGACTTCATAAAACAAAGGCAAGCCCATGACAGCGTCAGACGAAATGTACATTTAATAGATTATGCGAACACCTGACAGATTCCTCTGGCGCTGCTGAGTCTGGATGCAGAAAAAGCCTTTGACCGGGTGGCCTGGCCATTTCTGTGGGCCACCCTGTCTCACTTTGGTCTCCCACTCGACTTTAATCAATCAATAAATCAATCAAAATCTTTATTTATTCAGGCGGACATCATTGAGCAAAGCTCATTTACAAGATGGACCTCATAGGTCAAGTATCAAATTGAAGGTACAGTAGCTGACATATACAGAACACTTGTATTTAAACATATACAGTAATATAAACATATATACAAATGAAGGATAAAGGATGATAAAACCTGACAGGACAAGGCAGGATACAGTAAAAGTACACTAGAAGAATCCAGAATGTCCAAGTCCCAATAGAGGAGCCAAAGCAAGCACGCAATACAGGGTAATGGGTATTACAGGCTCCAGGGCAAACTAACGCAGACAAACAGATATAATGATTGATGACTGCAAAAATGATGATAAACAGCCTCTGACGAATGACATGGAGGGGCTGGTGGGAGATTCAGATAGGGGCTAAGGCTACTAGTAGTAGGAGGTATGGAGGAGTGGTTGGGGTAGAAGTAAGTGCCAGGAGTTGGTGTGGAGGTCTTGGTCAGGGGAAGCAAAGCTGTAAAAAAGGTATGAAAGGGGGCTGCGATACAAAACAAGGGGGCTGCGAGGGAGGGAAAAACTAAAGGGATGATTTATGGAAGAGCTGTCAATAATAATTGCTGACTGAAAGGGGGAGGGTTGTGAATGTGACTGGACTAGGCCTGGTGGTAGCAATTGCATTTCTCTGGGAAGAGACTAACGTAGAACTTTTTAAAGGATGCTAGAGGTATAAAGTTGGTCAACTTTAGGGTCTTCTGTAGAGAATTCCATGCCAATGCTAGAGAGTAGCTGATTGCAGACCTCCCATGCCGGATGTAGGCTTTGGGTAATCTTGTTGATGAAGCTGCTGTTGTTTAGGGCATAGGACCTAGCTGTAGCCAGTGTAAAGCAGTCTAAAATATAGGATGGAAGTTTATTAGACAAAGCTTTGTATATCCATAGTGCAGCATTTCTGTTCCTTCTGAGGTGTAGGGATGTCTAACCAACTGCAGCATAGAGAGAGCAATGATGAATGTTGAATGGAAGATCTGTAATAAACCGTAGTGCTCTGTGATACAAGGTATCCAATTTGCTTAAATAGGAAATAGGACAGTGACCATAAAGGAAGTCTGCATAGTCGATAAGTGAGATAAATGAGGCCTGGATTAGTCTCAGCCTTGAGTCTCTGGTTAGAAAATGTTTAATTCTAAAGAATAGGCCGAGCCTCTGGCGAAGTTTTTTCAGAAGTTCTTCAATATGATGAGTGTAGTCAAGCCTGCTATCAATCCACACTCCTAAATATTTGAATTTATCTACATAGTCCAGGCTTTCTCCAAGGATGGTGGATAAATGGGGAAGATTGCTTGGTGAAGAGGTGTTAGTATAGTTATTAATGGAGAAGAACATAGCTTTTGTCTTCTTTGCATTTAAGAGGAGTTTTTTCTCAAGTAGTTGGTGTTGCAAAAGGAGAATTCTGTTTGTAAAATTTCACAGGCCACTGCAGGCGATGGGTTACTGACATATAAAACAGCGTCATCTGCAAAGAGGTGAGCATTGGCTTTGGTGAGATTAGAGTCAATGTTGTTAATGTAAATAGCAAAAAGGATAGGGCCCAGGATAGATCCTTGAGGAACTCCTCTTAGAAGTGGTTTTAATGAGGATAAGTCACCTTCAGCTTTCACCTGCTGTGTTCCATCAGTGAGGTAACATCTGAACCACTTAAGAGAGGGTGGGTCTAAGCCTATGGAGTGCAGTGAAGAGAGTAGCAGCTCATGATCCACGGTGTCGAATGCTTTGCTTAGATCAAGGAATACAGCACAGACACTGCTCTTTTGTCTAGCTCAGTTTGCCAGTCATTTGTGACTTTGGCCAGTGCAGAGATGGTGCTGTGCCTGGCCCTAAATCCAGATTGAGCAGGATTTAAAGATTATTAACTTCAAGGTAGTCTTCTAATTGGATGCTCACTAATTTCTTAGCATCTTGAAAGCACTGGAAGAATGGATATGGCCTGTAGTTGTTGAGGTCCATGGGGTCCCCTGATTTTAGGAGGGAAACACTTGGGCTGTTTTCTACATCGAAGGAATAGAGCCAGAGGTTAATGATAGATTAAAAAGATGTGTTAAGGGAACTGCAAGCACATGAATTGCAATTTTTAGAAAATAGGGGGTCAAGAGAATCTGCACCTGCGCTTTTTTTAGTGTCCAATTGCAGCATTAGGTCCTCTACTTGCTTCAGTAAAACTGGTTTGAAGGAGAAGGAAGAATCAGCCCTCTGAACCTCAGTGGACTGGGAGTTTAGTTGTGCCCGCAGCAGATTAGCTGGAGAGGTGTCAAAAGCAAGGCCAGCCGTAGTGAAATGATTATTGAACGCATCCAGTACTTCCCGTTTATCAGAGATAGCAACCTTATTAAGGTGCACTTGAGATGGCAGAGAGGTGCTAGAGTCCTGCCCTAAGATCCTTGATGGTGCCCCAGAATCTAGCAGGATTGTGGTAGAGGCGTCAAGTTCAGCCATATAAACCCAGCCTTGCATCCCTTACTTTTTGGTGCAGCTATTTCTGGCTTTCCTGAACAGCATCCAGTCATTTGGTTCCTTAGTCTTCCTTGCCAGTTTCCATAGCTTATCTCTCCAACAGTGCAGATTTAAGGTCAGCTGAGAACCAGCGGCAAGATTTGCTTTTGTTCTAACACTAATGATTGGTCATGAGTGTTAAGGGCACCTATGATTATGCTATTTAACACCTGATGTGCTTTTCCACAGAATGCGTAAGTAGAACTCCTGCCAGCATGTAGAGTGGCTTAGGTCATGGAGATATCCCTCAATATTAAGGTTTTTCTTAGATCTTCTCAGAAGGAATTTTGCTGGGTTAGCTGGTTTGCCGGATGATCTTATTCCTGCAATGAGACAGTGGTCACTTATGTCACTGAATAGCACTCCAGCGTGTGAGAATAGGTGGGGTTTGTTTACCAGCACGATGTCAAGTAGGGTGCTACTACTTCTATTCTTTAAATTGATTCTTGTTGGTTCATTTATCAGTTGTGTAAGCCCATGTGTATCATAGAATGATACAAGAGGTGCAGCTGTCTTGGAGAGCCAGTTTAGGTTTAGATCACCTAGGATTATGATTTCTTCAGGGCCCAATTTGATTAGGTTCCCCAGGTGGGTTAAGAGCTTGTGGTCAGCAGAGGGGGGTCTATAGCAGCCAACTAGTTGAAAAGCTGCCATGTTGAGGAGAGTTATTTTAAGGGATATACATTCGAACTCTTTGGGCAATGATGTCACTCTAAGGCAAGATGCAGATATATTTGACTTTACATAAATAGCTACTCCACCACCCCTAGTCAGGCGATCTGCTCTGAATATTTGGTAGTTGGGTAGATTTACCTCCCTGTCTGTTGTTGCAGGTTTGAGCCATGTCTCGGATATTACAAGAAAGTCTGGCAAAGTACGGGCGACCCAGGCTTGTATTAATGAAAGCTTTTTCAGGAGGCTGCATGCATTGATATGAAGGTAGCTTAGTCCTTTGATGGAGGCAAGATCTGCTGGGGAGGTGATGCCCTCTGGAGGGCCTGGCTTGATTTCATATTTATATGAATATTATTATAGGACATACAGTATATGGCCCAGATCAAGCTTACCTTAAACTGGTTGGCTCACTTTCAAACCCATTTTCTCTCTCTACAGGTATGCAGAAGGGTTGCCCGCTATCCCCGCTCTTATTTGCCCTCTACTTGGAAGCCCTGGTGACAGCAATTAGAAGGGACAAAGCAGTTTAGAGAATCCCCTATGGGGGAAGACAATACAAGATATCACTCTTTGCTGACAACATATTACTGACAGTCACCTCCTCGGAGATCTCCATCCCTGCAGTTTGGGAACAACTCCGCAGGTCTGGGGATTTATCTGGATATAAACTAAACACCACCAAGACAAAGGTACTATTATACAATTACTCCCCTACAAGGTGGCTTAAAGACAATTTTCCCTTTAAATGGTACAAACAGACCATTAGATACCTAGGTACCAAACTCACTAAAAACTTAGGCCATCTTGACCTCATCAACTATGAGCTGCTGACCCAGCACATCTCAGCGGACCTCTGCCACTGGACATCCCTCACTCTGGGATTTTTTTAACAGAGTGGAAATTATACAACAAAATATACTGCCCCGTATACTAAATTTCCATCAGACTCTGCCACTTATGCCACACAAGACCTATCTCAGAGCCTGGGACAAAATAATCTCCAGATTTATATGGCAAGGCAAACCCCCAAGAATCCGATTATCTATTCTACAGCTACCAAGAGACGGGGTGAACCACCGAACCTGACATGGTATGCATTAGCGACTCACGAATGTTATGCCTTTGGTTGGTCCCAACTTATCAGTCATATTGGGAAAAGATCGAACATACACTGAACAACATGCATGAGCACACATGGTACGTATTTGGGGACCCCCCCAACATGCACTCCCCTATGACACCTCGCTCAGTATACAGCGGAAACATACAGCCAAAGGCTGTTCATTCGTAAACACTTCTTCACCCCTACTGCACAGCTGTACCTTCTGGCAATAGCATACAACACCATTTTCTCTCTGAATAAAGTAGACAGAGCATTCCTCTCATGGCACAAATATGGAATACAGTATGTTTTCCAGATGATCTCCCCAGTGGGAATCATGCAGTTTGTGACCATACAGGCAACATACCACCTTCCACAAAATAAATTTCATAAATACCTTCAGTTACAATCTTACTTTAAGACGAAAAATGAAGAAGAACTCTCTCAATTAGTGGAGAAACCGCCCCCAATAGTTAATCTTCTCAAAACCCACTTAACAGGGAGTACATAAGCTCATTTAACCAGTCACATATATAAAGCCCTGCAAGCCAGCTCAAAGACCACAACAAGCTCCATCTTACTTGGATGGAATGAAGAGTTACGCACTACCCATACCATACAGCAGTGGCATAAATATACCCCGCCATCACAGAGGATCAAAGGGACCCCACACTGGAGGGAGTATTCATGGAATTGTCACCTAACATACTTCTGGACCACTGAGGTGACTGCAAAATTTGTAGGCCCACAAGCTGACAGCTGCTGCAGAGGTTGTGAAACTCGAACCACACACATATAATGTGGGCATGCCCACGATTAAAACCTTTCTGGCATGCCGTAATCCAAGAAATTGAGACCATCTTTGATTGCCCAGGTAAGATTACCCCTTCTTTTCTTTTGATGGCCATTCCTCCAGCAGAGCCCACAATGAAAATGCCTACTATAAAAATCATCAATATAAGCCGGCCCGCCAACGCAGCAGTGGGATTTCCGCTTGCGCCGCTGGCGATCCGGGTTCAGGAACGGATCCGGGTCATCAGAGGGCTGGCCAGGGAAGAAAGATTGAGTGTCCTTAGGACTGCTGTCCTTCTCCGGGAGGTGGAGGAGGGGGGATCAGAGATCGCACAGGAGTGACATCTGGCGGAGGCCGGGTTGCCGTCCTGTATGCGACTCAAAATCGATGCTCTCTGGGGCGGGACAGATGCTGGACATCATTGCACATCTCCGCCCCAGCCTACAAGGGGAAGGAAAACATGACTGCACCACAGTTCCTTGTGAAGCCCTCCTCGACTTCACTAACTCTGCCGCAGAAGCCTCCCTGACCAGATGCCAGCCCGTGGCACCGGTCACTGGGACCAGTGCCACGGCCTCCCTCCAGGGGGCAAGCCGGGGGTGACTGGGAGAAGCAACGTCAATTAGCAGTAGGTGGGAGTCCCAGGGGCCGTGACCTGGGCTGATCCCGACAGAAGGGTCTTGCCAGAAAAAGCAGAATAAATGTAAAAAACAAACAAGCAAAAAAAACTCATCAATGCAATGCTGTTAACGGCTAAAAAAAGCCATAACTACATTACAGCATACAGATAGAGTCCCATCTCTTAATATGTGGAGAGATCTCACCATAGAGATTTACCGGTTGGACAGAATATTTGCAAGACTCCTGAACAGTATCCCTTCATTTGAGCTTATGCGGTAGAAAAGGGTAATGTACCAGCTGAACTGTCATCGAGGCACAGGTCAGGAAGCATAGGGAAAACCAGAAGCAGTTGTAGAATTCACCAAAAATATTTATTTACAGTAGCAATAACATAAAAAAATAAACTTGTTCATAATAACTATGTACAGAAGAGAAATGAAATAATATTTTTCTTTCAGTCTCTGTCCTTTTTTCTTCTAATCTTCTTGCAGTTGCTGCTTATCTCTTATAAATCCTTTCAATCCCCATCCATAGCAAGCATCCTGATTTTGAATATTTCATGCAGGAGCTGCTAGAAGACAGTGTGCTTGCTGAGGCCCCTTGTGCACAGCTTTTGCAAAAAGCTCAAAGATTTGTACTAAAGTAACATCTTGAGTTTACAACAGCCGTCTGCAATCATCTCAAAATATAATTATATATATTTCAACAGTAAAGCCATATATTTTTCTAAACAAAAGGGATCCCAATATCAGTTACATTTCCATATAATGTTTTGCACATATTTTTATATCAGCAGATCTAGATATGCAAGGAAGGAAAAACAGACAGCAAGAGAGGACTGAGAGACAGAGAGAGGCAAAGAATTGTGAGACTGTTTGGGGTGATCAAGTCTGAGGTCTCAAAGGAAAATTTGGTTGTGCAACCAGACAGAGAAGAGACAGAAAAGGAAAGATCCTTCCATTTAAACACTTTCTCCATAACAACTGGGACAGGATCCTATTCTACCCTGTCACATGGACAAGTACACAGATTTTGTTTCATAGGGCCGTTGCTCACGCTCCTTACCACCCACCCTCCTTACAACATATTTCATCTGAAATAGAACCTAAATTACTTCCCTCTTCCCATTCTGGGCTTCCCTGGTTTTAACTATCTATCCTACTGAACTCTCCACTTTTCTTACTTTTTTCCCCTGCTGTTTACTATATTGATAATGGTGAAAAAATATACAGCAATAACTTTAAGATACGTGACAACCAGATAAATGTCCTACTCCCTGCAACTATAAGAATGGAACTCTCATTTATTTGATCTTCCAAGCAGGTCCTACGTCTCAAATACTTTGATACTGGACTTCTTCACCATGATTCCCCGGGAAAAGACAAACTGTATACCTTTTATCAAATATTTCATTTGAAGACACTATGGGTAAATTTACTATCACTCGGGGCTGATACCGCAAAGGGAGACCAGTACCTACTACCGTATATTAACTAGGATTTTAAGAATGTGTAATATGCATTGTATTTCTCTACTGCGTGGCTGATACTGTTGTAACTTTTATTAGGCTTGGCTAACAAAAACTTTTATTATAATAAATGAACAAAAAAAAAAAAAGAGCTGGGTCGAGGGCCAAACTTAAGTCACCACCAAATACCATGGAGCTAGACCAGGATTTCTCAAATGGTGAGGCTAGCCTCCTTGGGGAGGCCCCAACCTGTTCCAGGGGAGGCCCAAGCAAGTCTGAAAAAGTACTGTACTTAAATTATGAGTTTTATGTATTTTGTGTGAAGGGATGAAACAAACTGAAAGATGACAATAGTAGGCAAAATTAATGTATTTATTTAAAAATTGGTGACAAGAGAAGGTGAATGAATCAAGGCTCATTTCAAGTATACCCATGGAAGGGTACAGAGTGGATACATTTCAAAAGGTAACTGCAAAGCAGTCAAGCAATACAAAATGAACAACAGTGCAAACAAATAGGAACGCTGAACAATCAATGAGTGGTGGTAATTGATCAGTTTATAGACTGATGGCAGAACAGCCCAAATACAATGACTGAGCATAGAATTGCTAAGAGCAACAGTAGGAAGGAGCAACGTACTCCCTGAGAAGTTGCTTAAGAGCAGGGAAAGAGGGGAGAGGCGAGGTATGTAGGAAGATTATTCCAGATAGACAGGAAGCAGAGAAAGTAGTCTGACCCCCATGAAGGTACTGCAGCAAGTGGCAACAATGGTTCAAGATTCAAAATAGTGGAGCAAGTAGACTGGCCTGTGGGGGGGAGGAGTTATTTTATTCAAATAACACCTTTGTGCACAGGTGCTCTTTTTTTTTAAAGGTTCCACGTCACCATAAGACAAATAACTGAATGACAGCCAAGTACTCAAAGGGGTTTCAATTTATTCATGGTATACTGTGCAAAGTACAGTTTGTTATTTTTCTTTGGGGAGACCCAAGATTAAATCATTTTTTTGGGGAGGCTCAAAATCTTTTCTGTGGATTTGGGGAGGCTCACTGCGACAAAGTCTGAGAACTATTGAGCTAGACGGAATGTTGAATGTATCAAGTTTTTCACTTATTTTGGGGGGAAAAACAGACTATGTTTGAAGTGTAGATGTTTATTAAAAATATAAGACCCTGTGGCGTAGACATTTTGCCCATGACCCATCTCCCTTCTGTGTTAGCTAGGAAGGCTACAAAGGGACTTGTGCAGGAGAACAGAAGCCCCTGTTTTAGGTGTTTTACGTGTACTCTAAATTTCTAGCCCTAACCACTCCTTCCTTTTTTCTTTGGCAATAAAATGTCATTCAAATTTTTAAATTGAGGATCACAAAACACTACAGACAGACTACATGTCAATGAGTACACACAATCAAAACCACTCAAAATATACAGTGGGGAAAAACAATAAATAAATAAATCACTGGTACAGACACTTACTACTCTCACATTTGGTAAATCCATTCCCTGTTTAAAAACAGTTCACACATTGTCTTTTGAGATAGGCAGTGCTAGAAATATTTTTTGCAGATGGCTGTCCAAGGGTCAGGTACAATATTCATTTTGCTGTCCCACAGAATTTGTACCTGTCCTGTTGATTTCTGTTTACTAGTTTTACATTTATGTTTCCAAAAATTAGCTAATAATAATAACTAGTGTGCCCCCGGCTGGTGCAGTGCCTTGAAAAGGGCTTATTATCTGATGGTGCCAATTAAAAGGTGTCCTACAAAGGGCTGCTAAATATTAACCACTGGCTGGTGCATGGCCCTGAAAGGGATATTAACAAGTGTGCCCTCAGTTCAGTGCCCCCTTCTGGTCAACAGTAGCTTACTTAACTCCCTTCTGCTGTGCCCTGACAAGTCGATCAGATTCCTATGCTCCTCTGTATAGTACAGACACCAAACACCCCCGGTCAGTAACCTTGACAAGGGCTTTTAACCAGCTTCCCCCTTTCCTGTCTCTGGAATCCTTCCTGCCTGACCAGGGCTTTAAGTTGTTGTCTCATCCCTTTGGGTTCCTCTCCCAATCTCCAAATATTGAGTCTTCCCCTCTTTCTGCCTTGACTGTCTGCCATGAAAAGGACAATTTTCTAGCCCTAACAATGGCTTTTAAGTAGTCTTACCCAGGCTCCTCTTAGCTAGTTGACAGCCCTGAAAAGGGTTTTTATTTCACACTCCCAGCACTATGCTGCCAATGAACAAAGCTGTTCTTGGGCTGCTACTGCAAGTACAGCACACAGAGAAATGCAATGCAGAATGCAAAAGGAATATGGACAACCACACACGCACGATGACTGAGAACACACACCTAGCGTGGCCTGCTACTTGATAAAAGTGCCACCACACAGAAGAGGTCATCACAGGACGATGGATTAAATGAGACATCTCTTAACATGTGACACCATGATGTTGGGATGTCCACAGCCCAACCTTACAGGTTGCAGCATCTCCTGTGTCCTAGTCCCAGATAATGCTTTTACATTTGGTGCCTGTCCCAAAGATGGGCAAAAAAAGGAACTCAGCGTTCTCTGGGAAAACCGAGTGTCTGGGACAGGCAGACAGGTGGCTATTTCAACCCCTGGAGGTAGGTAAAAAGATGCTGTAGTATATTTACTTGATTATATACCCGTTAACTGCACGAGTAGCTCAAAGAATTGTCCCTTCTGTAGATTCAATAGAGTGAAAAAGGAGCCTCCATCTGGATTTCATCTTGTATACCAAGTTCCTAATCCTGGCAGTCATCTACTCCATTCTCAATATTAGTCTGAAGTTACCTAACCATTGATTAATATGGGGGGGGCACTTTTACCTTATGGCTTTGGATGCTCTCGCTATCATTATCAGGAAAAGATAGCATTTCCTTTTTGACCTTGGTTGTATGGGGAGGCAAGCCCCAAAACCACTGCTGGATCTGCAGATGGGAATACATGCTGAATGGCTTACCCTACCAGGGCCCAAAACAGTTTTAACCTGGGGCAACTCCAAAAGACACAAGTATGATGTCTGAGCAAGACCACACCCCTGGTCGAAGTGCTGGGGAGAACATTCAGTTTGTGGAGACACCGTCTTAGAGAGGAAGTAAATTAATTGTGTGTCAATGCCAACTACAATAAACAAACTTTTGACTTTGCAAAGCATCTCCTCTCCCCCTCCCCAAAAACAACTTATTTTTGTGACCCCCCAGATCCGGAACTCTTTCTGGCCACTCCACTTGCCTATGCCATTCTATCACCCACTGTGATCCCTACCTTCCTCAAGGACATTACTTTCCCCATGAACCCCAGAGGGGGAAGGGCCCAAGGAGACCAAATGAGGCAAAGGCAGGGATCCAGTGTTGGGTGAGTGGCAGTTCAGCACTGGAAGGGCTGTCGCCTATCCAGCGTGAAGGGGAGTTTTCTTTGTTCTTCCCCGTGAGCATCCCCCCCCCCCCGAGCGTGCCATGCAATGATGCCATGGCACACAGCAACCCTGCCAGGGTCTGCCACACTCACCCACACGCTGGTCCACATCCTGTAGCGCCCCCAATCTCCACTGGGGGTCACTGGGATGCCAGGCAACCCCACTACCCTCCCCCCGGGAGAGGAGAGCAGCCCATCGGATGCTCACTCCTCTCCCTCCCCCTGTTGACCCACAGCGCCTGAGCTCGCTTCCGAACTCAAGTCGCCGGTGTGGTGCAAGGTGTGGTGTCCAGCACCTCAACCCTCAGCGCCACCTGGCCGGTGTCAAGCATCTCCTTCTTCTAATTGCACAGTGAGTGCAGAGTGATGTTTTGGATTTCATGAGTATGATGGGCCTGCTGGTTACACTGACTCCAACACTTATCCGAATAAGAAGGGTTGAGGTGGAAGGTTATAACTGGGGTCTTGAAAAATCTGCTTAAAACTTTCCACCTGTGCTCTCTCCAAGAGTTGAAAGCTGTGGTGTTACCTATGAGCTTCCAGCATTTTCTCCATTCTTCCTACATTATGAAGCTACCAGCCTCTGTCTCCCATTTCATCTTAATTCTAGTACAAACTTCAAGATGAGGGCTGTCACATAAGGCCTGTAACCTAGAAACCAGATGTATGGCCTCTCCCTCCTCCCAGAGTCCTTCTACCATAGTCTTTAAATCACACCTTTGCCATGCAGGTGCAGTTTTTTGCAGTTCCACTGAGAGGAAGTGCCAGAGTTATAAAACAATATATCTTTGGGGTAAGCTGAATTCCTTCTGCAGCTGTATCCACTTCCTCTTTAACTTACAAGCTTCTAGATACTATCATGCATCATGTATATATAAGTATGTTAATTTGAGGCTTGTTTTCAACTTGCAGTTATACGTAATTTCAGGATTCTGCCTCTCATTATCTGTTCTTTAATACACTAGGACAATTGGAATGTAAGTTGTAAGCTCATCTTACATGTATTAGAGAGAATGCCACCACAAGGTTTTTTTATCACTAGAATGCTTTCTTAGCATACTGAGACATTTTAAAATTTATGTGAGAAGAACTCTCTGGCTGTTGAGAATTCTTGATAACCTTTGCCCTTTGAGGCTCCTCAGTTAAAAGCATACTGCTGTTAATTAGCTTCTCTGACGTAATCGTCTGTTATGTTTTAAATGTATATGTTAAACCAATGAAAATTATTTCTGTTTTTTCAATATAATCTGGTGTTAATAGTATGGGATTTTCAAAATAACTGCCATAAAGCTTCTGAAGAAGGACCTGGTTGGTTTGAAAGCTAGAGCACTTTGTTATTTTCTGTAACATCCATGTTGGTCCAATAAAAGGTATCAAATCATTTGTTTCTGGATCTGTTCTTAAAAGGACCAATACGGCACCTACACTTTTTTTTGCAAGCCTCTAGATGAGAAATTGTAAGTCTCCTGTAGGAAAGTCATTTGTACGTGAAGTTTTTTGAGGGCACCACAACATGTTTATGCTCTACACTGGAATTAAGACCCTGGACATTCCACAAGCAAAGAAATTTAGGTGTACGATAAGGCCTTATTCACCAGTGTTGCTTTGGCCAGAAGAGGACAGATACTTTCAGGCATCATATATCAATCAATCAATTCTTTATTTTGCCAAGCAGAACACTATTGAGGCAGAGCTCATTTGCAAGGAGGACCTGGGTACAGTAAATTTGCCACAGATGGCCATCCAACAAGCACAGAACCACATATACAAAATAGATTACATATGTACTAATGTCGGGGTAAAAAATAAACCATCCAGATAGTACAGAATGTAATGCACCTAACGTCATTAACAGGTAGCTTTAAGGACATAGTAGGGGACCGCCAGTCGAGTTCTTTGGAAGCATAATAACACGGAGTAACATAGTTATCAATACATTCATACTGTGTCTGACTCACAATATGATAGTAAACAATAAACAAAAAACACAATACCCAACAGGGGTTAGCATTAACCATAACTGTGCACTCATCTGAAACTTGTATGTACATGCTGGATACAAGGACAGATTCTCTGTAGAACCACAAATTCTTAAGCTGCTGAAACCCGAAGTCGGTATCAGTGCAGCAGCATGTGGTCTGGAATGTGACATTCTCTAAATTTAATCTCTGACCCCCCCCCCCCCATTTAGAAAAAGGTGATTAATAAAATACCAGCGAATTCCACATCTTGAAAGCATGGGAAATGCCACCCCAGGAACAGTTAGATAAGGAGTCTCTGTCTATAGGGCCAAACGTAAGGAAAAGCTCACCGTGCCCGTCAAGCATTATTTATGGGGCATCAGGTATCAATAGACAGGACTGGCTGAGCCCACACAGGGACTAGATATTGTTTGTATCGGCTGCCCAGTGGCTGTGGCTGTCACTAAAGAGTATGGTGTAGGGGGTTGCCAAGTGGTCTCAGGGTGAACACAGGAGGATACCATGACCCACAGATGGGATGTCAGTTTCTCCCTCATGCCTTCACCCCCCCCCACAGCTGTCTATTATTACAGTTATTACGGGGTATCAATGGCGCCTAGGAGGAGAGGCCACTGATCCACCTTGAATAATTATGCCCATCTAGGGTAAGGGCGAGTCCGAGAAAACAGTCAGCCACATATACAATAACAGTTGTGAGTCAGTGATCCCACAACCAAACTGCCAATGCTCTGCTTGAGGGAAGAGGTTCTTTATGTGGTCTGCACTGCATGATCGTGCAAGAGGGCAATGGTCCTGCTGTGCTATGAAGAAACAAATGGGAAGCATGTTGCAGAGCGAATTTAAACTGTTACATAAACAGAAACCTATCGCCTACAAAGGCTGCAAGAATAACTCATCTGAAGTTAAGGAGGGATTAACCCACGACATTAATGCTCAGTAAATCCATGCCCTGGAGTGGGTTAATCCTCCTATAACATGGGCAATGTCATGTTAGAGGTTTATCTAAAAGAATATTAAAATAAATCTCTGTGAACATGCATGTGTAATAAAATAGTCCTTCTGCCTAATGGGTTTGTCCTGAGGGTGCTGCAGTTGTAGCACTCAGCTAGGTAGACTTGTCCTAATTAGAATACCGTAATTGTAGTTTTTTTTTACGTTTCTCTGGTGGAGTGATCTGAAAAGGTCACTTTACATTGCTGTCAATCAGGATTTTTGTGGTTCAGCAAGGCAACTGTGGGTATACTGGGGATTAATCAATAGTCAAGTGACCCGTTTGGACGAATCAGAATACAGGATTTTTTTGTACCCATGTTATAAATATAGATAATTGGGACCCTACATATTACTTATGCTGATTAAGAGACAAGCCCAGGCATCGTCCTAGAAGAAAAAAATTACTTACCATAGTAATCTTGTTTCTTCCAAGGTATTCTCCAATATTCATAACTCTTGCAGTCAGTTTTAAGACAGAACTGCCCAGAGACAGAACGTATGCTGATGATGGAATCATCACTGGCTTGTGCCACTTTCAAATGCTGCCCTTATCAACTGTCTACATTCTAAAGCTTCACATTTCATGGAAACCTGCAAAGACAGGCCCCAAAAGGAACTGTAACTAACAGTAATAAAAAAACAACACTAAACTATTTCGTAAACCAACTGGAGGACAAAAAACACAGTCCCCCCCATCGAATGTCGGAATCACCAGAAGAAGGGTAAACCAATGCCCAAAGGGCTCAAAAAAATGGATGTGCTAGTGTGTGGCACCCTCACACATAGCTGGCTCAGCTTGGAGTGCAGAGGCCACTGGTTCTTAGTAGGGGAGGCAGGGTGGGAGAGTTATGAATATTGGAGAATACCTTGGAAGAAACAAGATTGCTATAGTAAGCAATTTTTTCTCTCCCCCAGGAATTCTCCAATATTACCAGCTCTTGCAGACTAGGAAGCAGTACCTTTTGGAGATGGGCACAGAACCTGTTTTGGAAACAGACTCTGCAGGACTGCTGTGTCAAACCTGGCATCACTTCTGGACTGGGTATCCAGGCTATATAATGCTTTGTGAAGGTGTGCACTTTTCTTCAGGTAGCTGCTCTACAGATCTCCACTAATGGGACATCCCTGGTTGCTGCTATAGTAGCAGCTGTATCCCTTATGGACTGGATACTCAGCCCTGCTAGGGGCTCTTTTCCAGCTTTGGAGTAACAAAACTGAATACACTGAACTATCCAGTGGGAGATGGACCTCTTAGATGCTGAATTTCCTTTCCCCACATCCCCATAAGTCAGGAACGGCTGTTTCCTGTCCTGCCTGTGATCCTTGGTGACCGTCATGTAGTAGCTAAGGGCTCGTTTAACATCAAGACTGTAAAGTCTACGCTCAACCGAACTAGAATGTTCAGTGAAAAAGACTGCTAGGGTAATGGACTTGATTCAAATGGAAATCAGAAACCACCATAGGGATAAATTTCCTGTTTGTTTGCAGGACTACCTTGTCCCTGTGGAATGAAATGTAGTCCTGATCAATGCACAGAGCCTGGAGCTCACTGATCCTTCTGGCAGAGGTCATTGCCACCAGGAAAACTGTTTTCCAGGTGACATATTTCAAATGAGCTGAGACCATAGGCTCAAAGGGGGGACTCATGAGCTTGGCTATACATACATTCAAGTCCCACGCTGGCGCCAGTTCCCTATGAGGGGGGCACAGATGAGCCAGCCCTTTGAAAAACCTCTTGAAAATAGGATTTGATGCCATAGAAGCATTCTCTCCAGCTGAGATGTAAGCAGATACTGAAGCCAGATGGACCTGCAAAGTAATGGGCTGCAAGCCCAGGGAATGCAAATGGGTAATGTAGTCCAGCAAAGCTGGAATCCCTGCCTGTGCCGGTACCACATCATTGGTGGAACACCAAATCAAAAACGTTTTCCATTTTGAAGCATAGATTTTCTTAGTAGAGGGTTTCTTGTATCCCCGGAAAACATCCAGAACACTCTCTGAGAGATGCAAGCCTGCATATTCTAAGTCCTCAAGAGCCATGCCTTGGGTCTGAGGGATCTGAGGTTCGGGTACAGGATCCTTCCTTGGCTGGAGGTTAACAGATTGTGCCTCCGAGGAAGGTGTATTGGTTCTGCCACAGACATGGAGAGCAGCAGAGAGTACCATGGCTGCCTGGCCCAATCTGGTGCTATCAAGATCACTGATGCCAGCTGGGATCTGAGCTTGAGCATAACTCTGAACAACGAAAGGAAAGGAGAGAAAGCATACAAGTGCTTCCCTGACTAATCCAAGGCCAGAGTGTCCAGGAGGACTGTTCCCTGGGCTGGTGGCCTGCAACAGTACTGTGGCAGGTGGTGGTTCACATGGGATGCAAAGAGATCTATTTCTAGAGTACCCCACCTTCAGAAAATTGCTTCCAGCACCTGTCTGTTGAGGGCCCATTTGTGATGGACCTGGTTGATTTGACTCAGTGTATCTGCTAGGGTGTTGTCTTTTCCTGGCAGATGGATGGCATGAAGGAAAACACCTACACAGTAGGCCAGGCTCCGTATTAGTCTCTGTGCATAGAGGGCTTGATCTCGTTTATGTAGTACATTGTGGTGGTACTGTCTGTTCTAAACTGTACCACCATTCCCTGTACTAGTGGGGCGAAGGCCTGTAGGGCCAGAAACACTGCTCTGAGTTCCAGCAGGTTGCTGTGCTGAAGTGACTCTGCACTTGACCATATACCATGGACGGTGTGATCACCAGATGGGACCTCCACCCTAGTAGTGATGCATCTGCTGTGAGAACCACTGATGGGGACTCTTTCTGGAAAGGAACCCCTTCCCTTAGGTTAGCTTCCTCTTACCACCACTGGAGGGCGTGTAGTAACATTTTTATTGCTGGAATCAGCTTTGAGAGAGGGTCCCTCCTTTGGCACCAGTGTGCTCCGAGGTGGAATTAAATGTCTCTCATCTGGAACCTGGACCCCAGGACTATGCCTGTGGCTATGTGGCCCAGTAACTGGAGAAACTGTTTTGCAGTTTTTGGTCTGTTCAATCTGAAGGAGCCTGCAATCTGTACAGTGTTTCTCACCCTGTCTAGAGGCAGGTAGGCCATGCCCTCCAAGGTATTCAGCTCTGCTCCAATGAACTGCAGTACTTGTGCAGGTAGGAGGACAGACTGGTTGAGATTTATCAGGTCCCTAAGGACTCTTAAGAGTTCCTGGGTGATCTGCTTCCAGCACCTGTCTGTCTACCTGTTGAGGTGAGTTCTCTACCACCAACCAATCATCAAGGTATGGGAATACTGTGACACCGAACCTTCACTGGTGTGCCACCCCCACCGCCAGGCACTTTGTGAACACTCTTGGAGCTGAAGTGAGACCAAATGGCAGGGTTGAGAACTGGCAATGGCCTGAAGGGAGTCTGAACCGGAAGTATTTTCTGTGAGACTCTCTTAAGGGAATGCGGAAATAAGCATCTTTTAGGTCCAAAAATGCCAACCAAGCTCCATTATAGGAGTGTTGGCAGAATTAGTACTAAGGTCACCATCTTGAACTTTGGTTTTGTCAGGTGCCTGTTCAGTAATCTTAGATCTAGAATAGGCCACACTTCACATTTTTCTTTGTTGTGAGGAAGTATCTTGAATAAAAATCCTTTCCCTTTTGCTGTAGAGGAACAGGTTCCACGGCCTTTGACAGCAACAGGTTTTGAACCTCTTTTTCCAGAAGCTTCCTCTCTGCACTGGATGCTGGCTTGAACACTCTGGTTCTGAGTGCTGGAAAGGATTTGAAGTTTAAGGACAAACCCTGACTCACTACTTCTAGACCAACTTGTCTGTGGTAATGTTTTTCCATGCCTGGAAAAAGTGAGCCAGTCTGCCCCTACTGGTAGTGGGGAGGTGGCCCTGGCAAACAGATCAGGGAGACTATTTGGGCTGTGGCTGGATATGACCAGCCTGGAAACCTCGCCTGGATCCCCTTCTGCCTTGGTCCCTAAAGTACCCTGTCTGCTGGAGGTACTGCTGAGGCTATGGAACAGCCTGGGCCTGGAAAAATGGCCTGCTATAGGAAGCTCTGCCCCTGCCTCCCCTTCCATAGGGCCTAGCGGAGAAAAAGGCCCTTTCTTTGGCAGAGTTACTCCTGTAGGTGGCTTTGTATTCATCTACCTTTTTCATACAGGCCTCTGCCTTGTCCCCAAACAGGGAATTACCCTCAACAGTGAAATCCATGGCCTTGGTCTGGGTATCCTGATTGAGGTTTGTGGCTCTCAACCATGCAAACCTCCTCAAAGTAACTGTGTTTGCCATCCACCTGGCAGAAGTATCAATAGTATCTGCAGACATTTGGAACTGGTATTTGGTTGTTTCCAGCCCAAATCTGGCAGTCTCAGCCAAATCTGCTGAGAGGCCACCTGAAGCTTTGTCAGACATAGCCAGGACAGACTGCCATGGGATTTTTGATACTGTGCAGCGTAGGCCTGGTAGTCGGCTTGCCTGACTGCCAGAGAAGCAGACAGGTAGCCTCTTTTGGCCATACTGTCTCTCTTTCTGGAATCTTTGTCAGGAGGATGAGAGGCTAAAGGTACCTTTGCCCTGTCACAGGCTGCAGTTTACACTACCCCCAGGTGGTCAGGGTGAGTGAATAAAAATTCATCTCCTTCCCTGTCCAATTGATATTTTTTGTCCAACCTTTTACACAGAAGAGGGACAGAGTTGGGGGTCTGCAAAAGCTTTGTCATATCTTTTTAAAAAAATGTGTTTACTGGAAGCAGGAGTTTTTAAGTGGATGTCAGCCCCATCATCTCTAGATACTCGGCCTCCTCTTCATCCTCTATAACCTCACTGGTGGCTATGTCTAAAGCATCCAACATACTTCTCACGAAGGAAAAGTGAGATGAACAGTCCTCTGATGTCCTGGGAGGAGAGCCAGACTACTTGTCATGGGAGACTTCTGGCTCAATAGGTTCTCCCTCTTCCTCCTCAAATTCCCCGTAGTCCTCAAGCTCCATCTGCTCCTGAAGTATGGTCTGGGCAGAGGTTGCTGTTTGCTTAGGAGGGGTCTGAACCAATGTCTGGTGGCCAGGAATAGGTAGAAACCCCTGCAGGGTCTGAATCATCCTAAATGCCTGGGCAATTTCTTGTGGTGAAGGCATAGCAGCAGACACAGCAGAAGTCCCCGAATGCTGTCCAGCAGGGGGTTCAGTGTGTTTGGTTTTCTTGGTCTTTTTCGTTGGAACCGGAGAGTCAGCTGGTTCACTAGGTCTCTTATCAGTGGCCTGGGTACCTGTATCAGGGTTAGCTGGTACAGGCTCTGCAGTTTCACCCACAGGAGTGGAGGGTTTCGACCAGTCAGAGCTCAAGGGACCCTTAGGCATAGGTAGCCTTTTTTTAAGCCTCTCCAGACGCTTATCCACCATCTTATCAGGAAAGGTTCTGCATATTTCACAATCAGCTCTAAAATGTTCATAACCAAGGCAGACAACAAACAAGGAGTGTTTGTCTGCCTTGGCTAACACTTCACCACATTGAGTAGAGTTTTTGAAACCAGGTTCACTGGTTCTCTTCTTAGGTTTTTCTGACATTATGAAAAACGATAAAAAAAATAGGAACTGCAAAGAAAGTTTAAAAATTTTAAATGTTTATTTGCGATTGCGATTAATTCAGGAACCGATGGATGTTCCAATTGGAACCGGGAACCGATGCAAAGGGAACTGAAGTTATCAGTTTTTATCGGTTACTTAAAAATAATAAATTTAGAAAAATAAAGCTAAAACTAAGAGAGTTTTAGTCAAAAAAACAAACTAAATTTGTCCCGATTGACCGAGAAAAATAACAAAATACTTAACTAGCTAGCAGTTTACTAAATAAATACAGGAGATAAAGGCAGCAAAAGAAAAAACAAGTAAATACTTACTTTTTTTTGTTTTGAAGTTTAGACAACGACTGATGAGGAGAGGTCTCTGAGGCGTCTGGTCTTGCAGGCGGAGAATGAAATCTGAAGCGTTAGAATGTAGGCAGCTGAAAAGGCAGCATTTGAAAAGTGGCACGAGCATACATTCTGTCTCCGGGCAGTTCTGTTTAAAGGCCGACTGCAAGAGTTAAGAATATTGGAGAATTCCTGGGGTGAGAAATAACACATTATCAGACAGAGACCTGTAGGGTTAGCCATTACTGGGAGAAACACAGCTAATAAAACAACCTGATGCCTGGAGTATATTGCAGCCCATGTCAGAAGGAAGCTTCTCTGCAGGAGTCCAGTATTGCCTTTCAGTACACAGCAGGTTTATGGCCCGGTGGTGTTGAGGGTTGAGGCGCTGGATGCCACACTGGTGACTCGGGTTCGGGAACGGACTCTGGCCACCAGGGGTCGGCAGGGGAGAGGGCGGATTGAGCATCTCAGGACTGCTCTCCTCCCCCTGGGGTGGGCAGGGGAATGCATGTTGCACTGTAGCAACGCCTGGTGACAACTGGGTGCAGCACAGTGCAGTGCACAGAAGGGGAAGAGCACGGCAAGACGTCGGCTTACAAGTGGACATCATTGCACTGTCGGGTCCTGGGGAAAAACTGGATGAAAATGGCTGGGTGTGACTGAGGCAGCTTGATGGCCATGCTCCCACTGACCCGGAGGACTGTCGTGGAATTGCGCGGGGGGGGGGCCAGTCCACCTCGGCTCGGAGAGTCATGGGGAGGCCCTCTGGTGGGCTGGGGTGGTCGCACAGAACCCCCATCATGCAAATGAGCCTGCTGCTCTCCAGGGCGGCGGAGGTCGGCGGCTGGATTCCCCCACTGTGTCTGCCACAGATGGTGAGAAAAAGTGTGATATGATAAAAAAAAAAAAACACACAGCAGGTTTATGCACCCCTCGAGAGTCTAAGAGCAGCACACCCCCACCCAGTATAATAATATGTGAGCCACAAAAGAAAGTGATGTAACTGAGTTAAATGAAAAAAAAAACTTTAAAAGAAGCACAAAGAGGGCAAGGTTATGCGACAAGGAAGATAAATTTCAGACAATTATGGCCCCTTTAAGAGTTGTCAGTCATATTCTTTATTTATTTATTTGGTAATTAGAATTACAATCTTTGAGCTAAAAGCTCATTTACAAAGGATCATCGTCACAAGGGTAGGGGAGGGTACATAAGTCTGGAGTCAGCAGCAGCTTAATAGGCACTGTCAAGAACATCTAATAGTGAGAAAAATGTGAACAGGAGAAATCAGTAAACATTGGCAATAACAACACATAACCAAAACAAGGGTACATAGTCAGTGGGGTTGGGTTCCCACGTCATGCCATATAATTAAGTGCTTCAGTCAGAGTTAGGGGCTAGTTTGACACAAAAAAAAAAATCGGAGGTGGAAGCTCTACGGGATCTTGTATCGAGAGGAAACAGGAGATGGAGCTGTTTATCAAAACTGATACTCAAATGTTACTAGGCTATAGCCAGAGGAGTCAGCCTGTGCACAGTAGTCAGAAAGGGTAGAGGGAACCAGTCAGGATTAGGTAGAAGAGGAATCAGTGGAGGGGGATGACGGTAGGCTCAGAGGTGGGTGGTGTAAGGAGGTCAGCGGGTGACAGTTTGTCAGGGACAGTGTGAGAGGAGAAAAGTGAGCAGGCAGGTGGGCAGGTGGTGAGCAGAGAGTTTTGCGTCAAATTGTAGAAGTGAAAGAAAAACCATGGCAAGCCTAGGGTTCTGGTACCTGCTAGGCTACAAGTGGCTGTGGCAGCATACAGGAGGGGAGATAGTCTTTAGCAGCATGGCTTTGGTGAACAGAGGAGTGGTGGCTCATGGGTTAAGGGTGGCACTAGCAATGTACAGGAGGGTGGATAGACTTCCTTAGCTCAGATTTGAAAGACCCAAGTTGGATAAGTCTTGTGGAGGCAGTTGGTAGCTCATTTATCCAAGCAGGAGCCCTGACGGCAAAGGCTCATCTCCCCAAGACAGTCTTTCTGAATGGAACAGCTAATGCATATTTGGTAACACTTCTTGTGGCATGTTCAGCTGGAGCAGGATGGAATGAGGCTTGTATAGGGGAGGTGCAAGTCCAAGTAGGTCCTTTTGTCCCAAGATGCAGGCATGGAACTTAATGAGGTCCATAAGTAGGAGCCATTCAGTCCATATGTATAGCTCACATGTATGCAGTAGGTGATCTGCCCCCAAAACAAACCTACAGGCTATATTTAAGGAGGCGTGCACTTTGAGCAGGCTAGTTTCAGTGGCGGCCCCATAGACTACATTCCCGTAGTCCAGGATTGGAAGGATTGTACCTCTGACTGGCTGTGTCCTGGCCTCGGGAGTAAGACAGAACCGATGCCAGTACAGAGCCCCTAGTTTCCTATTGACCACTGTGGTAATACTGCGTATACGTTCGAATGATAGGGACTCATCTATGGTGAGGCTAAGATACCGGAAAGAAGTTACCTGTTCCAGGGTGGTGTGAGAGCTGCAGGTAACTGAGAAAGGTGCAGTGGACCTCTTCTTTTGTCGTCTGGCAAGGAACATTGCCTTTTTTTTTTTTTTACTATTGAGCACCAGCATGCTGTCCTTGAACCATTCCTGTAGTAGATTAAAGTTGTTCTGCAACTCCTTAGTCAGTGCTTCTTGGCAGGAGTTTCGTGAGAATAGCACTGTGTCATCCACATATAGTAGGATCTCAGACGAGGGGCAGGCATCAGGGAGGTGGTTCACAAAGATGCTGAAGAGGATAGGGCCCAGTATATAACCCTTAATTGGGAAAAGGTCCTAATTGCTCGGGGGCACCCAGGAGGAGGGCGTTATGCAGAACAATAAGAGTTGATCCTTAGTACCTTTTACCCGTGACAAGTGCAACAGTCCATCCTTAACTCATGTTCAGTTGGAGCACCGATGCCAGACCACGAGGAGAAGGCTGCAACCATGACGTAATAGCAAAAATTGAGTTATTCAGAATTGGGCAGCATGCTCAAAGTTCAGATGGCTAGGCCATATTTTACTTGGAATGTCCCAAAATAGGAGTATCTGGTTGTGATTGTTTGGTGAGCTTGGGCTTTGAGTCTGCAGTCACTTAGGAAGAGAGCTTCCATAGAAGTGCATATCGACTATCGACTCCTTGCCACCTCTCCACCAGAGCTAGCCGACAAAACCTCAACTTCTTCACTCTGGCAGCGTAAATGGATGGGGGAAGAAGCAGATTTCCTAGACGCTTTGCCTTTCTTCTTGGAGGCACTTCTGCCATGACACCTGTAGGTGGGGATCCATAGGTCTTCTCTGGCTAGACCTCGTATGTTGCAGGTGGGCCAGGAACAGCAGATGAAGCTTTCAACTGCCTTTGGAGACTGGAATAAATGAGGAATGCCGTTCCTAGTGATCCTCAAAATAGCAGGGTATTATAGGTTGTAGGGCACTTTTAGTTGGATAAGAAAGTTCCTAGCTCTGGTGTTGGCCCTTCGCCATTCTGTGATGGCTGCTGAGAAATCAGGATAGATCCACACTGTGTCCCTGCCAGGTCAATGGTCCTTAATCCATTGTAAGTTGCATAATTTGTTCTTTAACTGGGTGGCAAAGGAATTTTACCACAATCAGCCATGGGTTTTGCCCATGTTTTGGTGGAGGGGCTACAGACCAATGGAAGTGCTCAGCTTCAAGGGGAGCCAACCACTGGTGGTGAAGTAACACAAGGAGGACATTGTGGAGGAAGGTATTGGTGTATTTTCCTTTTACCACTTCTGGAAAGCTGACCAGTTGTAGATTTTTATGGCCCCTGTTCTGTAAATCTTCAATACAATACCACAGTTGTATTATGGTTCAATCTGGCACCCTCATATGTGCTGTCAGCCACTCCATTTGTAAATCTGTGTGGTTAATCTGCCATTCGGTTTTGGTGAGCCACGGTGACAGGAAAATAATACCATCCCCTGTGCACTGATCTAACATTTTAAGTTCTCCAATGTCTGAATAAGCTGAATGAACACAAGCCTGATTTCTTGTTGATCATCAGTCTCCCCTGGCTGAGATGAGTTGGCAGGAAGTGCCACTGTCCCAGGCCATCCAACTGAAGTGACAGGCTGTGAACATAAGAGAGAAACACAATCTGCAGCAGCAAACGGAACTCAAGACACAAGAAACAGCTGCTGGAGAATTCACAGAGCGGGTAGGTGGTATTTGGGAGTTTAATAGTGCAGAACTGCTAGCGGATGAAAACAAATACAAGTGAGATGAGAAGAGCTACAGAGTTACGCTATTGCCATCTTAGCTACCAAGCCACACCCTCCAATAAAATATAACATAAAAAAAAAAAAAAGATATGATATCAAATTCTACACTGCCATATGATCTCCTTTAGTGGCATTACAAACACTTATATGAAATAGTTCATCCCTATAGCACAGTAGCTGTGGTATGCCTGCAACCAGACTTCCTGAGAGAAGACTGGTTCACTGCTGCACGCAGGTATGAGGCTGGTGCAACATTCGATCCACCCTTCTGAAGGGCAGGCTGTCTTGATGTTTGACTCTCCCCGATGGCTCAGGGCAGCAGTGGTTATCACAGCACCTCTAAGGGAAAGGAGGCGATGTCAGAAGGTATGGAACAGCATGTGCTTGCTTCGGGCTACAAACACTGATATCTGAGGGTGGGCAGGGATAAATATGTGGAGGTGAAAATCGTCAGGGCTATGAATGAAAGCAAGCTCTCGCAGGCCCTGTGCTGCCTTGGCAGTAACACTGGACACTACCCGAAAGACTCCACCATGTGGAAAAAGCTACGTGAGCTGTCCTCTGTAACCAGGTAAGGGGTGCTGCAGCTGAGGAGGTCACTTGCCTTAAAGGAATCGGCAATGGAGATGAAATATAAATATTCAGTTTGGTATAAGTTGTTTAAGCTAAACTTGAAAGAATATTTTATTTTTTCCTATTCTTTTTACTCTCTCCCTGTCCTTATCTCTCTCCCCTAGGCTAACTCCTAGCACCCCCGCCTCTTGGGGCCATCCCTTTGCTATTTTATTACTCACTTTGCCACTCAATTTGCTGCTGCTGTCTTCCTGTATACACTTATTGACTACCCCCACCCTCTGATTGCCTTTCAAATTTCACCTCTGTTTCTCCCCTCTCTCTTCTTATCCTAGGAGGAGGCTCCTGACCAGAGCACTCCAGCCTGCCAAAGAACCACACCGGGAGGCACCCTCCAGCTCTGCAGGTACAGCCTTCCTGGCAACTTTGCCTTGCTCTCTCTCCCCAGCACTTACTCCAGCTCCTGGTTGGTCAGCGAGGCGAAGTGGGCACCTGATTGGCTCTCTTCTTATTCCACTGCTGATCTTTGGCTGTATGCCTCCCAGCCAGAGTTTTAACTTTTTTTTTAATCATTTTTATTGTGAACAAAACATGGAGAAATGAACAAAAGTTGTCTGTTACATAAGACATTAATTAGGATTATTACAAGGTACATCTTAAGAAAGTAATTAGAATTGCTTACTAACATCACATATAGCACATTCATCCTTCCTTTTGATTTTCTCCTCCGTTACCTATTTCTGTCTGTTTTAGTTACCATTTCCATACCCGAGGCAGAAGGCTGATTCCCTCTTTAGATATTTATAGCCAGCTGATTTTCAGTAGCACTCATCAAAATCCTCTTCGTTATTAAATGGGGAAATTAAAAAAAAGGAAAAAGAAAAGGGGAAGGGGGAAGACAAAGTTTCCTTAATTTTCCCCAGTTTAAGAGTAATAGAACCAGTTCGATCATGGAACAAATTCTGGGTCAGATTCCGAAGCATAAAATACCCATCTTCGCCATTTTAGTTCAAATTGAAGGAATTGATCTTGTAATTTAGCCACTAGTTGTTCAGAGCAGTAAATTTCTTTCACTATTTTATACCAATCTACGGTTGAAGGTACCATAGAAGTCATCCAACGCCAAGTGATGGTTTTTCTAGCTGCTAAAATCAACAAAGGAAGTAGCGTTTTGTCCCATTGTGGTTTGTGGGGAGGGTAAATAGAGAGAAGCGCTATTTCTACTGTTAATTCAGTGTTTTCTCCAAAGTACCCTGATAAGTGCTCCCTGGAGGTCACACCAAAAGGGTGTCAACACGGGACAAAACCAAAATACATGTCCTAAATCCACCAGGCTGCAATTGCAGCCTCTCCAGCAGAATCCGAAAGAGGGTGGTAGATATTTTACAAGAATTGCTGGGGATCGGAAAAAATGGTAACGGGACTTCCACGCAAACTCCCTCCACGCATTTGAGGCAGTAATTTTAATCGCCTTTAAGGAGGAGTTAGTCCATGCCTCAAAAGTGATATCCAATTGTAAATCCCTGTCCCAGGCCTCAAGTATGGATAAGGAGGAATCCCCTGCTGCTTCCCTTATTATTCTGTAGAGGTGGCTAATCAATGTATCCCAAAGGTTACCTCTCAGGGTATCTCCCAGTAGTTTTCACAAAGTTGGAAGAGGGGAGGGTAAGTGAGCCGGAATCTCTTTTTGTCTAAGTATATAATTCTTCACCTGGACATAGCGGAACAGATCTCTTGAAGGAAGGGGGTACTGCATTTATAATTCGCTGAAGGGGATCACTCCTTTATTGTTAAGGAATTGCCCCAAAAAATTCAGATCCAGCCTTCTCCATTCTTTAAATGTATAGTCAAGAGTGGCTGGTAAAAATGATTCATCGGCAGAAATTAAAGTGAATGAGAATATTATTTGTTTTAAGGGTTTTTTTCCATTTTATTAGAGTTTTAACTTTTGAGAGCAAAATTTTCAAATTATAACAGCTTCAACTCTCTGCCTAAATGTATTGTGTGTATCTTGCTGTAACTGTGTTACCATTTGAATCAATGTATATTGCAAGTGCTTGACTGTATAACGGAAGGAAATTACAGCTTAGTGTAGAATAATTTTGTTTTAAGATCAGTGGTAGCCATTTTACACATTATAAAATTAAAAAAAAAAAAGCCTTGCCGGCCCGGTGACGCTGCGGATTGAGGTGCTGAACACCACACCTTGTGCCACACTGGTGACCTGAGTTCGGTAGTGGACTCGGGACACCAGGCGTCGGACGGGGGGAGATAGGGTGGAGTGTCTGACGACAGCTCGTCTTCTCTGGTGGGAGGGATGGGGTTTATCCTGGAGTGCGCTGACCCCTGGTGGAAGCTGGGAGCAAGCTGGTATGATGACACCTCAGAGGTTAGACTGGCCACGGGCGGAGGTCTGTGGATCAATCACCTCTGGAGGGTGATCATTGGGGGTGGAAGCTGAGGACATCGGCATCCGCGCCTGACGTCTGGGGACACAGCTTCCATGCAGAAAAGGGAGAAACACACCCAGCGGGGCCGGGAAGATGGAGCACCAACCACGTCTTGATGTGCCGCCAAGCCACTACTGCCCGGAGACCTGATGCGATTCTAAGATTCGGGGGTTTGGCCCCCTCCCGCCTCCGCCCAGGGGGCAAACTGAGGAAGGATGAAGGGATCCGGGCAGTCAGTGAGCTGGTGGCAGGGAGGAGGTTCATGGGTGACTCCTGATGAGGCAGCTCCATTGGGGGTTAGGAGGGGGAGAAATTGAAATTCTAACAAAAAAAGAAAAGCCTGAATTCAGGTCCCAGTGTCATAAGTAGTGTTTCCTGAAAATTACACGCTATTTGGTTTTGTGGTTTGCTTTAAAACAGCATTTTTTAACAGTCAGGCTATTTGTTTCTGTCCCTCGGACTGAGCCTGGGAAGTAATGACATCATATTGGACTAGGCTACATCTTCAGCAGTGTAAGTACCTGCTTGACTTGATGAGCTGTTAACTTCCCAATTAGAACAATCTGTGAGGTAATTGTTTGCTGTCCATAGTTTTACAAACTCAGTCTCTGGTGTTTGTTCAGATGGATTAGCTGAAAATCCACATTTTGTTCTTCTGAAGAGCTGATCATTTGAGTTTCAGTGCTGAATTGAAGGGGTATGCATTTGAAAAAAAATCACCCTATCTGTATCACAATTGCTGCCAGTTCGTTCTTATTAAAACTCTTTTTTTCTAGCTATATAACACTGGGTTGTTAATTTAAGGGATATATAATAAATCTGAAGTTTAATATATACAAGTAGTTTGATGTAGCCTCAATAAATCGGTACATGTAACGACAATTTGTTTTCCTCTCAGACTGATAAACAGGTACCTTCCACACTTTGCTATTTCAGGCACACACACACAATATGAACTCACAAATTTCAGTTATTTGATGGTTTCTGTGTGAAAATACATAATGTGTAACTAGAAACAGTGTATAGCATCCTGATGCCCCTTGTCTCCTGCACCATAGCTGAGGCAGCTGCACTCTGATGCTCTGTCCTCTGCCCCCACAAGCCCCCTGTCTCTTGCCGCACATTCGAGGCCACTGCAACCTGCTGCCCACTGTCCTCTCCCACACAGTTGGGGTTGCCGCACCCCACTGCCCACCATCAGCCTGAACAGTCAGGGCAGCTGCACCGAGCTTCCCCATGCCAGAACAGTTGGAGTGTTTGTAATCTGCTATCCACTGTCCCCCAAACCCACAGTTGGGGACATTGCACCCTGTTGCCCCTTGTTCCCGTCTCCACAGTCAGGGCTGCTGAGCCCTGCTACAACCTGGGGTCCATTGTATCTTGCCTCTACAGTTGGGGTACCTGCACTATGCTGCCCCATACCACCAGAGGTGGGGCTTTTGCTTCAGCCTACTATCAACATCCAGTGTCCCAAATGGGCACCCCATCCCACAGTCAGGGCTGCTGTACCCTGATGCCCTCCCGTGTCCTGCCCAATAGTCAAGGCTTCTGTACCATGCTGTCCACAGTCCCCCACTACAACAGCCAGGGCTGTTGCACCCAGCTGTTGATTACTCAGGCAGGGCTGCTGTGGCCTGCTGTGCCCTAGAGCCCCTTGTGCCTCTACCGTTAGGGCTGGTGCACCATGTTGCCACTTGCCATAAGAGTTAGGGTATTTGCTGCCCCCTGTCCTCTGCCCCAATAGTTGTGTCAGTTTTACCCAGGTGTGACTGCTGCATCCTGTCCCACAGTTTGGGCTGCTCTACCCCAAAAGTCTCCCTTGTCTCCTGATGAAACAGTTGGGACTTCTGCACCCTACTGCCTTCTGCTCCTCATCCCCATAACACAAGATGAAAGCATTTTTCTGTGTTTTCCTTTTGGGCAGTGCAGCAACAAATCTGACGTTGGTGGCAGGGAGCAGCATGGTGCAGCAACCCTAACTGCTGAGCCAAGGGGCTATGGAAGAACTGGGCTGTAGGGTGCAAGAGGGTACAGCAGCCCTGACTGTGTACACAGGAACAGGGTGCAGCAACTCTGGCTATGGTGGCAGGAGACAGACTATAGTATGGTGAAGAAGCCTTGATTGTGGGGCAGAACAATGGGGGGAGGAGCAGCAGGACAGCAGCCCTGGCTGTGGGATAGGATGTGCATGGTGCAGCAGCCCTGCCCATTTGGGAACATGGATGTAGGCAGCAGGGTGCAATAAAAGCCCCACTTCTGGTGGCATGGGCATCATGGTGCAGCAGCCCCTAATGCTGAAGCAGGGAGCATGGGATTCTAGGGTACAGAAGTGCACAGCAGCCCTGACTGTGGTGACAGGTACCGGGGAAACAGGGTGCAATGGCTCTGATTGAGGGGTTGGGGAACAAAGGGCCGCAGCAGGGTGCAGTACCCTCAACTATTCAGGTGGGGGGCAACAGGGTGCAGCAGCCCTGACTCTACGGGACAAGAAAGTGGGCAGGAGGGTGGTGCAGCATCCTCGAATTTGGGGAAGGAGACAGGGGGCATGTGGGGCAGGTGACATGGGGCACCAGAATGCTGCTGCCTCAACTGTAGGTATGAGACGGGTGGGCATCAGGATGCCATGCAGTGTATCTAATTATACATAAGCATGATGTATTGTAACTCGTAAAACATCAATGAACTGAAATGTGTGAGTTCATATAGTACACGTGCCTGAAATAGCAGAGTGTGGCAGGCACCCGTCAATCTGAGAGAAAAATAATGTTGTTACATGAACCTATTTATTGAGACTACATTAAAAAGACAAACTACTTGTACGAGCTAACAAACTTTAGACTTGTTTTTATATCCATTAAATAAACAACCCAGTGTTATAGCTAGAAAATAACAGAGTTTCTGATGTGAAAAAACTGGCAGTAGCTGTGATACAGATAAGCCGATTTCTCAAATGCATACTACTTCAATTCAGCACTGAAACTTAAATGATCAGCTCTTCAGAAGAGCAACATGTGGTTGTTCAGCTAATTCATCTGAACAAACACCAGAGACTGAGTTTGTAAAACCCTGGACAGCAAACAATTACCGCACAGAGTGTTCTAATTGGGAAGCTAACAGCTCATCAGTCAAACAGGTACTTACACTGCTGGAGCTGTAGCCTAGTCCAATATGATGTCATCATTCTCCCAGGCTCAGTCAAAAGGACAGGAACAAACAGCCTGACTGTTAACAAATGCTGTTTTAAAGCAAACCACAAAACCAAATAGCATGCAATTTTCAGAAACACTACTTATGACACTGGGACCTGAATTCAGACTTTTTTTTTTTACTATATGTAAAATGGCTGCCATTCATCTTTAAGTTAACCTGAAAAGAATATTTTGTTTTTCCCTCTACCTTTACTATCTCCTTCTCCTTATTTCTCTCTCCTAGGCTAATGCTTAGTAATTGCAAAGTACCAGTCTGGTTAAGCAAGAAATTACAGCTGTTTTTTTTGTCCAGTTTTCCATTAGCAGAATTATAAAGATCTGCTACTAGAGGGACCTTAGTTCTTTCATTTACAACACGGCTGTTTCATAACAGTATAGTCTTCTCCCCCACCCCCCCAAACTTTTAGCATAGTCTTCTCTTTCCCCTAACTTATAAGAGTTTCTCTCAATGGTGTTTTGCCAGATATAATAAAGACTGTTTTTTTATACTTATCTGCTCAATCCACTCTGTATCTTTCTCCCCATACCTCTCTAAACTTACTCAGACTACTTCTACCTATCCTCTCTGTCTCCCCCTTCTTACCCACATCCCTTCCCCTTCCCCATTGGGACCGGCCTCTTTCTGCCACACTCCACCACTCTCCTGTCTTCTATTACGCTGATACCCTGTCGCCTTCTCATCAGACTTGGAAACACTACCCCTTCCGCCCTAGTGCCTCACTCTTAGCAATTCCAATTTACTGCACACTACTACATATTCTATGCTTCCAGTCACCTCCTTCTCTCCACACCTCCTTATCTCCAGTTGAGCCTGCTCTGTACCTTGGTATAAGAGTGTAAAGCTTCACTAGATTATCATTGCACTCCTGCTCCTATCTTCTGGAGACATAAATCCTAACCCTGGACCTTGCCCTCCAAGCGCTTCAGTACCCCTATCCACTGCTCCAGGAACTTCCCCATGGAATGAAAATTTTTCACCTATATATATGTAGTCCTCCATAAAAATCGATCTACTCCAGCCTCTGGTTGCTTTACTTGGTCCTGATATCATCCTGTCAGAAACCTGGCTTAACAATAAAACAGGTGACCCTTCTCTCTCCATCTTGGGCTATACTATATCTCGACAAGACTGGTCAGGGAGGGGTGGAGGAGTGGCTATCTATGTCTCCTCATCTATCCAATTCACCACCATTCTTTCTGCCTCTGTCCCGAAGCAAACGAGATGCTTATCTTACAGCTATCCCTCCCTTTCTCATCCCTATATTTGTGGCAGGTGCCTACTGTCGCCCAGGCCTCCATTCCTCTGTTGTTACAAACCTCATCAGTTCCATAGTATTCCACACCTCCTCGGGTGAAGTTTATATTAAGGGCGACTTCAACTTCAACTGGTTATCCCCCACCATCAACAAAGTACGAAATGAAATTGATGCTCATAACTTATCCCAGCTCACCCTTGATCCAACTCGGATAAACCATAAAATGGGTAACCACTCCTTAATCGAC
The DNA here is from genome assembly GCA_016271365.2 of Neoceratodus forsteri. Lineage (NCBI taxonomy): Eukaryota > Metazoa > Chordata > Ceratodontiformes > Ceratodontidae > Neoceratodus > Neoceratodus forsteri. The sequence goes on along the minus strand of JADMNL010000025.1, from coordinate 351,638,128 downwards.
TGGGCTCTCACCTCACACTCATGTAGGGTCATTAAATCTGGTGTATTATCAGATGCCCTAAGCGACCACCTCATAACCTTTCTGGTACATAAAATTCACAGAATCAAGGCCCCTCACAAAATCTTAATGATTCGCTCATATAAAACTCTGAACCTCGCTTCCCTCCTCCATGACCTAGATCACACAAACTGGGTCCCTTTAGCCTCAGCAAACTTGATAGATGAATCTGCAGAATACTTTAAAGGTAAGTTCATCAACATCTGAAATCAACACATCCCACTTTGTCGGATCAAAGTCCATGGGAGCCACCTTCCATGGATCTCACCTGAATTCATAGCTTATCAAAGAGCATAGACCGAAGCTTGGAAGCTACATAAAGCCTCAAAGCTCCCATAAGACTATGACGCACATCGTTCTCTTCGCAAAAAGTGCACAAAAGCCACTCGCTCATCTGACTAAGGCAGACTACTTTAGCTCAACCTTTCAATCCAACATAAAAAAATTCCTCTAAATTCTTCTCCCCCCTTCCACTCCTCCTCCCTCCTCAATATATACAACACCCTTATTACTGATCACTTATTGTTGCTACTGAATTTAATTCATACTTCACCTTTTGTGCCTCTGCTCTCCTATCCTCCTTACTGTCTACTAGGCCAGGTGCCACCTCCACCTCATCACGCACACTGCCCCAGTCTACTTGTTTCTCTTTCACTAAAATTACCCTGACACTTTGGATGCCTTGCACGCCTTAAACCCATCCAAAGTCTGATGGCATGGACCCCAAGCTGATTTATCTCTCAGCTACGGCCATCTCTGCCCCACTGTCTGACCTCTCCAACCTCTCATTCGAAATGGAAGCCATCCTACCTGATTGGACGCATGCCATTGTTCTTCCCCTACCTAAGGGTGGTGATTCTTCCTCACCGGGGACTACTGTCCCATATCCCTCCTTCCCACCCTTGCCAAACTACAAGAACACTTGGTTCTTGCCCAACTCTCTTCTTATCTCTCTAACTCCAACTTTTTTACTCCCTTCCAGTCTGGTTTTTGGAAAAGCCACTCCACCACCACTTTCCTGATTAGGCTTACTGACTCCATCCTCTCAGGGATGGACAGTCGTCAAATCACATCTGCCATTTTTGTCAACCTAGCCAAGGCTTTTGACACGGTTTCACATACCCTACTACTAAACTCCCTTTCCTCAGCAGGACCGACTGACTCAGCCACTAACTGGTTCAGAGCCTACCTTGTAGGTTGGACCTAGTCAGTCAGAATCGCCGACTCCACATCCCCCCCCCATCAACACTGGTGTCCCTCAAAGGGCCGTGTTGGGTCCCATACTTTTCTCCATATTTCTCAATACATATGTACGCAGATGACACGGTCTTCTACACCTCCAGACAGTCCCCCTCTGATGTTGCAAACAGACTTCAGCAGGACTTCAATAATGTTCAGCACTAGTTTTGCTCTCATCAACTTTTTGTAAATGCCAAGAAGACAGTCTCCATGACCTTCGGCACTAGGCAGAGACTCTCTAGGCTCCCCTCCCTGCCCTCCTTCCATACACTTGACAGGAAGTCCTTGAGGACACCTCCTTATTCAGATATCTTGGTGTTTGGCTTGATCAACATCTTACCTTTTCTGGTCATGTAGACGCCATCCTGAAAAAGCTGCGCCAAGCGTAGCGCTCTATACAGGAACCGGAAAGGCCTACCTCTCCTGGCTAGGCGCAAACTTGTCCAGAAGATGAGCCTTCCTATTTTCGACTACTGTGATGCAGTCTACAGTGCTGCTCCCATGACCTCCTTAGCCAGACTGGATACCCTCTTCAACTCCTTCTGTCGCCTCACTCTGGACTCTCCTTCTCTCACCCACCACTGTAAACTCAACCATTCCCTGGCATTTCCCTCACTAGAAAATAGACTCCTCCATCACTGTGCTAAATGTGTCTCTACATTCTGGTGTGGATTGCTCCCATCCTATCTCACTTCCTCTTTATCAGTCCTCCTCCCTTCCTCTGCCCACTCACTTAGCTCTTACGACTCTTGTTCCTTGGTTGTTTCTCACCGGTCTACCACTGCAGGCCAGTCTGCTTTCTTGTATCAATTTCCAAAACTGTGGAATTCACTTCCTCCCTAGATTCACCACTCCTCCTCCCCCATAACGTCAGCCCTACATAATTCCTCTCTGCAATTTGTACCTGCAATTAACCTACCTGCTATTCCTGACTAGCTTCCCAAGCCTTTATCAAAATATTGAGTAACTACTCTAAATTAAAGCTCTCTTCCAGACCCACTACTTTCTTTCCCTGCAGAGATCCCTACCTGGCCATTCCTTAAATATATCTATAACCCTGATTCCTATTCATCTGTTCCCCTCTCGGCTTCGCTACCTTTCCACCTTTGCAAATACTTCCTATCCACCTCTTCCTTTCATGCTAATTGGTACCATCTTCATGAGTTTAAGATGTTATCCTAATGTAATGCACATGACCTGTCCATTGAGACCTCTGTAAACAACTGTACTCATATACTAACATACTATTTGCCAGCAGATTAGGCCTTACGGTCTATCGAGTCTGCTCGAACCTCAGATCCCTAGTTGGGTGCCGAGGTCCTCCCCTCGCTTGTGTTCCAGAAATCCCTATCATCCATCTCCACCCCCCTGGGACAGGCCATCATCTGATACATCCACTTTCTGTGTCCGTCCCACCCTCTCTTGAAGCCCTCCACTGTGGATCTCTGAACCAGCTCGCCAGGCAGTGCATTCCAAGGTCCACCACCCTCTCAGTGAAAAACCTCCTCCTCTCCCCCCACCCTTCCTCCTTCCAACTTCAAACCATGCCCTCTGGTAACACCTCCCTGCTTTAGTCTAAAGATCCCCTCCATGTTTACCCTATTTATTCCCTTAAGGTACTTGAAGACCTCAGTCATGTCCCCGTCTCTCCTCTCCTCCAATGAAAACAGGCAGAGTTCCTCAAGTCTGTCCTCCAACGTCAAATCCCCTAGCCCTCGTATCATCTTAGTTGCCCTCCTTTGTACCCTCTCCAGGAGTTGTATGTCCCTCTTCAAGTGTGGTCTCCAGTACTGCACGCAGTACTCAAGGTGTGGTCTAACCAGTCCACTGTACAGCGGTAGAATCACTTCCTTGCTCCTAGAGGTGATCCCCCTTATGATGCATCCCAACATCCTGTTAGCCTTGCTAGCCACTCTCCTGCACTGCTCAGAGTTATTCATACATGCATCCACCACGACCCCTAGGTCTTTTTCCCCTACTGAGGCCTCCAGTGCCTCCCCTCCCAGGGTGTATCTGTGTTTAGGGTTTCCCAGTCCAAGATGCAACACCTTGCACTTGGTGATATTGAAATTTAATTTCCATGTGTGAGCCCAGCTTTCCAGGGTGTCCAGGTCCCCTTGCAGGGCCAACCTCCCCTCTTCTCCCTCAACTACTGCTCCCATCTTGGAGTCATCAGCGAAGAGACTCATTTCACACCCTATACCCTCCCTGATGTCAGATATGTATGCATTAAACAGGATCGGACCCAGGACCGAGCCCTGCAGTACCCCACTACCAACCTCTCTAGGGTTCAAGAGCTCCCCACAGACCACTACTCTCTGGGTGCGTCCAGCTAGCCAGTTTTCAATCCATCTGACCATTAAAGGGCCTTCTCCTAACCACATCAGTTTCTCAACCAGACCATTGTGGAGGACAGAGTCAAACGCTTTGCAGAAGTCCAAGAATAATACATCCACCGGCTTTCCCCTGTCCAGTTCTGATGTTACCCATTCGTAGAACTCCACAAGATTGATTTGACATGATCTACCTGGCACAAGCCCATGTTGCAGACTATCCAGACCTCCCACCTCCTCCAAGTACACCCTCAATCATTCCTTTAGTATACTCTCCATTAATTTTCCCACCACCGAGGTCAAACTGATGGGTCTATAGTTACCTGGTACTTCCCTCGACCCCCTTTATGGATTGGCACCACATGTGCCTCTCGCCAATCCCTAGGTACCCTCCCTGTCTCAAGTGACCTGTTGAAGAGCTCCGCCAGGGGTGCAGCCAGTATGTCCGCCAATTCCCATAGTACTCTCGGTTGAATGCCATCTGGCCCAGGAGATTTGTCTTTCTTTAGGGCCTTGAGGGCTAACCACACCCTTTTGGCGGAGATAGCATTATCCGTCCCCTCCACCTTTTATTTATTTATTTAGATTTTGGTGACCAGGTAAGCCCTCTGAGACCAGAGATCCCTTTTTCAGGGGCGACCCTGGCCTTTTTATCCTTGTCCAGATGTGACACCCCTGGGGTACCTCTCCCTCCCTCTTGCTCCATTTCTGTTGCTCCCCTGATCCCACTCACTGCCGCTTCTATTCCCATCGTGCTTTGCTTCGTAGATATCCCATCCCCCTCCCTAGTGAACACAGAGGCAAAGTACTCGTTAAATACCTCTGCCTGGTCCCTCGCATCTTCCACCCACCCTCCTTCTGATCTCAATCTGCTGAGATGGCCCTTAGATTTTCTCCGCCCCCAATGTACCAGAAGAACCCCTTTTCCCCTCCATGTATCCCCTGTGCCAGCCGCTGCTCTTTACTGGACTTTGCCCCCCTCACCATCCGGGTGACTTTTCTAGATGCAAGATGGTACATTTCCTTATCCCTATCGCCTCTTGTTGTTTTATATTTTTTGTAGGCTGCCTTCTTTTCTCTGACCGCTACCTGTACCTCACTGGACCACCAGCATGGTTTATGTGACCTTGCTCCTTTATGTTTCAACATAGCGCAGATCCTGACTGCCTCATGAAGTCCCCGTTTTATGACCTCCCATCTCCTTTCCACACTTGTCATTGATGTAATCCCCTTCAAGTGATCCTTGAGAATATTTCCCATGCCCACAAAGTATGCCCCCCCCAAAGACCACTGCCAGTGTCCTAGATCTCCCCCCCCCAATGCTTATTTGAAACCAGACAGTATTGTGGTCGCCTCCCAGTCAGAGAGTCCTCTACAACCAGATCCCCATCTGCCAGAACCACGTCCAGGACATGCCCCCTCCCTTGTGGGCTCCATCACATGCTGTGTTAAGAACACATCCTGGAAGCCATCCAGCAGCCTCTGCTCCTTGGCCACCTTAGAGGACATGGTTCCCCAGTTAGTACCTGGCATATTAAGGTCCCCCATCAACACCACTCCTTCCCTTTTGGTCCACACTGTGCAATGATGTTGTCCAGCAAACCATCCTCTAGAACATCACTCATCCCGGGGGCCCTATATACTACACCCAGCTTAACCTTATCTCCTGCTGGGGATCGTAAGGTGACCCATAAGGCCTCCACGTTTCCCTCTGCCTCTTCTACCCTAGTAATTTCTATGCTATCTCTAATGAACACAGCCACTCCACCACCTCTGCCCTCCTTTCTATCCTTCCTAAGCATAGTATACCCCAGCACGTTTAGGTCCCAGTAATGGTTTTTGTTGGCCCACGTCTCCATGACCACCGCCACCCCCCCCCCCGAACAGCATGGCCTGGAACTCTGGCAACTTGTTTCCCAAGCTCCTGACATTTACTAACACCAACCCCACCCCGTATCCCTGATCCCTTTGTTGAACCTCACCCAGATTCCTTATACTTCCATCCTCCCTCTGCTCCTTCTAAAGCTCCACCCCCGTCTGTTTCCCCTCCCCTTGGGTTTGAGGGTTGCCCCTCATCTGGAGGAGAGGGCTTGGTCAGCCCCTCCTTATCCCCCACAAGTTTAAACCCCACCTTCTTGAATGTAGTCAGCCATCCCTGTTTAAGGACTTCCTTCCCTAATGGGGCAAGATGAAGCCTGTCCTTGGCATACAGTCCCTTATCCTCCCAAACTCCTTTCCAGTTCCCTAACACCCTCAACCCACTCTCTTCACCCCACTTCCTGAGCCAGTCATTAACCTCTGTGTTCTTCATTTTTTTCTCCACTGAGGCCTTTGGTACTGGCAATATCTCCGAAAAGGAAATGTTGCATCCATTATCTCGACAGACTCTGGCAAGTTCTTGGAACCTTGCTTAGATTTCCAAAACGCTATTTCCCTCTAGATCGTTAGTTCCCAAATGCGCCAGGAAATCTGGTTTCCCTCCACAATCCCTAACCAGTTCATACACCATGAACTTTGCTCTGTGCACTGTCAGCCCAGAGATACTCGCTACCTTCACCTGGCTGTGGCATCCACCCCCCTGTCCCTCCCACTGGATACCCCTAATCATCGAGTCTCCCAATAACAGAACCTCAACACCACCATCATCCTTATGGTTATCTCCACTATGCCCTCTCAGCCCCCCATCTCCCCCTTTATTCGTGATCTCAGTTCCATGGGAGTCTTCCTGCCTGCACTTAATATGTTCTTTCGGTTATTTGCTATTCACCACTGCCAATATTGTTCTAATAATGTTTGCTGTTGTATGTATGTATTTATTTCTACTGCCCTTCCCCCAGGACGTACCATGAGACGAGCAATTTGTTGTTGCCTTTCCTGGTGAAACATTTCAATAAATTAATAAATAAACATAGAAACATAGAATTTGACAGCAGATAAGGACCGCTTGGCCCACCCAGTCTGCCCATTTCCCTACCTACTGGATAAGCTGCAGATCCTAGTTAACCAGCAGCCTACTTTTCCTACCCCCACCCCCCAGAATTGCCTTATGACTATCCCATGCATGCTTGAATTCCACCACTGATTTTGACTCCACAACCTCCTCCGGAAGGCCGTCTCCATGCATCCACAACCTCTCTGTGAAAAATACTTCCTTAAATTACCCTAGCCCCCCATCTTCAAATTGTGCCCTCTTGTTCTTGCACACCTCTTTTTGAAAGATGCTACCCTCTTGGACTTTGTTGATTCCCTTGAGGTACTTGAAAGTTTCTATCATGTCCCCTCTCCCTCCTTTCCTCGAGGCTATACATATTAAGCTCCTTTAGTCTCTCTTCATATGTCATCCGTGCAGACCCTGCACCATTTTAGTTGCCCTCCTCTGGACAGCTTCCATCCTGTCTACGTCTTTATGGAGATTGGGTCTCCAGAACTGCACACAGTACTCAGATGGGGTCTCACCAGCTGTCTGTACAGAGGGATAATAACTTCCTGTTTTCTACTAGTGATGCCTCTCCTATGCATCCCAGTATCCCCCAGCCCTCCTTGCTGCCCTCTCACATTGCTTGCCCATCTTTAGGTCATCTGATATGACTACCCCCAGGTCCCTTTCCATTTTGTTGTTGTTAGTATCTCACCCCCCATTGTGTACTTTTCCCCTGGATTTTTGTTTCCCAGGTGCATTACCTTGCACTTCTTAGCATTGAATCTAAGCTGCCATACATTTGACCATTCCTCTAACCTTGCCAAGTCCCTTCTCATCCTTTCCACCCCACCCTGTGCATCAACTCTGTTGCAGATCTTAGTGTCATCTGCAAAGAGACATACTTTTCCTTCCAGTCCTTCTGCAATGTCGTTTATAAAGACATTGAAGAGGACCGGTCCTAATACTGAACCCTGCGGTACCCCACTAGTAACCCTCCTTTCTTCTGAGTGGACTCCATTTACTATTACTCTCTGTGTCCTATTCTCCAGCCAATTCTTTACCCAGGCTGTCATCTTGGGACCCACTCCCAGGCTGGCTAACTTGTATATTAATCTTTTGTGTGGACTGTGTCAAATGCCTTGCTAAAGTCTAGGTAGGCCATGTCCACAGCCCCTCCCTGATCTACTACTTTGGTCACCCAGTCAAAGAAATCTATCAGATTCATCTGGCATGACCTTCCCCTGTGAATCCATGCTGCCTAGGGTCCTGTGCCCTCTGGCCTCTAGATACTGACAATTCTTTCCTTTAGAAGTGATTCCATCATTTTCCTATCACTGAGGTTAAACTAACAGGTCTATAGTTTCCTGCTTCTGCCTTGCTCCCACTTTTGTGAAGGGGAATCACATCTGCCCTCCTCCAGTCCTCAGGTACCACCCATCCTCCCATGATTTGTTAAAGGGTAGTCAGTGGTGTCACTAGTTCTACCCTTAGTTCTTTTAGAATTCTGGGATGAATCCCATCAGGCCCCATTGCTTTGTCCACCTTCAGTTTTAAGAGTTCTTTCAGAACCCTTTCTTCTGTAAATGGGCTGGTATCAACTTCTGTATCCAGAGTGTTACTACTGTTTGTTTTATGTACCTCCCTCTTCCTTTGTAAATACTGAGCAAAAATATTTGTTTAGTATCTCTGCCTTTTCACAGTCTCCTCTGCCCACCCTCCTTCCCTTTATTAAGCCTCATTATCCTCCCTTGGTCTTCCTTCGCTCCCTGATGTACCTATAAAAGGTTTTATCCCCTTCTTAACTGAGTTGGCTATCTTTTCTCGGTTTGGGCCTTTGCTGTTCTGACTGCCTTCCCAGCCTCCTTTTGCTTTAACTGATACAGTTCTCTGTCCTGCTCCTTCTACGATTCCTTGTACTTCCTGAATGCTTTTTTTCTCTTGAACCTTCACTGCCACTTCCTTTGAGAACCATAGTGGTTTCTTACATCATCTTGTTTTGTTTATTTGCTTCACAAAGGCTTGTACCTCTGTGATGGCAGTTTTTATTATTCCCCATTGTTCTTCCACCCCTCCTTCCTGCCCATTTGCTAGTGCATTCCTTAGGCACTCACCCATTTTGGCAAAGTCAGCCCTCCTAAAGTCCAGTACTTTTGTCTTTGTATGGCTTGACTCTATTGCTGTGTTTATTGTGAACCATACGGTTCGATGGTCGCTAGTTCCCAGATGGCTACCCACTTCTACATCTGTGATCCTCTCTCCATCTCCATTTGAGAGTATCAAGTCTAATATTGCCCTCTCGAGTGGGCTCCAGTACTAGTTGTCTAAGGCATGCCCCCTGTAGGGCATCTAGAATAACTGCACTCTTCGAAGTGGCAGCTGCAACTGCACTCCAGTTAACATCTGGCATATTCAGATCACCCATCAGCAATATCTCCCCTTTTTCTGCCATTCTAAGTATACTTTCTATCATTTCCTTGTCCATTTCTTTCCCCTGAGAAGGGGGTCTGTATACAACCCCTGTGCGGATTGTGGTGCCATTGCCTGTCTCCAAATTTACCCACAGTGCTTCTTCTCCTCCCTGTTTACCCTTTTGTTCTGTTGCTTTTATTCCTTCCCTTATGTAAAGAACTACTCCTCCTCCTTTTTTACCCTCCCTGTCCCTCCTGTAGATAGTGTATACATTTAAAAAAAGACTAAAATAAGCAAAACACTGCAGTACCCACTCATGGGCAATCATATTTTTCTATCTGCTTTTCCTTTTCAAACTGACCCCTTACAGGCATCTGTAGCTATGGTACTCACCTCCATGTCCCTGCACACAGATCTTCCCCAGCAGCTGAGATACGAACACGATAGAGCAGTCTTTCCCACCTGGCAAAGGAATGCAAAGAAAAAACTCAATCAGATGCATTGCACCCGGTCTAAGTCAGTGTCTATCGGCTACATATACCTGCATCTGCACAACTGTATGTTAATATCTGTTTACAGTAAAATGTACATTACATGCACAAACAGGTTCACTACTTACCAGTAAAGTTGATCTTCGCCAGGATCTAAGAAGAGGAAAACCAAAAAACAGATGCACACACCAAGTAACTAGTGGTGGTACTGAAGTTTATTAACCACAAACAAGGTAAACAGACTACCCAATGAGCATTCACCTTCAACAAGGCTTCATGGGGGAGGGCCCACCTCAGTGAAGGTAACAGAGTAGAGTATTTACCCTGTTTTGTTTTTGTTGAATTTTGCTGACCCGGTAAGCTCACTGGGTCTAGAAGTCCCTTTGTCTATTGTTAATAAACTTCAGCGCCAGGTCAGCCGGCCAGCTATCACAGCGGAAGAGTTCCTGCTTGCCATCAAGATGACCCGGGTTCACACCCCAAGCATGGGATGTCTGGTGTCAACTGGCAAGGTGGGGTTGGGCGTCCCTTGGACACCTTCTGCCTCAGGAAAGTGAGGGCACTTCCTTTAATTGCATGACCATCTCCTGGTGACCCAGGAGGAGGGGGATGTTATGTGGGAAAGAAAAAGTGGTCCCTCTTGGATGACCCCACATCAGCATGCATCCACTTATTTGTCAGATCACGCGAAGGCATCACCCACCTTGAATGTGGCCAGCAGGGGAATTCCAAAAGTAGGGAGGGACTGACCCCTCCCTTCCAACAGCCCTAACAGGTGACTGCCGGGTCATCTCTCAGGTGCACACCCAGGGGTGGGATAAGGGGAAGGCTTAGCAGGGGATAAAATACCCCCAGCAGTGCCGGGCAGATGAAGCCACTCCAACCCCATGTCAAGAAGGGTCACTACGACTCCTCCCATGCCTTGCCTGTTCCTCCTCACAAACCCCGACCATCAAATGAAGTATCTCCTCCTGGCTTGGGGAGCCAGGGGGTCCTGCCCACGGGGGATAAGCCATGGGTTACAGTCAGGGTATCCAGGGAAGGATGTCAAGCAAAGACTGGTGGTGGGTAGGACCATGGAAGGATACCTGCAGCAAGTATAAGGGCTTGGGCAGGTGGAAGGAGGTCCCAGTAGCTAGTGGCAAAAATGAGGGACAAAAGTAAAAATAAACTTCAGCACCAGTTACTCAGTGTGTGCATCTGTTTTTTTGTTGTTCCAGTATGTGCTTGTATGTTACAGACAGCACCTTCAGGAAGCACAGCCTTTAGTGCATGATGCTTTGCTCCTTCAGGATCTAAACGGCACCAAGGTCTCCCCGAAAAATTTTGCAACAACACAGCAGCCAACATCAATGTGCCCAGCTGTACATCAGCAGAACAAAGTGTTGCTTATATAACATAAGCTGAGCCCATCCACTTCAGTTCCCTGCCACCGGTGACCAGAGTTCTGAAACATCTACCAACAATATGATTAGATCTCCTCAAACTATGAGGCACAGAGAGCAAAGCAGAAAAGCAACACTGCATATATGGTGGAGGCATTGGTCTGAAAGCATACAAGACAGGCAGTGCCTCACAAATATACAGAAACAAAGTCCTCTACATCGGGGGTGGAGGGTTGGAAAAATATATGACTCCATAGAGATACTGACTAACATCTACTGTTGCTGGTAAATAACAAACCTACCTTCTTCAAGAGTATCTCCACAGACTCATAATGCACTGGACAACTACCAAGCTCTGACAACCCTAATCAGGTATCTGGTGAACACAGAGGACCAACCCCAACCCCTTAGGAAAGTAAGCCTCACAAGACAGCAAGGTCAATCCCAACTCTCCTACAAGAGATCAGATCAAATCTACAAAGCTTTATAAAAGTAGGGATCCTGGACCAAGTAGCAGCCTTGCAAATTTCTGAAGCTGAGAGACAGACTTGAAACAAGCCATAGAGGCTGCCACGACCCTAGAGGCATGTTTTGTTACAGGACTAGAAACAGGACACAGGAAGAGATCCACTTGGAAATAAACTATTTGGAGACAGGCTTACCCTTGATGTCTGGGGCAAAAGAAACAAACAGCTGAAAGGACTGAGCACAGTCCTTGCTATGGTTCAAACTCCATCAAAGGATTCTATAGATATCCAAGTGCAACAACATCTCCCCTAGATTCTAAGGGGAAGGAAAGAAAATGGACAAGTTAATGAGCTTAGTAAGAAATCAGACACCACTTTTGGCAGCAATTTAGGGGGAAATTTGTAAGGGCACCCCATCTCTGTGGGACAACAGGAACGGTGACTCCCAAACCAAGACCTGTAATTCTGAGACATGCCTGGCCAAGGCAGAGGCCAAGAAACAAGTACTTTAAGTCAGAGGAAGCCACAGGTTTGAAAAGAGCTTTAGTCGGTGATTTGAGAACTAGGTTCAGGTCCCAAACCAGGACAGGTTTGCATGTTTGAGCAATATGAGAACCCCATCCAGTGGGTCCACAGACTTGCCACCTATACAAGCACGCAAGGCAAACATGGCCGACAGACAAACCTTCACCAAAGATACTGGAACCCCAAACAAGACAGGGTCAAAAGGTAGTCCAATACTCACTGCAAAAGCCAAATGAAGGGGTCCAGAGAAAGCCCATGGCACCATACAGTAAAATGTGTTCACTTCAGGAAATCCGTGTGCCAGGTGGAAGGTTTTCAGGCCTCTAGGACAGCCAAGACATCAACCGAAACTGCAAAGTGAAAGACCTCCACGTCTTAATGAGCCAGGCAAGATAGAAGATCCGGATGCAGTAAGAGGTCGGTTCTTTGAGACAGAAGCCCCAACAGCAGGGGTAATGGGAAGGAAGCCCAGATAATAGTGGTGAGGACCACAGCAGAGCCACCAGGATCATTCTGGCTGGTTCCTACCCATACTTGGTGAAAATGCTTTGAATTAGTGGGACAGGAGGAAAGACATTGAGAAATCTCACTTTTTAGCAGGACAATGCATTTTGCAAAAAAACTCCATGCCCTTGAGCAAATGAGCAACAAAGCACAGAAACACAAAACGTGTCAGCAGAAAGGGACTAGTAGGCCCATCTAGCATGCCCCATTCTCCCTACCTAACACTACACTCTGGACCCTACTTAGTCACAGGTGTCTCTCCCTCCTCCTTTTCCTTGCCTATTATGGCCATGTGCCTATTCCACGTATGCCTGAAGCTTGAATCCTTTCTGAGCAGTCTTCCTCCTGTCACCCTCCTTATCGTCACTATCCCACCTCTTGCTTTCCTCTTATGTACTTGAAGAAAGTCTTATCCCTTTAGCTACCCCTTTGGATATACTTTCCTCTGTCTGTGCCTTTACTCCCTCACTGCCTTTCCTATTTCTTTCTGTTTTACTTGGTATGCCTCTCTGTGTTTCTTTATATCTCCTGAAAGCCACCCTTTTTTTTCACCACCATGGCCACTTCCCTAGAGAACCTGAATGATCTCTTTTTCCTTCTACTTTTACTCATTCCCTTCATGCAGAGGCTAGTTGTCATAATTATGCCCTCTCTTACTTTTCCCCACTGTGCCTCTACCCTTCCCTGGCAATCTCCTCTACAAGGCAGTTTCTGAAGCGGTCCCCCATTTCTTTAAAATTTGCCATTCGAAAGTCCAGGACCCTCATACACATGTGGATTGCCTCCGTTCCTGTCTTAATGTTAAACCACAATGTACAGTGATCACTGGTACCTACGGGACTTTCCACTGTGATGTCTGCAATGCCATCCCTGTTTGTAAACACCAGATCAAGCACTGCCCTATCCATAATGGGTCCCTTAACTAGCTGCCCAAGAAAAGCCCCTTGAAGGGTGTCAGACAGCCCTGCTCCTTCCCAAAGCTACAGCTGGAAGGTTCCAATTGACATCTGGCAGACTGAAGTCACCAAGTCGCAGTAACTCCCCCTTACTGGCCATCCTGATTATGGCTTCCCCAACTGCCTTAACCAACTCCTCTCCCTGTGCTGGATGTCTGTATACCACCCCTGTACAGACAGCGGCCCCCGCGCCTGTCTACAGGATGACCCACAGCCCCTCCATCCCTTCTTTTTCCTGTGGGTGCCCCTGTACTACCACGGCCTTGTTTCCTCCCTTATATATATATAGCACCACCCCTCCTCCCTTCCCTGTCTCTGCTGAACAGAGAGTAGCTCGGTATGGCCATGTCCCAGCTGTGGCTGTCAATGCACCATGATTCTGTTATAGCTACCAAATCCAGGCTAGTCTCCAGCAAGATGGCTTCCAGGTTCAGAATTGTATTGCCCAGACTCCTTGCAGTGGTACACATGGCTCTCCATACCTTACTCCCTCTCCCTGTCTGTTTTCCTGCTCCACCCTCCTGCTTGCACTGTTTTCTTGAATCTCTTCTTGACCCCCTCTTCTCTTGTTATCTTCTCTGTTACCTGTCTCCTTTACTCCTTTCTTCTTGCTTTCCTGATTTATAACCCCCCCGTCTTTTATCTTGTCCCCACCCTTGTGTTCTTGTGCCCCTGCCCTGAGGGAGTGTTATTCCCTTGGGCTCTCTTTCTCTGCTGCTTCATCATCGGGGAGCAGCAACTGTTGCTTCCCATGGTTTTACAGCCTCTCACATAGAAACACAGACGTTGACGGCAGATAAGGACCGCAAGGCCCATCCAGTCTGCCCATTGCTTTTTCTACCTTATGAATATGCCATTGGCCTTTGCTCTGTCAATGACCTATCTATTTATACTCATCTGTATTGCTCCCTTATGCCTATCCTATGCCTGTTTGAAGCCCTGCACTGTATTCATGTAAGAACTTCCTCACATTACCCCTTAATCGGCCTCCCTCTAATCTCATGCTATGTCCTCTCATTCTGCTATTTTTCTTATATTGAAACATGTTAGGCTCTTTCACCTTGTTAATGCCCTTAAGGTGTCTGAATGTTTCAATCATATCACCTCTCTCCCTTCTTTGCTCTAGAGTATACGTATTGAGTTCAGTTACTCTGTCCTCATTTATTTTCTGATGCAGTCCCTGCACCATTTTGGTTGCCCTTCTCTGGACTGCCTCAATTTTTTTAATGTCCTTGTGAAGGTGTGGCCTCCAGTACTGCACACAGTACTCCAGATGGGGCCTAACCAGTGTCTTGTAAAGAGGGATTATTACCTCTCTCTTCCAACTTGTGATACCCCTACTAATACACCCCAACATCCTTCTAGCCTTATCTACTGCTTTAGAGGCCTGCTTGGATGATTTCAAGTCATCGGTGATGATGATGCCCAAGTCTCTTTCTTCCTTTGTGACTGCTAGCAACTCCCCTCCCAGCCTCTAGGTGGTTTCAGAGTTTCTCTTCCCTATGTACATGATCTTGCACTTCTTTGCGTTAAACCCCAGTTGCCACTCTTACGACCATTTTGCTAGTTTATCCAGATCTCTTCTCATTCTCCTTCCCCTCCCCCAAATCTGGCTCATCTACTCTATTGAAGATCTTGGTGTCATCTACAAACAGACAAACCTTACCCCCCAGTTCATCTGCAATGTCACTGATGAAGATATTGAAGAAGACTGGCCCCAGGACTGATCCCTGAGGTACCCCACTTGTGACTTGCATCTCTTCTGACCGTGTACCATTTACCACCACTCTTTGTTTTCTGCCCACCAACCAGTTTGCCAATGACCAGTGCCACCCAGTTGACCAACTTCTGACCCACCCCGAGCCTACCCAGCTTATTAATCAATCTTCTATGTGGAACAGTATCAAAAGCTTTGCTGAAGTCAAGGTAGACAACATCAACAGCTCCCCATTGGTCCACCACTCTGGTTACCCAGTCAAAGAAATCTATGAGATTAGTTTGACAGGACCTTCCTTTTGTAAACCCATGCCGTCTTGGATCCTGTGCTCCTATGGATTCCAGGTGTTGCACTATCCTTTCCTTAAAGAGTGTCTCCATAATTTTGCCCACTACTGAGGTAAGACTGACTGGTCTGTAGTTCCCTGCCTCCTCCCTGCTCCCTGCTACCACACTTGTGGAGTGGGATTACATGAGCCCTTCTCCAGTCTTCTGGGACCTCTCCTGTGGTCGGAGACTCACTACACAGTTCTGATAATGGCTCTGCTAGTTCCACCCTTAGCTCCTTTAGCACCCTGGGATGTATGCCATCAGGTCCCATTGCCTTGTCCACCCTGAGCTTATCGAGCTCTTGAAGGACCCTTTCTTTTGTGAAGGGACTAGTGCACAATACCCTCCTCCCTGTGTCCATGGTGCAGAGGTGGCTAGTTTAAATGCTCATCCAAGTACCATTTAAACCTCCAAGAACTGTGTTCCGTCTCCTGGAAAGGTGCAGGCCATCTCTTCCACTGAGGCTCACATCCTCCCAGGTTGGCCCACAGTCCCCAATGTAGCCAAAGCCCTCCTCCATACACCATGTCTTTGAACAATTGCTAAAAGCCCTGGTACTGAGTGTCCTATCCTCCCCCAAGTTATATAGATATATGTAGGTAACACTTTGGCAAAAGCCACCATGCGTGCCACTTGCTTGAGGCCCCTCCGCAGCTCCCTAAAATTTCACTGCACTACCCTACCCTAACCCTTGCCAGGTCATTTGTCTCCTGATGGACAATGACATCTATCTCCCTCCCATCTCCTGCCGTCCTAGCAATCTTCTGGATTCGCGCTCCATCCCTCCAGACCAGTGCACCTCTCAGGCACTTCATCACCCTAACCCCATCTCCTCCCACTCTGATGTCAGAGCTAGGAATGCCTTCTTAGATGGATGACATGTACAACTGCTCTGGCTAAAGCATCTACAGCATCACTTAGAGTACTGGGAAATTCACTTCAAGGCCTCTGTTTTATCAAGTCCTTCTGGCACACTGCTGAAAATATGGTCCATATCCTTCCAGATGAGATTCTGATATTTGAGGAAATACACCTAGTATTTGGCAATACCAAGACCCAGTAGGTCTGAGGTGAAGGTACATTTGCCCATGATATCTAGTTTCACAGATTCTTCATCAAAATGTCTAGTGCTCGTCCTCTAAGAGGCCTGACACCCGTTGTGGGCAGCTGTGACGACCACTGAGGCAGTGTCAGGTTGAGTGAAACAGTACTTTTAATCTCTAGGGGTAGATACCATTTATCAACCTTTCAAGGAATAGCTGATAAGGTGCAATGCTGGTGCCAAACAGTGAGGGCAGGATCCTCCAGCGCTCAATAAATGGGAAGGACAGCCAGTAAGGCAGCTCCTTCAACCTCCAACAAGACACAGTAGTTCTTTTTTTGAAGACTCCTCTTCTTCCAGAGAGAAGTTTAAAGTCTCCTGGATTTGCCCCATAAAAGCTTGAAAATAAGGATCTTCAAGAGAAGGAACAAAGCCTGTAAAAGGATAACGTCATCACTACCAGAAGATGCAGAAGAACCTGCTAAGCTTTTCTGACCCAAAGAACAGAATGGTTCAAGGTCCTCCTCTCTCCCAGCTCTCTGTCTCTTCCTCCAAGAGGTCAGGGTTATTATCTTCCTCCTTGACAGGAAGAAGCTGAGGAGTCACAAATCTGTAAAGTGAGGCTTGATCACATAAGACAATCACCGCCAGCAGCGCCCGTGATGGTGACTGAGGGATGGAACAGTTTGTCAACAGCTGCAGCATTGGCAACAGTATCCTTATCAAATCAAAGAATTCTGCCAGAACAGCATCAGGAATGGTGACAATAGCTGTGGATGCCACAGTGCCAGTTGTCGACACCGACAGTCACCGTCAACAATGTTCCTGTGGTGCAGGTAGGAGGCTACCGTACCTTGGCTATCAGATCCAAGCCTTTTTCAGGTTGGGACTCTGGCCTTGCAACTACTGATGGTAGCAGACTTTTCATGGCTCTATTTTTGTAAATGTATATTTATTAAGATGTTGCACTTCATTCATTTTTAGTATACAGGGAGTACAATACATTTCAGTTCACAGGATACTGCATATTACATACAGAACCTGCTTAAACATTACTCAGTCCTAGTTCAGCATTGGGACCAGAAATAAATGTTACATAGCTGTTTAGAATCTAGATCACTGACATGCAGAGGAATGAAGTTGACTCACCGATGAAGAGTGGTCTAACTCCCGCTGACTCTGGCAGCTCTTCAACAATAAGGAATATTCCAATTGGAGTGTTTTAGCTGGTGACCACGCTGAATTACCTGGTGACTTCAACAAGCCCTCTTTAGCTACTGATGACTTTGGCACTGATGACAGTTTTGTCACCTTGTCAGGCGCTGCATTTTCCTTGTTCATTTTTGTCTAAAACAAATGCTCCAAAGCCTTATACCTGCATCTCTGGGTTGCTAGATTAAACCAGGAAAACTGAGCAGTTTTGTACATAGTGGGATGGGCCTAGGCAAATAACGCACAGTACAAGGGCACCTTCCCTAAAAATCAGCTTTCTGCAGAAACAGTGGCAAAAAAACAACTTATTCAGCAATGACATACACTGGCAATCAATGATCCTGAAGGACTGGCTACCAGAAAGAAAGAAACTGCTTTCACTGGTCTGATGTTCATTCTCTCAATGGACAGAAAAACAAAGAACTGAAGTGGATGGGGCCTTCCTGCATTATGTAAGCGATGCTGTGCACTGCTGATGTGCACGCAGACAAGTCAACATGGGCAGCCATGTTGTTGGAAAACCTTTCCACAAGTTCCCGAGACAGACAGCTTACCGTCCAACATATTATAACTAAGGAGATACCTTCAAAGAATATACAGTACATATATTGCAAGAATTTAGGTACTGCATAAGTAAAAGACATGTAAGTATATACATCTAAAGTGACAGCGTATGGACAAAGATAGAATCAGAGGAGCTGCTTGGTGGCACAGTAGATGTGCACTGCACTTCCATGCTAGTGGCCCAGGTTCCTGGCTGCTGCCTTGGGAAGGGTGGGTGTTCTGCTATTACTTTGTGTGCACAACGTCCTTCGCAGATTATACACAATCATGCCAGGGATCAGAGATGGTCACGGAGGGGTTAACAATGCAATGAACCTGTGTCAATGAGTTCTGAATAAGTATAATGGAAACAAACCCCAAATGCCATCAGCATGGCAGCTGTCACTCTCAGGTCCATGCCATTAGTCCTCCTCCAGAAACAAAGAGTGAACCTCCAGATGGGGGCAAGGATGCCCTACCTCGATGGGGCCATAGAGGGAAAAAGCCATGGAGGATGACAGAGGGGAAGGGAGGGATGCAGGGATTAGGCAGTCGACACATGAAAAGGTAAACGTGCTAGAAAAACAGCTCGATGAAAAAAGATTTATTTTGTTTTTACTAACCAGGTAAGTGCACTAGACAAATTCTGCCTATTTTCAGGCACGACCCAGGGAAGGGGGATACAGATAAATGCCAAATGACCTTGAACCAGATTAAGCTGTTGGTGGTATTTTTAGTGAAGATACAATCAGAGCTTTGTTTGACCTCATACTAAGGAAAGGTGGGAAAAGAATTTGGCCTTGGGACCCTCGAGTCTTACAACTGACTCTTGATCAAAGGGTCCAACAATGTAGCCATTTGTCCACCCTAAATTTTTAAACTTGCTATCTTAGTTAGGCCAACTCGGTTCCACCACACCGCATCGACAGGAATCCAGTCAAATGCCATTACAGCAATGGCACAATGCCGACAGCTGGCATTGTGCCATCCGGGAACACAGGTGTTATTTGCAGGGGGCTCCTCCCCTCCCCAACACTAAAGACTGCCAACTCCGAGTTGTTCTGGGAAGGGGGCAAACTCCCCAGAGACAGCGGCATCAGTAAGACAGTGGACCAAGACAGCAAACAGCCGATTCGGTGGCTGTACTGGTCTTAGCTATCTTACCGTTGCTGTAGCAATGGTATACGGGCCAGCTCATGCCACTCAGGGCAACAAATTGTGCAAGCTAGGAGGAGACTGGGTTTACATGCTAAACTTGGGACTTCCGTTATGGATAATGGGGAGGACATAAGGTAAGACAGTGTATGTTGATAAAATTCTCTACCCACCAAGCAATAACTGCTCCTGAAGGATGGGAGGGTCCCCCGATAGCCCAAAGAAGCTGTGAATCTACAACCAAATTCCAGCCTGGTAGGAGGGGACATCAACTGGATAATGTTTCTCAAACAGTGAGGCCCAACCTGTTCTGAATGACGCTCAAGCAAGGCTGACGATGTACTGTGCCATTTACTTACACTTTCATGGTCTGTTTCTTCTGGCACATTCGTATGTTCGTATTGAGAATGGCCAAGGGCAGACAAAAGGGGAAGGGGTTGGGGCAGCTGCAACTTAGTGGAGCTAGCTGCACACTTGAGCAGACGTTGATCGATCAGGAGGTCTATTTCTGCTGGCACATTCATATATTCATATTGAAAGCACAATAAATAATGCCAGGTGAGTAAAATCAGCCATTTACTAGAAGGCATTTTGATTTCTGTCTCCCACTGGTGCACTCCCCCGTCTCCTGCTGGTGCACTCTCCCGTCTCCCGCTGGTGCACTCTCCTGTTTCCTGCTGGTGCACTCTCCCACCTCCCACATCTAGCCTCTCCTGTCCATTAATATTCCTACCCGGAAACTGCTTTGGACTGCCCCTGTCAATCTAGAATGTCAACCCACAGATAATACCCCATGGACTTTGCCCTCTGTGGTGGGGCACAAGCCAGCCCTTCAGCTAGCTGGCCCAGGGACATTTGTCTGTTGCTGTCATGGGGGGGGGGGCCAGCAATCATAAAAGCAGTCAATGGGTCTCCACCTGCATCACCCTGTCCCTCCGCTTTACTATGAAGGAGGAGTGGCTAGAAGTCTCTCCTGGTATCCAGTAGCAAGCAGGTGAGCAAGTGCACCCCCTGTGGGAGTGAAGTGATGGCCTAATGAGAACAGGGGAAAACAGATGGGACAAGGACAGCTGATACTGTCAGGATCTCTCATATCCACTTGCTGCATGCACACCACTAAGCCTCCAATCCTCCCCTCCAATTCTCAGGAGACCTAATAGCTGCTACCTGCAGCAAAAGGGGTACATCCAGGGAGCCTCGGGCAAGGGAGTTGGGGGCTTGGCATGCTGCTTCAATGGTGTGCGGGGCAGGAGCTTATGGATAAGCTGAAGCAGGAACCAAGTCCAATGACAACCGAAGGAAAATGTTTCTTAAAAAAAAAAGAAAAGAAAAAAAAAACAAGAGCTTAAGAGGGTTCGAAGAGCCCCATACATTTCCAAATTTTGACCTCAGCAATTGTTTTGTTCTTTGCAAATTCTGCTTCCTCACCTCTCAGAGTCTCCGAGATCCTCTGTAACACTTCTGCAATTGTCTCTCCTAGCAGGGGGAAGTAGTTCTGTGGGTAGAAGATGGCCCGGTTGTTCCGTTGGAGTTTGTTTCCAAGGTGATCCGGCAGAGAAATGACTTTGCTGAGCAACGTGTCTCGCAGGAGCAGGGAGTCCGACCTAGCAGACTTCTGACAAACTTCCCATATCAATTCAGTCATTCTGCCACGCCGGAGGAATAGCTCGAGGATGCTGGTATACTTCATCAAGCGAGAGCTGGGGCTGTGAATGATTTTAAAAGGAAAGAAAGCAATTACACCCCCATGTCCAGAGCAGACATGAGCAACTACATTTTGTTTTATTTTTACATTTTTTCCTCTGTCTCCCTACCCAAATCTAGCACTAGTTCTCTCACTGCCCCACCAGATTTTACACATACCCGAGGGCTTAAAGAGCAGCTGACACCTTTGGAAAAACACATAAAACATAATATTTAGACGGACTTCTGTTTGTATTTTGTCCATCTTCTACAGATTTCTTGCCTCCAGTAATTACCAAAGAAATTCCCACAAAAACAAGATTAGGCCTCAGAGTCCTTCTGCCTTTAAAGCTTATTGCCAACTTGATGTCATAATGCCGTGTTGTGACATCACAGTTTGCTGCCGTGGGAATAACTGTGATGTCACAAGCAGAGTATTATGACATCAAGTTGGGAAGAGGGAATGGGAGCGGGTAAACTCAAGGAACCGCTATCCTGTTTTCCTGCATGACCACAGTAATAAATAATGGCAATAAGAATTACAGAGCTAATGAAAAATTTAGGCTGCTTTGTGTCCAAATATTAAGTTTTTGAAAGTTTTTTTCAAGGCATCAGTGGCTCTTTAAGCATGAGGAGGAAGAAGCGATTTTTGACAGTCTTTACACATTGTCAGTACTGTTTCTTCCATTTTCTACCCCCTCTCTCAGGAATGCAACAGGAGCTGTACAGGAAACGTATTCGGGGGGGGGGGGGCACTGGTTAGTTGTCTGTTTCTGCAGTGTCCTCCCAGCCTGGATGCTAGCAGCCCATAAAGGTTAGTGTATACTCCCCTGAGACACCAAGGTGCAGCGAAGCATGGGTATACACAAGTCTCCCGCCCCGAGGTTGTGTGCTCCTAACAGAGTGCTTGCTCTACCTCTTCCAACCTGCCGAGCTAATACAAGTTTGGGGGCGCAACCAGGGATGCCTGCATGGCATGTGGCTCTCTCAAGTCACCACACTACCGGGCAAATCCTACACGACTACCATCTCAGTCTTACCCTCCAAAGAGTTTAAAACTCCCCTCTTCAAGATCTGTATATTCTGCTGCCAGACATGATCCTTGTGCTTCAAACAGCACTGCCACTCAGTGGCCAAACTAGGGCAATGCATTTGCCATTTTTTTCCAATCAGTACTTTAAAAAAGCTCCCAACACCACAGGGGAAATTTTGTTTCTTTTGTAACTTTTTTTTATTATACTGTTTTTTCCCTGGTCACAACTGCAGCCAGCCTCTGCCTGGGACCGTCTAGCCCCATCTGGCAGCATCTCTGGCACCTACCTGTCGTCATGGGGTTTACAGGGCATTTTGCCCCATGGTGTATTCCATCAGTGACTCTGACAGGGAACATGAACCCCCCCCCCCAGTCCATGAAAGGTAGACACCAATTTGAATGGCGCAGCCCCAAGTGTACCAGCATCACGCTGCCGCACTCCAGGGTTTCTGCTTTTGCGTCTACCAACCTCAAGGGCACAGCCAGTAAGGACTCCATGGTATGCATGCAATTGCATAGCTGCGCTTCAGAACCAGGTTGCATCCTCCCTCCCTCAAGCTCTTCTACCTGCATCACGACCTGTGGTCATCATCCAGGTGGTAGCCCTGCAGCAGAGAATGCTGTCTGCCCTCCCCGGAGAGCATCCTGTGGCACACTCAATCCCCCTCCCCATCAACCCCCCCCCCGGCCCCAGATGCCCCTGGCTCAACCCCCACCCCTGGCCCCAGATGTCCCTGTTTTTTTTTCCAGAACCTGGGACCTAGCATCATGAATGATAACCTCCTGCTGTGCCAATTAGCTAGCCACAAGGGCAACTCTGAAAAAATATAGTAAGTGCACACAACTGAGCTTATATTTCATATACTTTCCTTCCTCTCTTACATTATTACTTACAACATTTGCATGAAAATGGGATCTCTGTGTCTTTTAACGACATCAATTAAACCAGCCAGTCCAATTTTTGCATCATCCCCATGTGAGAAAAGGTGCCCCAGAACGCAGAATCTTTTTTCAAAAAGATGCTGTCTTCCACTGCACTGGTCTCCAGCCTTTCAGCATTCTAAAATCAGGTCTTTAGTTTCCAGTGCAGACAGCAATCACTCAGGGCAGTACTTCCAGCTAAATTTGATGCACAAGTCCTAAAGACTGCGATTTAACAACGTTTATTTGATTTACACATATTTACTTTATCCTTTTTTTTTTTTTTTTTTTAACTTAGCCTGGTGCTCCTCTGGTGCCCCACCCCCCTTACAATGCCAGGGGAGACATGGTCCCGTGGCTCCAGTGACGGCCCCATCTTCCCTCCCAGCCTGGTGCCTAGGTTTCTCCTGGCCTGGCACTACCACCTGAACTCCACCGGGTGGTAGCCAAGAATCAGAGAATCTCTCGTCCCTCTCTGGAGAGGAAAGCTGCCTGTTGGCTGCTCAATCCTGACTCCTCGCCCTGCCGCCCCCTGGTGGCCCGGGTTCACTTCCAAACCCAGGTCGCCGGCGTGGCATGAGGTGTGGTATTCAGTGCCTCAATCCTCTGCACCACAGGGCCGGCCCCATTTACTTTATCTTTTAACCTCTGTTTTAGCACAAACTAGTTATTATTTCTAGTTTTTCCATGATTACTAACGATTTTGGAAACTGTGGCCTACATTACAAACACTCTTTTCACAATGACTGTTGTGGAGTTTGTGGTTACGTTTTACAACCTCAAGGTTCTATTTAATGGTTCCGATAAGTATTAAAAATATTTTCAAGTGCTTTTGCTTACTTTTCCAAGCACTTTAGGTTGTTTTCTCTGCTTACAATAACTGTGGTCAAATGTTAATTGTTGGTCAGCTACCACAACCGTGGTCGACAATAAGGTGCTTCTACCCAGTTTTAACAGCACTTTCCATATGTTTTTTAGCTCATGACTGTGATCGAAATAATTTAAATATTCAACCTGAAAGGACTGAGGTCGATGTCATTTACCGGTTCTCAACAACCGAGAATGGAAACTTTACTACAGTGCCTATTTCTGGTCTTCTGTCAGAGTCATTTCAGTTCCTATTTAATTTGTTCGACTAACAGGTCTTCAAAAAAACAAATACTTGTAATATAGTCAAACTACATCAGAAATGCATCAGGATACTTAATTATTACAGAGAATAAATCTCTAGGCGCTTAAGATAAACCTTTTAAATACTACAATAAAAGACAAATTTGCAAAATAAGAATGATATTTACAAATACAAAACGCATGAAACAACAGAACGGGGTTTGGGCCTCTCTGTTACCTACAACCACAAACTGTCATAATCCTACACTGGCTAATGTTCTCTGGGCACAACAAACATACATTCTTAAACAGCAGATTTATCAGAAGTGTACTGTCTGCAAAAACTTAAACAATGCAAGTCGACAGCTGACATCTGTAGAGGTAAAGAGAAACCAAACAGTTTCTCGAGGAGTCAGATAAATTTCTGAGAGAAGACATCCTCCCCTACCCATCTTGATCTAGCATCTCTGAATAATGGACATATCAGAACAGTATGTTTCAAACGATCAATTTCATTATTATACAATGTGGTAAATCCAAAGTCCCAAATCCTGCATCCTGATTGGTTGGCTGGCACAATGACCACCGTGATAAATCTTCCAGTGTACCCACTGGAAGAAGTGCCAGCCAACTTTATAGCCTGCTAATCCGGTCGCTTTCACTTCAAACGAAACTGCCGTAGTTTGTCCTGCCTGCCAAAATACCGCTGATAAATTTGTTTACAAAATTACTCTCCTCTTTCAAGTGTAGGGACCTCAGTCAGTTAGAACATAGTTAAAAACATTAAAGAAACAACATTCAGCATTGTATAATAAAAATTTATCCCTCAAGGGTGTGAGTACACTGGAGGATTTAACACCACTGGTGTGATTCGGTCACGAGGCGAATCACACCAGCCGTGCTAAATCCTCCAGTGTACCCACACCCTGGAGGGATAAATCACTTAATTATTGCATCCAAGCACCCCTCTGTGCAATAACCAGTTACTGTTGCAAACATTCATTCTAAAGCTAGCTAAAAGAGCTCTCTGTTTAGGATTTGCAGTAACTCAAGATACCAATCCTTATTTAGAGACAATATTCAATTTATTTTTATTGTATTTATTTAAGTTTAGGATAGAAACATAGACTTTTACGGCAGATAAGGACCACTTGGCCCACCTAGACTGCCCATTTCCCTACCTACAGGATAAGCTGCAGATCCCATTTAACCAACAGCCTATTTCTTCCTATCCCCCTACAAAGATTGCCTAATGTCTGTCCCATGCATTCTTGAATTCTCCCACAGTTTTAGACCCCACAACCTCCTCGGGAAGGCTGTTCCATGCGTCCATCACCCTCTCTGTGAAAAAAAACTTCCGCACATTGCCCCTAAGCCATTACCCCTCTATCTTCAAATTGTGTCCCCTTGTTCTTGCACATCTCTTTTTCTGAAAGATGCTATCCTCTTGGACTTTGTTGATTCCACTGAGGTACTTAAACATTTCTATCATGTCCCACCTCTCCCTCCTTTCCTCAAGGGTATACATATTAAGCTCCTTTAGTCTCACCTCGTATGGCTTCTCCTGCAGACCCTGCTCCATTTTAGTTGCCCTCCTCTGAACTGCCTCCATCCTGCCTATGTCCTTACGGAGATGGGGTCTCCAGAACTGGACAAAGTACTCCAGATGGGGTCTTACCAACTGTCTGTACAAGGGGATAACAACTTCCTGTTTTCTGCTGGTGATGCCTCTCCCTATACATCCCAGTATCCCCCCAAGCTCTCCCTACTGCCTTCTCACATTGCTTGCCAACCTAAAGGTCATCTGATATGATTACCCCCAGGTCCCTTTCCTTTTTTGTTGTTGTTACTACCTTCCCCCACTGTGTAATCTTCCCTTGGTTTTTTGTTTCCCAGGTGCATTGTTTTGTACTTCTTTGCATTGAATCCAAGCTGCCATACTTCTGACCATTCCTCCAACCTTGCCAAGTCCCTTCTCATCCTTTCCACGCCTCCCTGTGTTATCAACCCTGTTGCAGATCTTTGTGTCATCTGCAAAGAGGCATACTTTTCCTTCCAGTCCCTCTGCAATGTCACTTATAAAGACATTAAAAAGGACTGGATCCAGTACTAAACCCTGCGGTACCCCACTAGTAACCCCTCTTTCTTCAGAGTGGGCTCCATTTACAATTACCTTCTGTGTCCAGTTGTCCTGCCAATGTTTTACCCAGGCTACCACCCTAGGACCCACTCCCAGGCTGGTTAATTTGACTATTATTCTTTTGTGTGGGACTGTGTCAAATGCCTTGCTAAAGTCTAGGTAGCCCATGTCCACAGCCCCTCCCTGGTCTACTACTTTGGTCACTCAATCAAAGAAATCAATCAGATTCATCTGACATGGCCTTCCCGCTATGAACCCATGCTGCCTTGGGTCCTCTAGGTACTCAACAATTCTTTCCTTCAGAAGTGATTCCATCACGTTCCCTACCACAGACGTCAAACTGACAGGTCTGTAGTTTCCTGCCTCTGTCTTGGTCCCACTATTGTGAAGGAGAATCACATTCACCCTCCTCCAGTCCTCAGATACCACACCATCCTCCCATGATTTATTAAAAAGGGTAGTCAGTGGTGTCACTAGTTCTCTGCTTAATTCTTTTAGAATTCTGGGATGAATTCCATCCGGCCCCATTGCTTTGTCCATCGTCAGTTTTAGGAGTTCTTTCAGAACCCTTTCTTCTGTGAAAGGACTAGGATCGACCCCCCTATCCAGAGTGCTTCTGTTAATTGGATTAGGCACCTCCTCTTTTGTGAATACTGAACAGAAGTATTCGTTCAGTATCCCTGCTTTTTCACTGTCCCTCTCTGCCCACCCACCATCCATTCTATTCAGCCTCACTATCCCTCTCTGTCTTTCTATGCTCCCTGATATACCTATAAAAGGTTTTATCCCCCTTCTTTATTGAGTTGGCTATCTTTTCCTCAGTTTGGGCCTTTGCTATTCTGACTACCCTCCCTGCTTTCTTCTGCCTTAACTGGTACAGTTCTCTGTACTGCTCCTTCTGTGTTTCCTTATACTTCCTAAATGCTATCTTTTTCTCCCTAAACTTCACCGCCACCTCTTTTGAGAATCATAGTGGCTTTTCCTTTCGTTTTGATTTATTTGCTTCACACAAACGCTTGTTGCCTCTGTGATGGCAGTTTTGATGTTTCCCCATTGTTGCTCCACCCTTCCTTCTAGTCTGTTTGCTAGCGCTTTTCTAAGGCACTCTCCCATCTTGCCAAAGTCAGCCCTCCTGAAGTCCGGAACCCTCACTTTTGTATGGCTTGACTCTGTAGCTGAGTTTATCGTGAACCACACTGTTTGGTGCTCACTTTTTCCCAAATGGCTACCCACTTCTAGATCTGAGATCCTCCCACTGTCCCCATTTGAGAGCATGAGGTCTAAGATTGCTCCCTCACGAGTAGGTTCCAGAACTAGCTGTCTGAGGCATGCCACGTGAAGGGCACCGAGAATGGCCCTGCTTTTGGATGTGGCTGCAGCAAAGGTGCTCCAGTTAACATCTGGCATATTAAGGTCCCCCCTCAACAGTATCTCCCCTTTCTCTGCCATCCTAAGTATGCCTTCTATCATATCCTTGTCCATTCCCTCCCCCTGACATGGGGGTCTGTATATAACCCCTGTGTGGACTGTGGTGCCGTTTAAAGTCTCTAAGGTGACTCACAGTGCCCCCCTCTCCTCCCTGTTTACTCTTTTGTTCAGTTGTTTTTATCCCTTCCCTTACATAGAGAGCTACTCCGCCCCTCATCTCCCCTCCCTGTCTCTCCTATAGGTTGTGTACCCTGGTATGTTAACATCCCAGTCATGGTTCTCTGTGTACCATGTTTCTGTGACTGCTACGATATCCAGGCATCCCTCTTCCATCAAGGCCACCAGTTCAGGGAGCTTGTTGCCAAGACTACGGGCGTTGGTACTCATTACCCTCCATTTTAGAAAGGTTCCACGTCAGAGAAAAACAGGTTACTCACCTGTAACAGTAGTTCTAGGAGTGATATATAATTCATCCACACTGTCTGGCATTGTCCCATTCCCCTTTAAATCTTGCCAGAAGTCTTCAAGCTGGCTCCTCCCACCCACCCAGGTAGTAAATACCTCGGCTCCGCCCCATGACGCCAGATCTAGCCCGCTGGAAGCCAGGTTGTGCGCCTTAAGCCGGGGAGGTCGGGTGGGTGCGTGAGGATGAACAACATATATCACTCCTAGAACTACTGTTACATGTGAGTAAACTGTTTTTCTAGGAGCGTGGATATGTTGTTCATCCACACTGTCTGGCAGACTCCTAGCAGTTCTCCAGGAGGAGGGAGGCAAGGCGCACACCCCTTACTTAGGAAACAGAGATTGGAGAACAGAGGCCCCAAAACCAGCATCACGTCATGACTCAAGGTCAATGTGGTAATGGGTAATGAAGGTGTTAGCTGACTTCCAGGTAGCAGCTCGACAGATTTCCTGGATAGGGATGTCCCTGGAAGCAGCCACCAAAGCAGCAGTATAGCGGGTAGAATGAGCTCTTATCCCTCTGGGAGGCTCCCTGCCCGCCAACTCATAGCACAGACCTATGCATGATGTAATCCACTTTGCAGTGGTCCGTTTGGCTGCACGTCAGCCAGAAGTGGCTTCATCGTAGGTGACAAACAGCTGGCGAACCTCTCCCGGAATTTCCGCCGTCCTCTCCTTATAGTAGGAGAGAGCATGCCTGAGGTCCAGAGTATGGAGCCTGAACTCGGCATCCGAGGTGTTTTTAGGGTAATATACCAGCAGAGTCAACACCTGGTTAGGGTGAAACTCTGACACCACCTTCAGAAGGAATTTCGGTTGGGGGCGCAGGACAACTCTGTCCCTGTGAAAGACCAGATAAGGGGAATCCACTGAAAGCACCTGGAGCTCCCCTGTCCTTCTGGCTGATGTGATAGCCACCAGGAAGGCAGTCTTCCACGACAAGTGTGAGAGCTCAGACTTGTGCATGGGTTCGAATGGCTTGCCCATGAGCTTTGCCAAAACCAGCAAGAGATCCCACGGAGGTGGAGATTCACACACCAGAGGGGATATGTGATCCAGGCCTTTGAAAAAACGCCTGATCACCGTCTCCTGTGCCAACGTCAGCTGACCGGTCCACGCCAGGTAAGCAGAGATGGCTGCCAGGTGCACCCTAAGGGTCGATGACCGAAGACCCCCTTTGGAGAGGGACCAAAGGTAGTCTAGAATGTTGGCGACAAAGCAGGATAAGGGGTCCAGGCTCTTTCCCTGACACCAAATGGAAAATCTTTTCCATTTGAAGGCATAACATTTCCTAGTCGATTCTTTTCGAAATGCTTCCACCACAGTGTAGACATCTTCAGAAAGACCCAAAGCCTGGAACTCTAGCCGCCCAGGAACCAGGCTGTGAGGTGCAGGGATTGAAGGTCTGAGTGGAAGACCTTCCCCTGGTTCAACGATATCAGGTCCGGGCATGTACAAAGCCGCTCCGGGGCCCTGCAGCTGAGGCTGAGGAGCTCTGGATACCAGAACTGCCGTGGCCAATCTGGGGCTACCAGGATCACCTTCGCCTTGTCCCTCCTCACCTTGAGTAACACCTTGTGGATCAAGGGAACTGGAGGGAAGGCGTAGAGGAGGCCTGGGGTCCACAGCCTCAAGAAGGCATCCCTCTGCAGCGAACCCTGCTGAGGGGGGCGGGCATGGTACAGTCTCAGCTTGGTGTTCTACCTGGAGGCAAACAGGTCCACCAACGGTTTGCCCCAACGGGAGAACAGATCGTAAGCTACCTCTGGATGGACAGACCACTCGTGGGATGTCTGGCCTATGCGGCTGAGAGCATCCACCAGTGGGTTCAAGACTCCTGCCACATGGATGGCTAGGAGATCCACCTCCAGCCGGCTGATGAAGGTCCAGATCCGGAGCGCCTCCTTGCATAGCAGACGGGAGTGCGTGCCGCCCTGTTTGTTGAGGTAGTACATGTTCGTGGTATTGTCCGTCTGGACTTGAACCACTTGACCCCGGAGCCGAGGAGCGAAAGCTGACAGGGCCAGTCTGACTGCTCTGAGCTCCAGCAGGTTGATGTGGCATCGGGACTCCTCGGGGGTCCAGAACCCGTGAGCTCTGTTGTCCCCCATGTGGGCTCCCCAGCCCGTGAGAAAGGCGTCGGTCGTAAGGATGACCGTCGGCTCAGGGCAGACAAACGGGACTCCTTCCTGCAAGTGACTCGGGATGGTCCACCACTGGAGAGCGTCCCACATCCTCTGGGTGACCGTGACCAGCTGGTCGAAGAGACTCTGCTGCTGAGACCAATGGGCGGCCAGCTCCCATTGAAGGGGGCGCAGGTGCAGTCTGGCCTAGCAGACCACAGAGGTGCACGCCACCATGTAACCCAGGAGGCGCAGGAAGTCCCAGGCAGGGCGCAAGTGCCCAACCAGAAATGATTGGGCAAAGGAGGAAAGAACCTCCGCCCTGTCCGCCGGGAGCCGAGCTCTGGCTTGACAAGAGTCGAGCTCTGCCCTGATGAAGCCCATCACCTGAGAAGGCACGAGTTCTGACTTGGCCTCGTTGATTAGAAGGCCCAGGTGGGAGCAAGTTCGGAGGGTCAGGTCCCTGGACCTCTCCACCTCCTGAAGGGAGGAACCCGCCAAGAGCCAGTCGTCTAGATAGGGGTAAATGCGAACCCCTTGACGCCGTAGATGTGTTGCCACCACTGCGATGCATTTGGTGAAGAACCTTGGGGCCGATGACAGACCAAACGGCATGGCTCTGAACTCGTACAGGGTCCCTGTGACCCTGAAGCGGAGGAACCGTTGATGGGACGGACGGATTGGGACATGGTAGAATGCGTCCTGAAGATCCGGTGTACAGAACCACATGTTTCACTCCAGAGACGGTATGATCTGGTTCAGAGTTACCATACGGAAGGTGCGAGACCTGAGATACCGATTCAGGTCGTGGAGATCTAGGATGGGGCTTCAACCCCCCATCCACTTGGGCACCAGGAAATACCTGGAGACGAAGCCTGGATCTGAAGGAGGATCCAGCACTGGAGCAAACGCCTCCTTGAGGAGGAGCTGAGCGATGTCATCCCGAAGGGCCGACTGAGTGCCAACTGAGAGCCTTTCCTCCTGTGGGGCACGGGCTCGGCTGGGGGAGTACTGCTCGAACTCTAGGGGCAGACCCTGCCCGACCACTTCCAGAACCCACCTGTCCGAAGTGATACCGGACCAGGCAGAAAGGAAGCCGGCCCCCCACAGGAGGACCCAGAACTGGTGTGATGGGTGTGGGGGAGGCCACCCCTGACCCATCACTGTGCAGGCTTGGAGGAGGAGGAGGCACCTGGACCAGCACTTCGGCCTCCCTTGCGGGGCTGTTGAGGACCTTGCTTGGGCCTAGGGCGCCAAGCTTGAGCCTGCTACTGTTGCTGACCTCTCTGGAAGGAGGGCTGTCTGACCGCAGGGGAAGAATGCCAAAAGGACTTCTTGCACTTCTGCTGGTTCTTGCCCGAAGAACCTTTAGCAAAGGTGGCATCTAAGGTGGCATTAGACTGCTCAATGCGCTGAAGGTGACCTGCCACTCCCGGACTGAAGAGGTTGGTGCCAAGGAAGGGCACGTCAGCTAACTTGTGCTGGGTATCCGCCGGAAAGGAGGATAACCTCAGCCAAGCCCTGCAGCGAGAGGCGACCGCGGCAGCAAGTGAGCGGGCACAGAAATCACCAATGTCCAGAGCCGTCTGGAGCTTCTGTTTAGCAACAGCCCGGCCCTGGTCCAGGACCTGCTTGACCGTAGTCTGCATGTCTGCTGGGAGATGAGGAAGAACTTCATCAAGCGACCCCAAAAGGGCGTGAGAGAAGTGTGCCATGATCACTGCTGAGCTAGCCTGACGAAGGCCTAAGGATGATGCCACGTAGACCTTCCGGGCCAAGTGGTCCATAAGTTTGGACTCCTTGTCTGGAGGGTGGTCAGTATCCATAGAGCTGCCCATTCGCCTAAACACTGAGGCAGTCACAAGGCTTTCCGCTGAGGGGTGCTCAGTGAAGCCCACCAAGGACCCCATGGGCACCGCGTACTTGCAGGCCATGTGGGCAGAGGGAGCCGGGCAAGAGGCTGGACGCTGCCAAAGTTCCAGAACCGGGCCAACTATGACTTCGGCCACTGGGAAGGCCTCCGTCGGGGTATCCCCCTCTTTAGAATATCCGTGAGAGGATATTCTGCTTTCTTCTGAATGGGCTGCAGAGGCATACCTGTGGACTCTGAAATGAGTTGAAGGATGCCCTAGAAGGAAGACAGCCCTTCCTCCATGCCTGACACCGACAGCTCATCATGAGAGTGAAGGCCCGTGGTATCCGAATCCGAGGAGTCTGGATACAAAGGTCTCCCCCCTAAATCCCCTTTGATGCGCCTAGGGCAATCAGGAGTGATCGTGATGGACAGCCTGTGGGGCAGGCCCGAAGTTGGTTGGTCCTCCTTAGAGGGAACCCCTCCCTGAGGCTGTTTTGGTGGTGGTTCCACCAAAATTGGTGGGGAGCCTGTAACAGGCTGAGCCGAAATGCACACCGGACCCACCGGAGGGAGAACTGAGTCCTCGGCACCGAGGGAGCCGGGTGTCGATCTAATAGGCTGAGGCAGCTAATGGCCGGTACTGCCGGGCAGCCGGCTTTGACCCGTTAAAGAAGTTGCTGCCACATAAGGTACTCATAACGTCGAAGGAGCTCCATCTAAGTCTCTCCTTGTCCAAGGAAGATGAGGAATCGTATGGCGCCTCTTTCGAGTGTTTAGGCTTCTCTCGGTCTTCCGGCCGACAGGGTCCTACTGATCAAGACCGACGGCGCCGGCTCTGTCGGTCGGGAGAAGCCGGGTTCGGTGAGAACCGGGGTTCCGGCTCTTGTCCCTCAATCGGGATGCCTGAAGGACGGGTCTCCTCGTCGGGGAAGGAGAGAATAGGCATCCTCACCAGAGAGTCGTCGACAGGCGTTGTCGACAACGGCTCGATCGGGTCGAGAGAAATCTTGGCCGGTTCAGCCGTGTCCTCGGCTTCGGTGCCCTGGCCTGACGGAAGGTCTGAAAAGCCAGCAGCCGAGGAGGCGATCTTGATCGTGGTCGAGACCCCTTGCTCCTGAGAGTCGGACCACTCTCGGTCCCAGGAGCGTCTTCTTCGGGTAGAAGAAGATGGTTTAGGATCCTTATGTGGTTAGGAGAGGCAAATCGGGTGCCCTATCACTCTCTGCTCTCCAACATATTACCTCCAAAAACCATATAAACACTACAAACAGGTATCTGCCTCTATCTCTGAAATCAAACAAAGGGGCAGAGGACACTGCAGCACAGGAGCTAGCACAACAAAACTCACACAAATCAGGAACCAAAACAAAAAAAGCAAAAAGGAAATAAAAAAAAACTTCTGATCATAGGAGACTCTGTGATTCCGGGAGTTGATACCCATCTCCAGCCAGGGGTAATGGTCAGATGTCTCCCAGGTACATCAGCATGGAGAGACACTGACCACATTGCTAAAATTGTTCACAAAGCAGGAGAAAACATTGATGTCCTGGTACACATAGGGACTAATGATCTCGCCAGCCGGTCAGTTGTGGAGACCAAGGAACACATGACCAGGCTGGGTGACAAACTATCATCCATTTCGTCCGCCATCTCCTTCTCTGAGATCCTGCCAGTCTGGGAGAGGGGGACAGATGGACGGAAGGTCAGAGAAGGGGAGATAGGGGAGCTAAACATGTGGCTCAAGGGCCGGTGCCAGGAAAAAGGACACAGATTTGTAGGGAACTGGCAACAGTTCTGGGAGCGAAAGTTCTTTCAATTTGATGGACTGCATCTGACTAAGGAGGGAGTCAGTGCATTGGGGCAGAAGTTTGATGTCTTTGCAGAATATTTAAACTAGCAAATGGGGAGAGGGGTGCAGCACCCCATACGTTGAATGGGAAGAACACCGCTCCCCCCTCAGCTAGTGGTCAAACAGGGATTCAGCATGTTTGCAGTTCATTTGCATCACCAGGTAAGAAAAGGTCCGCCTCCCCATATGACGACAGGGAAATGCCAAACTTCACCCAACAACTAACACACCAAAATCTGGCCAATGGAAAATCATGTACACAAATGCTCACAGCCTGGGAAATAAGATCCCAGACCTACAGGCAATAATGTCAGAAGGCTAAACTGGACATAGTAGCAATTAGTGAGGCGTGGTTTACCAGTAACCACACTTGGGAGACTTCAGTACCTGGCTATGTATTGTTCAGAAGAGACCGAGGTGCAAAAAGGAGGGGGGGTGGAGTGGCCCTGTATGTCAATGAAAATATCAAAGCTACAGAAATTCAGAATACATCCACCACCCTTTCTGTGAAAAAGAACTTCCTCACATTACCCCTTAATCTCCCTCTAATCTCATGCTGTGTCCTCTTATCCTGCTATTTTTCTTATATTGAAACGTTAGACTCTTTCACCTTGTTAATGCTCTTAAGGTGTTTGAATGTTTCGATCATATCACCTCTCTCCCTCCTTTGCTCTAGGGTAAAGCTCTGTTAATCTGTCCTCATATGTTTTCTAATGCAGTCCCTGCATCATTTTGGTTGCCCTTCTCTGGACTGCCTCAATTTGGTTAATGCCCTTGTGAAGGTGTGGCCTGCGATACTCCGGATGGGGCCTAACCAGTGTTTTGTAAAGAGGGATTATTACCTCCCTCTTCCGACTATTGATACCCCTACTAATACACCCTAACATCCCCCTATCCTCACCTCCTGCTTTAGTGGTCTGCTTGGATGATTTCAGGTCATTGGTGATGATGATGCCCAAGTCTCTTTCTTCCCTTGTGACTGACCCTATGTGCATGATCTTGCACTTATTTGCATTAAACTCCAGTTGCAACTCTTCCGACCATTTTGCTAGTTTATCCAGATCTCTTCTCATTTTGCCCACCCCATCTGGATCATCTACTCTGTTGCAGATCTTGGTGTCATCTGCAAACAGACAAACCTTACCCTCCAGTCCATCTGCAATATCACTGATGAAGATATTGAAGAGGACTGGCCCCAGGACTGATCCCTGAGGTACCCCACTTGTGACTTGCATCTCTTCTGACTGTATACCGTTTACCACCACTCTCTGTTTTCTGCCCACCAGCCAGTTTGCCACCCAGCTGACCAACTTCTGACCCACCCCGAGCCTACCCAGCTTATTAATCAATCTTCTATGTGGAACAGGAAATTGGACAGTCATGCGAACAGGGGTTGTGTACAGGCCCCCAGACCAGGGGGAGGACATAGACACATTACTGTTAGAAGATATACAAAACATGACAGCTAAAGGGGAGGTTCTGATAATGGGAGACTTCAACATGCCGGATACAGATTGCTCAATACCAGCAGGAACATCTGCCAGAACTAGACACATGGTGGATTCCCTGCAGGGGGAGGGCCTCAAACAACTGGTACAACAACCCACAAGAGACAGGGCTATCCTAGATCTAGTACTGACTAACAGGGAAGGGATCACAGATCTCCAGGTAGAAGGTCACCTGGGGGCCAGTGACCATCCAATGGTATGGTTCAATTTGGCTACTACATCTAAATCATCCTATTCCAAGGCAAAGATATGAGACTTCAGAGGAGCTGACTTTGATAAGATGGCCAACAGAGTTAAGCTAGCCCTGGCAAAAAGAAACACAGGTGAGGGGATACAGGCAAAGTGGGCAAGCATTAAGGATGCAATACTTGAAGCAACATCCCATTGTGTTAGAAAGAAAAGGAAGTGCAAAGAAGAAGGAAACCACTTTGGTTCTCAAATACAGTAGCAGAAAAGGTCAGAGCCAAAAGGCTGGCCTTCAGGAAATATAAGGGAACACAGCGGGATGAAGATAGGGAGGCATATCAAATTGCCCTAAGGGAAGCGGGGAAGGCAGTAAGGCAGGCAAAGTCCCAAACTGAGGAAATACTAGCACAAACAGTAAAAGAAGGTGACAAGACTTTCTATAGATACATTAGTGAAAGGAGAAAGTCCAGAGGGGGTATTGCTAAGCTCAATGGAGAAAAGGGAACATGTGAGGAGGAGGACCCTGTAAAAGCATCTATCCTAAATAGATACTTTTGCTCAGTATTTACTGAAGAGAAGGTAGGGCAGGGCCCACAGCTCAACACCACGGACACAGGGGGAGGGAGGTGAGCATTCCTCCTTCACAAAAGAAAGGGTCCTACAAGAGCTCGCTAAGCTCAGGGTGGATAAGGCAATGGGACCTGATGGCAACATCCCAGGGTACTTAGGGAGCTAAGAGGTGGAACTAGCAGAGCCATTAGCAGAACTGTTTAGTGAGTCTCTGAGCACAGGAGAGGTCCCAGAAGACTGGAGAAGGGCTCTATGTGATCCCGCTCCACAAAAGTGGTAGCAGGGAGGAGGCAGGGAACTACAGACCAGTCAGTCTTACCTCAGTAGTGGGCAAGATTATGGAGGCACTCCTTGAAAGGATAGTGCAACACCTGGAATCCATAGGGGCACAGGATCCAAGACAGCATGGGTTTACAAATGAAGGTCCTGTCAAACTAATCTCATAGATTTCTTTGACTGGGTAACCAGAGTGGTGGACCAAGGGTAGCAGTTGATGTCGCCTACCTTGACTTCAGCAAAGCTTTGACACTGTTCCCATAGAAGATTGATAAATAAGCTGGGTAGGCTCGGGTGGTCAGAAGTTAGTCAACTGGGTGGCAAACTGGTTGACGGGCAGAAAACAGAGAGTGGTGGTAAATGGTATACAGTCAGAAGAGATGTAAATCACAGTGGGTGCCTCAGGGATCAGTCCTGGGGCCAGTCCTCTTCAATATCTTCATTAGTGACCTTGCAGATGGACTAGAGGGTAAGGCTTGTCTGTTTGCAGATGACACCAAGATCTGCAACAGAGTAGATGATCCAGATGGGGTGGGCAGAATGAGAAGATATCTGGATAAACTAGCAAAATGGTCAGAAGAGTGGCAACTGGGATTTAATGCAAAGAAGTGCAAGATCATGCACATAGGGAAGAGAAACCCTGAAGCCAACTATAGGCTGGGAGGGGAGTTGCTGGCAGTCACAAAGGAAGAAAGAGACTTGGGCATCATCATCACTGATGACCTGAAATCATCCAAGCAGACCTCTAAAGCAGTAGGTAAGGCTAGGGGGATGCTAGAGTGTATAAGTAGGGGTATCACAAGTCGTAAGAGAGAGATAATAATCCCTCTTTACAAGACACTGGTTAGGCCTCATCTGGAGTACTGCGTGCAGTACTGGAGGCCACACCTTCACAAGGACATAAACCAAATTGAGGCAGTCCAGAGAAGTTCAACCAAAATGGTGCAGGGACTGCATCAGAAGACATATGAGGACAGATTAACCGAGCTCAGTATGTATACCCTTGAACAAAGGAGGGAAAGAGGTGATATGATCGAGACATTCAAACACCTTAAGGGCATTAACAAGGTGAAAGAGTCTAACATGTTTAAATATAAGAAAAATAGCAGGACAAGAGGACACAGCATGAGATTAGAGGGAGGCCGATTAAGGGGTAATGTGAGGAAATACTTTTTCACAGAAAGGGTGGTGGATGCATGGAACGGCCTACCTCAGGAAGTGGTGGCTATGAATACAGTGCAGGGCCTCAAACAGGCATGGGATAGGCATAAGAGAGCAATACAGATGAGTATGAATAGATAGACCACTGACAGAGCAAAGGCCAATGGCACATTTATAAGGTAGAAAAAGAAATGGGCAGACTGGATGGACCTTGCAGTCCTTATCTGCCATCAACTTCTATGTTTCTATGTTTCTTATCCTTCTTCTTGGATCGGGAGGAGTGCGAGCCCGAGGGTGCCTCACCCTTAGTAGGGAGAGACTGGCACAACTCCCGGAAGGATCCCGTGAAGGTGGAGCCCAAGTTGAGTGGCACGAAGAAGCTTCGGTTGGCTGAAGCTTGGGCAGTTTCTTCCTCGAAGGCCGCCATTTGCTCGAGCTGCTCGTCGGATCCCGCAGCCACAGAAACCGCCCACCTGGCCTCCTTCAATTTCACGCTGGATTGCGGCTCGGTCTCCCCAGCTTAAGACGCCTTACGGTCCTCCAGGCGGTGGGATGGAAGGCCGAACAGATGGTGCACGCAAGGTATCATGCACGCACCGAGGCAGTATACGCAGAGAGGTGGGATCGTGCAAGAACATTTTGTCCACAAGGACTCCAGCAAACCCAGGGATGACTTGTCCACCATATCCAGGCGTTCAGATTCTGAATCGACACACTCTTACGAGTTTTAAGGCTAGTAAGTGTGGCGAAACCGCCGATTTGACTCCAGGCCCTGTTGCTGCAAGGTAGCACGGGAACCTGTATCTTCCAGCGAAAGGAAAATCTGGCGTCATGGGGTGGAGCCAAGGTATTTACCACCCGGGTGGGTGGGAGGAGCCAGCTTGAAGACTTCCGGCAAGATTTAAAGGGGAAGGGGACAATGCCAGACAGTGTGGATGAACAACATATCCCCGCTCCCAGAAATACAGATTGGGGAGAACATCAAGTCAGAACTAACAACAATGTGGTCATAGCACATAATTAGCATATAAATAAATTTCAAAATGAAAGTGAACAAAGCAGCCAGAGGCATTTGTCAGAGCAACAGACGTAGGTTGAGAAGTGCTGGAGGCAGTGGGAGGGGGACGAGGGGAGGAGAGGCTAAGGGATGGGACAGGTAGGGGGTAGAGCGGTAGGAAGGTGTGGCGGAGGAATGGGTGGAAAGGAAAAGTACAGTATGGGGCATACCAAGGTGTGACGGGTGTATCTGGTGAGAGGAGAGAGGGCCACTAGAGCTGGCAGAGAAATAGAGAAGCTAGGGTTAAGTGGGGCAGTCACAGGAGCTGTTGGCAATGAGATGGTGCCAGAGTCTATTTTTAAACATACCAAGTGTTGGGGCAGAGGAGATGGTGGGGCTAAGGCCATTAAATCTGAGTGACGCTTTATAGGCAAAGGAGCGTTGTCCCTGGGAAGTGCGACAGCGGGGGACTTTCAGTAGCTGCATATCGGATCTCCGTAGGCAACGATTGTTGGATCAGTGGTGTAATATGGCTAAGACCCCAGGAGGTGCAAGGCCAAGGTAGATTTTTTTCACCATAGAACAGGTGAGATACTTGATGCTGTTGGATAGTTAGAGCCAGCCGGTCCGAGTGTACAGGTCACATGTGTGGGTGAGACGGTGGGCAACAGTGATGAGCCGGCATGCCTTATTTAAAGCAGCTGACATGCATCTAAGGGTTGTGGCTGTGGCAGAGCCATAAATGATGAGACCACAGTCTATAACAAAGATCACAGAGCTCTGGACAGCAATCTTCAGTGCTTCCGACGTGAGGTGTTGTCTGTGTTTATAGAGAAGACCAAGCTGTGTATTTGCTGCGCTAGCAACATTGTCAGCATGAGCTCCATAGGAGAGATTAGGGTCAAGCTGTATCCCTAGGTATTTGAAGGACACCACCTGTCTAGGGTGTTCCCCTGAGAGGTGGAGATGGCCAAAATGGAAGATGCCTATAACGTAAAGAATAAAAAAGGAGAACATACCTTTTTCAAAGGTAAACTTTCTACAAGAATAGATTTTTGGATGGTTCCAAAAAAAAAAAAACCCTAAAATTAAGGATATTCATGTGGTACCAACAGAAACATCAGATTATGTGACAGTAAAATTAGTAACAGATCTATCACAAAATATGAAGTTTGGGAAGGGGTACTGGAGAATGAACACTGGAAGACTGCAAGAAGAAAAATGCAGTGAGAAGGTCAGAGAATTATTAGAAGCCAGAATGACTGTAATTGAACTATATGACACCTTAACAGAATGGTGGGAGGACACAAAATGGGATATAAAACAACTAATGGTGGAGGAGTCCCGGAGAGAAGAGACACCACACTATGAAAAATACTTAAGCCTAAGAGCTAAATTATATAAACCAATTACTACTTGGAAAGAAGTGATGGTGATGAAGCAGAACAAATAGAGGAAGTAAAAATCCAAATGAGAAACTATCAATATAACCAGGGGCCGATCTTAACATTGTTTTACTAGCCCAAACACTAGTGCAGCTAACTCTCTACTAGCTTGCCTTGACTAGTGCAGATTTTCAAGGCTGTTAATGAAGTTAAATTCTCTACTTTAGCAGGCTCCAGTCCTCATGCTAATCTGTCTCAATGTTCCAGATGGCCTGGTGTGATTAACAGCTCATTAAGAGCTGTGACTATCTGGCAGTTTAAGGGGGCCCACAAAAGACTTAGTGTGGGTCATTATCACTCCACTGTTAGGACTTTCAGCTATTGTCCAGGGTGTGATCAAGGGTAAGAGTGCTGTTAAGTCACTAGCTTCCAGTTTTCTGAATGTGTCTCTTAACAATTTTACTCATATTATTAAGACCGGTGCCCCTCATTTCCCTACATTTTGAGTGTCTGTATCCAACATTTCAGTGACAAAATGTGAAGAGGCATATAGGGTCAGCCCTGCAGGTGGTTGGTTTTATCCCAGCCTTACATTAACTTCCCTCTCCTCACAAATTTCCTAATTCTGTTCTTTTCCTGGACACCAATGCAGACCAGACTCTGAAATAACCATCCACAAATCCATGGCTGCCATTACTGGCAAGTGTAAGGGGTCCCCACTATGCGTGAGTACTGTTTCCCCTGGGCTGATGAAAGGACAATGTTAAAGAAAAATCTGTTACTGTTGGAGCACAGCATATTAAAATCAGTGCTTTTTAAAATAATAATGTCATTCCCAAGCCCCTTAGGTTTGTGTAGCCCCCACTCCAAAGAAATCTTAGATGTGCTCCTGGCTCACTTGAGACTGTACACAAACTTCCATAAGTGCAGATCTCCACTTGACTGTAGGATGGGTTCTGAGTGTGTCTTTCTCTGCCTGACTCTGTTCATTGCCCTGTGGTTGGCGGTGACAGTGTTGTGAGGTGCATGATGATGTCGGCTATTCTGTGTGCAAAGCTAGGACTGCTTGATTGAACATTTGCTGTTGTGATGTCCTCTGGTTTGGGGGTGAGGGGGTGAGGGGGCAGCAGAAAGAGGAAGACGGGAGGCCATGGTGCAAAAAATGGGAAAGGAGGACTCGCTGTGTGTGATGGCACTGCAGCCTTTTTTCTGCTGGGAAGCTGGAAGCAATATCAGAGCAGGATAAATGTGCAATAAATCAGAGTATTTCTTGGCTTACATTGTTTCTTGTCTAAGTGATTAAAATTTACCATTATAATTGAGGGCTAGTGCAACCATCTGCGGGCTAGTGCAATTTTAAATCAACTTGCCCTGCTGGCTAGTGCAAAAAATTAAAGGTTAAGGTTGACCCCTGAATATAACAGGATAAAGTCATTGATTATGGAGCAAAACAGTGGCACACAGGGGCCAAAACATCAAACCAATCCCTTTGACAGTAATAAAGACAGAATTGAGGGTAGGGTTATGTATGAATTAAAAGAGTGTAAGAGAGTTTTACATACACATATGGTAAGTATGAAATGTATAGTGCAGGAATTTTTGGAGCAGAAATTTCAAAAGCAAAAAGGTGAGAAAAAAGAAGATTTACTAGAGATGGCAAAATTACCTAAATTAAGGGAAGAGGGGCAGCATCACTTAGTGGGCAAATAAAGTAAAGTGAAGGAAGCAATAAAGTCTCTAACTACTAATACAGCCCCTGGTATAGACAGAATACCAAATGTGTTTTACAAAAAATGTGAAGGACACATTACACACATGTTAACACTGGTATACATATAGAATAATGCATATGTAGGAGATTGATATGAAGTTTTTACACACCAAGGTGTGATTATAGAAGAAACCTCAAGAGCCAAGCTCGAGCTTATAATCACACACCGAGGGAGTGTAAAAAAACTGAATGACAACCACCTACATATGTTTTATTTTTTATAATAACTGGTGCAAATAGATGGCCGTCAGGTAAAGTAAATCATTATCTTAGGAATGAAGTAAAAAAAATAAAACTTAAAAAAAAATAATGTTTTCTAGTTTTTATATTGTTTACCCAAGTCCTTTAGCTTCAGTGTGAGGTGTTTCCTCATCTGGATGGGTCGGGTCATTACAGTCGCTGTGGAACAGAGGTGAAAGTTCATGCCGCTTATGGAAACACTAAGGTACCCTGAAAGCACGCTTAGTTGAGAGACTCTGCAGGGTAAATACTACATTTCTGAATAACTGAATAAATGATTTACTTTGTTACTTGGCTCTGTATGTTGCTGTTAAAACGGAGGTTATGCTGTGTGACAATCTGTGGTCGGAGAATCGTCTGTTGTTGCCTTAGTCTGTTTGTGTGGACCGCTGCTGGCTTCTCGGTGAGACTATGAAATCGTTCAACCCGCTGAGTTGATACGACTTTTTTTCATTTTGCAGCACTTGAAAACAGGTTGATAATGGGGTCACCAGTTATTATAATACAATATTTAAAGACGGGAAGTTGACTGACAGTATGAGGCAAGGCGTAACCATATTTCTACATAAAAAAGGGGATAAGACAAACATAAAAAACTGGAGGCCCATAAGTTTACTAACAGTAGACTATAAAACACTGACAAAAATAATAAATAAGAGGACGATGTCCTTTTCAGACTAACTAATATTGCAGATGCCAACCTGTGCAGTACCTGGAAGGGACATTAGACAAAATCTTCTGTAAATACGGGAAATCATTTATTTTATTTAGCTTTTGTTGACCGGGTAAGTGCACTAGACAAATCCTGCCTATTTTCAGGCACGACCCGGGGGAGGGGGATACAGATGAATGCCAACTGACCTTGAACCAGATTAAGCTGTTGGTGGTATTTTTAGTGAATGAGGGAAATTTGGCCAGGACACCGGGAAATTCTCTACTCTTTTTCGATAAGTGCCATGGGATCTTTAACATCCACCTGAACTACCACCAATTCAGGCAGATGGGACCTCGGTTTAACGTCTCATCCGAAAGACGGCACCTCAGAAATGCAGCACCCCTCTCATGCTGTATTACAGTGTCAGTACTGGGATATTAACCCAAGTGCCAGATGTGGGAACTGAACCCACAGCCCTCTGATCTCCCGGCCTCAGAGGCGAGTGTGCTACCTACTGAGCCACTGACACTTCATGAATGAAGGTCAGGAAACTATAACAGAAGGGTACCTATATGCTATAGATCAAGAGACAGCCTTTGACGTTAATACGGCATAGTTATATCTGGGGCACCTTTTTTTTTTGTCTGACCTGACATATGACATATAACATCTTAGTGTATGGACAGCTGCCTAAAGAATGAGAAAAATGGAATAAATGTACACTGTATGTAATATTTTCAGTCTTGAAATGGGCAACTTGGCAGATAAGGTGCCAGAGGTTCTTGCAGAATAAGGAAGAGACTATACAAGACTTATTATTTAAAGTTCAAGATTAAATAGACAAAGTATACCAAGAAGTACAGGAGTACCGCAGCAACCGGCATTAGGAAGCGGCCGGAGGGGTGGGACGGACGCTGGATGTCATTGCACGTTCCCGCCCCGCCCCCCACATGCAGAGGGAAAAATCCCAGCCGCCGCTTCTATGAAGCCCTGCCCCCGAGCCTCAATTAGCCTCTGGAGCCGGCTCCCCGACTAGATACTGGTACTGTGGCGCTGATGGGAGACGGTGCCACAGCCCCTCCCTCTGGAGGGAAAGTCAGGGGTGGCTGGGAAGAGTGCAGGCACTTCCGGAGGTGGAGGTACAGGGGTCCGTGACCAGGGCGGATCCCTGATGGTAAGGTCAGACAAAAAAAAAAAAAAAAGGTGCCCCAGATATAACTATGCTGTATTACGTCAAAGGCTTTGAAGCACAGGAGAGGTCCCAGAAGACTGGAGAAGGGCTCATGTGATCCCACTCCACAAGAGTGGTAGCAGGGAGGAGGCAGGGAACTACAGACCAGTCAGTCTTACCTCAATAATGGGCAAGATTATGGAGGCACTCCTTAAGGAAAGGATAGTGCAACACCTGGAATCCATAGGGGCACAGGATCCAAGACAGCATGGGTTTACAAAAGGAAGGTCCTGTCAAACTAATCTCATAGATTTCTTTGACTGGGTAACCAGAGTGGTGGACCAAGGGGAGCAGTTGATGTCGCCTACCTTGACTTCAGCAAAGCTTTGACACTGTTCCACATAGAAGATTGATAAATAAGCTGGGCAGGCTCG
This sequence comes from Neoceratodus forsteri, assembly GCA_016271365.2. Classification (NCBI taxonomy): domain Eukaryota; kingdom Metazoa; phylum Chordata; order Ceratodontiformes; family Ceratodontidae; genus Neoceratodus; species Neoceratodus forsteri. The sequence continues at coordinate 351,593,883 of JADMNL010000025.1, read as the reverse complement.
GGGTGGTCAGAGTTGGTCAACTGGGTGGCAAACTGGTTGTCGGGCAGAAAACAGAGAGTGGTGGTAAATGGTATACAGTCAGAAGAGATACAAGTCACAAGTAAGGTACCTCAGGGATCAGTCCTGGGGCCAGTCCTCTTCAACATCTTCATTAGTGACCTTGCAGATGGACTAGAGGGTAAGGCTTGTCTGTTTGCAGATGACACCAAGATCTGCAACAGAGTAGATGATCCAGATGGGGTGGGCAGAATGAGAAGAGATCTGGATAAACTAGCAAAATGGTCAGAAGAGTGGCATCTGGGATTTAATGCAAAGAAGTGCAAGATCATGCACATAGGGAAGAGAAACCTGAAGCCACCTATAGGCTGGGAGGGAGTTGCTAGCAGTCACAAAGGAAGAAAAGAGACTTGGGCATCATCATCATGATGACCTGAAATCATCAAGCAGACCTCTAAAGCAGTAGTAAGGCTAGGGGTGTTAGGGTGAATTAGTAGGGTATCACAAGTCGTAAGAGGGAGGTAATAATCCCTCTTTACAAGACACTGGTTAGGCCCCATCTGGAGTACTGTGTGCAGTATTGGAGGCCACACCTTCACAAGGACATTAACCAAATTGAGGCAGTCCAGAGAAGGGCAACCAAAATGGTGCAGGGAGTGCATCAGAAGACAAATGAGGACAGATTAACGGAGCTCAATATGTATAGCCTTGAGCAAAGGAGGGAGAGAGTGATATGATCGAGGCATTCAAACACCTTAAGAGCATTAACAAGGTGAAAGAGTCTAACATGTTTAAATATAAGAAAAATAGCAGGACAAGAGGACACAGCATGAGATTAGAGGAGGGCCATTAAGGGGAATGGAGGATATCCACAGAAAGGGTGGTGATGCATGGAATGGCCTACCTCAAGAAGTGGTGGATATGAATACAGTGCAGGGCTTCAAACAGGCATGGGATAGGCATAAGGGAGCAATGCAAATGAGTATGAATAGATAGGCCACTGACAGAGCAAAGGCCGATGGCACATTTATAAGGTAGAAAAAGAAATGGGCAGACTGGATGGGCCTTGCGGTCCTTATCTGCCATCAACTTCTATCTTTTTGTTGAAGAAAGAGTGAAAGGATTATGGGCAGACATAAACAGCATTGGTTGAAAGTTTTTACTATTACAAACTGAATGTGATTTTAAAAATGTATAAAATGTAAATGCTTGTTTTTGGTTTTTAAATAAAAAATTCCCCATCTCTTTTCGAGAAGTGCCATGGGATCTTTAACATCGACCTGAACTACTACCAGAACAAGCAGATGGGATCTCAGTTTAATGCCTCATGCCTCATCCGAAAGACGGAAGGGTTACTGCTACAAGAATCAGAACGAGGCTCAATCTGTCCCCCACAGGCATGTCACACTTGGGAGCTCCAACAACCACTCTGTGAAATTTAATGGAATCTGAACACTAACAATTTCTTGAGATGCTGTACATATCAACAGCCCTTTCAATTCTTTCCAACCTTTTTGTTTGAATGTCTCCCTTCACTGTAATGCTTTATTACATTCCTTCTCAGTTTCTCTGCATTTATTATTTCTCACTGCCCTTACACATTTGTTTAGAATTGCTTTTTCTTGCTTACATCTATTATTAAATTGATATTTTAGATTTCAAGGCAAATTTCCTAAGGGAGTTTAAATGATGAACTAGCATGTTATTCTATTTTCCAAAACTTGTCAGTTTTTCATTAACATCCTTAAAAAATATACTGTACATACTTTAAGTCTACTATGTTTGCTGAGGATAGAATACAATTCAAGCAATCGACTAAATCATCATTGATGGTGTTCCTTGAGCTCCTAAGTAAGTGAAATCACCTGGTGAATCGCTAACTGTCTTTCCATTCAGTAATACCAAATCACATTCAGGTTGTAAGGCCACTGGTTGTCCATCATGTGAGTTACAATTTTTATCTTTAAAGTTATAGACGGATTTAATCGTGAATTGAGCCAGGATCATATTGGATGTATTTTAATCCAAGTCTTCATCTTGGAGGGACGAAAGAAGTTCACCTACCCTGGAGATAAAGTCCCCTAAAACAAATAATGCATAAACTGGGTTGTTAACATTCATTTTTTCTAAGTTCTCTTCCAGTAAGTTTCAAATACCTGTATCATAGCTAGAAGCATTAGCCAGAGGTATATAAATAGGTAGCTTTATCAATTTCAAGTTACTGTGATCTAATTTAACACCCAATAATTCTTCAGAGGTTAATTTTAAAGATCAACGGCAAACGTTTTTATTTGGTTAAATGAAACAAACTGAAAGCAGTTGCAGAGGTAACTCGAGAACCAAAGAAGAGCAGAGTAAGAGAAACCGAGGGATCCCACCTTTTGTAATAAGAGGGGTTGGTTAACCAGATCAAAAGCTTTGGTTAAGTCAATGAAAGTGGCACCAGTAAGCAGGCCTTCAACCATGTGGGACTTGACTTCACTAGGGTGGTGGAGGTGCTGTGACCAGGCCTAAAACCATGCTGGGCTGAGGAGAGAAGATCAGATTTTAGTAAACAGTCCAAGACCTGGAAGAGTACGAGCTTTTCAAGAAGTTTACTGAAGGTCGTCAAGATGGTAATAAGGCAGTAATTTGAGATGGATCTATAGTTGCACCCTTTTTTAAAACACTGGAACGATCCTGCCAGACTTCCAAATGGTTGGCACTGGAGAGGACAGGAGAGATAAATTAAATATACGCATGACTGGGGTGGCGAGAAGAGGGGCAGCTAATTCAAGGATTTGGGGTTCTAGGATCGTGGATATGTTGTTCATCCACACTATTTGGCATAGTCCCTTTCCCCTTTAAATCTGCCGGAAGGTTTTCAAGCTGGCTTCTCCCCCCCACCCAGGTGGTATAACCCTCAGCTCCGCCCCATGACACCAGATCTTCCTTTCCATTGGAAGATTCAGGTTGCCTCCTCTTATAAACCTTTTATAGGTACATTAGGGAGCATAGAAAGGTTAAGGGAGGGATAGTGAAGATTAATAAAGGAGAGGGGAGGTAGGCAGAGGGAGACAGTGAAAAGGCAGAGATACTGAATGAATACTTTTGCTCAGTATTCACAAAAGAAGATGAGGAGGAGTTACCTAAATCAGACAATAGAAGCACTCTGGGTAGGGGGGTTGACACCAGTCCATTCACAGAAGAAAGAGTCCTGAAAGAACTCCTAAAACTCAAGGTGGACAAAGCAATGGGGCCTGATGGGATTCACCCCAGAATCCTAAAAGAACTAAGGGAGGACCTAGTGACACAACTGACCACGCTTTTTAACAAATCATGGCAGGATGGGGCGGTACCTGAGGACTGGAGGACGGCAGATGTGATTCCCCTTCACAAAAGTGGGAGCAAGGCAGAAGCAGGAAACTACAGACCTGTAAGTTTGACCTCAGTGGTAGGGAAAATGATGGAACCACTTCTGAAAGAAAGAACTGTTGAGTACCTAAAGGCCAGCGGGGAACAGGACCCAAAGCAGCATGGATTTACAGCAGGAAGGTCATGTCAGACGAATCTAATTGATTTCTTTGACTGGGTGACCAAAGTAATAGACCAGGAAGGGGCTGTGGATATGGTCTACCTAGACTTTAGCAAGGCATTTGACACAGTCCCCCACAAAATATTAATAATCAAGTTAGCCAGCATGGGAGTGGGTACCAGGGCGGTAGCCTGGGTAGCAAACTGGCTGCACAACAGGACACAGAAGGTAATAGTGAATGGAACACATTCCAAAGAAAGGGGGGTTACTAGTGGAGTACCTCAGGGCTCAGTACTGGGTCCAGTCCTCTTTAACATCTTTATAGGTGACATTGCAGAGGGTCTGGAAGGAGAAGTATGCCTCTTTGCAGATGACACAAAGATCTGTAACAGAGTTGATACACAAGAGGGGGTAGAAAAGATGAGAAGGGACTTGGCAAGGTTGGAGGAATGGTCAGACATATGGCAACTTAGATTCAATGCAAAGAAGTGCAAAGTAATGCACCTGGGAAACAAAAACCCAGGAGAAGAGTACACACGGAGAGAGTGGTGGAAACATGAAACAACCTTCCTGAGGAGGTCATTGGGTCTAAAACAGAGGGGGAATTCAAACATGCATGGGACAGACACAAGGCAATTATAGTGGGGGTTGCAGGAAGTAGGCTGTTGGTTAACTAGAATCTGCAGCTTATCCAGTAGGTAAGTAGGAAAATGGGCAGACTGGGTGGGCCAAGTGGTTCTTATCTGCCATCAAAGTCTATGTTTCTATGTTTCTCTTGCTCTCGCAATTTTGTAGGTCCTGACTTCTAAACCTTCGGTTCTCCCGAAAATTCGTCTCGTTTGCGTTAGTGATTGTGACTGTTATGTCTCGATTATGGAAGACATAGAAACATAGAGTTTGACAGCAGATAAGGACCACTTGGCCCACCCAGTCTGCCCATTTCCCTACCTATTGGATAAGCTGCAGATTCTAGTTAACCAACAGCCTACTTCCTGCAACCCCCCCACTATAATTGCCTTATGACTGTCCCATGCATGTTTGAATTCCCCCACTGTTTTAGACCCACAAACTCTCCAGGAAGGCGGCTCCATGCGTCCACCACTCTCTCTGTGAAAAGAATTTCACATTACCCTGAGCCGTCCCTCTAACTTTTAAATTGTGCCCCTTGTTCTTACACATCTCTTTCTGAAAGATGCTACCCTTCTGGACTTTGTTGATTCCTTGGAGGTACTTGAAAGTTTCTATCATGTCCCCCCTGTCCCTCCTTTCATCAAGGGTATACATAGTAAGCTCTCTCAGTCTCTCTTCATATGGTTTCTGATGTAGACCCTGCACCATTTTAGTTGCCCTCCTCTGGACTTCTTCCATCCTGTCTATGTCCTTGCGTAGATGAGGTCTCCAAAACTGCACGCAGTACTCCAGATGAGGTCTGACCAACTGTCTGTACAGAGGGATAACCACTTCCCTTTTTCTACTTGTGATGCCCCTCCGTATGCATCCCAGTATCCCCCAGGCTCTCCTTACTGACTTCTCACATTGCTTACCCACCTTTAGGTCATCTGACATGACTACACCCAGATCCCTTTCCATTATTGTTGTCGTTAGTAGCTCCCCTGCTATTGTGTACTCTTCTCCTGGATTTTTATTTCCCAGGTGCATTACTTTGCACTTCTTTGCATTGAATCTAAGTTGCCATATATCTGACCATTCCTCCAACTTTGCCAAGTCCCTTCTCATCCTTTCTACCCCCCCCTCGTGTATCAACTCTGTTACAGATCTTTGTGTAATCTGCAAAGAGGCATACCTTTCCTTCCAGACCCTCTGCAATGTCACCTATAAAGACATTAAAGAGGACTGGACCCAGAACTGAGCCCTGAGGTACTCCACTAGTAACCCCCCTTTCTTCAGAATGTGTTCCATTCACTATTACCTTCTGTGTCCTGTTGTGCAGCCAGTTTGCAACCCAGGCTACCGCCCTGGGTCCCACTCCCAGGCTGGCTAACTTGATTATTAATCTTTTGTGGGGGACTGTGTCAAATGCTTTGCTAAAGTAAAAAATTGCAAAATACCAAAAAGCAAGTGGGATCACTGTATTAGATCGCCAGCTACTCAGCGATACCAAAATCGTGATGGGGCACCACAAAGCATACGTAACCCCATGCATCAGCAACTCAGTGGCCTAGTGCGCCACAGCAACAACAGCATGAGGGAATAGAACCAGCGGCCTCTTCTACAAAGGACCCCCCATGGCAGGTAGTACTGGAGTCTGTAAGGGTAATGGACGCCAAGATTGAGAAAACCCTTACCAAACTTGAGGCACACGATGTAGCTGTTGCAACTACTTCTGTGGCAGGTGCTGACAAAAGATCCCTTGTGGCGCAGAAAACGTCTGCCCTGATCACTAGAGAAAATCAGCAGGTTCGGGGTAGACTTGAATCTGTGGAGAATGCTATGCGAGAGGAGGGGAATGTCTGCATAGTTGGCATGCCGGAGGAAGTTGAGGAGGCAGATCTCCTTACTGTACTTACATTAAAACCTGGATGGCTGACAGTCTTGATTTTTCTGAGGGTTTTGAGTGGTCAGAGCTGTGGCAGGTGTACAGGATCACTCCAAGGGTGTGGCCTGCAAATGTGACTCAGCCACGGACTGTGGTTCTGAAGACCATCGGATCTGAGACCCGGGCTCGACAAAAGCAGTTTGACGTGGTTAGGCAGAAGCTCCACACATTGGGGATCATCCATTCTTTTTTACTTCCAGCGTGCTTGAGGGTTACCTGCAGAGGCAAACTGGCAATTCATTGACCCAAAAGATGCCAGTCAGAGGGCCGAAAAAGTGGAACTGGAGTTTCAGACACAACCTCCGAAGAGCTCTGCAGTTGAAAGTTTGGATTCTGACAAAGGCTGAGTACCTGAACATTGGTCCCTATAATATCAATACTTCATTGCAGCTATGGACTCAGGGATGTTGGGGCTTGATTTGTTAACTGAATTTGTTTAGGGGAAGGGTTGTAAGAATAAAGGAAGAAGCCTAGTGGATGTTATACAGGGATATTTTAATGCTTACCAATGTGCTTTATTTTCCTTTCTGAATCTTCCTCCGAAAATGTAATTTCTCCTTGAGTCAGCTGCTTATGATGATTTTTTTTTACTTTGTATTTTGCAAGGTTATAATGGCGGTACACGCTTGTTTTTGATTGGTGGGGTATAAGAGACAAGTCTTCCCCTGGATTTCGCCGGTGCCTGTGCAGCCAGAAGATGTCATGCACCAATCCGCATACTGCGTGCATCTATTCTGTCGGCCATGACACCAAGGCTTGCGGGATTTGTCTAGCATTTCAACTGAGCGTCTCAACAACCTTCTCACAAGCCTCAAATGGGAAGGCCCAAAACGGAACCCACCTGCGAATTTGAAAAGAGGCCCGGTGGGCGGTTTCCACGGCCACGGAATCCACTGAGCAGCTTGAACGCATGCAGGCCTTTGAAGAGGAAGTGGCTTGCTCTGCGAATTTTCCTCTTGAGGCTTCTTCGTTCTGCTTAACCAGGGCTCCACTTTCTCACGTTCCTTCCAAGAGTTGTGCCACTCTCTCCCAACTAAGGGCGAGGGTCTTGCAGGCACTCACTTATCTTGATCCCGTAAAAAAGGGAGAAGGAACTGGGATAGTCTTAGTCTCGACAGAGACACTCTTGGGATCGTTAGCGATCTCGGTCCCAGGAGCCAGCCATTTCGACCTCAGCTGAGACTGCCACTTCGGTAGCTGGCTTCTTGGCTTCACCGACAGGCTAGTCGACCAAAGTTTTGGTCAACAAATGTGAACGGGACTCTCTAGGGTGGGCACGTCAGGGATCTTGTTATGTGTTATGTCTGGTATGTAAGTATGAATGAATGGGTGTAATAGTTATTTGTTTGTTTTGTTTATTGTGTCCTATTATCCGTTGAACTGGCCATTCATTGGATAATGGTTCCTTGTATTTATATTGATATTCCTGACAGACTCCCAAGGAGATAAAATCAGAATTCAGTTAATTTTGATACATGTCCTTAAGGTACCCTCTTGCAAATATATAAAGTTCCCCTCCTCCTTTTTTTTTTTTTTTTTAAACGTTGTTTTCTTTTTTCTCTGGTATATTTTCTGAAGCTTTGTCCAAAGTTATGTAATTACCCTTGTGACTTTTTGTATTTTTTGAAAAAGGGTAATGTACTTTATGGCAAAAGCACAGTAGAAACAAAAAATAAACAAACTCCACAGGATGTAATGCGCTGTCCTCCTCACAGCTCTTGGAAAAGCCGCGTTTATCTTCTAGTAATCTGAAGCGCAAGTTACGGCTTAAGAAAAGCCGCGTTTACTCTTGGGAGTTTATCTGTAAGCTTCCTCTGGTATTAAAAGAATTGGCTAAATAAAATGAATTAAAGAAAGGACTGTTTCGTGTGAGGAGAGAGTAAGTTTTAGTAGACAACAGTGGGGAGACCAGGTGCCTATCTACGTATTCCTGTACAGCTCCTCTACTTCTCGTAGGTGCACATCATCGCACAGCTTTCCCTACAGTATAAAGCACTGATTAATTGCATTTTAAAGTAAGTTAAAGAGGAAATAGGGATTTAGATTACCCGCTTTGTCTGTAATACAGTTCTGGTCTGAAGGGATGAACTGTGGATACACTACTTCAGTGCGGCAGCATTTTCATGTTAATCCGAACACTCAGAACGCTCAGCAACACCTGTTCCCAGTTCTCCTGCTCTATAGAGCCCGGTCGGCCTCTTTTTCTTATTTTTATGCAGGATCACTTTGGGGGCGGAGCTTGCTGATGGTTCTATCTCTAAAACATCTAAACCAGGTTATGGATTAACATTTCTACACATGTGTAAGAAGGTGTTTGATAAAATATTATTGGAGAATTAAAGAAAAGAAAGTAAAACTCTGTTTTAAAAGTAATAAAAGTATATCTGTTAATAAATGTTGATTTTTATTTTTCGTACCATTCCGCTTAATTTGTTAAAGCTGTAAATAAAGTATTGGCAGAAGAATCTGCAGAACTTCTTCCACGTGTCTGGGTCCATCTGTGAATCCACCAAATTTAACCTCTGACAATGATGTCGAGATTATTCTCGACTCGATCGACCCTTTGTCGATGACTCTGGTTGACGACTCTCTTACTAGGACTCCAGTCCTTCCCTTCCCTGACGAGGGGACCCAGCCTGCTGGGAACCCCACCGAGGAGGTGGTCCCTGATCCTGGGAAGTCCCCAGTTTCTCCAGGGTCTCCTGAGTGACCAAGTTGGCCCGCCCAATCTCGATCAAGGTCTCAGACCCCCTCGACCGACAGGCCGAGGAAGGCACATAAGTGCTCAAAAAAAGAGGTGATGCCATCAGTTGTCCTTGTCCTCCTCGGACGAGGACAGGCTTCAATGGAAGCTCTGTCGACACTACGAGGACCTCATGTGGCAGCAGCTTATTCTGTCCAGGCATAAACCAACTCCGAATCCAACAGAAAAACAGCACAACACTATGAGCGGGTGCTCACAGCGTGAGGTGCAAACCTCAATACTTCACACAAAAGCCAAAGTAATGAGCACTCCAGGACACCGAAAAATATACTGCAAGTGATTTTAATCTTTGAAGGCATAGAGCCGAAGCGCAGGGGTCTGGACTTGCCATTTGGATTAAAATCACTTGCAGTATATTTTTCTGTGTCCTGGAGTGCTCATTACCTTGGCTTTTGTATAAACCAACTCTGGCCTCTACCCCAGCCATTACTTGGCTTTCGCCTCCTAGGCCGAAGCAGACTCCTCTGAAACCACTAAAACCGGTTACCCCGCCCACGGAGCCGGCTAAACCTGTTCTGGTTCAGCCAAAACCAGTCTCTCCACCGACTGTGGTGGAACCGCTGCCTAAGCAGCGTGTGGGAGGGGCACCTTCTAAGGAAGCTCTGCGTAATACCGGGCTTCCTCAAAGACTTCTCGGTCACTCTCATGCCTGATCGCCCCAGGCGAGTTGAGGGCGACCTGGGCAGCCGACCATTGTATCCAAAATCCTCAGATTCAAATGACACCAGCCTTCACTCTCACCCGTGGAATGACGAGTCGGCCAGTGATCTGTCAATAGAGGAAGGCCTTTCATCCTTTCAGGGCATTCTCCGCCTGATCTCTGAGTCCACGGGGATGCCCCTGGAGCCAATCCAGAAAAAGTTGTAGTACCCTCTCACGGATATCCTCCAGAGAGGGGATACCCTGACGGAAGCCTTTCCTGTGGCCGAAGCCATTGTTGGCCTGGTCCTAGAACTCTGGCAGCATCCTGCCTCCTGCCCAGCTCCATCTGCTCAGATGGCCCGCAAATACACGGTGCGCATGGGGTTCCTTTCAGGGTTCACAGAGCATCCTTCGGCCGAGAGCCTTGTGACCACCTCTGTGTCCAGATGTACAGGCAGTTCTGCCGACACCAATAGACCTTCAGATAAGGAGTCCAAGAAATTGGACCACTCTGCTAGGAAGGTCTATACGGCCTCCTCCTTAGGCCTCAGTCAGGCAAGTTCAGCCGTCATCGTGGCACACTTCTCCCATGCCCTCTTGGGGTCCTTGGATGAAGTCCTCCCACATCTCCCTGCCAACCTGCAGACTACGGTCAAGCAAGTCCTGGACCAAAGCCGTGCAGTAGCTAAGCAACAGCTCCAGATGGCCCTGGACACTGGGGACTCATGTGCCCGTTCGTTAGCATCCGCAGTTGCCTCCAGCCGCAGGGCTTGGCTGAGGCTCTCCAGCTTCACGGTGGATACCCAGCATAAATTGGCTGATGTTCCTTTCCTGGGCACAGATCTCTTCGGTCCAGGTATGGATGGTCACCTTCAGAGAATCGAACAGTCCAATGCCACCTTGGATGCTACTTCTGCCCAAAGTACTTCTGGTAAGAAGCAGCAGCAGTAGAAGAAGCCTTTTCAGAAGTCTTCCCCCGCAGCCCAGCAGCCCTCCTTTCATGGAGGTCAGCAGCAGCAGCAGGCTCAGGCTTGGCACCACCGATGCAAGCCCGGACCTACCCAGACCCGCAAAGGAGGTCGAGGTTCAGGCCCTGGAACCTTTTCCTCCAAGCCTGCCCAGTGACAGGATAGGGGCCACCACCCCTATCCCCATCATGCCAGCTCTGGGTCCTCCCATGGGTGGCCGGCTCCGACACTTCCTTTCCACCAAGTCCACTGTTACCATGGACATGTGGGTCCTAGAAGTGGTCAGCCAGGGTTTGCCTCTGGAATTCGAGCACTACCCTCCAAGCTGAGCCCGCACCCCACAGGAGGAAAGAGTATCCGCCCACACTCAGTCAGCTCTCAGAGACAACATTACCCAGCTCCTCAAGGAAGCAGGGGTTTGAGTGGCAGCTACTCCAATAGACCCAGGGTTCGTTTCCAGGTACTTTCTGGTTCCAAAGCAGACGGGGGCTGGTGCCCCATTCTAGATCTGCACGACCTGAACCAGTATCTCAGGTCCTGCACCTTCTGGATGGTAACTCTGTCCCAGATCATACCATCCCTGGAGCAGAACATGTGGTTCTGCTCACTGGATCTTCAGAACATGTTCTTTCACGTCCCAATCCATCCATCTCACCAATGGTTCCTCCGCTTCAGGGCAGAGGGAACCCTTTACAAGTTCCGAGCCATGCCATTCGGCCTGTCTTCGGCCCCATGGGTCTTCACCAAATGCACTATAGTGGTGGCAGCCCACCTCAGGCATCGAGGGGTCAGAATATACCCCTACCGCGATGATTGGCTTTTAGCATGTTCCACCCAGCAGGAGGTGGAGGGGTCCAGAGACCTGGCCCTCCGGACCTGCTCTCAACTCTGCCTCTTGATCAACGAGGCCAAGTCGGAGCTCATGTCTTTTCAGGTGATGCTCTTCATCGGGGCACAGCTTGGCTCCCGGCAGACAGAGTGGAGGTTCTCTCCTCCTCTACTCAATCATTTCTGTTTGGGCAATTGCGCCCTGCCCAGGACTTTCTGCACCTTCTGGGCTACATGGCGGCCTGCACCACCGTGGTCCGTTGGGCCAGGTGGCATATGCACCCCCTTCAATGGGAGCTGGATGCCCAGTGGATTCAGAGCCTAGGTCATTTCGACTAGCTGATCACTGTGACCCAGAAGATGTGGGACGCTCTCCAGAGGTGGACCATCCTAGACCGGTTGCAGGAAGGGATCCCGTTTGTCCTACCCGAGCCGATGGTCATCCTCACGACCGATGCCTCTCTCATGGGCTGGGGAGCCCACATCGGGGATAACAGGGCCCACGGGTTCTGGACCCCCGAGAAGTCCCGTTACCACATCAACTTGTTGGAGCTCAGAGTGGTTAGACTGGCACTGTCAGCATTCGCTCCGCAGCTTCAGGGACAAGTTGTTCAAGTCCAGATGGACAATACCACGACCATGTACTACCCCAACAAGCAGGGCAGCATGCACTCCCAGCTGTTGTGCAGGGAAGCGCTCCACATCTGGACACTCATGAGCTGAATGGAGGTGGATCTCCTAGCCATCCACGTGGCAGGAGCCTTGAATCAACTGGCGGATTCTCTCAGCCGCACAGGCGAGACATCCCATGAGTGGTCTCTCCATCCAGAGGTATCTTACAGTCTGTTCTCCCACTGGGGCAAACTGACGGTGGACATGTTTGTCTCCAGGGAAAACACCAAGCTGAGGCTGTTTCTTGCCCGCCTCCTCAGTGGGAATCGCTGCAGGGGAATGCCTTCTTGAGGCCATGGACACCAAGCCTCTTCTATGCCTTCCCTCCATTTCCCTTGATCCACATCGTGCTCCTCAAGGTGAGGAGGGACAAGGAGCAGGTGATTCTGGTAGCCCCAGACTGGCCATGACAGTTCTGGTATCCAGATCTCCTCAGCCTCAGCAACAGGCTCTCGAGGCGGCTTCCAGCATGCCCGGATCTGATCTCAGTCAATCAGGGGAAGGTATTCCATCCGGAACTTCAATCCCTGCACCTGACAGCCTGGTACCTGAGCGGCTCAAGTTCTAGGCCTTGGGTCTCTCCAGGGATGTACTCACAGTAGTGGAAGCATCCAGGAAGTAGTCAACCAGGAAATGTTACGTCTTCAAATGGAAAAAATTCTCCATTTGGTGTCAGGGCAAGGGCCTGGACCCTCTGTCCTGTGGCTAACATTCTAGACTACCTTTGGTCTCTGTCCAAAGCGGGTCTTCAGTCATCGACCCTTTAGGTGCACCTGGCAGCCATCCCTGCTTACCGGGCACAAGTCGGTCAGTGGGCGGTGGCACACGAGACAGTGGTCGGGCGCTTTTTCAAAGGCCTGGATCACATATCCCCTCAGGTGCGTGAACCTCCACCTCTGTGGGATCAACTGCTGGTGCTGGCAAAGCTCATGGGCAAACCATTTGAACCAATGCACAAGTGTGAGATGTCACACTTGTCATGGAAGACGGCCTTCCTGGTGGCTATCACATCTGCCAGAAGGACAGGGGAGCTCCAGGCACTCTTGGTGGACTCCCCTTATCTGGTCTTCCACAGGGACAAGGTTGTCCTGCGCCCCCATCCGAAATTCCGCCCGAAGGTGGTGTCAGAGTTTCACCTTAACCAAGTGATGACTCTTCCTGTGCTCTACCTGAACTACTCCTAGGATGCCCGAGTATAGGCTCCATATTCTGGACCTGCGATGAGCTCTCTCCTATTACAAGGAGAGGACAGCAGAAATTCAGGGAGAGGTTCGCCAGCTGTTTGTCACCTATGCTGAAGCCGTTTCTGCAGACCTGCAGCAAAGTGGACGATCGCAAGATGGATTACATCTTGCATTGATCTCTACTACAGGTTGGCAGGCAAGGAGCCTCCCAGTGGGATAAGAGCTCATTCTACCCGGCATACTGCTGCATCGGTGGCTGCTTCCAGTCACATCCCTATCCAGGAAATCTGCCAGGCTTCTACCTGGAAGACAGCAAACAGCTGTATCACCCATTACCACATCAACATTGAGTCACGCCGGGATGCTGGTTTTGTGGCCTCAGTTCTCCAGTCTCTATTCCCTAAGTAGGGGGTATGCACCTTGCCTCCCCTCCACCCCGAGAACTGCTAGGAGTCTGCCAAATAGTGTGGATGAACAACATATCCACGATCCTAGAAAAACTCACCTGTAACAGTAGTTCTAGGAGTGGTATACGTTGTTCATCCACATGGACCCACCCGACCTCCCCGGCTGCGACGCACACACCTGGTTTCCAGCACGCTAAGATCTGGCGTCATGGGGCAGAACTGAGAGTTATACTACCCGGGTGGGTAGGAGGAGCCAGCTTGAAGACCTTCCGGCAGATTTAAAGGGGAAAGGGACTATGCTAAATAGTGTGGATGAACATATACCACTCCTAGAACTACTCTTACAGGTGAGTAACCTGTTTTTCTATCCCATCTTGACCAGCACTTCCATGGGGAGAGATACATTTAAGGAAATGTAGCACTTCAAGACACGAAACTGAGTGAAGGTGCGGGGGAGGAGCTAAAGAGGGAAAAGTGGTAGGGGGAGAAAAGATTGGGGTGGGACATTAGGCATTCATAGCAAATCTGAGAAAAGGGAATTAAAGGCATTGGCAACAGTAGAGGAGTTATTTACAGCTAATATTGTCAATTGACATCTCAGGGGGGTGGGGTTGGCTTCCATTTTTCCCTAGGAGACCACTGATATTAGACCAGAATTTCCTTGGGTCACTGGCCGCGGTTGCAAGGAGGTTACCGTAGTATTTGCTTTTAGAAGATCTAATTTCACGTGTGTAGATATTACGCAGGGTGTGACAAGTGACCCAGTCTGCAGGTAAGGAGGAGGTTTTAGGTGCCGGAACGGTGGTGCTGAGGGTTGAGGCGCTGGATGTCACACCACGCGCCATGCTGGAAACCAGGGTTCAGGAACGGATTCGGGACACCAAGGGTCGCTTGGGGAGGGAGAGAATCGAGCGTCTGGATGACTGCTCTACTGGGGTGGGTAGTGGGCTTTGCATCGCTCACCAGTGGCCCCCAATGGAGATCGAGGCCACTGCAGTTAGCGATGCCATACTTAGGGGTGGAGAGGAGGTGGGCGTCAGCACGTTTGGTGCACAGACACCATTGCATGTCCACAATCCAGGGGCAACGTACATGCCAGGAAAAACCCCGCTTCTCACATAGGTGATGGCGCCCATTAGTGCCCCAGCACCACACACCCAATGTAGAGCTCCTACCCACTGGCTCTCCTGATCCCCCTGCTCTGCCGGTGTTCCCACGATAAGGGGCCAGTTGATGGACCAGGTAGGTGGGGGAGTGTCTGTCCCCGATTTCCCGGTGGGGAAAGAGCTTCAGGCAGGTGGTGGTGTAGTGGCGGTGAGTGTGGGTCGCCAGAGAGAGTTCCAAGGAGGCAGTGATCAAAAACAGTTAACAGAAAAAAATAAATAAAAAAAGAGGAGGTTTTATACTTAGCCCAGTGTTTATCCCTGGTTTTTACCATACAGAGGAGAGAGCAATGTAACCATTTCATGGGCAACCTCTGACCCATAGTCTGGTAGTCGAAATATGTTTCATTTGAAGGGAGGCGATGGTAGTGGTAAGTTATTCGGTGGCAAAGTCAACGTCACTTGAGGTGAAGAAAGGAGACTAATCGACATGTATGAGATCTTCAAGAAAGGCATCTGGGTTAAAGGCAGAGAAGTCAGTTATGTTAATAACCTTAGGAGGGCAGGAAGGGGGGGGGGGTAGCATCCCAAACACAGTAAACTGGGGAGTGATCACTGACTGAATCTGCAAGAACTCTGTTTTTTGCGATTCTATTCTTCCTATTGATTGGGATCCAGTCCAGAAGGATATGGTGGGAACCTTTACTGGATTGTCTGGTGAGGTCATTAATAGATTGGGAAGAGATGGGTCTTGCTAATGATGGATTCAAGGCTACTTGCGCTGGGCCCAAACCAGTCTAGAGTAAAATCCCCCATGATAATGACTTCATTTTTTTTTGAACAACCGATGGGAGGTGGTCCACTAATTCCGTAAAAAAAAACAACTCAGTTTTGATTTTCAATATTTTTTCATTTAGGAACCATAAAGTTGCTAAGATGACTTTATTTGCCTTATAAGGATCCGCTACGAATCTCAGCAGGTAGGAGCTGAATTTGATAGTTCTGGATTATTAATGACACTTACAGTGTTTAATTGGGGTATATTTCCAATGTTACGTAAAAGTTATACATTTTTGATGGTTATTAAATGATGTTCTATTAAAATCATAGTACGCGAAATGGCACCCCAGTGGTGCAGTTATGGACGGACTGCCTCCTCCTTAGGTTCACAGGTTACGGGTTCAAAGTCATTTAGCTTGTTGGCCATCAACAGACTTGCCACTAACAGTGGATGTATCCTAATTTTTTCCCCCATGAATGTATCTAGCTGGTGTTTAAAAGCACCAATATTAGGTGCTCAACTCGCAGAGGGCTTTCCGGCCCTTATTGAATGTTCTGCTTTTTTGCTGTATCACTACATGTACAACACCGGAGTGCTACGTGACCTAGAACCTGGACTAAGATTAATTCAGCACGCTGACTGCAGTGGACTGGGGACTTTTTTTTTGGGGGGGGGGTTGGTGAGTGGGGAGCAAAGACTTCACTTTCAAGAACTGGAAAATAGTCAACCAAACGTATGCAACAGTTATGTGGGACTTTTTGGGAATGCTACACTCGGGAGTGCTGTTGAATAACATTAATGTACTGAGTTCATATATTATCCTACAGAAAATGGAGGTTTTTAAAACATTAAGATGACCTAGAGCTCTAGCTGCCATACTGATTATCAAGAAAGTTAGTATGGGATACAAGACGTGAAATGGTGGGGGACAAAAGGCCTTGTTAGTCCACCAGTGCCCACGTTTCATCACCAAGTGACCATTTTAACATTTAAAAAATCAAAATATACCCCCATAGCCTATAATGGAGGCGTCGTCAAGCCTCCTGAAGCATGCGTCACAACTTTGCTGGAGTGCGAGGACAGGAGTTGAGCAGCTCCCAGAACTGTGGCTGTGCAGAAGTTTACGATCCCTTCCACAACTAAATTAGGAAATAAATTTTGTTCATATTATCCAGCTGGGTTCAGGTAAAGGTAAGGCACCACAACATGTGGTGCAAAGCCTTAACTTAGTGAACTCTAAGTCAGGTGTAGTGGGAACTTCCAGGGAGGATTTGGTTTTGAAGATCAAACAGGTACTTAAAGTGTAAGTGGACAAAAAAAGTTAAGTACAGTACTAACATTAAGCACTAACCAATTGTAAGACTGTAAACTCCTTTTCATTATAGTTTCCATATAATTAGTGTAACCACCCAGTCCCTCGGGTTACTAGAATCCTATCAGTATTATTGTTAGGAAGGTAGCAGGGGCTGTTGAGCCCGAGCAAGATGGAGATTTAGTGTTGGTGCTATTCATGTTGATTATATACTTTATTAATTTACTATACCTAGTGATAGCTTGCATTGGGAAAAAAGGAGATCGGAACGTTTCTACAACAAGAATGGGCAACCCAAAGAAAGACAAAATGCACCACAAAGGCACTAAAAGTAAGACTGTTTCGTGGCCTCCTGCCACGAGGTCTGCGCAGGGCCATTCTGCCACTGAGGACACTGTTGGGGAAGAGGAAACCCTACAGACTATGGGCATTAAAATCAACCGTCTAATTTACACTGTGTCTGGCCTTGCAGATAAATTTGATTCTCTGACCAATCGTGTTAACATTCTGGAAACGGAGGTCACAGCAGTAAAGACCAAGTCCACAGAAGCCAGGAAGAGATCGGAGGCGGCCCTGGGCGCCACGGCCATGTTAGTGAAAGAAAACGGGCACCTCCGCTGCCGGCTTGAAGTTCTGGAGAACCAAGCCCGGGCGGCTAATTTACGGATTGTAGGTATGCCTGAGCGGTGCGAGGGAGACCATTTGGCCCTCTTTCTTCATGAGTGGCTGGAACAACAGCTGGGGCGTCCCTTTTCTGATCGCCAGGTGACGATTCAAAAAGCCTACCAGATGGCCATTCGTGGACATCCCGAAAATTCTGAAGCTCCTTGGGCTGTTGCGGCTGTCCTGGATGGTGTGGGGTCGAGAGACTTTGTGTTGGCGCTGGCTCGCCAAAAGAAAGTATTGCTGCAGGATGGTGAACAGGTCTGACTTTATCCGGACCTCAGTTATGCAATCAGACAACGGAAAAAATCTTTTGATGGAGTCCGGGCAATGCTACGGGGTGCTGAAATTTCAAACAATATGTTGTTTCCTGCACATCTGCGATTTCTCCACAAAGGGAAAGTCTTTATTTTTTCAGATCCTAGAGAGGCTCTTAAATGGGCTCAGCGTCATGTTCCACCACCTAGCAGGAGGGAACATTCAGACCAGTCTAACTTGGATGAAGATATCAAAGGGGAAACCTGATTTTTCAATTGGTGACCTGGAGTCAAGGTTTGCTTCAAAAGAATTCTAAGGTGGACATTAATGCTGACTGTTATCAGTTTGTTTTTGTTTCTTCACAGTTCAAGTTTAATCTTTGGAACTTTGAGCAAGAAAAGCTCTTTATATTTTTGTTAACGGTAGCAGAAATGGCTGTGATCAGTTGGGGTGTTTTTTGGGCTGGCTTGTTTTTTCTTGTTTAACCTCTTAACTGGGTCTTTATTATAAATTGTTGGCAAATTCCCTGATGAGACAATAGATGTTATAACGATAGCCGATTCAAGTTCTTCAAATGAGGTTGTCCTTTGTATAGCAAGTTAGCCTATTGCAGGTTGTTAATCTGTTAATTCAACTTATTATTAGTGTATATGATATGGAACACTAAACAATTACTAGTAGGAAACCAATTTGGTCCCTACAAGCTTAGGTAAGCATGAAACCCTCACTTCCTCTCTGAGGAAAAATAGATTGTAATATGTTTTTGACATAAATGTTGGATTATAAACTCATGCAGCTCATGGGCTCATATAAACAGTTAGAAAATCTTATAATGCAGGAGAACTGTCTTATTTACTGATTCCCCCTAAGGGACATATCTAATAGAAGCAGTATGATAAAAAGTTTAACCTGCGTGTATTAAGAGGGGTGGCACCCTCAAGAGGGAACATTCTATTATAATTTCTTATATACTGCCTCAGGATGGTTTGACTATGTGTCTATTGCAAAGTCAATAAACATAAAGTTAAAAAAAAAAGGAAGGTAGCAGGCAGCTGGTGGGGAGCTCATTAGGGGCTCCCTACATAATGACATTGTTTACTCAGCTAGCCTGAGAGGAAAATGATTAGGTCATTTAGAACTCTAGCAGCAACATAAGCCACACTGTGTGGAGAGCTGCTCTGGGGAGCTTAGAATTCTCAGTCTTGAGTGTTGGTCAGTGAGTTGTGGAGTGAGGAGGTGAGAGTGGCTGAAGGACTATCAGTGGGCTCTGACAGATGGCCCAGGATTTCTTCACCCTAGTCGTGTGTCATTTCCAGCTTCCAGTTGAAGTGGCGGAGACAAGACTGCAGCAGGATTTCCTGGTTTTCTACTCTCTGTGAAGTGGAAGGATCTGCTTGTTCTCTCTGGACTCAAGGGGCAATCCCCTGAATATTCTAAGGTGTTTTCAGCTGCCTTGGCATAGGACCTGAAATAGACTGTAGACCAGCTACCCAGAAGAGTGCCTTTCCTGTCTCTTTTTGGTTGTTCCATGCCCAGTGGATGGAACAAGTTTTGTGTGAGTACTGAAAGGAAGACTAGATCTCCACATGTTCTTAAGAGAGTGGATAGTCTGGGGTGTGTGCAGTGGCGGCTCTACACCAGGGCCCGCCAGGGCACGTGCCCTGGTAACAAAATGCTGTGCCCCAGTTGGTGCAGAGCTTCCCCCATAGTAACAATATATCGGTGCCCTGGCTGCCATCTGTTGTGCCCCAGCTGTGCCCTGGTAACCATTTGTGGCTAGAGCCGTTGCTGGGTGTGTGTGCCCATAGATAAGGCTGGATCGCACCTGTCAGTGCCCCTAGTCTCACCAGTGTGAGTGAAGAAAGTTAAACTGTGGACCCCAGTGAGTGCAGTTTATTTTCTCTGTGTCACCCCAGTGTTGTGACAAGTAAAGTATGGGACCTCTAGCATTTCAGTGGGGAATGGGGGCTTCAATTGTGTAACCCTGAAGAATGGCAGAGTCTGTCAGTTGGGGCCAAGGGTGGGAGGAACACCATCTAAGCGCTTACAAAACAGGACTTCCTGGTTCGTAAAGGGCACCAGTGTTTTTACCTGAGCGAGTGGCCAAGCTGCAGGTTAAGGTGTGTGGGCTGTTTCACATAATTGCACCTATGTCCGAGAAGAGTTCCGAGTGTATGGCTTAGATTCACTAAATAACACTCATGGGAAAAGAGAGATGTATATCTGCGTGGCCCAGTGTCCACAGATGCACTTTTGGGAATCTGGGAAGAAGATGTTTCTGTTGTCATTCATGAACTGTACTGCATGTAAGGAGAGTTTCTGAATTTGTACCTGTCCAGCCTGGACCAACCCTTGGGGGTCCACTTCAGCTTTACTTGCCATCTGTTGAATAAAGCCATATTGCACAATCCCAGTCACTGTTGTGGATATTCCGATTTATTGCTTCTGGTTGTGTGCATTTACTGGGGCCCCCTCAGCACATGTCTAGCAGCCTCCACCCAGGACCTGGGTTGTGTTATTTACACGGGGTTCAAGTTGTTTGTTTCTGTACCCCAACCCCTCTCTTCCTCTAGAAAATGAGCCAGGTATACATCCGAATGCCAAGGGTGGTACCTAGCTTTTAGCAAAGTAAACTGATATGCCAGTATAAGGGCACCAGCATTTCCAGATATTTAGCTTGGGTAAACATTACAAAAAATGGAGGGTGTGCACATTAGTTAAAGAAGCGACCTGGGGGTTACATAAGGAACTATCTTGTTATAATCCCAAAGCAGTATTTTTTTTTTTTATTGAAATCTAGGATTACAAATACCTTTGAGCAGGAATTGCTCGTTTACAAAGGTTCCACGTCGAAGGAATGGGGGTTATACATACATACAAAGGTCAACATAATAATACATAGTTACAGAATAAAAAGTAGTAAGAGACTGAGTCATAGGAAATTCCAGTAATTCAAAATGTGCCAAATGTTAGGTAGCATGACATATCAGCCAAGGGCAATCTTAGAAATAAGCGCTGCAGGTGAGAGGGATGGGAGGTATGCAGGCAGGAAGGCCATCATCAGAGGGTAGAGGGTGAGGGTAAGAGCTCTAAAGTGAAGGGATAAAAGTCAGGAAATGCCGGGGAGGGGCAAGGGGTAGGCAGGTAGAAGGGGCAAGGGAGAGAGGTAGCTGTCAATGTATGTATTCCATAATTCTACATTATTAATTTCCCATCAATTAGGAGGACATATAAACCAGTAGATGGAGCACATGGTAACGAACTGCAGATTACAAATTTGAATCCCACCACAATATTGATTCACTGTGTAATCCCCGAACCAGTTACTAGATCTTCACATACCTCAGTCCTCTTAGGGCCTACAGAAAAAAATGTATTTGATGTCAACTCCCTAGCTTCAATACATAATGCCCCTTCCCTTAAAAAAACAGCAATCCCATGGGAACTGATTACATTATAAGCTTTGTAAAAAACACTAACAAAATGTGAACAATTAGTTTATCCCCACAGACAAGGTAACCTTAGGAGAGACTGGCTACATCATCATTACCGGGGCTTACCTGGCTGATATGATGGAATCCAACAGTGCCAGGAAGGCTTGGTCAGCTGGGCCTTCCAAGAAAAATACATCCACTAATTCCTTCTGCTCATCAGCACTCAGCACCGCCAACCAATCTCCGCTCAGGTTAGTCGTGAGGAACTGCAGGAATCTGGAAAAGTGTGCCTCTGCAAACTCTTCCCTCTCGTTGACTGGAGCTGGATTTTCAGCTCCACCCAGGTAGCGCTTTATGGTCCTTAGGGCCTCTGCAACTTGGTTCGTGTCCCTGGAGGATGAAAGGATACTGATGGCCTGCTTTACAACAAGCCGAACTTCAAGACCTTTGAAATCCATTCCTCTGTATTAGTTCTAGAACAAATAGGGAGAAAAGAATTGTGAATTAAACCAGCGGATACCAACCAGAGGGGCTCATGTGAACTCTACCCTGTGGGTGACCCCGTAAACTCGGGTTTGGGGTGAAGACTCTTGTCTCCAAGCACAGGCAGGGCTCTTGGCAGGATTTTTCATTTGGGGCTTCGGGACTTTCTTTTAAAAAAACAAACAAAAAAACAAACAAGGGTCTACAGCCCAAAAGTGGGAGTACCTGGTAAATTTCTGGGGGTCACCGGCCCCTGCAAGCATCGTAATGTAAGAATCAGTAGAGCACGGGGGCGGGCTCCATTGGTTTCTAGGGGGCTGTGTCTTAAACTAGAATTTTTAATGTTTTAGAAGGTGAAGTCAAACAAATTACAGACACACTCAACTAACAAGGCCCTTATTAGTTGAGCAGTAGCACATCATATTTGATCCAAAACATTAAAAATTCTAGTTTAAACACCATCCCACAGAAACTAATAGAGAGCGCCTGCGCTCTACTGATTCTCACAAGACGAGGGCGGACTCAGTCTATGGACTTATGGGCCTTGAAATGAGGCTCTTTGGGACAGAGCCCTGCACAGGCCAAGTGTAGATCAGAATGCTGTATGTTACCTTGCTGTTATATTTATATTTTTGTGGAGTGTATATGTTATGTTTATCCCTGCTCATGGCTGAAATGGCCTTTTAAGTAATTAAAAAGTGGGAATGTTTGCTATTAAATGCTGAGAAATTAGAATTGTTATGATACAGCTATCCCCCTACATGTTGTGACCTAATACAGTGGTGCTACTATTTTGGTACTGCAATAATTTTCTGCCCATGACTTGTATATATTATATTCATGCCGTATGCCTGCCTGTAGAAATTTATTACGTAATGTATGATTTGCATAAAAGCAATAAACATACTGCAAATTTCAAAAAAATATATATTATTTTAACTTTGTACTATAGTTACACTCCAAGATAGCCTTAACCAGTTATTTTTTACTTAAAGAGATTCACCTAGTTACCTGAAAAAGCAAGTGCACCCAATATATGGGTACCATGCCTCAGGAATATACTATAACTGCAGAGAGGCTCTCGAATAATCCACAGAGTAAATACCGAAGCTCGTAATTGCATACAGGGTGCCCAGGACTTCCTGCCCAGTACCGCCCATAGCCTGCTCTCGCCAGCCAAGTTATGAGACGGATGCTAAGAAGAGATTAGGGCGCATTCTATTATAGTCAGACGGGTAGCTTGATCTTTATAATGTAATCGATATGATTAAGGAACGGGCACGGGGTTGACTAACAGTGCCCTTGTTCGTCGACCCATGCCCACCTTTCACCACCAAGTAACCATTACATTATAAAAAAAGATCGGAAACCTGCCATCCATTGTCTATAATGGAGCGCGCCCCATGCTCTCCCTAGCATCGCGTTATAACTTGGCCGAGAGCGGGGGTGGAGCGTGGGCGGTACTTAAGACCTGGAAGTCTTGGGCACCCTGTATACCTAATTTTACGAGCCTTACAGCGTTTTAGCCTGTGGATTATATTCCGAGCATCTCTGCAGTTACAGTATGTTCCTGAGGTAAGGCACCCATATAATGGGTGCACCAGCTGAAACTGGTAAATCTCTTTAAAGGGAAATTTTCATGAGCAGTGTCCCTCCTAGTTTGAAAGCTCATGAAAAGCACCATTTACCTTAAAGAAGAACTGCACTGAATCTACAAGTCATACTTCGCAGTAGAAGCTGTCTTTTAATACCGGTTCAAATTCTGTTATTGCTCTAGCTATCCAGGCTTTTTAGTTATACTAGTGGGTGTTTCTGATTTACATTAGATAATCCCCAAAACTCAGTTTTAAAATCGGGGACAGAGCCTTTAGGTAGCGGATCCAGCACTCTCGAATTACAGAGGGCTGAGATAGGCTTCATCAGCTGAAATATTTAAAAAAAAACTTAAAATCTATCTCTTTGCCCAGGCATTCGGCACTACTAAGGACTCTTGGTTTTAGTCAATTATTATTTAACCTACAAATATCTGTGAATTCTATGCTTGATGTTTATATCTGGTTTTATTGTATATATTTTTTTGAACTTTCTATTTATTACTATTTAAATAAAAACAACAATACAAAAAATATACTCATACATGATATTCAAATTCACTAAGGTAACATACTGCCGAGTCCAGAGAATAATGGAGAAAGAAGTACAATAAAATATAATCCCGCAATCTGGCACAGTAGAAGTGGGGGGAATCTACAAGGTGCCACTTTGGACCACTGTACTAGTCTGGTCCACCTTGCTTTGGGAGAGAAACCGGACAACTCTACCGAGTCGATTAGGGCCCGCTGGTCCTTGGAATTGGGGACCGATCTTCCGGCTACTAACTGGAAGATGACCTCACCACTTATGCTTAAAGCCTCGCTTTCCCCATATTGGAAAGAGTTTGTGTGGAAATTACTATATAGATTTTTCCGCACTCCTGCAGTGGTAGCTAGTTTTACAGGAAATCCTGAAGGAAGGTGCTGGAGGAGATGTGGAGCAGTACATGCAGACCAGTCCCACATATCTTGGAACTGCAGCATGTTGGGTCCCTACTGGGGGGACATAGTGCAGGAATTGGTGGCAATATATGAAAAGCCAGGTCTTTTTACCCCTGGGTATATACTGACAGCTACTACCCCATTTGGTCTAAAAGTAGAGAAGAATGTATACCTGCAAACTACATTGCTAATATTGGCAGCAAAAAAGGTAATAGCCAGACTATGGGAAACAAACAGGCTGCCAACTAAGGGAGAGTGGCTAAACTTGACAAGGGAGATATATAGGTTGGAGAGGATGGCGGCCAGAGTACGGAATAGAGTGGAGGTCTTTGATACAAAATGGAGAAAATGGATTATGTATCACTTAAGCACTTATTCAGACTTTGTTCCCTGAAGCTAATCAAATCAATACCTGAGCAATGTTAAAATGAGATTTGTCTATTACATGTGATCAATTAGTCCCAGTACTGGATGAGAGTTTTTAAAGTCTAATGTATAATTATATAAGCTGAACGAACGTATCTATGTGATGTGACATGACCTGTATATGTACAAATGTCCTCATACGTAATAAAAACTTTATTATAAAAAAAGAAGTGGGGAAAATCTAAATAAAGTCAATAAAATTGTCCATGAGAAAAGTCCCAATAATGCCAGCCGCTTCAAGGAGCAGGGTGGTATCCAATAGGTAGAATTTTAAGAAAGATCTAAAGCACCGACCGGCGTGCTATTACCCTAAAACGTAACATGATTAACAGGAAGGAAATGGCTTTGAGGACGTTCACCATTAACAGCACAGCAGAGACATCCAATAACAGACATAACAGTAGGCTATATCAGTAATAAGCATCACAATACCTTCGGTAACTAAATAAACCCTAGAAGTTGCTGGTAAAACAAACTAGAGAAAGTAATTATAAACAGATAGGCTGGAACCCCATGTAAACAAATGCAAGGTCCCAAGGAAAAAAGTCCCCAAGCCAATGTTACCAGACCCAGTTTCAGTGCAAGCCTAAAAAGTATACCCCTCCCCCTATACCCTTCCCCCCTTAAATTACCAACATATTAAGACACAACACCCAGCAAAAATAAGAGAGGGTTATAGAATAGTAACTTGCGATAGACCGGTCCTTCAGTCCTCCTCCTGATACGACTCTCTTTCCATAGGTTCTGCAGTAGATTGGGCAGCAAACTCTGATTCTGTGTGTTCCAGCCACCGGCCCGCATCCTTAGGGTTGGAAAATTGCCAGGACTTTCCTCCATAGGTGATCCTGAGCCTAGCTGGCAGGAGAAAAGAGTGAATTACTCCCAATGCCCAAAGACATTGATGAACTGCATCAAATTGTTTGCATCTGGCTCTCATCTGACTAGAGAGATCCGGAAAAAATGTTATATCCCGATCCTGGGTGGTAAGTGGGTAGGCAGCCCTCACAGCAAACAATAAAGAATCTCTGATCTCCTAGCGCGTTGTGCAAAGCAACACTGTCCTGGGCTGGTTGGGGGAATTTGGCTGAACTCGTGCAGCCACTCGATAAGCTCTCCGCAGGTGAGACCAGTCGAAATCCTCCGGAACCTTAAGGTGGTCGGCCATCCAGTCCCTCAAAAGCTGCAGCAAATTGGTGCCCTCTGCACCCTCTGGTATTCCCAATAGCCGCACACTGCCGGCCCGAATTTCATTTTCCAAAAGTTCTAGCTGACTACGCAGCGAGGAGTTTTTCTTAGTGATCGTAGTTACCGTCGCCTGAGTTGTAATACTTCTTTTGTCTGCTTCAGTAATCGTAGTAAGCAAATCCTTAATCACTGCAACGAGAGATTCCAATTTAGTTAACGTTTTCGCTATTTCGGAATCCATTGCTTTGATGGAATCAAGAATCATTTGTCAAGGGGTCGTCGATGAACGATCACCCCGGCTGCCTCCTGCCTGGCTGCTGGTACCTCCGGCCTGGTTAGGTTCTGGCGTGGTTGACTTGGAGGACTAGAGAACTGGTTTGTTTGACGTCCCATGGCGGAAGTTTGGTATCCTTTGGTAGCTTATAGACTTCTAAGTCAGAAGATTATATTTAAAAGTGAATAGCCCAACTCAGATTTTGTCACAAACTAAATATATTAACTGCTGTGCAGGAGCTCTTCTAGAAAACGTCCAATCCAGAAGTTGGCTCTCTGGCGCCGCCCCCGCCCCCTTTTTATATTATGTTAGCCGACTGTGGTGTGGATTTTATCTTATTTATGTAGTATGTGAGTGTTGATGCATATAATTTTTTGTAATGGTGTCCAGGGCCTCCAGGGAAGGGCACCAGAAATAAATAGAGAAGCTACTACTACTACATGCTGCTAGTAAGAACCATTTTAGAAGTGTATGATGTAGTTTATGGCCCCGTTTTACTCTTCTGTTGTTGGCATAATGCATCCATGTTCTACTGTAGAACTCTGTGGCTGAGAAGAACAAATTACATCATACAATTCTCAAATGGTATGGACCACCAGACTGTAAAGTAGAAACATCCACTGAGTTTACAAAATGGCCTGTACAGGTGAAACAATTACAGAATTTGAACCAGTAGGTTCTGTTGGGAAAAATGACTTACAGGTTCAGTGCAGTTCTCCTTTAAAGAGCAGCTGATGCCACTGGGAAAACACAATAGCTGGACACAATTCTGCTTGTATTTCATGTATCTTCTATAGACTTCGCCTCTCCATTATTTATTACTGAAGAAGTTCCCACAGAAGCAAGATCTTTATCCCTAGAGTTCATCTGCCTCTATAGCTTGCTCCCTACTTGACATCATAATACTCCTGTGTGACATCACAGCCTGCCGCCATGGGTAACTGTGATGTCACAAGCAGAATACTATGACATCAGGTTGGGAAGAAGCAATAGGCACAGATGAACCCTTAAGGAACAACTCTCCTGTTTTCATGCATATGACCTCAGTAATACATAATGGGGATAAAAACTACAGCGCTAATGAGAAATATAAGCAGCTTTGTGTCCAAATATTATGCTATTCAAAGTTCTTCTTGAGGCATCAGTGTAAGTGGGCAGCAGTCGGAAGCTATCCATAAGTCTACCCTATACTGGTACAACACTGCCACCATTTTTGGAACCATAGGATTTTCTGCTGTGTAAAGCTATGCCCAACTACAATGTAGGGGGCCTGCCTCTAGATCGGGCAATATAAATGTGTGTGTGTTTTTTTAATACATTCATGATTATTGTTTTGCAGAAGAAATACAACAAACAATATACAGAGTACAAAAAACAACACGCATGGACCATAGACCGACTAAGAACACATAAGATATTGTAACGGGTGCAAGGAACAGAGAGGTACATACTTCCACTGCTTCTGGGCATGCCCCAGATTACAAATATTCTGGAAAAGGATAGCACAGACCCTGAGTGGTATTCTGGGCTTAGACATACCTCTCACTCCAATTAACCTATTGTTTGGCATGGAGACGGGAGAGGGAGAGAAGTGGTCCCCACATAGAACATGGCTCAGAGTGCTGCTCTGACAGGCCAGACAGGCCATTCTGAACACTTGGGTATCGGCACTGGATCCTTCCATTGAGCAGTGGTGCTCTCTGACTATAGGGGCTTTGGTAATGGAAAAGAGGTCTTATCAGATTAGAGGCAAAATAGAGACTTTCCTATCCATATGGAGCCCCTTTATAGCAACACTGACCATGGAGGAAGCATTGGTCTTACAGGCTGGGAGTTAAGGCCTGAGCAGAGGGACCAATAGCAGAAAGGGAAGAAGGATATTAAGCGGCATATAAATTTAAATTTAAATTTATGAATTGGTGGAAAGCAGTAGAGGAATAGTAATAGACTAGAGAACATGATTTGTGTGGTATATGTGGACCTTTGTAAACAGTTGTTAGAGTTTTAATTGTACATAATATGTGTGTTTTAACAATGTCTGTAACTGTTTTTATATGCACAAAACCTTAATAAAAGATTTAAGCAAAAAAAAAAAGAACACATAAGGTAAATCAATTATTGCAAGATACATGTCAACTCAACTCATTTTTATTTCTTTAAAACGCGCACATCAAATTATCTAAGCGCTTGTACAAAAGATAAAACACAACAGGATAACACATCTCACAGAATAAAACATAAAAACAGCAAAATTCATTAAAATAAGTTATCAAAATTCTGGGAAAGCACATGTGAATGGATAAGTCGTTAATGCCGACTTAAAGCTCTCTACAGTCAGGCACTCCCTTACCGAACGAGGTAGAGAATTCCACAGGGTCGAGGCAGAAAACGAAAAAGCCCTAGCACCAGATGACTTCAGAGAGACCTGGGGAATCTCCAGCAATCCCTCATCGGCTGAGTGAAGTGGACGGAGGGGGCAATAAGGATGCAGAAGTTCTTGCAGATAGCGCAGACCCTGTCCATGTAGGGCATCACAGGTCAGCAAACCGACCTTGAAGGTGACTCGCCACTGAACTGGCAGCCAGTGGAGCACAGGTGTGACATGGCAAGATTGAGGTAAGCCAGTCAACAACCTGGCTGCCGCATTCTCCACCAGCTGCAAGCGACGAATGTCAACCCCCGGAAGCCCTAGGTATATGGAGTTGCAATAATCAAGGTGTGAGGTCACAAAGGCAATGACCAAAGTTAGAAGGTCATCGGGTGGGACCACGTGTCTCACCCAAGCGATATTCCTCAGATGGTAAAGAGAGGCTTTAACGACAGCCGACACCTGTGATTTAAGCGTCAGCCCATCATCGAAAATAACACCCAGATTACACACCCGATCTGAGATCAACAGCTGGCTGCCACCGATCCAAAGCCCGGAAGGCCGCCCCGCCAGTCGTCCCTCAACTCGACAACCCGGGTCCAGAACCAACATGTCGGTGTTGTCCAGCTTCAGTTTCAGCCAGTTAGCACTCATCCAGTCCTGGATCTTGGCAAGGCAGTTGTTAAACATCGAGATCGCATCTGCCTGCCTGGACACAAAGGACATGTAGAGCTAGTATCGTCCGCATAGCAGTGGAAACTCAGCCCACACCACCTCACAATGTCACCCAATGGCAGCATATAATCTATGAACAATATGGGCAACAACACAGAACCCCGAGGGACCCCACAAGGCAGAGAGACTGGGTCAGAGGAATAAATCCCTGACACCACTCTCTGAAACCTGCCGGTGAAGTACAAGTGGAACCACCTGAGGACTGTACCAGACAATTCGACAGATACATGGGGAAATGCTCTTAATTTAGTGGCTATCAGTGAGGTCAAATGTCAATTACAGTAAACCATATATATTAAAACGTCCAGCGTGCCATTTGGTGGCCTGATAGATTAAGCTTTCTTTAAAAGCTGAGATCGAGGCATTTTTTAAAACATATTATTTATTTACTGTACTTTTGTTCTTCTGCACTGCAGCCCAAGCCCACCCACCAACTCACCCCGTCACACGCCTTCTCCGAGACCTACCTCCGATGCTTGATCCTCCCTGGCATACTCCTGAAGACAGGGTGGCTGAGGGGTAGGCAGATGCCCCCTGACAGAGTTATAATGTGGTCAGTGGTAGGTACCATGGTCAGCTGTGCAGGGCCCGCAGTATGAGGGCAGTAACATGCTGCTTTGTCTGGGGGGAGGGGATCTTTGTTCCATTGTTCCTGCCCATGCACACGAATGTGAGATGGCAGAGCTTATCAGCATTCTCCCATCCTTTTTTTTTCTTTCTCTCTCTCCTCTGTCCTCCACTCTCCCATTCTTCGGGAGTCGCTTGTTGTTCTGTTATGCTCTCACTCACCTGTCCGTCATCCGGAACAGTCCATCCCCCATGAAGCTGTGGTTGTACCCACCCAGGCGGGTACGGGGTGAGGGCCTGTTCACCCTGTGTCTTTTAACTTCGTCGGGATGCTGTCTCTGGAGGTGGCAGGGGCATTGAGGGTCGGGACCATGGCGCTCCATCTACTGGGAGGCATTGGGTGTTTTTCCGGCTTTCTGGATGTGCTGTGTGCCCATGATGTCAAGGCGCTATGAGCACCGATGTCCAGCATGCCTACCCTCTTAGTCCCCGGGCCTGCTATACCTCGAGTCTCCACTCGGGGTCACTCAGGCACCGGGTCAGGTACCCCCCTCCCCCCTGGAGAAGGCGAGCTGTCCATAGGATGCTCAGACCTCCTCCCCCTGGCTGGCCCTCCAGCTCCCCAGGCTCGTTCTCGAACCCAGGTCGCTGGCATCGCAAGCAGAAATCCAACCGCCCAGCATCCTCCCTTCCTTGATCTATACTCCACACTTGCACTGCCTCCTGTGGATGCCCAGGTGGTGGCAGCACAGCGGAGTTTGTTGTCCCTCCCACCTGGACAAACAAAATGTCCTCTGAGATGCTCAATCATCTTCCCTTGGCTGGCCATCTGATGACTCTGATGACTCGGCTTGTTCCCAAAACCAGTCACTGGCATCGCAAGCAGCAGCATTACTGCTGTACAGATGGGACAGCTTGGGGTCGAGACATAGTGATCCACCAGCCAGGATTAAAGAGGCCCTAACATTCCTTGTTTGGTTAGGAACACAAAACTGCAGGAAGTGTTTTTTGGATTTACAGAGAAGAGATTAGCAGTGTTCAATGCTCAGCAGGTTGCACACTCACCCCTAGACCTGAAGACTGGAAGCTTGTGGGTTCTAGCTCCACACCGGGAGCTTGGGCTAAAATTCCAGCACCGACACTGTAGTGTAGCATGAGGGGGATGCTGCATTCCTGAGGTCCCATCTTTTGGATGAAACACAAAACCAAGGTCCTGTCTGCCTGTTCTGGTGGTTGTTCATGTGGATGTTAAAGATCCCATGGCACTTCCTGAAAAGAGATGGGGAACTTCCCTGGTAACCTGGTCAAATCCCTTCCTTCCAATTCACTAAAAAGAACCACTAACAGCTCAACCAGATTCGGTAAGTCAATTTGCATCTATAATCCCCCCCCCCCAACGCACTAATGAGGCTGAGAACTGCCTAGCCCTCCTTTCCAGGTAACAAAAAACTAAATAAATATAAGCTGGTACAGCGATAGCGCTGTCGCATAACAGTGCAGACAACCTGGGTTCCATAGCAAACTTGACGCATCAGGGGGTGGGCCCGCGGGATGAGGAGTTAGTGCTCAAAGGACTGCTCTGCTCCTCCAAGGAGGGGGTGAGTGGCACACAATGTATGGAAGATGACCACAGACCCCTCGCAGGCCCCACAGTGGTGACCCAAGGCATGGCAGAGACTGGATCCAAGTCCAGTGGACTGAGAAAGCCTCCCTGCCACAGGAGGCAAGTCATGGGGGTAACTGGGTCAAGGTACGTCCAGGAATAAACGGGTGATGAGTTGGGGGCCAGCCAGAATGTGGGATACATATACAGATACAAAATTAAACAAATGAATAAATATAATGCAGTGGAGTTGGGGAGCTCCTTTTGAACACTGTTACCAGCCAAGCACCTTGTTACGTTCGGTGAGGAAAGTACATATTTTTCAATCACGATCAAGTGAAGTATTATCTGACCCTAAAATAAGTGGAGATGACAGTAAGAAAAGAGAGAAAAAAATCAACTGGCAGAAATGGAAGGAGTTGAACAGAGCAATGAGCCCACATGAACTTATTAAACAAACATAAAAATATTATTATGAACTCTATCACATCATTTTGAATTCATTTCTAATTATTATTTTGCTTTTTATGTTACAAGCCTGTCGGTACAGCAGCAGGTCTGCAGCGTGTGAGGCTGGCAACCCAGGTCTGGGAACAAGCTCAGGGTGCTTGAGGGCTGCCAAGGGAGAGGTCCGAGCATCCCACAGGATGCACTTGCCTCCTTGGATAGGAGGCTGACCAATCACAGATGCAGGAGCGCCACCTTGGGTCCCAGAAGTGGAGCCAGGCAATGGGGGACAGTGTAGGACAGGAAGAAACAGAAGAGTTAAACATGCCATGCACATCCGCTGCATGCATATTAGGGGCGGGTTAACAGCTAGCAAGTCAGGGAAAATGAACATGGGAGAAAATGCCTCCTAATCTGGCAAGATGGCACATTGGCACGCTTGGGCCTCCCTCCCACTGAATCTGGACTTCAGAGGGAACAAGTCCCTGAAGGCCCTAAGGGCCGGCATCTCAAACCACAGAAAAGGTAGGAGGATTTGAGGTACAGGGGTGGGCAACAGGGCCTGGCAGTTGCCAAATGAGTCAGAGTGCAGCCATGGGTACAGGAGGAAGAAAACAGTAAAAGGGAAAAAAAAACTGAATTTTTTTCACACTTACAGCTATATTTGTTGACTTATCTGAGTCTGGTTTTGTGCGAGTCTAAGTCTGTTTTAAAGAAACTAAATTATCAGATAATTATTTTTCTGGGTTGTTTTCAATTAACTAGACTTTAGTTATTATATCTATCAATTATTACACAATGGAAGATGAGAATGCCGCTCTCCGATTCGTCAGTTGGCACCTCTTGCCTGTTGTAAATCCTCCACAGTACCGAGAAGAGGTACCAGCCGCCAGTCAATCGCATTTCGAATGTCCCAGAAATCACTCTGAGCATTACCAGCAAAGAAAGCAGTAAACAATGACCTGCTAAACCGCTAACTATAAAGCCGCTATAGCTAAAGCCCGTCTGCTTTCAAGACAGGCTGCTGCAAGTCTTTTTTGAATCCAGCCCCCCCTCCCCAATCATTTATCAGTTCTCCAGTTTTCTTTCTTTAACTGAAACAGCTCCGCATTTCAGTCTGTTGCGGAGCAGGTGAACACTTACCCGAACCGCCAAGTGAACAGTCAACGTCCGGTTTGCAGCTCCGTTCACAGTGTTGCCGTCGGCTTCTCAGCGTTTTGGAAGTTGTAACTGCACTGATCTCTTTTTCTTTCTCGTTTTTTTTTTGTTACTCTTTTCGGGCTCTTGATAAAATCATGCTGTGGGAGTGGGGCAGCGATTACCTGCACAGATAAATCATGGCTTTACGACACTACTGGGCTCAGAAATGGAGGCTCACAAAGCTGCAAGGTAAAAAAAACAAAAACACCAGGCATTGTAAATCCTAGCATAACCCACACCCTGTCATGGTATATTGCTTAAACATACTACTGTAATGACAGAAGGGACTGAACTTTCTTGTCCACCCCCCTACCACGTGACATGACAATAATGATACTAAATTTGAGTATGGACATCCACACTTACTACTAACCATAATGTTACCCCTACTCATGTTATGCAATTCAATACTATTACCTCTCAGAAATCTTGTGTAGTACTAGCTTCCACAACCTCATAACTCCACATACAGTACATGATTAGCCCATTTCAGCAGTGGTGCTGAAATGTTATAATACAAGTCTGTTTTTACCTGTGGTTTTCAAACCTTGTTCTTCATGTTCTGGAACATGGAACCCCCTTGTTCTTAATATTTCGGAACATGAAGAACAAGTTTTGGTTTCCCTGCCAATAAAATAGCGCCCTCTTGTGCAGATTCAAAATCGTCCGTTTAAGCCTCAAGCAGTCACCTCAATTCTGACACTGGCATGAACATCACAAACACTGTTTCTTTATGTTCTGTTTCTGTTTATCCCCATTCTGGTCGACCCCATCTGTCAAACACCCTAGCCCCGTTACCCCAACTTCCATCGGGACTTACCATCATTCATCTTACCCAATCTGCAGGGTTCCCACACCCCTGCTGTGGTCAGAATCCACTTTTGGCCGGTGTGCCAGCTAGGTGGGTGTGGGACCTGCAAGTGCTAAGCACCCTCCTGCCACTCAAATTTTTTTGTTTTCCGTCACCTGATGGGTATGGTGTGCAGTGACAACAGGACACATGCCATGTGCTCCTGCACAACATGCATTATAAAACAAGCATTAATGCTTGGTCAAATGACGACTTGTCATTGGCCAGAAAGTGTCACCTGACCATGCATTAATGCCCCGGTAGGCACACAGTTGGCATAAAAAGCTTTTATGTTTTGCTTTTTACAGTTAGCAAGCAAGCCGTTTTATAAGTGCAATAACCCACTCCAGACAGAGCATGTATCAGGGGCATGAATGCACCTCCTGCCTGGTTAAAGTCACTCGAGCAAGCCCTCATGCCTCACAACGCAGCCAGGGTGTGCATTAATGCCCCGATACACCCATGGTCTGTCGTGGGTTATAGCATACTCAAGTGTCTGCAATGCCTCCCTGACGCTGAACCCCAGGCTGCCTTTCCCCCAGCTTCTGCCAGGGGCTAGGCAAGCGCCTGTCTCTGCCTACTCCGCCCCAACCCCCAAGAAGAGGAATGAAGGAGGCTCAATCTTCCTCCCCCCAGCTGGCCCTCCAACGCTCCAAGTGAGCTTCCAAATTTGGGTCTTCGACATCATGAGTGGTAGCACTACCACTGCTGCACCGGAGAGCCAGCTACAAAAACTGTTTTGACACCGAGCACAATTTTTTAACTGACATAAAATGGCACAACTTCCACGTGACGGTGTCTAAGTAAATCATCAGAACAGGTATATTGGAACTTTTTGCATGGGGAAGAAAAAAAAAAGAGTAAACAAGATAAAAATATTTTTTGATTTTTACTCATTGATGTGTTTTGTTCTTCGTAATCACTAAGTTGGTGTTAGTGCCGGTGTTTACCTATGTTTCGGGATACTGTAGATCGGCCACCGGGCACGTCCCGGTACAACAGAAGTGCAAGCGGCGAACATTCAGTACCGACAGATGCCTGTCTGGTTCTTTGGTCTCATGAATCGACTACAGGCGGAACGACGTCAGCACTGCGCGCGGCAGCGGCGGCGGCAAACCTGTCTCGTGACGTCAGCCTCAGTGCGCGAGTCGGGGATTTTACGGGAGAGTCGAGAGTCTCCGGCCGAGCGAAGATGTAAGTCTGTAGTAGAGTTTATAACAATCCGTTGCCAGCCTTCTTGGTGCTAGCTGCATTCAGTTTAAAAAACGGTCCCACGAAGGTGGTAGGTTCCAGGCCTCCTTTCTGCACTGGAATTGTATAGAAAGAAGGGTTTTTGTTGTGTCTGGTTCGTGTTAAATTTAGCTCCAGGCGTCTCTGCGGCCTAGTCAGCGAGTAGGTCAATGAATGAAAATAAGGGCAAATTTAAGAGTTAGCATAATTCCTGTTTCCAAACCGCTTGTCCTTTAAGCATAATACGTGGGGTCGGGCATGTAGCTATAGGGGGGCACTGGCCCCTGTAATTTGCCCCGCCGGAAATTTTCAGACTAGTCCAGATTGCTTTAATATGCTTGGTAGTTGCCCCAGTCATTCTGCACTTCTCGTTTTACTTTCCTAGCTTCGGGCCTGCGTGGAGTATTGGTGTTTACATTGGCATACATAGCGCTGTAGGGCTCCTCGCACCAAAATGTTTGTTAGCCAGTGGCTCGTAACGTTCGAAAAGCTGCTGTCCTTAGTTGGTTAGTGATTGACTCCTGGAAACGAACTGTTGCAGTTTACTGTGCCTTTCCTGGTCACCTTTCGTGCATTGTTGATAAGGAAACTGTGGTACCTTCGTGGCTGGGCAGTTAGTGCCTGCAGTGCAGCTCTTGTCTTTGCGGATCAATCCAGAAACTCAGGCTGCCTGAAATCTGCTGTTTGCGTTGCTTCTTGATAAAAAAAAAAAAATATGCAAACCTTTCAGTGAACCGGGGTTGGCTCTGAATTACAACGCTTATTTCACTTTTTAAATTTCGGAATCTTCAGGAGTCTGCTTGGGGTCTTCAGCAGGGGTCAGTCCAAGCTTTGTTCTGTATACAAAATATTATCAGCTTCTCTGAGCTTGGGCTCTCTTCCCCCAGCTGCTTTGAATATGAAAGGCATAACATTTGATATCATCATGTTTATCCATCCATTTAGTGATGGAAAGGGAAGAACTATTAAGCAGAAGCTCATGTCCAATAGTAATCTGCAGTTCTGAAGGCAAAGATGAGATCTAAGAAGCTAGTGACTGGCAAACTTAAGTGGCCCTACCCTGATCCTAAATTATTTGAATTTGATGATGGTGTAGGCCCACTGTGATGGAGTCCGTTTATAAGCAACCTGGGCACTGAAGTGACGCCAGCAATAAGACACCACGAGGTGTGGGTTATGGCCTGATAAGAACACGCCCCACAGCCTTTAGCTTCTGGAATGTGCTTCTATCAGGCCATAACCCACACCTCTGAGTGTCTTACTGCACTTATAAAATGGGCCCCTAAGCAATTTTTAAAAAACAAAATCATTTAAAAAGTCATTAACCGCCCCTATCCTTCTGTCTGCACAGCCGCTTGAAAGTGGTTAGTGCTATAGGTTGACGCCAGGGTTCGTGGTTACAAATGGCTTGGCAAGTGACGTGGTGCCTCTACCTGTGGGGATCCTTATAGCAGCGTACTGCCAGGGTGCTTCCCCACAGGAAATAAAATACAGCCCCCTCCCTTGGTGAAAAGTAGAACACACAATCCCTCACCCCCGCAACTTATTACTCTAAGCTTGCAAATATTACACTACACAATAATGCAAATAATTCAGCAATTGCAGTAAAACAAAAGGGATTTATTTTGGGTCTGGATTATGTGGTAAGGAACAAGGAAAGCAAAGGGTAGTGAAACATTCAACAACAAGCTTATGATAAATACTGTAATCAGGTAAACTAACCGGATACCACAGCATTATAATCCAGTATTCCCTGTTTCAGTCCCTCTCTCCCCAAACACTGGTGCACCAGTTAACCCCACAGTCCCTGTGGGAGCTCCCAGATACTTTGTGTGCAAACCGAGGCGTTGCAGGCCTGTGATGAGTAGCACTGTTGCAGTGGTTGGATGCTGCAGTTGCAAGTTATAAACTACACCAGTGGATGTACATATACAGTTTATCCTGGCTGAAACTGTTGCTGTGGGCTTAGCCAAGGTTGCGCAGGAAGCCCAGTTAGTAAGTTAGCTAGCTGAGCAGTTAAAAAAGTATTGATTTGGGTAAAACCCAGTACTCGCGATCTTTTGGTGAACAGATGGTGCAAGAGTTGGGGGACATCTCCCCTTGCAAGCAATTGGGAAGAACAGGTAGAACTGTTGTGGATGCGGACGTTGATCCTCTTCGTCCCACAGAGGGACCTGTCTTCACTGACTTTCGACAGGTAGGCAAGCAGTTGTCTTCACCCCACAGAGGGGCTTTTCTTCACCCACCTCGACAGGCAAGCCGGTTTCTTCACCCCACAAAGGGACTTGTCTTCACCCACATCGACAGGCAGGCAGTTGTCTTCGCCCAACAGAGGGACTTGTCTTCACCCACCGTGTAGGTAGGCCAGCAGTTAGGCAGGCAGGACTGCAGAGCCCAGGTCCCCTGGCAGAAATCAGTCTTTTGTAACAGGATGGTGAGGCAGTGGATTTTTCTCAGCAGCCTTGGTTGCCAAAACACAGCAGTTCAGTCCAGATGATGTGAATCCTCTTGTCTGGGATTTACCAGGCAATTGGCAACAGGTTTTCAAGTTCTTAGTTCGTTTTGGCGCAGACTAAATGGTTTTAGGCTGTGACAGCAGCAGGAGCTGTCAGAATCAGTTGTTGTTACTCCAAATTGTCAAAAAGACCCAGGGTCAAACTGTCAACCCCAGAATGTTTAGTTTGAATCATGACACTTCATTGGTCACAGGAGTCTCGAGTTCCACGCGCTGATTGGCTATACTGCAGCTACCAATAGGGTTCCACGCTGTCTTCAGGCAGACCACATCCAATATGGTCGCCCCATACAGTTCTGTTCATCTAAGTCCAAAATCATAAATTGTGTAAAGTCTTGGCAGCATCTGGCTGCATGTAGAGGACCCTCCTGGTCTCTTCTAGTGGTTGCTAGGGCCAGGGAGCACTTTGGGGGGACAGGAGCTCCGTTTTGCAAGCTCCCCAGCAGGAGTGTAACCGGGAGAAAAAAATGGCACTTTTCGGCCACTAGGAATTCTGGGACTTGTAGTCCCAGTGGCCATTTTGTCCCATTACTCCCCGACCCACTGGGGACATGGATTGGGTCGGGGAGCCATTGAAAGTTAGTTATTTTGTGTGCCCCCGCTCCCTTTGCTGTCTGGTGGGGCTGTGGAGAGGATTCCCACAAGTGGTGCTTCTGCCGCATCCCTGGTGGGCACTTGAGGTGGCAAGAACAGTCTACGGCTTCTCTGCTCCCTGCCCTGCTGTGCAGCAGTTCAAGGGGCGGGGAAGCATTTCTCTGGTGGCTCACCAACCGCTCTCTTCTGGGGCACATTGAGGTGCCGGAACAGTCTTTAGCAATCCCAGCCCTGGCATCGGTACAGAATCGGGCCGGGGGTGCGAGGATGCAAGCGGCTCACTGGCCGCACTGGACTGGACGCTAGTGAGGCAGCAGGTATGCTCCCAACTTGGGAGGATGGTTACACAAAAATTTAACAATGAAAGTTTCAGTAGATAAAGCAGTAAAAAATAGGCCCTATAGTAAAAGACATTTTTATTGATAACAGAGGGTTTCCTATGTATTCTTGAGGTAGAAAGTGCAAAACTACCACACTCTATATGTAAGGTACCCCTTCCTCCAGAAGCCCTAAACATTTAAAGACAATGTAAGTGAAGTCTGACCTGTGTTTTTGGGACTGAAATCCTGACTGCAATCAAGTCGGTGACGATGAGGCTTTCAAATCACTGTACAGTCCTTCATTAGCGATCCAGTGAACGTGGGCAGTACCTTTTGAAATAAATATCCAGCCTGATGCTTCCATAGTATTCTCAGTAGTTTTAAAATAGATATATTTAATAAAAAAAATCAAAAAAAAAATCGGTGTAGCCTGAAGTTACAGCCAAAATTTCATTGGTGCTCTCTGAAAAGCGTTAAGTATGGCAGCTTCTGTGGGACACGCTTAGCACTCGCTGTCGAGCAGTGGACGGTTGGTGTTAGGGAAACGGGTGGTCTCAAGATTTATCACCAAGTGATGTGCAGTTGTTTGTATTTGTATGTATATTTGTTTGGGGGAGTGTCAGGTGAGTCTTTTACTCGCTCACTGCCCATTCGGTGTGAGGTTTGTGTCTGAGATGTCCCATATGCGCTTGTGGTTGACCTAAGCTGTGCAAAACATTAAGTGTTTTGAGGAGTTTGTGTTGGGGGATATGGTAGTACAAAATGCTGCTGGCAGGGTTGGTGCCATTTTTCAGTTGCCTGATAAGAGGAGAACTGTACTGGCACTACTGTCAGCAGCTTTCCATGGTGCCATAACCTCCTTTCTGCCTCAGACTCCTCACAACAGCGGATGTCCCCCCACAGCTGAATCTTCCCCTTCAAGTGCTTATGTCACTTCCATTTAAGGACCATACATTTATAAAAAAACAAAATACAAACAAATCTACGAAAATAAGGTTATAATACTAACATACTAAAATGTCAGCAGAATAGGCCGTAACGGTCTCTTGAGTCTGGTCAATTTTCAGCACCCGCACTAAGGGCCGATTTTGGTGTCGCCGTCCCCCTCGGGTTATACTGTCCCCAGTACCAGATGTTTCACCTGTATTGGGCCTGGTCTGATTTACCCTCCCCCTGTACCTGTCCCATCCCCTCTTAAACCCGTCCACAGTCTCCATCTCTGCCAGCTCCCTGGGCAGTGCATTCCATGGCTCCACCACCCTTTCAGTGAAATAACATCTCCTCCTCTCTCCTCTGAGCCTGCCCCCTTCCAGCTTACACCCATGGCCTCTTGTTGCCCCACCATCCTTCCTTTGTAGCACCCTGACTGGGTCTCCTTTATTGGTCCCTTTCATGTACTTAAAGACCTCTATCATGTCCCCCATGTCCCTCCTCTTCTCCAGGGTGTACATGTTGAGCTCCTTGAGCCTCTCCTCATAGGTCCTCTCCCCCAGGCCCCAGATCATTTTGGTTGCCCTTCTTTGGACTCTCTCTAGGAGTGTAATGTCCTTCTTTAAATGTGGTCTCCAAAATTGTACACAGTACTCGAGGTGTGGCCTAACCAAGCAGTTGTACAGTGCAAGGATCACTTCCGCCTTTCCGGAGGTAATCCCCCTGGTGATGCATCCCAGCATCCTATTTGCATTTGCCGCTGCCCTCCTACAGGTCTCAGAGTTGTTCATTTTGACATCAACCACTACCCCCAGGTCCCTTTCACCCTCCGTGACTTGAATCATGTCTCCTCCCTGGGTATACGCCTGGCCTGGATTTCTGACTCCCAGGTGCAGAACCTTACACTTCCCCGCATTGAATTTTAGTTTCCATTTTTCCCGACCACCTTTCCAGAGCCTCCAGGTCCTACTGCAAGGCCATTCTTCACTGCACCTAGCTTTGAGTCATCTGCACAGAGACTCATCTCACTCCTGATGTCTGAGATATAGGCGTTGAACAGGAGTGGCCCCAGCACTGACCCTTGGGGAATCCCACTAGTAACCCACCTTCGGGATCAGGCTAACCCTCTAACCACCACCTTCTGAGTATGCCCAGAGAGCCAATTTCCTATCCATCTTAGCAACTGTCTCCCTACCCCCCATTTCCTTCAGCTTAGCCAGCAGGCCACTGTGGGGTATCAAATCAAACACCTTGCTAAAATCCAGAAAGAGGATGTCCACTGGCCTACCCTGGTCCGGGGCCCTCGTCACCCAGTCATAGAACTCAGCAAGATTTGTCTGGCACGATCTTCCCGTGACAAAGCCGTGCTGCCTATTGTCCAAGTACCCAGTTTGCTCCAGTAACTCCCCCCTAACCTTTCCTTGACAATACCCTCCATCACCTTGCTGACCACCGATGTCAGGCTAATGGGCCTGTAATTTCCTGCCTCCTCTCTTGATTCCCCCCTTGTGGATCGGCATGACATGGGCCACCCTCCAGTCCTGGGGCACCCACCCAGTCCTCAGAGAGATGTTGAAAAGCTCGGCTAGAGGGACTGCCAGGACATCCGTCAGTTCCCTCAGCACCCTAGCCAGTCAGGGTGTTTCCACTTTGCTCTCAGTATCAGCTAGGACATCGGCAGCTTGGGTTCGCAGGCATGCATGGTCCAGCAGTGCATGGTGAAAAGGGGGAGGGCTAAGGCTGAAATCCCAGTAGAGAGAGTAAGGGAAGCCCTCGGGTCCCTTCAGACAGAGAAAGCACCTGGGCCAGATGACATACATCCCAGGGTGCTGCCATTGGATTCTAGGGACTGGAAGGAAGTCACCAGTGGGGTTCCCTGAGAGTCTGTTTTAGGACTACTGCAGTGTTTGAAATTGTTATTGATGACCTGGAGTTAGTGGTATCTGACACAAAGCTAATGCATGACTGAATGCAAGGTTGGCTCAATGTGCATTCCCAACCACTGGGGCCGGAAGATTGGTTGTTCTAGTCCCACACTAGAAAGTTGGTCTAGTGGCCAGTACTGACACTGCAGTGCAGCACTAGATGGGTGCTGTACTGTTGAGGTGATATGACCCTTTGGATGAGCCATTAATTAATTTATTTTATTTAGTTTTTGTTGACCGGGTAAGTGCACTAGACAAATCCTGCCTATTTTCAGGCTGACCCAGGGAAGGGGGATGCCAACTGACCCTGATCCAGATTAAGCTGTTAGTGGTATTTTTAGTGAATGAGGGAAATTTGGCCAGGACGCCTGGGAAATTCCCCTACTCTGTGTGGGGGTGCTGTTGGACCATGGATTCGTTCGTGGGACCCAGTCAGTCTGCTGGTGTACCTGCAGGAGAGCAGAGCTCCACTTCTGCAGGTCCAGCATTGGAGCCTGAAGTACTGAGGATGTCTGACCATTTTGTTGATATGCTTGTGGATCTTGCTGTACCAGATGAATCTTTACCTGCTCAGTCTGCCTCTGCATCGTCAGATTTTTTGCCTGCGGATGAACTTTGGTTGAAGTCCCTCCTTGCTGCACATCGG
Organism: Neoceratodus forsteri; assembly: GCA_016271365.2. Lineage (NCBI taxonomy): Eukaryota > Metazoa > Chordata > Ceratodontiformes > Ceratodontidae > Neoceratodus > Neoceratodus forsteri. The sequence continues at coordinate 351,551,967 of JADMNL010000025.1, read as the reverse complement.
GACCAGGTGCTTGCTGCTGTTGATGATGTTAGCCCTTTTGAGTTGGCCTCTCCTGGGACACGGACTCTGTCGCCAGAACTAGGGGCTGTGGAGGATCTTCCTGCTTTCATTACAGATGTGGTACCTTCGGGCTCTTTGGAGGTGCAGAGTCAGCAACAATCTTCTGTAGCACCGGTCCTACTAGTGTTGCACCATGCTCTGTTGGAATTTTCGGTTCCTACAAATCTGGATCGAGCAGTGTCTTCTCCGCCTTTGAACTCTGCGGCGACTTTGCCTGGTGAACTTGTGAGTACTATGCATCCTAGACCGTGTGTTTCACTTCCTAATGCGCAGACTCTCGCCTGTTTTGCCTCCTCCCACTCTGTTGCCTTGTTCTAGCCCACTACCTGTCTCTTTAGAGGCCTCCCTGCGGAGTTCAGGTTGGAAACCAGGCGGTTCGGGGCACTGGATTCCTGACCCTGCCCATAGCCCGATACCTGGTTGTGGAGGGCAACAGCCCTCCTTGATAGACATGCCTCCACCTTTGCCTGGTAGCTCGGATTTGGATTTGCATGCTGAGGATGTTCAGCATCCTGCACTGGATACTACTCTGCTGGCTAAAGTTCCTTCTTTGCCTCCCTCCTCTTCGGGTGTTGAAGGCCCTAGCTCTCGGGGACCAGCGTGAGGTGATAGAATGGACATGTATGTCCTGCTTCCTGACACTCCTCCGGGCTCTTCTCCTGACCCTGGGGACAAGGCTAAATCTACTTGAGAAGAATTTTGTAGAAGAGATGCATTTCGGAACTCCCCCCACCCCGACCCTTCAGCGACGGAATGCGGTCCGCCTTCTGTATATTGGGGGTTATCTTGTAGCTCCAGACCGTCTCTGTGGGAAAGTCACTTTTGAAAGGTTTTTTTTTTACAAACTAAATTTTTGCATTTATTCATGTATCAGGTTCTTCCTTATATGATGTTAGTTTTCAAAGCCCTAGAGGATTAGATAGATTCTGGACAAAGTACGATATTCTTAAATACACTGAGTTGTGGCTACCATTTCGGGCTATCCCACTTACTAGACCTTCTATTAAAACTGTCACCATTTTGTATCGAAATGAGAATGTAGGAGCTAGTGATATTACTCATTGGTTAGCCAAACGCTGTGATGTCTTGGGGTTGCCACAGCCTATATTTGACTCTGAACACTTGTGGACTGGTGGTTACGTATAGGGTGCGACTTAGAAATACGAATGTGGGTCCCATACCTTACCTAATAGTTTGTTTTAGGTAGGAACGGGGCATTGCTTCTATATGGGGCAGCCCCGTACCCGTTTTAAATGTGGCTCTCCTTCCCATCTCAGTGCAGCCTGTGATAGACTACGATGTTCCCTTTGTTTATCTTTTGGCCATGCCAGTGCAAATTGTAATTCTGAACTAAAGTGTAACCTGTGTGAAGAACTAGGTCATGGTTTTAGATCCTGTCCTTGGGCTTCGCATAACAAGGAAGATAGCCCAGATGCTGGGATGCATCGCTAGGGGGATCACCTCCAGAAGGAGGGAAGTGATACTCCCTCTGTATAACTGCTTGGTGAGGCCGCACCTTGAGTACTGCGTGCAGTTTTGGAGGCCACACTTAAAGAGGGACATTAACCTTCTGGAGAGGATCCAGAGGAGGGCAACCAAAATGATTTGGGGCTTGGGGGACAGGACCTATGAGGAGAGGCTCGAAGAGCTAAATATGTACACTTTGGAAGAGAGAAGGGACCGGGGGACATGATAGAGGTCGTTAGGCCTAGTCTGCTGGCATTTTAGTATGTTAGATCAGGATGTGATCCTTCTTAATGCCCAGAAAAAGGATATTGTTACGGGGAAGTCCCTTTCTTCGCATGTTAAGGTAGTCACTGGTCCCCCCTTTATGCCCTGATATTGCGGTGCCTGCTTCCCAGTCAGTGGTTTCTGTATCTGAACCTTCCTCTGAGCCTCCTTTACAGGAAGTTCCACGACCGGTTGTACAGGACCCTCCCCCTCTTTCTGTTGTTTCTCCGGTTCCTGCTGATCCTGTGCCTGTCCCTGACAAACCTCTGGATATTATTATTATGCCCCCTCCTGAGCCTAGTGTTCAGACAAAGAAACGGGCTCAAAAACAGACTACAGGTAGGGCCAAATTGGCTAAAGCATCTCCTCCTGGTGTCTCTGTTCGCTTAAGTAATAAATTTGAGGTCCTATCCCGTCACACTCAGTCTTCCGATGTGGAAGCTGATTCTGACACCTCCTCACAACCTATGGTATCCTGTGAGAATGATAAATCAAAGGAGTTGCCTATGGATACTCAACCCTCGCAGTTGGGGGTGACTAGACTTCCCTAGTACTAGAAAGGGAAGGGTTACTTGATGTTGACTTATTTTTATTTTGACCCTTTATCTGATTCTCTTTCATGGCCATGGCATTTCATCTCACTGCAGCCACCTTCGATGTGAACAGTGTGAAAAATGCTCGTAGGCGCCTGAATACTCTTCACCTTTTGAGTGGTTTGGCGTGTGATATTTGCCTTATTCAGGATACCCGTCTTAATACTCTTCCTTTGGTTAATATGGCCAAAAAGCTTTGGCGATGGGGTCCTTCTTTTTTTTTTTAGGATTAGACACATGTAATGGTGATGGATTTCATGTTACCAAGTTAGTTGAACTGCTTATGGGACGGGCCTTAATATTGGATTTTACTTATTTACTTTACACTTGGAGATTAATTGTGATTTATGCACCAGTTATGAAGAACGGTCAAGTGGATCTCTTTCATGAGGTGCAGCCTTTTTTGTTCACGTCACGCTTTCTCATATGGGGTGGTGACTTTAATTGTGTGGTGCATAAATCAGATCGGGGGGCCCGGACTGATAAGGATTTCTGTGATACACATTGTCTCAATCACACTATTGTCCAGGGTCGTTTACAGGATGTTTATAGGGTTTGTCATCCTACTGGTGGACATACTTTTTTTTTTTTTTTTCAGGGCGCATTATCCACTAGGATTGATTTTCTTTTTGTCTCTGCAGCTTTGAGGGTGATTAAAGCTCAAACCATTCCAGTGGAGATTTCAGACCATAATGTGGTACCTGCCACGTTAGGGTTAGGCCCTAATGCTAAACTGGGGCAGGGATATTGGAAACTGAATTCTTTACTGCTACTTGATGACAGGTTTTTGGCCCAAGTTCATGATTTGTTGAAAGCTCGTATGTCACTAGCTGGACTCTCCGAAGATTTGTTAGATTGGTGGCTACTCACTAAATCTGAAATCTCTACTTTGGCTAGGAGGACATCTAAATATGCTGCAGTGACTAAATATAAGAGATATTTGTCTTTTACCTATTCAGTTGGAAACATATTTAGCTATACACTCACAAGGCTTATCTTTGACAGCACAGGTACAGAATGTAAAAAAAGAAATGGCTGCACTACAGTATACTAGAGCTACTTCCCTGTTACATGAACATAGGGTTTGTTCTGCTAATAAATCTGCTTTGGGGGATGTTCTGGATTTTAGTCATAGGCGTTCTTCGGATTGCCTTCTGACTGAAGTTGTGGATACTGCTGGTACTAGTTACACTGCATTTCCGGATATCTTGCGAGCAGTCTCCTCGCATTTTTCAGACATATGCTGCATCTCCAGTGGATGGCACTGGTGTAGAACAATTCCTTTCCTCTCTCCATATTGCCCCTTGTTCTGATATGCTATTACGGGCTTTAGTTGCTCCGATTAGTGTTGATGAGGTTAAAAGGGAAATTTCCTGTTTACGGAATAACACGGCGCCTGGTATTGATGGCTTGCCTGCAGAATTTTATAAAACCTGTAGTCCTTTGATTTGTGATGTGCTCACAGTAGTGTTTAATTGGGTTTTGCAACGTCACACTCTCGATTTCCATTTTTGTACTTCAATTCAGATTTTGTTGTATAAGAAAGGTAATAGAACTTTACTTTCCAATTGGAGGCCTTTAAGTCTCCTTAATACGGATTTTAAAATTTTAATGAAAATATTGAATACCAGATTGTTGTCCATAGCTCCACACTTGATTTCCCTACACCAATCCTGTTCAGTACCGGGCAGATCTATCTATAATAATTTCCTTTTGCTTCGGGAACTAATAGAGCTTGGTAAAGTTGATATTATAAAGGGTTTTCTTATATCCATGGATCAACAAACGGCCTTTGATCAGGTCCTGCATAGTTATTTGTTTTACATTTTACGAACCTGTGGAGTTTCTGATCGCTTTATAACCTGGATTGCTTTGCTTTATAGTCATGCTTATGCTATGCTATTGGTAAAGGGTTACTTGGGTTCCTATATCCCTATTCGTCTGGGGGTGAGACAAGTCTGCCCTCTGTGTCCATTGCTTTATGTTTTTAGTTTGGATCCACTTTTATGTATAATTGCCCAAGACGTGCGGATTCTTGGTATTGCTTCCCCTCATAGTACCCTTGAGGCCAAAATTTCAGCTTATGCTGATGATGTTCCAGTTGTGTTCCAGGACAGTAGCTGCTGCTTGTTGTTTTCACAGGGTTCTTGTGGATTTTACTTGGTAGAAGGTTAGTTCTTTTCTTTCTTACTTCTAAGGGGCTAGCAGGGTATTGTTTTGGGGGCTGCTGGAAGTTTGAAAACTGTTTTGGTGGCTGTAAGTGGGCTCATTTTGTGGATGTTTCACTGTGTAACAGGCTGCGCTGGTGGAGGCCTATTTCTTCTGATTTAAAACCTATTTGGTGGATCTGCTTGGGCCTGGTTCTTGGCTGCTGGGCTTGGAGGGGAGAGAGGCTGATACACTCTCTCGGAGTCAAGTGTCTGCCAAGACTCTGCCTCCCCACCCTCCCTCCCCAGAATTCTGCTAATTTATAGGGGAACACCTGCCCTGCAATTGGAGGAAAAGGATGTAGGTGCAGCTCATGTAGTTCTAGCCACTGGGGGTTGGATTTAAAGGCTGGGAGAGAGGAGCTTAGGGAGTTGTTCATTTCCCTTATAAGTTTAATGTGTTGTACTGCACCTAGTAACACGGTTACTGGTGTACAGTGGGACTGTCTCTAAGATTAGTGGGTGACCTGATTAGGCAGTAGGGTATATCTTGGACTAGGGGGGAACCTGGTGGCTCACCCAAGGAAACCTATTTGGAAGGGGATGGAACCACACGTCATTAGGGGCCGGCATCTTTGGGAGGGTGGTGGGGTGCACAGGGTGTGGAGCAGCCATGATACTGGACTGGGCTTGAAGTTGGTGGTTGCCCAGTGTGCTACCAGCTGGCACAGCTTAGGGAGGAGGTTATGGGATTAGGAGACAGCTGGGGAGGGGGCGGTACGATTGGGGAAGGGGGCTGGGGATCTCCACGGGATTGCAGCAAGCACTGGGGCGGGGCATCAGGGAAAGGAGGCAGGAGAATACTCAGGGGTCACATAGGGACCCTGGCAGAGGGGGTCCAAAAGGACACTACCAAGGAAGCAGGCAGGTAACTGGGGACCCTCACAAAGGAGGGACGGAGGGACAGCATTCTCAGGGAAGTAGGCAGATGGCCAGAGCTGGACAGAAGGAAACAAGGCGGGGAGGTGGATCAGACCTTACACTCAGTAACTGCTTCAGATCTCTTCTTCTGCTCGAGGATGAGGGGGGTGATGTAGCCACGACAGGTGTGGTTAGAGACGGAAAGGGAGTGGGGGGCAGGGGCCAGATAGGAAGAGCAGGGGGGACCTAGAATGCAGGAAATTGGGGGGAGCAGTGAATCAGAGCAGGAGGGGCAGGGGGAAGAGGGAGGAAAGCGCAAGGAGAAGGACTGGTTGGGAGGAAAGGTAAAGGAGAAGGACCAGAAGTACAAGGAGGATTCAGTAAAGGGGGCTGAGGGTTTAGGCCAGGGGAGCACGACGAGCAAGGAGGAACTAAATGGAGACAGGAAGGGAGGGAGGACGAGCCAGGCTAGTTTAGCAGATGGGGGAGAAGGACCAGTCATGAGCAGTGAGGTGGGAATTAGCAAGGTACAGAAGGATACTCAGGAGGAGGAGAGGCATAGGATTGGAGGAGGGGTAGCTATGGTAAATGAGGGGTGGATGTGGCACCCAGATAGGGGAGGAACAAGGAGCCGGTGGGTGGAGGGGCCAGAAAGGATGAGGGACATGGAAGGGGGGAATGGAGGAAAAGGAGCGTCAGAGGCTCCTGTTGGGGATTCTATGATCGGGTATCAAATGGGAAGGGAGGGAGAAGCCTGACCAGTTAGAACAAGATGCTTCCTTGGACTAACGGTGTACAGGGCTAAGCACGGGGTATATCATCTGGCAAAGGATTGTGGGGTTCCTGACATACTGTCCACCTGGATACAAATGACTTTGAAGGAAGTGTAGCAGCTAGAGATACAGGCAAGATTCAGGAGCTTGCCAGGGTCTGTCATGACATAGGATGCGAGTTTCCTTCTCAGAAATCCTGCGGTGCCAAGGGCTAGTGGGAACACAAAAGAAAGATTAGGAGATAAACCAGTGGCTCAGGGAGTGGTGTGAGGCCAGAGGGTATGGGTTGATAGGGATTGGGGGAGACCTGGGAGGATAAGTAGCTGTATGCTGAGATGGACTCCATCTCAATTTGGAGGGGAGGAATCCTTAGTTGAAAAATAGAGGGTTCATTGGTGAAAAGTGGGGTTAAACTTGTGAAGGGGAGGATGGGAGAAAAGGCTGTCAGGGGTGCCAGTAAGGAGGGACTCTGTCTCGACCTCCTCCTGGGGAGCTGGAGGATTGCGAAAAGGCCGACAGAAAAAGTGCAGACCAGGGAAAAAAAACAGAACCCCATGGGAACACGAGCAGGGGAATGGAACTATAGGAAAGGGTGGAAGGTAGTCCTGCTAAATGCCAGGAGCTGGGCAATAAAATGCCTGAGCTCCAGGCGATGCTAACTGAGGGAGCAGTGGATGTGGCAGCGGTCACTGAGACTTGGGCCACTGCAGGACACCACTGGGACCTGAACCTGGAGGGTTACACTATGTTCAGGAAGGACAGGGGAGGAAGGAAGAGGGTAGCAATGATAGTCAAAAACTGCATTGGCGAGGGGGAGTAGAGGAGGCGGAGGGAACCGTGGAGGCGATTTGGGTCACCTTGATAACAAGGGGGGGGGGGCAAGAGAGTAAAAATAGGAGTGGTGTATAGACCCCCTGCCCTGGCGGAGTTGCTGGAGGACAGTCTGGTGGCAGATGTTGGGAGACACTGCAGACTGGGCAGAGGAACGGTGGTGGTGTTGGGGGACTTAAACATGCCAGGAACAGACTGGGAGACTGTGACATCCTCTGTGACCAGAGAACAGAGGTTGTTGGATGTCTTTCAAGACGCTGCTCCTAACTCAGCAGGTGAGGGAACCCACCAGGGAGCGCTGGTACTGGATGTGGTCCTAGCAGACAGTGACCAGATTGGGGCCTGGAGGTAAGGGACCCATTGGCGGGGAGTGACCATGCCACAGTCTGGTTCTGCCTGGACCTAGGAGGGATAGAAGGCTGCACAAAGACGAAGTAACCGACTTCAGGGGGCGGATTTTAAGGAAATGGGAAGGATCCTTAAGGAGCATTTGGATGTGATTGGGTCAGACATGGACGCTGGATAGTAGGTGGAAATCATCAGAGAGGGGTGCAGGATGCTACCAGCACCTGTGCAAGAGTAAGACCTAAAATGTAGGGCCCAAAATCCCTGCTGGTGGACCAGGGAGGTCCAGGAGGTGGTAGGAAAGAAGGCAGCCTATAAGCAATTCAAGTGCTCAAGGAGTACAAGGAGGGGAGTACGAGCTGATGGCGAGAACGGCCACTAGGGTGGTGAGGGCGGATAAGGCAAGGAAGGAGCAGAACCTGGCCATGGAAATTAGGAGAGGGAACAAGGGGTTCTTTAGATACATTGGGGAAAAACAAAGGGTGAAGGGGCAGATTAGCAGGATTAAATCAGGGGAGAGATGGGCACAAGACCCGGGGGAGCAGGCTGAGGTACTAAATGAGTACTTCACCTCAGTTTTCACCAAGGAAAATGGAGGTGCTGCATCATACATGGGAGGAGACAGAGATACTGAGGAGGGGGGGACCCTTACCGATCAGCGGGTCTGGGGAGAGGGGAGGCATCACTGGCAGGAGGGGAGGGCTAAGCAGGAGAAGAAGTACCAGAAGTGGAAATCACAGCAGAGAGTGAGGGAAGCCTCAGCTCCTTTAAGACGGAGAAAGCACTGGAGTCGGATAAATTACATCCCAGAGTGCTGAAGGAACTTGCGGATGTCCCATGGAAACCCCTGGCGGAGCTTTTCACCATCTCTCTGAGGACAGGGTGGGTGCCCCAGGACTGAAGGTGGCGATATAGTGCCTTCACAAGGGGGGATCAAGGGAGGTGGCAGGGAACTACAGACCTGTCAGCCTGACATCGGTGGTGGGCAAGATGATGGAGAGGCTGGGGGACCTGGATAAGTCAGGGTGCCTGGACGATAGACAGCATGGATTCATCCCGGGGAAATCGTGTCAGACAAACCTGGTGGAGTTCTATGACTGGGTGACGAGTGCCTTGGACCTGGGTAGACCAGTGGACGTGTCCTTTCTAGACTTCAGCAAGACATTTGACTCTGTTCCTCACGTGGGCCTGTTGGATAAGCTGGGAGAAATGGGGTGGGGAACCAGATGATCAGATGAATAGGCAGTTGTCTCCAGGACCGGACCCAGAGGGTCGTAGTTGGCGGGATAGTCTCATCCCCAAGGAGGGTCATTAGTGGGTTCCCACAGGGATCAGTGCTTGGGCCCCTTCTGTTCAACGCCCACGCCTCTGACATAAGGACAGGAATCAGGAGAGATGAGTCTCTTTGCGGATGACTCAAACTGGGGCGGTGGTGGATGGGGAGGAGGCTAGGTGGCCCACAGGGGGACCTGAAGGCTCTGGAAAGATGGTCTAGAAAGTGGGAAGCTGAGGTTCAATGCAGGGAAATGCAAGGTACCCACCTGGGGCTGGAAACCCGGCCAAGTGTACTCCCTGGGGATGCTACAAGTCTCGATGGCTGAGAGGGACCTGGGGTGGTGGTGGATGTCAAGATGAACAACTCTGAGACTTGTAGGAGGGCAGCAGCCAAAGCCAACAGGATGCTGGGATGCATCGCTAGAGGATCACCTCCAGAAGAAGGGAAGTGATACTCCTCTGTATAACTGTTTGGTGAGGTCACACCTTGAGTACTGCGGCAGTTTTGGAGGCCACACTTAAAGAGGGACATTAACCTTCTGGAGAGGGTCCAGAGGAGGGCAACCAAAATGATTTGGGGCTTGGGACAGGACCTATGAGGAGAGGCTCAAGAGCTAAATATGTACACATTGGAAGAGAGAAGGGACCGGGGACATGATAGAGGTCTTCAGGTATATGAAGAGGGTAAATAGGGAGGAATAGTCAGGGTGCTTCAAGGAAGGAGGAGGGCCACTAGAGGGCATGGGTGGAAGCTGGAGGGGAAGATTCAGGGGAGAAAGGAGGAGGTGCTACTTCACTGAGAGGGTGGTGGAGCCATGGAATGCGCTCCTAGGGGGCTGGTGGAGGCAGAGACAGTGGAGGGGTTCAAGAGGGGGTGGGACAGGTACAGGGGAAGGGTTCTGGAAGCAAAATCCAATGCAGCAAGAATATCCGGAACTGGGATGGGAGAAGCCAGAGAAGGCGAGGGGGGCAGCAAGGTCAGCACCCAGGGTGGGGGCTGACCAAACGAGCAGACACGAAAGACCGTTAGGCCTATTCTGCTGGCATGTTAGTATGTCTGTGTCTTTGTTGCTGATTTGACCTCTGGAGATAAGGTGTTGCATCATTTTTCTAATTTTTCGGATGTTGCAGGTTCCTTCCTTAATAAATCTAAGAGTTTTTTTATCCTCTGCATACTGCCATTCCTGAGGTTACGGAGCTGCAAGGCGTTCCTGTTGTACTGGGCCCGGTCCGAATTTTAGGTATTGATTTTGGTAAAGGTGATAATGCGTTACTTAATTGGTCAGCTAAAATTGAGGCCGTTCAGTCCAGAATCAGATTATGGAAGTCTTGGCAACAAACTAAGCAGAAAAAGGTTATCATTACTAAATCTTTACTTCTCCCTCAATTTTTATACCTTAGTGTGGTATACCCTATTCCTTCTGGTTTGGAAGCCACTTTATTGGGTCTTTTTTTTTTTTTCAAATTATTTGGGGGAGTCGCCTAAATCCCATTAAAAGAGATTTGTTGTATCTTCTTATTGTACAGGGTGGTTTGAATTCTGTGAATCCGATTACTTTTTACTATAGTATTTTTTTTTTTTTCATTGGAATTTACTAGACTTTAGTCGTCCACACTTTGTGTTATGGGTAATTTATGCGTATGGTTGGTTACCTAAATTGTCCTCAGAGTGGCCAGGTGTGAGCCAGAAAAATGTACACACTCCTAGTTACCTGATTTATGTCAGACCTGTGATATCGAAACTTAATAGATGGAAGTTACTTCCGGCCCATGTGTATTGCAAATCACGCAAATATTTATTTATGTCCTACAATCTAAAGCACATTCCATAGTCCCCGTTTTTTAAGGATGTACCGGATGGTCATGTTGATAACCTCCTTAAAAGTTTGGTAGATAAACGGATTCCACCTAGATTATGGGATGTTTTATGGCTTGGTTGTCAAGGGCGTCTCAATGTTAGGGGGAATTTAAAGCATAAAATGGTTACTGAACGTACTTGTCCGAGAGATACTTGCATTAATCAGGAGGAAACGATGTCCCATTTTTTTGTTTCCTGCCCCTTTGTGCAAGAATTCTGGATGACCCTTTCTGCCCGTTGGAGCCAGCCTTTCTGGCAGGCTGTTACATATCTGGAAGTTGTCAGAGTTTTTTTGCTACATTCTACTTTGTTGGATGAAGGTGTAGTACGGCTGCTGTTCACTATGTTAAAGTTTCATTTATGGCATGCCAGATGTCACCTTACTCTACAACAGTTATACCACTCACCACTTGAAGTTCTTCAACATGTTGAATATGATTTGTTGTTACAGTGTGATTCTGAACACAACTGTTTGTCCAAAAAATGTATGGCTTATGAGGTGGAAAGAGGTTTCTTTTTTGAAAGATAAAATAGGTTGAATCATTATGCTGTCAGAGAATTGAGCATTGCTGATATTCTCTTCGTTTCTTTTCTTATTTTCCATGAATTGTATTACTGTTTTTCTGATTTATGTTCTGTTTATTAATAAAAACCTTCCCCTACTCTTTTCGATAAGTGCTATGGGATCTTTGATATCTACCTGAACTACCACCAATCCAGGCAGATGGGACCTCGGTTTAATGTCTCATCCAAAAATGCATTAAACCAAGGTCCTGCCTGCCCATCTCTTGTGGCTGTCAATTTGGAAGTTAAAAATCACATGGCACTTACTGTGAGAGTAGAGGATTTCCCCCCCAGTGTCCAGGAAATAAGATGTCACAGTTCAGTGTGCCTTTCCTGGTCAGAAATTACACATAAATAGAAGGTGGTAGATTCTGAGGAAGACTGTCTGTAAAAGGACTTAAATATACCTGAGGGGGTGGCTGCCGCGGTGGCTTAGCGGTAGCGCAGTATTGTGCTGCTGTGCAGTTGACCTCAGTTCAGGAACAGACTTGGATCCCTACATCGGTAGGCAGTCCAGGCTGAGATAACTGCCAGGTAGCCATGTGCTCCAGTTCAGGAAGGCTGTGGTGGGTTCTGGTCGCACAGTGACCCTTTGGGCCAAGGAGTTTGTTCTCACCCCAGGGACACTGTGTGTACACAAGACCAACAGTGACTGTTCATGCAAGGAGTTTATTTTTTTATTTATTTATTTAAGTCTCGGGTTACATATACCTTTGAGCTAAGAGCTCTTTTACAAAGGTTCCACATTAGTAGAAAGGACAACAGATTAAACAGGTCAGTAAAGTACAGTACAGTAAAGTGTAAATAGGAGGTATAAAACTCCTAATGGACAGTCAACATAAAACAACAGAGACACATTATGGTAATCCATTTCAGGCACAGGAAAATGCATACAATACATTGATATTGGCCTGCAGGCTTTGTCAAGACAAACAGGGCCCGGCATAGGGAGGGTGGGCTGGGAAGAGAGATGGGGTGGGAGTGGAGGACGTGAGGAGAGGTGGGGCAATGGAAGGGGGATGAAGTGTAGAAAGGGGGTAGGGGGATGCAGGTGGAAGGGTAGGAGGCAAGAGTGCTAAGTTACTGGGAAAGTGGTGGAGTGCTAAGGTTGAGGTTTGGGAAAACAGGGTTAAGGGAGACAGTCACAGGTGCTAGCTGTAGAGAGTAGTGACCGAAGCTTGACTTTGAATGGGCCCAGCTTAGTTTCAGAGGTGATGTCACTGTTGAGAGCATTCATCCAGAGGGGGGGCCCTGTAGGCGAATGATCGTTGACCCTGGTTGGTTCGGCAATGAGGGGCCTGTAGAAGCTGAGAATCAGAACCTCGGGTGCAGTGTGGATTACAAGAGGGGCATAGAAGATCTTGTACTCCAGCTGGCAAGAGGCGTAAGGTTATTTTCTTGGCTATCAGGCAAATTTGATATTTGATGTGATTTTTAAGCTGTAGCAAACCAGATAGGACATAGAGGTCACACGTGTGGGTGAGATGGTGGGCTCCTGAAACGAGACGACATGCCTTGTTAAGAGCAGTGGAGATACGCCGGAAGGCGGTATCAGTCGCAGAGCCATAGATGATCAGTCCACAGTCAATTATAGAAATAATAGAGCTCTGCACAGCTATCCTTAAGGCTTCAGGGGTCAGAGATTACCTGTGTCCGTAGTGTAAACCAATAAAATATTTACAGCTTTAGAGATGTTATTGATATGCATCCCATATGATAGATTGCTGTCTATGGTGACTCCAAGATGCTGAAAGAATTGTACCTGTTCGAGGGCAGTACCAAGGCAGTTGGTGATAGTCAGCGGATGTTTCCTGTGCTTATTATGGGAGCTGCGGAAGAGCATAAGTTTAGTTTTTTTTATAGTTTAGTACCAAGTTGTGACTAAACCATTTCTGTACCGAGACAAATCTGAGTTGTAACTGGTTCTCAAGAGGTATAGTCTCTTGGTGAGTTGTGTAAATTACGGCATCATCTGCATAGAGTAGGATTTGTTCAGGGCAGGAGCTTGGGAGACTGTTTAGGAAGAGACTAAATAGGAATGGGCCCAGGATGGACCCTTGAGGAACCCCAGAGCGAACAGGTCTCGAGTCAGAGAGGACGCCGGCAATTTTGACTTGAGTGCGGTTGTCCAGATAACTTTTAAACCAGGCAGTGGAGAGCCCTGCATTAAGTAGTTGTTCCAGTAGTAGAGGGTGATGGACTGTGTTGAATGCTTTTGTCAAGTCGATGAAGGCAGCACCAACTAATTGACCATGGTCCAGGGAACTGTTTATAGAACCGGTGAGTTCCATAAGGGCCGAGGTGGTGCTCTGCCCTTTTCTGAACCCATGTTGTTGAGCACATTGGATCTTATGTTTTTCAAGATAATCAGTAAGCTGGTCAGCTATAATTTATTCAAGAGAGGTGGTAATATGGAGATTGGCCGGTAGTTCACATGAGTCCTGTTTCCACTTTTGTGGACTGGGGTAACCGTGGCTGATTTTCATTTATTGGGGAACTGTGCAAGTCTGAGTGAGAGATCAAAGATCCTGGTTAAAGGCACTAACACTTCCTCAAGGGTGAGGGACAGCAGTTTGAGGTCAAGGGAGTCCCCACTGTGTCTAGATTTGCCAGTTGCTTTACGGATGTATTTTCGGGCTTCATGCAATGAGACTTGTTTGAAGTAGAATGGCGGGTGACTGATCATTGGGGGAGAGCTTACAGGATTGGCCGAGGTGACATCTGCATCAAAAAAGTCAGGTGGAAGAACACTGCTAAGTCCGTGAATGCATTATTAAAGGTATTGGCAATGGGGGTCCAGTTTTGTAGTCCCATCAATGTTAAGTAAGTGGGTGATGTATTGGGTTTGTTTCCTGTAACCTCTTTGATATTACATACTAACATGCTAAAATGTCAGCAGAATAGGCCTAATGGTCTCTCGAGTCGGCTTGATTTTCAGCACCCTCACTGAGGGCCGATTTTGGTGTCCCCCCTCCACCTTGGGTTATACTGTCCCCAAGATTTACCCTCCCTCTGTACCTGTCCCATCTCCTCTTAAATCGTTCCACAGTCTTCACCTCAACCAGCTCCCTGGGCAGTGCATTCCATGGCTCCACCACCCTTTCAGTGAAATTACATCTCCTCTCCCCTTTGAGCCTGCCTCTTCCACCTTACACCTGTGACCTCTTGTTGCCCCACCCTCCTTCCTTTGGAGCACCATGACTGGGTCTCCTTTATTGATCCCTTTCATGTACTTAAAGACCTCTGTCATGTCCTTCCTGTCCCTCCTTTCCTTCAGGGTGTACATGTCGAGCCCTTGAGCCTCTCCTCATAGGTCCTCTCCCTCAGGCCTCAGATCATTTTGTTTGCCCTCCTTTGGATCCTCTCTAGGAGTGTAATATTCCTCTTTTAAATGTGGTCGCCAAAACTGCACACAATACTCTAGGTGTGGTCTAACCAAGCAGTTGTACAGTGGAAGGACCACTTCCACCTTTCTGGAGGTAATCCCCTGGTGATGCTGCCCTCCTACAGGTCTCTGAGTTGTTCATTTTGACATCTGCCACTACCCCCAGGTCCCTCTCACCCTCCGTGACTTGAATTGAATTATGTCTCCTCCCAGGGTACACCCCTGGCCTGGATTTCTGACTCCCAAGTGCAGAATCTTGCACTTCCCCTCATTGAATTTTAGTTTCCATTTTCCCAACCACCTTTCCAGAGCCTCCAGGTTCTCCTGCAAGGCCACCCTCCCCTCCTCCCCATCCACCACTGCACCCAGCTTTGAGTCATCTGCAAAGAGACTCATCTTACTCCTGATCCCCCTCCTGATGTCTGAGGTATAGACGTTGAACAGAAGTGGCCCCAGCACTGACCTCTGGGGAACACCACTAGTAACCCACCTTGGGGATGAGGCTAACCCGCCAACCACAACCTTCTGAGTACGCCTCAGAGAGCCAATTTCCTATCCATCTTAACAACTGTCTCCCCACCCCCATTTCCTTCTAGCTTAGCCAGCAGGCCACTGTGGGGTACCGAATCAAACACCTTGCTAAAGTCCAGAAAGAGGACGTCCACTAGCCTACCCTGGGCCGGGGCCATCGTCACCCAGTCATAGAACTCAACAAGATTTGTCTGGCACAGTCTTCCCATGACAAAGCCATGCTGCCTATCATCCAAGTACCCAGTTTGCTCCAGTAACCCCCCCCCCCCCAGCCTTTCCTTGACAATACCCTACATCACCTTGCCAACCACCGATGTCAGGCTAACGGGCCTGTAATTTCCTACCTCCTCTCTTGACCCCTTGTGGATCGGCACAACATAGGCCATCTTCCAGTTTTGGGGCACCCACCCAGTCCTCCGAGAGATGTTGAAAAGCTCCGCTAGAGGGACTGCCAGGACATACTAACATTATAATATGCCAGCAGAATAGGTCTGGTCTTTCGCGTCTGCTCGTTTGGTCAGCCCCCACCCTGGGAACTGACCTTGCTGCCCCCCCTCGCCCTCTCATCCTTCTCCTGTCCCAGTCCCGGATATTCTTGCTGCAGTGGACTTTGCTTCCGGAACCCTGGAGTGCCTGGGGCCTCTCCTGTTCAACGCCTGTGTCTCCGATGTAGGGACATGGTCTATGTCTCCACATAGGGACAGGAGTTAGGAGTAGGATGAGCCTCTTCGCATATCACTCTAAACTGGGAGCATTGACCGACGGGGAGGAAGCAAGGGTGGCAGTCCAGAGGGATCTGGATACCCTAGAGGGTTGGTCAAGGAAGGGAGGAGGCTGAGGTTTAATCCGGAGAAGTGTAAGGTGATGCATCTGGGGCTTAGAAACCCAGGGCATTTTTACACCTTGGGAGGGGTCACACTGCAAGCCACTTTAAGTGAAAGGGACCTTTGGGGGGGTGGTAGACACCAAAATGAACAACAGTGAGAACTGCAGAAGAACGACGGCAAAGGCAAACAAGATACTGGACTGCATAGCCCCGGGAATAATGTCCAGGAGGAGTGAGGTGATCCTACCTCTGTACAAAAGAAGGACATAGTACTGTTGGAGAGGGTCCAGAGGAGGGCAACCAGGATGACAGGACCTATGAGGATAGGCTGGAGGCCCTGGGGCTGTATTCACTGGAAGAGAGGAGAGATAAGGGGGACATGATTGAGGTTTTCAAATATGTGAAAGGGATTAATGGGTAGAGACAAAGAAATGTCCAGGCTAAAGCAAAGGGGCACAACCAGAGGGCATGAATGGAAACTGGAGGGAGGAACCTATAGGGAGGAACGTAGAAAGCATTACTTTACAAAGAGGCTGCTGGAGCCATGGAATGTATTGCCTGGGAGTCTAGTCGAGCAAGGCACTGTGGAGAGCTTCAAGAGGGGGTGGGACAGATACATGGGTGTACTGAAGCCACGGTTGACCCTCTTGGGGACCGGGGGGGGGGAGCTAGCACCCAATAAGGGCTGGCTGCTGAGCAGACACGAAAGACCGTCAGGCCTATTCTGCTGGCTTTTAGTATGTCACCTTCCCCCTGTACCTGTCCCACCAACTCTTGAACCCCTCCACTGTCTCTGCCTCCGCCAGCCCCCCGGGCAGCACATTCCATGGCTCCACCACCCTCTCAGTGAAGTAGTACATCCTCCTCTCTCCTGAATCTCCCCCCAGCTTCCCCCCATGCCCTCTGGTTACCCCCACCTCCTTCCTTCGGAGCACCCTGACTGCGCCTCCCCTATTTACCCTTTAATGTACCTGAAGACCTCTATTATGTTCCCCCGGATCCCTTCTGTCTTCCAGTTTGTACATATTTAACTCTTCGAGCCTCTTCCCCATAGGTCCTGTCCTCCAAGCCCCAGATCATTCTGGTTGCCCTCCTCTGGACCCTCTCCAGGAGTTCAGTGTTCCTCTTTAAGTGTGGCCTCCAAAACTGCACACAGCACTCGAGGTGCAGCCTCACCAAGCAGTTATACAGAGGAAGTATCACTTCCCTTCTTCTGGAGGGGATCCCCCTAGTGATGCATCCCAGCATCCTGTTGGCCTCGGCTGCTGTCCTCCTACAGGTCTCCAAGTTGTTCATCTTGACATCCACCACCATCCCCAGGTCCCTCTCAGCCATCGAGACTTGTAGCATCCCCCCCCCCCCCCGGTGTACACTTGGCCTGGGTTTTGGCTCCCAGGTGCAGTGCCTTGGATTTCCCTACATTGACCCTCAGCTTCCACTTTCTAGACCACCTTTCCAGAGCCTCCAGGTCCCCCTGTAGGGCCACCCTCCCCTCTTCCCCATCCACCACTGCCCCCAGTTTTGAGTCATCCGCAAAGAGACTCCTGTCACTCCTGATACCCTTCCTTATGTCAGAGTTGTAGGCGTTGAACAGGAGGGGCCCAAGGACCGATCTCTGAGGGACCCCACTAAGGACCCTGACATTCGCCAGTTCCCTCAGCACCCTGGGATGTATCTCATCTACCCCAGGTGCTTTCTCCTTCCGAAGGGGCCTGAGGGCTTCCCTTACTCTCTCTACTGGGATTTCAGCCTCCACGTCCTCCCCTTTTTCACCCTTCACTGCTGGGCCCCCACTTGTCTTTGGTGGCCACTCACTTTCCCCAGACCCATCAGGGCCCACTGGTCTCTACCGGTCCCACCCCTTGCTCCGTTTTGCCCCCACTCCCCTCGCAAGACATAACTCCTCCATCCCCCTGGTCAAAACTGAGGCAAAGTACTCATTTAGAAGTTCTGCCTGTTCCCCCGCCTCCTGTGCCCAACCATCCCCTATCCTTATCTTGCTGCTCTAACATACTAGCATACTAAAAGCCAGAAGAACCAGCAGGGACCAGGGGGTGGTGGTGGATGTCAAGATGAACAACTCTGAGACTTGTAGGAGGGCAGCGGCAAAGGCCAACAGGATGCTTGGATGCATCGTTAGGGGGATCACCTCCGGAAGGAGGGAAGTGATACTCCCACTGTATAACTCCTTGGTGAGGCCGCACCTCGAGTACTGCATACAGCTTTGGAGGCCACATTTAAAGAGGGACATTGAACTCCTGGAGAGGGTCCAGAGGAGGGCAACCAAAATGATTTGGGGCTTGGGGGATAGGATCTATGGGGAGAGGCTCGAAGAGCTAAATATGTACACATTGGAAGAAAGAAGGGACCAGGGGAACATGATAGAGGTCTGCAGGTACACGAAGGGGGTAAATAGAGGAGGAGCAGTCGGGGTGCTCCGAAGGAAGGAACGGAGGGCATGGGTGGAAGCTGGAAGGGGGGAGATTCAGGGGAGAAAGGAGGAGGTGCTACTTCACTGAGAGGTAGTGGAGCCATGGAACTCAGCTGGCCCACGGGCTGGTGGAGGCAGAGATGGTGGAGGGTTCAAGAGGGTGGGACAGGTACTCGGGAAGGTTCTGGAAGCAAATCCAGTGCAGCGGGAATATCTGGGACTGGAAGGAGAAAGCTGGGGGGAGCAGCAAGGTCTGCTCCCAGGGTAGGGGCTGACCAAACGAGCAGACACGAAAGACCATTAGGCCTATTCTGCTGGCATCCTTTCTTGAAGTCCTCCATTGTGCCCTCCTCCACCAGCCTCCCAGGCAGCACATTCCACGGCTCCACCACCCTCTCAGTGAAAAAAATGCTTCCTACACTCCCTCCTATAGTTTTCCCCCCTCCAGCTTCCACTCATGGGCCCTGGTTGTCTTCCCCACCCCTTAGCCTAAACAGCTCCTTGGTTCCACTCCTGGTTTTTCCCTTTACATACTTGAAAACCTCTATAATGTCTCCCCTGTCCCTCCTCTCCTCTAGTGAGTAAAGCCCAAGCTCTTCCAGTCTCTCCTCAAAAGGCCTCCCCTCCCTGCTCTGAATCATCCTGCTCGCTCTCCTCTGGACCCTCTCCAGCAGCGCTATGTCCTCCTCCAGATGAGGTCTCCAGAGCTGTACCCAGCACTCAAGTTGCAGCCTGACCAAGGCACTATATTGAGGGATGATCACCTCCCTCCTTCTGGACCTAATTCCTCCGGCTATGCAGCCCAGAATCCTGTTTGCTTTGGCTGCAGTTCTTCTACAGTTTTCAGAATTATTAATTTTGTCGTTGATCACTCTAAATCCCTTTCTCCCAATGTGTCTTGCAGTGTGAACCCCCTTCCCCCCCAGGTGTATACATGGCCTGGGTTTTGACCCCCAAATGAAGTACCTACCCCTTCCTTTCCTTTTTTCCCTTTGTATCTAAAGAACCCTTGTCTGTCTCTCCCCAAAGATCCCACTGGTCAAGGACTGCCCTTTTTTTTTTTTGGCTTAGCTGCTCTCACCACCCTGGTGACTCTGTTGGCTGTCAGCTCATATTCATACTAACGTGCCAGCAGAATAGGCCTAACGGCCTCTTGAGTCTGCTCAATTTTCAGCATCTGCACTGAGGGCCAATTTTTGTGTCCTCCCTCCCCCTTGGGTTATACTCTCCCTAGTCGTTCCACCTGTATTGGGCCTGATTAGATTTACCCTGTACCTGTCCCATCCCCTCTTAAACTCGTCCACAGTCTCCACCACTACCAGCTCCCTGGGCAGTGCATTCCATGGCTCCACCACCCTTTCAGTGAAATAACATCTCCTCCTCTTCCCTCTGAGCCTGCCCCCTTCCAGCTTACACCTGTGCCCTCTTGTTGCCCCACCGTCCTTCCTTTGGAACACCCTGACTGGGCCTCCTTTATTGATCTTTTTCATGTACTTAAAGACCTCTGTCATGTCCCCCTGTCCCTCCTCTCCTCCAAGGTGTGCATGTTGAGCTCCTTGAGCCTCTCCACATAGGTCCTCTCCCTGAGGTCCCAGATCATTTTGGTTGCCCTCCTTTGGACCCTCTCTAGGAGTGTTATGTCCCTCTTTAAATGTGGTCTCCAAAACTGTACACAGTACTCGAGGTGTGGCCTAACCAAGCAGTTGGACAGTGGAAGGATCACTTCTGCCTTTCTGGAGGTAATCACCTTGGCGATGCATCCCAGCATCCTATTTGCCCTTGCGCTGCCCTTCTACAGGTCGGTTGTTCATTTTGATATCTACCACTACCCCCAGGTCCCTCTCATCCTCTGTGACTTGAATCTTGTCTCCTCCCAGGGTATACCCCTGGCCTGGATTTCTGACTCCCAAGTGCAGAACCTTGCACTTCCCCCGCATTGAATTTTAGTTTCCATTTTTCCGACCACCTTTCCAGAGCATCCAGGTCCTCCTGCAAGGCCACCCTCCCCATCCACCACTGCACCCAGTTTTCAGTCATCTGCAGAGAGACTCATCTCACTCCTGATCCCCCTCCTGATGTCTGAGATATAGGCGTTGAACAGGAGTGACCCCAGCACTAACCCCTAGGGAACCCCACTAATAACCCACCTTGGGGATGAGGCTACCCCTCCAACCACCACCTTCTGAGTACGCTCAGAGAGCCAGTTTCCTATCCATCTTAACTGCTTCCCTACCCCCATTTCCTTCAGCTTAACCAACAGGCCACTGTGGGGTACCGAATCAAATGCCTTGCTAAAGTTCAGAAAGAGGACGTCCACTGGCCTACCCTGGTCCAGGGCCCTCGTTACCCAGTCATAGAACTCAACAAAATCTTCCCTTGACTGAGCCATGCTGCCTATCGTCCAAGTACCCAGTTTGCTCCAGTAATCCCCCTAGTCTTTTCTTGGCAATACCCTCCATCACCTTGCCGACCACCGATGTCGGGCTAACGGGCCTGTAATTTCCTGCCTCTTCTCTTGACACCTCCCCCCCCCCCCTTTGTGGATCAGCATGACATGGGCCACCCTCCAGTCTTAGGGCACCCACCCAGTCCTCAGAGAGATGTTGAAAAGCTCTGCGGCTAGAGGGACTGCCAGGACATCCGCCAGTTCCCTCAGCACCCTGGAATGCATCTCATCTGGCCCAGGTGCTTTCTCCATCTGAAGGGACCTGAGGGCTTCCCTTACTCTCTCTACTGAGATTTCAGCCTCCACGTCCTCCCCCTTGTCACCCTGCAGTGCTGGGCCCCCATCTGTCTGTGTTTTCCTTCTGATCCCTTTCACTCCTTGAGCACTTGAAGTGCCCACAGGCCGCCTTCTTTTCCCTCACCACCTCCTGAGTCCACCAGTAGGGTTTTCTGACCTTACTGATCTTATGCCTTTCCCTTGCGCAGGATCTGGTAACCTCCTGTATTCACCTCCTAATAATCCCCCACCTGCTGTCAGCATCCATATCCGATCTTATCCTGTCCAGACGATCTTTAAGGATCCTTCCCATCTCCCTGAAGGCTGCACCCCTAAAGTCGGTTACTACCGTCCTTGTTCAACTGTCCTCTCCGCGTCCCCCCCCCCCCAAAACCGGTCCAGGAAGAACCAGACTGTGGCGGCCAGCCAACAGGTCCCTCACCTCTAGGCCCCTAATCTGATCACTGTCTTCTAGGACCATGTCCAGTGTCCGGACCTCCCTAGTTGGCTCACCCACCTGTGTCAGAAACGCATCCTGGAAGACATCCAGCAGCCTCCGCTCTCTGGCCACTGGTGTTGTCATAGTCCCCCAGTCTGTTCCTGGCATGTTGAGGTCCCCCATTACCGGCACTACCCTTCCCTTTCCCAAGCTACAGCGTCCCACGAGATTTGCCACCAAACTTTCTTCCAGGACCTCTGTCAGTGCTGGTGGTCTGTATACCACTCCGACCTTTACTCTCTTACCCCTCTGTGTCAGCAAGTGACCCAAATAGCCTCCACATCCCCCTCTGCCTTCTCTACCCCTCCAATACCCATGCCATTTCTGACTAACAGTGCTACACCACCACCCTTTCCCTCCCCCCATCTTTTCTGAACATAGTGTAGCCCTCCAGATTTAGGTCCCACTCATGCCCTTGAGTGGCCCAGGTCTCAGCGACTGCTGCCACATCTATGTTCCCCTCAACTAGCATCGCCTGGAACTCAGGTATTTTATTTCCTAAGCTCCTGGCATTTATCAGGACCACTCTCCACTCCTTTTCCCTCCTCTCCTTTCTCCCCCTTGAGCTCCCATTTCTCAGCTCCTGCACCCTACCTGGTGACCCATTTCCACATCTCCCTAGCCCTGTAGAGGAGTGGAGACTATGTTACTCATTTATAGTACCTGCTGGCACTGCCCCTTTTTTGATCCCTACCCCCTTCACAAGTTTAAACCCCGCCTTTCGCTGATGAACCCAGCTAGTTTTAGCTTTAGGATTTCCATCTCCAAATTAAGGTTGAGCCTGTCCCTAGTGTACAGCCCCTTATCCTCCCAGGTTTCCCCCCCCAGTTCCCCACAGCACTCCCTAAGCCACTGATTTTTCTTCCTAGTCTTCATCTTGTTTTCCTCACTAGCCCTTGACACTGGCAGGATTTCCAAAAAGGAGATCTTACAGCCTATGGAAAGGCATACCCTGACCAACTCCCGGAACCTTGCCTGAATTTCTAGTTTACTATTACCATTTATGTCGTTTGTCCCCAAGTGCAGTAGAACATCCGGGGGCCCCCCTGCATTCCCTTGCCAGTGAATACAACTCATGCTTGGCCTTGTGCACCATCAGGCCTGGGTGGCATTTGGTTCTGATCAGACAGGTTTTGCCTTTCTTCTGCCTCTCCCACTAGATGCCTCTGATCATGGAGTCCCCCAGTAGCAGTACTCTTAACTTCCCCCTTGCCTTCCTGTTCACCCCTCAGGTTCCTCCTCCTTCCATGCCCCTCCTCATCCCTTCGTCCGGATTCTCCCCTCAACCGGCTCCTCGCACCTTCCACAATCTGGGTGTTGAAGATGGCCCCTTCACTATTGTCCCTGGTCACCTTCTCTACCCGTGTCCTGGCCTTCTTTATCCCCTCCAACCCGAGCATCTTTCTCTGCATCTCTTTCCCCACTCCTTACTAATCCATCCGTCCTATCCGTTTGCCTACTTGGCTTTTTGCTCGCTATCATCCCATTTACGTCCTGCGCCTTCCTGCCTATCATGCTCCCCTGTTCCATACCATCAGCCTCCTCCTTGTTTCCCTGATCCTCCTTCCCCCCCCACCCCTATTCCCCGATCCTGTCCAGGACCCCTTCTATTGCGCCCTTGCCTATCCGTCCCTGCCCCAGCTACACCAGCAGCAGCATCATCCTTGTTCCCCTGATCCTCCTTTTTCTTCTCCCCCCCCACCCCTCTTCCCGATCTGTCCAGGACCCCTCTATGCGCCCTTGCCTATCCGTCCCTGCCCCAGCTACCCAGCAGCATCATCCTCCTCTTCCTCCACACACAGCCCTCTTCTACCAATGGGCGTGAGGGTTAGAATGATTGTGAGCCTTAGCCCATCCCCAGTCCCCCCGTCCCTACTGCCTCTCTCGGTTTCCTTTGGACACCCCAGACTCTTTCCTACTGCTGTGGAAATTTCCACCTT
Source organism: Neoceratodus forsteri (assembly GCA_016271365.2). Lineage (NCBI taxonomy): Eukaryota > Metazoa > Chordata > Ceratodontiformes > Ceratodontidae > Neoceratodus > Neoceratodus forsteri. Next base: position 351,528,535 of record JADMNL010000025.1, on the reverse strand, counting down.
TTGGGCCCCATCTGCCAGGGTCCACTAGAGCCCCCTGTGTAGCCCCCCTTCCCTGCTCTCCTAGTGTGAGCACCTCTCTTCACTCCTTCCCCAGCTTGGGAGGCCCCAGCACCTAGTGCTTCCATGTAGGTGACCGCTTGCCTCCTACCTCTCCAGTCCCTTTCCCCCCCCTCCAAAAACAGCCGCCTTCGGATCCCCTCTACCTCCTCCTTAAGCTGTGCCAGCTGGTAGCACACTGGGTATCCCCCAAACTTCCAAGCCCAGTCCAGTATCATGGCAGCACCACATCCTGTGCACCCAGCCACCCACCCAAAGATACCTGCTCTTGTGATATGCAGTCCCTTCCCCATCATCACAGCAGTCTTTTCTAGGCCAAATTACCAACTCGATGGCTCAACAGTTTCTCGAGCTACCAGTATTTATATCTAGGCGATTTCCCCCATATAGCATGCAGACTTTTAAACTTGCAACACTTGGGTGGTTGAACTTTTCCCCACCCGCCTATTAGCTTTAAGAGTTAGCTTATAGGGGAAGTTTACAACTCCCTAAGCTCCTCACTCCCAGCCTTTAAACCCAACTCCCAGTGGCTAGAACTACATGAGCTGCACCTGATGCATTTTTCTCCAATTGCAGGGCAGGTGTTCCCCTATAAATGAGCTGTGCTCTGGGGAGGGAGGGATTTGGGCCCACACCCGACTCTCACGAGACTGTGTCAGCCCTGTGTCTGCCCCTCCAAGCACTGCAACCTCCTCCGGAGAAAGGACCCACACAAACACTGTGTTAAACAAGTCGGCACTCCTGCCTTAAAAGTCCACAGACTGATAAGAATTTACAGCTTATCCAGCTACTAAAATCATTTCCTTAGCTGCTTAGCAAAATCAGGCTCACACTACTTCTGCCAGCCGCAACTATTTCTGCCTCTTTAAAGTTAGGGAAAATCCCTTTTGGCTAATTAAAGTAGGGAAATTCCCTTTGTCTCCTCAGTGGGGGTGGAGTTACATTGCTGCCCTCTGCTCCCACAAAAAACAATCAGGCAACCAAAGCAAAATTCCCCTTCTATACACACTGCCCCCCAGAACCTTGAACAAACACCAATGCAAACAGGTAACAAGCAAGTGTCAATGCCGAATGTTTGCATGCTGGCATTGGCATTGGTAGTGTAGGAGTTAGAGAGCTGCATAATAGTAATGGCAGTGAAGTATTGAACTGAAGTCAACCCCACCACCACCCTGCAGAGACTGACAGGCATTGGGGTGTTCCTTTGGGTCGTCAGGTATAATGGCCATGCTATTTCACCACACTCTATCCTGCGGACACTGACAAGTGCCACGGTGTGTCTCTTGGGGTCTTTGGCCCTTATGCTCACCCCATTCCATCAGGAAATACGGTGAGATGGGTCCTATATAGGAGAGTGGGGTGAACTTTGGGGCCAGAGAGTCCAAGGCACACCTCGATGCCTCTCAATGTGTACAGGCTGGGGCGTTATGGTCGGAAACCCTAACACTTCAGGCGTTCGTTAGCATTTTCACTCCAAATTTTCAACTTTTTTTTTGTGACCCCTACCTTATGAACAGTGGCAATATCATTTTGTTAGCCGAAAGCTGATTTCGCACAGTGACTACGCCATTTGGCACCACAGGTGCGAAAACATATTTTGAACAGGATGTGAAAAATGACAGCTGTACTGTTCATGGGGAGGTGCAGAAATGGGCAATGTTGAAATTCTGCAGTGAAAATATTAAAAAAAAAAAAAAAACTGGTGAAGTCACGAGTATGCGTAGAAAATGCGCAACGCACACCCGTAATGCAATTAGTTTGGGGACTTTTTACAGCAGATTGTCAACACAGGGATTTTGTAACCTCCACTCATAAACAGTGTCACTGTGATTTTCTTAATCTGTCCTGAACAGTGATTTCCCACAGCGACCATGCATTTCTGCGCTGGAAATGCGAAAACACATTTCGGCCATGGTGTGAAAAATAACAGCTGTACTCTTCATAATGAAGTGTGGAAAAATATCAGTGGTGAAAATCTGGACTGAAAATATTAGAAATCCATGAAGTTACGAGGGTGCGTGGAAACTGCGCAATGGTCGCTTGTAACATAGTCATTTTATGGACTTATTTCACCAAATTTTTAACATAACCATTCTTATACCTCTGCTCATGAATAGTGTCACTGTGATTTTCTTAATCTGTTCTGAACATTGATTTCGCACACCGACTGCGCTATTGTACGCTACATGGGTGGAAACACGTTTTGGCCGACGTGAAAAATGACAGCTGTACTGCTCATGAGGTGTGGTAAAATAGCAATGTTGAAAATCTGGGTGAAAATATTGAAAATTCGCCAAACTTCGGCGTGCGTAGGAACAGCGCAATGCATGCTCGCCAAAAAGTCATTTTGGGAATTTTTTCACCGAAATTTTAACATAGCCATTTTAACACCTCTGCTCATGAACAGTGTCACTGTGATTTTCTTAATCTGTCCCGAACATTGATTCCGCACACTGACTGCACCATTGTGCACTACATGCGCAGAAACACATTTTGGGTGAGATGTGAGAAGTGACACCGGTACTGCTCATA